>CM026397.1:33240359-33435726 GCA_014843695.1 Archivesica marissinica | reverse complement strand
ACTCTCTCCGGCTCTCCTTCGTATCACCAGTACTTTGTTATGTATCGCAAGTACCTGTGGTTTGTACGAAGGTATTTGTTCCGCAACTCTCTCCTTCGTATCACCAGTACTTTGTTATGTACCGCAAGTACCTGTGGTTTGTACGAAGGTATTTGTTCCGCAACTCTCTCCTTCGTATCACCAGTACTTTGTTATGTACCGCAAGTACCTGTGGTTTGTACGAAGGTATTTGTTCCGTTGCTCTCTCCGGCTCTCCTTCGTATCACCAGTACTTTGTTATGTACCGCAAGTACCTGTGGTTTGTACGAAGGTATTGTTCCGCTGCTCTCTCCGGCTCTCCTTCTTATCACCCGTACTTTGTTATTACTGCAAGTACCTGTGGTTTGTACGAAGGATTTGTTTTCTGCACTCTCTCCTTCGTATCACCAGTATTTTGGTATGTACCGCAAGTACCTGTGGTTTGTACAAGGTATTTGTTCCGTTGCTCTCGTCCGGATCTCCTTTCGTATCACCAGTACTTTTGTTATGTATCGCAAGTACCTGTGGTTTGTACGAAGTATTGTTCGTGGCAACTCTCTCCTTCGTATCACCAGTACTTTTGTTATGTACCGTCAAGTACCTGTGTTTGTACGAAGTATTTGTTCCGCTGCTCTAAATCGCTCCGGCTCTCCTTCATATCACCAGTACTTTGTTGTGTATCGCAAGTACCTGTGGTTTGTACGAAGGTATTTGTTCCGCTGCTCTCTCCGGCTCTCCTTCGTATCACCAGTACTTTGTTATGTATCGCAAGTACCTGTGGTTTGTACGAAGGTATTTGTTCCGCTGCTCTCTCCTTCGTATCACCAGTACTTTGTTATATACCGCAAGTACCTGTGGTTTGTACGAAGGTATTTGTTCCGCAACTCTCTCCGGCTCTCCTTCGTATCACCAGTACTTTGTTATGTACCGCAAGTACCTGTGCTTTGTATGAAGGTATTGTTCCCCTGCTCTCTCCGGCTCTCCTTCTTATCACCCGTACTTTGTTATGTACTGCAAGTACCTGTGGTCTGTACGAAGGTATTTGTTCCGCAACTCTCTCCGGCTCTCCTTCGTATCACCAGTACTTTGTTATGTACCGAAAGTACCTTTGTTTATACGAAGGTATTTGTTCCGCTGCTCTCTTCGGTCTCTCCTTCGATCACCATACTTTGTTATGTACCGCAAGTACCTGTGGTTTGTACGAAGGTGTTGTTCCGCTGCTCTCTTCGGCTCTCCTTCTTATCACCAGTACTTTGTTATGTACCGCAAGTACCTGTGGTTTGTACGAAGGTGTTTGTTCCGTTGCTCTCTCCGGCTCTCCTTCGTATCACCAGTACTTTGTTATGTACCGCAAGTACCTGTGGTTTGTACGAAGGTATTTGTTCCGCAACTCTCTCCTTCGTATCACCAGTACTTTGTTATGTATCGCAAGTACCTGTGGTTTGTACGAAGGTGTTTGTTCCGCTGCTCTCTCCTTCTTATCACCAGTACTTTGTTATGTACCGCAAGTACCTGTGGTTTGTATGAAGGTATTGTTCCGCTGCTCTCTCCGGCTCTCCTTCTTATCACCAGTACTTTGTTATGTACTGCAAGTACCTGTTTTTTGTACGAAGGTTTTGTTCCGTTGCTCTCTCCGGCTCTCCTTCGTATCACCATTACTTTGGTTATGTATCGCAAGTACCTGTGGTTTTTACGAAGGTATTTGTTCCGCAACTCTCTCCTTCGTATCACCAGTACTTTGTTATTACCGCAAGTACCTGTGGTTTGTACAAGGTGTTTGTTCCGCTCTCTCTCCTTCGTATCACCAGTACTTTGTTATGTACCGCAAGTACCTGTGGTTTGTACGAAGGTATTTGTTCCGCTGCTCTCTCCGGCTCTCCTTCTTGTATCACCAGTACTTTGTTATGTACCGCAAGTACCTGTGGTTTGTACGAAGGTATTGTTCCGCTGCTCTCTCCGGTTTTCGTATCACCAGTACTTTGTTATGTACCGCAAGTACCTGTGGTTTGTATGAAGGTATTTGTTCCGCTGCTCTCTCCGGCTCTCCTTCGTATCACCAGTACTTTGTTATGTACCGCAAGTACCTGTGGTTTGTACGAAGGTATTTGTTCCGCAACTCTCTCCTTCTTGGATCACCAGTACTTTGTTATGTACCGCAAGTATCCTGTTGTTTGTATAAGGTATTTGTTTCCGCTGCTCTCTCCGGCTCTCCTTCGTATCACCAGTACTTTGTTGTGTATCGCAAGTACCTGTGGTTTGTACGAAGGTGTTTGTTCCGCTGCTCTCTCCTTCGTATCACCAGTACTTTGTTATGTACCGCAAGTACCTGTGGTTTGTACGAAGGTATTGTTCCGCTGCTCTCTCCGGTTTTCGTATCACCAGTACTTTGTTATGTACCGCAAGTACCTGTGGGTTTGTACGAAGGTTTTGTTCGGCAACTCTCTCCTTCTTATACCATTACTTTGTTATGTACCGCAAGTACCTGTGGTTTTGTATGAAGTATTTTGTCGCTGCTCTCTCCGGCTCTCCTTCGTATCACCATTACTTTGTTGTACCGCACGTACCTGTGGTTTGTACGAAGGTGTTTTTCCGCTCTCTCTCCGTGCTCTTCTTCGTATCCCAGTACTTTGTTTTATGTACCGCAAGTACCTGTGTTTGTACGAAGTGGTGTTTGTTCCGCTGCTCTCTTTCTGGCTCTTTTCGTATCACCATACTTTGTTATTTACCGCAAGTACCTGTGGTTTGTACGAAGATATTTCTTCCGCTGCTCTCTGCCGGCTCTCCTTCGTATTCACCAGTACTTTGTTTATGTCCGCAAGTACCTTGTAGTTTGTACGAATGGTATTTGTTCCGCAACTCTCGTCCTTCGTATCACCAGTACTTTGTTATATACCGCAAGTACCTGTGGTTTGTACGAAGGTATTTGTTCCGCAACTCTCTCCTTCGTATCACCCGTACTTTGTTATGTACCGCAAGTACCTGTGGTTTGTACGAAGGTATTTGTTCCGCAACTCTCTCCGGCTCTCCTTCGTATCACCAGTACTTTGTTATATACCGCAAGTACCTGTGGTTTGTACGAAGGTATTTGTTCCGCAACTCTCTCCGGCTCTTCTTCGTATCACCAGTACTTTGTTATGTATCGCAAGTACCTGTGGTTTGTACGAAGGTATTTGTTCCGCAACTCTCTCCGGCTCTCCTTCGTATCACCCGTACTTTGTTATGTACCGCAAGTACCTGTGGTTTGTACGAAGGTATTTGTTCCGCAACTCTCTCCGGCTCTCCTTCGTATCACCAGTACTTTGTTATGTATCGCAAGTACCTGTGGTTTGTACGAAGGTATTTGTTCCGCAACTCTCTCCTTCTTATCACCAGTACTTTGTTATATACCGCAAGTACCTGTGGTTTGTATGAAGGTATTTGTTCCGCAACTCTCTCTCCTTCTTATCACCAGTACTTTGTTATATACCGCAAGTACCTGTGGTTTGTATGAAGGTATTGTTCCGCTGCTCTCTCCGGCTCTCCTTCGTATCACCAGTACTTTGTTATGTACCGCAAGTACCTGTGGTTTGTACGAAGGTATTTGTTCCGCTACTCTCTCCTTCGTATCACCAGTACTTTGTTATGTACCGCAAGTACCTGTGGTTTGTACGAAGGTATTTGTTCCGCTGCTCTCTCCGGCTCTCCTTCGTATCACCAGTACTTTGTTATGTACCGCAAGTACCTGTGGTTTGTACGAAGGTATTTGTTCCGCTGCTCTCTCCGGCTCTCCTTCGTATCACCAGTACTTTGTTATGTACCGCAAGTACCTGTGGTTTGTACGAAGGTATTTGTTCTGCAACTCTCTCCTTCGTACACCATACTTTGTATACCGCAGTACCTGTGGTTGTACGAAGGTATTTTTCCGCTGTCTCTCCGGCTCTCCTTCGTATCACCAGTACTTTGTTATGTACGCAAGTACCTGTGGTTTGTACGAAGGTTTTGTTCCGCAACTCTCTCCTTCGTATCACAGTACTTTGTTATGTACCGCAAGTACCTGTGGTTTGTACGAAGGTATTTGTTCCGCAACTCTCTCCTTCGTATCACCAGTACTTTGTTATGTACCGCAAGTACCTGTGGTTTGTACGAAGGTATTTGTTCCGTTGCTCTCTCCGGCTCTCCTTCGTATCACCAGTACTTTGTTATGTACCGCAAGTACCTGTGGTTTGTATGAAGGTATTGTTCCGCTGCTCTCTCCGGCTCTCCTTCTTATCACCCGTACTTTGTTATGTACTGCAAGTACCTGTGGTTTGTACGAAGGTATTTGTTCCGCAACTCTCTCCGGCTCTCCTTCGTATCACCAGTACTTTGTTATGTACCGCAAGTACCTGTGGTTTATACGAAGGTATTTGTTCCGCTGCTCTCTCCGGCTCTCCTTCGTATCACCAGTACTTTGTTATGTACCGCAAGTACCTGTGGTTTGTACGAAGGTATTTGTTCCGCAACTCTCTCCTTCGTATCACCAGTACTTTGTTATGTACCGCAAGTACCTGTGGTTTGTACGAAGGTATTTGTTCCGCTGCTCTCTCCGGCTCTCCTTCGTATCACCAGTACTTTGTTATGTACCGCAAGTACCTGTGGTTTGTACGAAGGTATTTGTTCCGCAACTCTCTCCGGCTCTCCTTCGTATCACCAGTACTGTGTTATGTACCGCAAATACCTGTGGTTTATACGAAGATATTTGTTCCGCTGCTCTCTCCGGCTCTCCTTCGTATCACCAGTACTTTGTTATGTACCGCAAGTACCTGTGGTTTGTACGAAGGTATTTGTTCCGCAACTCTCTCCGGCTCTCCTTCGTATCACCAGTACTGTGTTATGTACCGCAAATACCTGTGGTTTATACGAAGATATTTGTTCCGCTGCTCTCTCCGGCTCTCCTTCGTATCACCAGTACTTTGTTATGTACCGCAAGTACCTGTGGTTTGTACGAAGGTATTTGTTCCGCAACTCTCTCCGGCTCTCCTTCGTATCACCAGTACTGTGTTATGTACCGCAAATACCTGTGGTTTGTACGAAGGTATTTGTTCCGCTGCTCTCTCCGGCTCTCCTTCGTATCACCAGTACTTTGTTATGTACCGCAAGTACCTGTGGTTTGTACGAAGGTATTGTTCCGCTGCTCTCTCCGGCTCTCCTTCTTATCACCCGTACTTTGTTATGTACCGCAAATACCTGTGGTTTATACGAAGGTATTTGTTCCGCTGCTCTCTCCGGCTCTCCTTCTTATCACCGTACTTTGTTTGTAGTATCACCAGTACTTTGTTATGTACCGCAAGTACCTGTGGTTTGTACGAAGGTATTTGTTCCGTTGCTCTCTCCGGCTCTCCTTCGTATCACCAGTACTTTGTTATGTACCGCAAGTACCTGTGGTTTGTACGAAGGTATTGTTCTGCAACTCTCTCCTTCGTATCACCAGTACTTTGTTATGTACCGCAAGTACCTGTGGTTTGTACGAAGATATTTGTTCCGCTGCTCTCTCCGGCTCTCCTTCATATCACCAGTACTTTGTTGTGTATCGCAAGTACCTGTGGTTTGTACGAAGGTATTTGTTCCGCAACTCTCTCCGGCTCTCCTTCGTATCACCAGTACTTTGTTATGTACTGCAAGTACCTGTGGTTTGTACGAAGGTATTTGTTCCGCAACTCTCTCCTTCGTATCACCAGTACTTTGTTATGTATCGCAAGTACCTGTGGTTTGTACGAAGGTATTTGTTCCGCAACTCTCTCCTTCGTATCACCAGTACTTTGTTATGTACCGCAAGTACCTGTGGTTTGTATGAAGGTATTTGTTCTGCTGCTCTCTCCTTCGTATCACCAGTACTTTGTTATGTACCGCAAATACCTGTGGTTTATACGAAGGTATTTGTTCCGCTGCTCTCTCCGGCTCTCCTTCGTATCACCAGTACTGTGTTATGTACCGCAAATACCTGTGGTTTATACGAAGGTATTTGTTCCGCTGCTCTCTCCGGCTCTCCTTCGTATCACCAGTACTTTGTTATGTACCGCAAGTACCTGTGGTTTGTACGAAGGTATTTGTTCCGCAACTCTCTCCGGCTCTCCTTCGTATCACCAGTACTGTGTTATGTACCGCAAATACCTGTGGTTTATACGAAGATATTTGTTCCGCTGCTCTCTCCGGCTCTCCTTCGTATCACCAGTACTTTGTTATGTACCGCAAGTACCTGTGGTTTGTACGAAGGTATTTGTTCCGCAACTCTCTCCGGCTCTCCTTCGTATCACCAGTACTGTGTTATGTACCGCAAATACCTGTGGTTTATACGAAGATATTTGTTCCGCTGCTCTCTCCGGCTCTCCTTCGTATCACCAGTACTTTGTTATGTACCGCAAGTACCTGTGGTTTGTACGAAGGTATTTGTTCCGCAACTCTCTCCGGCTCTCCTTCGTATCACCAGTACTGTGTTATGTACCGCAAATACCTGTGGTTTATACGAAGATATTTGTTCCGCTGCTCTCTCCGGCTCTCCTTCTTCGTATCACCAGTACTTTGTTATGTACCGCAAGTACCTGTGGTTTGTACGAAGGTATTGTTCCGCTGCTCTCTCCGGCTCTCCTTCATAACACCAGTACTTTGTTATGTACCACAAGTACCTGTGGTTTGTATGAAGGTATTTGTTCCGCTGCTCTCTCCGGCTCTCCTTCGTATCACCAGTACTTTGTTATGTACCGCAAGTACCTGTGGTTTGTACGAAGGTATTTGTTCCACAACTCTCTCCGGCTCTCCTTCGTATCACCAGTACTTTGTTATGTACCGCAAGTACCTGTGGTTTGTACGAAGGTATTTGTTCCGTTGCTCTCTCCGGCTCTCCTTCGTATCACCAGTACTTTGTTATGTATCGCAAGTACCTGTGGTTTGTACGAAGGTATTGTTCGGCAACTCTCTCCTTCTTATCACCAGTACTGTGTTATGTACCGCAAATACCTGTGGTTTATACGAAGGTATTTGTTCCGCTGCTCTCTCCGGCTCTCCTTCTTATCACCCGTACTTTGTTATGTACCGCAAGTACCTGTGGTTTGTACGAAGGTATTTGTTCCGCTGCTCTCTCCTTCGTATCACCAGTACTTTGTTATGTACCGCAAGTACCTGTGGTTTGTATGAAGTTATTTGTTCCGCAACTCTCTCCTTCATATTACCAGTACTTTGTTATATACCGCAAGTACCTGTGGTTTGTACGAAGGTATTTGTTCCGCAACTCTCTCCTTCATATTACCAGTACTTTGTTATGTACCGCAAGTACCTGTGGTTTGTACGAAGGTATTTGTTCCGCAACTCTCTCCTTCGTATCACCAGTACTTTGTTATGTACCGCAAGTACCTGTGGTTTGTACGAAGGTATTTGTTCCGTTGCTCTCTCCGGCTCTCCTTTGTATCACCAGTACTTTGTTGTCAAGCTTGCACAATCCATACTAATCCAATCATCCTAATATGGAATTGGCAATTCTATTGAGAATGGAAAAATGATAGTAGTTTTCTTGCACTTGATCTTTGATACCAGAATATCAAATATTGGTTTCTGATATTAATCATAATACTGGGTTGAATAGACCAAGGCATGGCCAATATTTCACTGACAATTGTTATAATGCCTTTATTCACTTCTTTTGCAATAACTTGGAATGTGTCTGGAAATATGCAGAAAAGCACCCAGTGTTGTATGTGTTGGACAGCTGTTTTTAACACTTCTGAATATCGGGTAGTTATTTTGGCATTTGTTAAAAGTTCGTATTAATGATTTATAAGTACTGTAGATCAGTATTGTGTATGGTATTTAGTTGGTTTAACCCTTTCCCTCATTGAAGCACCTCTTAACGCCATTACCAATACGATATACATTGACAATGTAGTAGCCAAACCAATGTTCATAATAAAGGCCAGAATCTCATGTAGTCCCAGTAATATCTATGGAGGTGAGATAGATATCTCGACTACTTATCCACTGCATGATAGCTAAATGGCTGTCGTTTGTATGGAGTTATAATAGTATATTAACCTAAATTTCTATGTAGTTCCAGTAATACCTATGGAGGTGGGATAGATATGGCGACTACTTATCCACTGCATGATAGCTAAATGGCTGTGGTTTGTATGGAGATATAATAGTATATTAACATAAATCTCTATGAAGGAAAGTGTTAAATGGCTGTGGTTTGTATGGAGATATAATAGTATATTAACCTAAATCTCTATGAAGGAAAGGGTTAAATGGCTGTCGTTTGTATGGAGATATAATAGTATATTAACATAAATCTCTATGAAGGAAAGGGTTAAATGGCTGTCGTTTGTATGGAGATATAATAGTATATTAACATAAATCTCTATGAAGGAAAGGGTTAACTCTTGGCATTTGTTTATAAGTACTGTAGATCAGCTCCTGACTCTGGTTTGCAGCATGTACTGTGTATGATATTTAGTTGGTTTAACTCTTAGCATGCTGGGTAAAATAAAGGCTATAAATAGTTCAAATAATTGTAGCAGACGACAATTGATTAATGCGATTTTCTTATTTGTAGCTGAAAACTCTGGAATGATGTCATGGAATTTCATTAGAATTGTATCGTTGTGACACGTTACGGCACGTTACGACACAATACTAATGAAATTTCATGACATATTTGACTGTTATTTTCACCGCTTGCGTTAATGAGTTGAACATATTTCGTCTACTATGTACATGTACATGAATGTAGAGAAATAAGTATATAGGAATGGATCAACGATGAAGCATAGCTTACCATATATTCCCGCCATAAGTCGATCTCGGCCAGAAGTCGAAGGTCAAGTTTTGGCTTGAAAATGCTGATTTTAAGCTGGATCCATCCATAAGTCGAGGGTACTTTGTAGACTTGTGGACTGGATCCTTCCATAAGTCAAGGGTACTTTGTATACTTGTGGACTGGATCCTTCCATAAGTCGAGGGTACTTTGTAGACTTGTGGACTGGATCCTTCCATAAGTCGAGGGTACTTTGTTGACGTGTGGACTGGATCCTTCCATAAGTCGAGGGTACTTTGTAGACTTGTGGACTGGATCCTTCCATAAGTCGAGGGTACTTTGTAGATGTGTGGACTGGATCCTTCCATAAGTCGAGGGTACTTTGTAGACTTGTGGACTGGATCCTTCCATAAGTCGAGGGTACTTTGTAGATGTGTGGACTGGATCCTTCCATAAGTCGAGGGTACTTTGTAGATGTGTGGACTGGATCCTTCCATAAGTCGAGGGTACTTTGTAGATGTGTGGACTGGATCCTTCCATAAGTCGAGGGTACTTTGTAGACTTGTGGACTGGATCCTTCCATAAGTCGAGGGTACTTTGTAGATGTGTGGACTGGATCCTTCCATAAGTCGAGGGTACTTTGTAGACTTGTGGACTGGATCCTTCTATAAGACGAGGGTACTTTGTAGACTTGTGGACTGGATCCTTCCATAAGTCGAGGGTACTTTGTAGACTTGTGGACTGGATCCTTCCATAAGTCGAGGGTACTTTGTAGACTTGTGGACTGGATCCTTCCATAAGTCGAGGGTACTTTGTAGACTTGTGGACTGGATCCTTCCATAAGTCGAGGGTACTTTGTAGACTTGTGGACTGGATCCTTCCATACATCGAGGGTACTTTGTAGACTTGTGGACATGCATTATGGCAATGGTTTTCTCTCTCGTGGACAATAGTTTTTTTTCTCATTTTTGAATAAAACTGAGCTCAATTTTGAGATATCTGGTTGACTTTATTCAGTTACAAATCGTACAAAAATGAACTGATGTACAACAATAAATTATTGATCAGTTTTCCTATAATGTAAATTATTGTCTAAGCAAATTGTTATATTAAATTAAATAAAACAAACAAACATAAATAAATAAATAAAGTACCAAGAAATAAAAATTCAAACTTGTTTTTTTTTCCAAATCTATGTTGGCTTGTTTCACGTCCATAAGTGGATCTAACACTTTCATCACATTTAAAATAAATTCTGGGTGATAAAAAGGTTGACTTATAGCTGGGAATATACAGTTTCTCTCCTTATTGTTCAAAGTATGCAGTAATATATTGGTCAGTGTGCAATAACACATGTATACCAAGTGTGACTATTGCATAGAAATGAGAAATGACAGATTTACAATACAGACATGAATGAAGTGGAAAGAGATGATATTTGGGAAGAGAACAGCAGACAAACTGGGACAATGTCATCAAGTGCAAGTTTAAACTTGATTTAATATACAGTGATTGCGAAGCAAGTTTTAACAACTTATATTAATCACTCTCGTTGGCGCCGATGAAAGCGTAAATGTGGTCATTCGTGTGGGAGGAAACCGGAGTACCCGGAGAAAACCCAGCTGTCCAATCTAGTGACCACCGTACCATCTCGCATACTACCCGGTCCGAGGATCAAACCCGGGTAGCATTGATGAGAAGCGAGCGTGCTAACCACTGTGCTAATCGGACAGCCCGCGTCAAGTGCAAAGTCATCCAGTGCAAGTCTTACATACATTGGTGTCACTCAACGAATCGTTTTGTATCGTGAATGAAATAATAGACATATTTATTTTTGATTACTATCATCTGTGTGTAAGATAGTGTGCAAATTAGCAGTATGGCATAATCTTATCAAATGGTGCAGAAAAAACAATACGAATATGATATTTAGTTTGAAAGCCATCCTAACCATTTCCTACATAGACATGCCTCTTGACGTCATCACCAATACCACATACATTGATAATGTAGACAGCAGTAACCACACCAACAATGTTAATAAGGACCTATTAATCACTATGGGTGTGGTACATATGCTGACTACTTATCCACTGATTGATAGCTAAATGGCTGTTACGTATATAGATTTGGGTTTTTTTCTATAGTTGTATGCATATTCTAGCCCCGCCCTTTTGCCTTTAAAAAAAAAAATTGTATTTGTTTTTTATTTAATATTCAACAGGTTGGGCAGACATAAATAATTTGGAACTTGTTCGCCAACTTCACCAATATGTACTGCCTTACTGCCTCTTTGATCAATCGCAATAATTTAGAAAAGTTTTCTAGGGGCTAACCCCAAAATACCCCTCGCATACAGGATCGAACCCGGGTTGCTAGTAAGCTAGCCCTGACCCGCAGGATTACATCAGCTTCAGATCATCAAAATCATGATTAGCATCAACGTCAGTATAGTCATCATTTATAGGGATCTTCAATAACACCACCATCATCTTCAATAACATGATCACCACCATCATCATCAATAACATGATCACCATCACCATCATCAATAACATGATCACCATCATCATCATCAATAACATGATCACCATCATCATCATCATCAATAACATGATCACCATCATCATCATCAACAACATGATCACCATCATCATCATCATCATCAATAACATGATCACCATCATCATCATCAATAACATGATCACCATCATCATCACCAATAACATGATCACCATCATCATCACCAATAACATGATCACCATCACATCATCTTCAATAACATGATCACCATCATCATCAATAACATGATCACCATCATCATCATCAATAACATGATCACCATCATCATCACCAACAACATGATCACCATCATCATCATCATCATCAATAACATGATCACCATCATCATCATCAATAACATGATCACCATCATCATCACCAATAACATGATCACCATCATCATCACCAATAACATGATCACCATCATCATCACCAATAACATGATCACCATCATCATCATCAATAACATGATCACCATCATCATCACCAACAACATGATCACCATCATCATCTTCAATAACATGATCACCATCATCATCTGCAATAACATGATCACCATCATCATCACCAATAACATGATCACCATCATCATCACCAACAACATGATCACCATCATCATCATCAATAACATGATCACCATCATCATCACCAACAACATGATCACCATCATCATCATCATCATCAATAACATGATCACCATCATCAATAACATGATCACCATCATCAATAACATGATCACCATCATCAATAACATGATCACCATCATCAATAACATGATCACCATCATCATCTGCAATAACATGATCTCCATCACCATCACCAATAACATGATCACCATCATCATCTTCAATAACATGATCACCATCACCAATAACATGATCACCATCATCATCACCAACAACATGATCACCATCACCAATAACATGATCACCATCATCATCACCAACAACATGATCACCATCATCATCTTCAATAACATGATCACCATCATCATCATCAATAACATGATCACCATCACCAACAACATGATCACCATCTTCAATAACATGATCACCATCATCACCAATAACATGATCACCATCATCATCATCAATAACATGATCACCATCATCATCATCAATAACATGATCACCACCATCATCATCAATAACATGATCACCATCATCATCATCATCAATAACATGATCACCATCATCATCACCAATAACATGATCACCATCATCATCATCATCAATAACATGATCACCATCATCATCATCAATAACATGATCACCATCATCATCACCAATAACATGATCATCATCATCACCAACAACATTATCATCATCATCAATAACATGATCACCATCATCATCAATAACATGATCACCATCATCATCACCAACAACATGATCACCACCATCATCACCAATAACATGATCACCATCATCATCATCAATAACATGATCACCATCATCATCATCAATAACATGACCACCATCATCATCTTCAATAACATGATCACCATTATCATCACCAACAACATGATCACCATCATCATCATCATCAATAACATGATCACCATCACCAATAACATGATCACCACCATCATCATCATCATCAATAACATGATCACCATCTTCATCATCAATAACATGATCACCATCTTCATCATCATCAATAACATGACCACCATCATCATCTTCAATAACATGATCACCATCATCATCATCAATAACATGATCACCATCTTCATCATCATCAATAACATGACCACCATCATCATCATCAATAACATGATCACCATCATCATCAATCATCATCATCAATAACATGATCACCATCATCATCATCATCAATCATCATCATCAATAACATGATCACCATCATCATCATCAATAACATGATCACCATCATCATCATCAATCATCATCATCAATAACATGATCACCATCATCATCACCAATAACATGATCACCATCATCATCTGCAATAACATGATCACCATCATCATCATCAATAACATGATCACCATCATCATCACCAATAACATGATCACCATCATCATCTGCAATAACATGATCACCATCATCATCATCAATAACATGATCATCATCACCAATAACATGATCACCATCATCATCACCAATAACATGATCACCATCATCATCTTCAATAACATGATCACCATCATCATCTTCAATAACATGATCACCATCATCATCTGCAATAACATGATCACCATCATCATCATCAATCATCATCTGCAATAACATGATCACCATCATCATCATCAATAACATGATCACCATCATCATCTGCAATAACATGATCACCATCATCATCATCAATAACATGATCACCATCATCAATAACATGACAATCACCAATAACATGATCACCATCATCATCACCAATAACATGATCGCCATCATCATCACCAATAACATGATTACCATCATCAATAACATGATCACCATCATCAATAACATGATCACCATCATCATCACCAATAACATGATCGCCATCATCATCACCAATAACATGATCGCCATCATCATCACCAATAACATGATTACCATCATCATCATCATAACATGATCCCATCATCAATAACATGATCGCCATCATCAATAACATGATCGCCATCATCATCACCAATAACATGATCATCATCATCATCAATAACATGATCACCATCATCATCAAATAACATGATCACCATCATCATCATCTTCAATAACATGATCACCATCATCATCACCAATAACATGATCACCATCATCATCACCAATAACATGATCACCATCATCATCATCAATAACATGATCACCATCATCATCATCAATAACATGATCACCATCATCATCACCAATAACATGATCACCATCATCATCACCAATAACATGATCACCATCACCATCATCATCAATAACATGATCACCATCATCATCAATAACATGATCACCATCATCATCAATAACATGATCACCATCATCTTCAATAACATGATCATCATCACCAATAACATGATCACCATCATCATCACCAACAACATGATCATCATCATCACCAATAACATGATCACCATCATCATCACCAACAACATGATCACCATCATCATCATCATCAATAACATGATCACCACCATCATCATCAATAACATGATCACCATCATCAATAACATGATCACCATCATCATACTGATCATTGTCAACATTGTGATCCTCGTTAAAATCAGGATTACCATCATCATAAATATCATGATCATCATCAATGCCATGATCAACAATACATTCATGATCAACATCATCAAAATGCTGACGGCAATGATGAGGATCATGAGCATCAATATGATTACCATGATGACCAACATCATAATCATCATCAACATGAACGCCTATGACATAATCATTGTCATCATCAAAATAATGGTCATCACCATTGTGTTTGAATAGGTCATCATCCTTTTGTGAAAAATGATTTATTTGATCATGTCTTTGTGTCGCAATGCTTAGTTCTGCAATCACTGTAGCATGAAAACATTGGAATTAATCTACTATTACTGAAAGCTGTTGCCAGATTTTGCAGCTGCTAACTTTTTAGCTGTGTCTGAACTCACTGATAGAAATGAACAATAATTAGTTGCAAATAACAGTAACATAAAGACAATAGAATGCTATCGGACACTACACTTTTATATAGTGCATGGTGACATTTCTATATAAACCACTTGATATACACATGAGACTAGTCAGGTTTTCCATCAGACATATCAGCAAATTGAACACATTAAGAGATGGCAGGATTTGTCTCTAGCAGGAAGACTGATGCATATATTTTTTATTTCTTCTCCGGAATTTCGGTTAGGGATATTGATTTGGTCCCATGTGTGCATGTGTGCGTACATCTGTCCGTCCAGCGTTAGTTTGCAATAGGTACTAGGTGGAATTTAACTCTTTCACTGCCAGTGTCGCATACAAGCGCCTTTGCAATAAGCCATAAACCTGATCAAACAGAACAGAACGTTCCGTCTGATCAGGCTATATGCTGATTGCTCTTCAGAGCTGAAGCACCTGCCCGAATAGCAAGCAACATAGATCATGAACAGGATCTATGTTGTTTGCACATTGCTTTGAATTTATTCGGTGCTGAAAGAGTATATATTTGTTATATTTCGGGTTTTACGCCTGCATCAGCACCATTTTGGGCTATATCGCTGGCGGGCAGTTTACCTAACAACACCTTTCCTGGGCAGGCTCCAGCAGTTAACCAGTACTTGGGTGCACCAACCTCCGTAAGAAACTGCCAACCTTTTCATATAAATGAGACACGGCCTGAGCGGGGCTCGAACCCGTGACCATCAGTGATGATAGGTTAACCTTAACCACTCGACCACGGAGGCGGACTGATGAAAGAGTAAATGAACTTAAATTAATATGTATCACCATAGTGTTGTGGCTCACGTGCACTTTGTGTGGTGATTGGCCCAACATCAGAGTTAATGCCCGTTAACCCTTTCAACACTACAGGCCTCTAAATAGACTTACAAAAAGTGTAAGTCCAGATGAGCCGGCTCGTACGAGTCGTCTCATCAGGCAGGATCTGCACTTTTTGCCAGTAATAATTATTACTATTTTAGATAAAATTACCCATTTTAATAAATGAACTGGTCCAAAGGTAATTTTCTTATTAATTTATTTGTCTAAAAATATCATGCACCAGTCCATGTCAGTTACTTGGGGTTAAATGGGTTAATTGACTAAATATTTGTGTACTCCTGATAATATTACTAATATAGGAATGACAACATATTAACGTATTTACTCATCTATAAGACGATCTTGAATATAAGATGACCCCCAAACTTTGGTCATAAATCAGTGGTATTTTACATAGACCGCATATAAGACGGGTTGAGAAAATTATGTCAAATCATAAAAAATCGCACAACAATAAAATAGATTTGCTAAAATGCTATTGACAAGTTCAGTTTACAGATAGAGCTGTGAAAGTCTATGCTATTGACAAGTTCAGCTTACAGATAGAGCTGTGAAAGTCTATGCTATTGACAAGTTCAGCTTACAGATAGCTAGCTAGCTATATAGAGCTGTGAAAGTCTATGCTATTGACAAGTTCAGCTTACAGATAGAGCTGAGAAAGTCTATGCTATTGACAAGTTCAGTTTACAGATAGAGCTGTGAATGTCTATGCTATCAACAAGTTCAGTTTACAGATAGAGCTGTGAAAGTCTATGCTTTTGTTACGCCCCATCAATTATTGAGTTGGAACAAATTGATTTAAAAAACTTTTTTTTAAATTAATTTTCATCACTCGCTTATAAGACTGAAAGCCGCTTTGAGACAGTAATCTTGTGATAAAATATCCCGTCTTATAGGCCCGTAAGTACGGTACTATTATATGTTCACGAGTTTATACATATTTATAAATAGATAATAAAAAATTAATTAAGTAGCTATATATAAATAAAATAACAAATTCCAATTTCTTCATTTTATTTCGAAAAGAGATTCATCTGAGATTTAGATCTGACTGGTTTTTGACGCGCAACATGTCTACGTCCCCATGAGGGGTTTGACATTAACGGAAGATACATAGATAGATAGACTGTCACTTTTGATAACTATGCATTTGCTTCCCTTTGTTTGTAATGATGGTAGCTATAAATAGCAAGCTTTACATTTTTAGATTTGGCGGAATCGTTACTGATCACCAATATAGCCAGTAAATTTACTTATACAGTAATTTTTGTCATGAGAACATGTCAACAAGTACTGAGTGCGGTTTACATCCGTTATGTCAAAGTCGGTTATGTCGAATTATCCGGTTATCTCAAAGTCGGATCAAAGTCCCGTTTCAGACATTATCAGTTTACATGACTGGCTCTGTTTATATAAAATTTCGTTATGTTGAAGTATTTTGTTTGGTACGACGGAATTCGACGTACGGATATAGACTGTATTACGGATATAGACTGTATACCGTTATTACGGATATAGACTATACACCGTTATTACGGATATACACTGTATGCAGTTATTACGGATATAGACTGTATTACGGATATAGACTGTATACCGTTATTACGGATATAGACTGTATGCCGTTATTACAGATATAGACTGTATGCCGTTATTACAGATATACACTGTATACCGTTATTACGGATATAGACTGTATACCATTATTACAGATATAGACTGTATACCATTATTACGGATATAGACTGTATGCCGTTATTACAGATATAGACTGTATTCCGTTATTACGGATATAGACTGTATGCCGTTATTACAGATATAGACTGTATACCGTTATTACAGATATAGACTGTATGCCGTTATTACAGATATAGACTGTATACCGTTTTTACAGATATAGACTGTATACCGTTATTACAGATATAGACTGTATGCCGTTATTACGGATATAGACTGTATGCCGTTATTACAGATATAGACTGTATTCCGTTATTACGGATATAGACTGTATGCCGTTATTACAGATATAGACTGTATGCTGTTATTACAGATATACACTGTATGCCGTTATTACGGATATAGACTGTATACCATTATTACAGATATAGACTGTATACCGTTATTACAGATATAGACTGTATACCATTATTACGGATATAGACTGTATACCATTATTACGGATATAGACTGTATACCATTATTACGGATATAGACTGTATGCCATTATTACGGATATAGACTGTATGCCATTATTACGGATATAGACTGTGTACCGTTATTACGGATATAGACTTATACCGTTATTACGAATATAGACTGTGTACCGTTATTACGGATATAGACTGTGTACCGTTATTACGGATATAGACTGTATACCGTTATTACGAATATAGACTGTATACCGTTATTACGGATATAGACTGTATACCGTTATTACGGATATAGACTGTATACCGTTATTATGGATATACACTGTATACCGTTATTACGAATATAGACTGTGTACCATTATTACGGATATAGACTGTGTACCGTTATTACGGATATACACTGTATACCGTTATTACGAATATAGACTGTGTACCGTTATTACGGATATAGACTGTGTACCGTTATTACGGATATAGACTTATACCGTTATTACGAATATAGACTGTGTACCGTTATTACGGATATAGACTGTGTACCGTTATTACGGATATAGACTGTATACCGTTATTACGAATATAGACTGTATACCGTTATTACGGATATAGACTGTATACCGTTATTACGGATATAGACTGTATACCGTTATTACGTATATAGACTGTATACCGTTATTACGGATATAGACTGTATACCGTTATTACGGATATAGACTGTATACCGTTATTACGGATATAGACTGTATACCATTATTACGGATATAGACTGTATGCCATTATTGTTCAAACTTTGGACCATACAACATGTTTGTTGTCTTAATGGATTCTGAGACTAATTAGCCACGAGACCAGCTTGACAAAGGCAATATTATACAATTAGATATGATTGTGTGTTATCCAGACATGTGATTAGATGATTCAGTTAGTTTATACAAATTTATTTTAGCTCGATTGCAAACCGAGTTCCTACAGCTTATATTAATTACTCTCGAGACTTCATTCCTGATGCAATAGATCGCCACAACGGAGAGATAAGAATATAACTGAGGTAACTAGAGGCTGCTAGTCACACTCTATTGTCTCTTGTGCTGTACCGCAGTTTGCACGAGCAGAAAAGAACCCATATATTGTCTGCTACCCAATATCACAAGCACCATGTCACTCTTCTGTCCTTATTGAATTTTTGTTACGTCTTCAACATTTCAATGATTGTAGTTGTGATTTTCATTATTTTCCATATATGATTTCTTCTATTGATCTTGGTGACAGTTGCTACGGCAATAATTAAATATTTCAAAGACACACATGTCACATGACCAGGTTTGTGCTATTGTGTTTTGTCATAGGTACTTTCACACTTCACTACCTTATAAGAATTATCTCCTATTGAGGTTAACGATCTTTTCCAACAGATTGTTGAGGTCAAACCAAAATCTTTTGGATTTTATTGTTTTTATGGTTCCAATGTTGTTATGCTGAGAAATGTAGGCATTAATAGTTTACAGTCAAACCTGTGTTAGTGGTCACCTCTACAGTCAAACCTGTGTTAGTGGTCACCTCTACAGTCAAACCTGTGTTAGTGGTCACCTCTACAGTCAAACCTGTGTTAGTGGTCACCTCTACAGTCAAACCTTTGTTAGTGGTCACCTCTACAGTCAAACCTGTGTTAGTGGTCACCTCTACAGTCAAACCTGTGTTAGTGGTCACCTCTACAGTCAAACCTGTGTTAGTGGTCACCTCTACAGTCAAACCTGTGTTAGTGGTCACCTCTACAGTCAAACCTGTGTTAGTGGTCACCTCTACAGTCAGACCTGTGTTAGTGGTCACCTCTACAGTCAGACCTGTGTTAGTGGTCACCTCTACAGTCAGACCTGTGTTAGTGGTCACCTCTATTAAGCAGTCAGACCTGTGTTAGTGGTCACCTCTACAGTCAGACCTGTGTTAGTGGTCACCTCTACAGTCAGACCTGTGTTAGTGGTCACCTCTACAGTCAGACCTGTGTTAGTGGTCACCTCTACAGTCAGACCTGTGTTAGTGGTCACCTCTACAGTCAGACCTGTGTTAGTGGTCACCTCTACAGTCAAACCTGTGTTAGTGGTCACCTCTACAGTCAAACCTGTGTTAGTGGTCACCTCTACAGTCAAACCTGTGTTAGTGGTCACCTCTTCAGTCAAACCTGTGTTAGTGGTCACCTCTACAGTCAAACCTGTGTTAGTGGTCACCTCTACAGTCAAACCTGTGTTAGTGGTCACCTCTACAGTCAAACCTGTGTTAGTGGTCACCTCTACAGTCAAACCTGTGTTAGTGGTCACCTCTACAGTCAAACCTGTGTTAGTGGTCACCTCTACAGTCAAACCTGTGTTAGTGGTCACCTCTACAGTCAAACCTGTGTTAGTGGTCACCTCTACAGTCAAACCTGTGTTAGTGGTCACCTCTACAGTCAAACCTGTGTTAGTGGTCACCTCTACAGTCAAACCTGTGTTAGTGGTCACCTCTACAGTCAAACCTGTGTTAGTGGTCACCTCTACAGTCAAACCTGTGTTAGTGGTCACCTCTACTAAGCAGTCAAACCTGTGTTAGTGGTCACCTCTACAGTCAAACCTGTGTTAGTGGTCACCTCTACTAAGCAGTCAAACCTGTGTTAGTGGTCACCTCTACTAAGCAGTCAAACCTGTGTTAGTGGTCACCTCTACAGTCAAACCTGTGTTAGTGGTCACCTCTATTATGCAGTCAAACCTGTGTTAGTGGTCACCTCTACTAAGCAGTCAAACCTGTGTTAGTGGTCACCTCTACTAAGCAGTCAAACCTGTGTTAGTGGTCACCTCTACTAAGCAGTCAAACCTGTGTTAGTGGTCACCTCTACAGTCAAACCTGTGTTAGTGGTCACCTCTACTAAGCAGTCAAACCTGTGTTAGTGGTCACCTCTACTAAGCAGTCAAACCTGTGTTAGTGGTCACCTCTACTAAGCAGTCAAACCTGTGTTAGTGGTCACCTCTATTAAGCAGTCAAACCTGTGTTAGTGGTCACCTCTATTAAGCAGTCAAACCTGTGTTAGTGGTCACCTCTACAGTCAAACCTGTGTTAGTGGTCACCTCTACTAAGCAGTCAAACCTGTGTTAGTGGTCACCTCTACAGTCAAACCTGTGTTAGTGGTCACCTCTACAGCAAACCTGTGTTAGTGGTCACCTCTACTAAGCAGTCAAACCTGTGTTAGTGGTCACCTCTACTAAGCAGTCAAACCTGTGTTAGTGGTCACCTCTACTAAGCAGTCAAACCTGTGTTAGTGGTCACCTCTACTAAGCAGTCAAACCTGTGTTAGTGGTCACCTCTACTAAGCAGTCAAACCTGTGTTAGTGGTCACCTCTACTAAGCAGTCAAACCTGTGTTAGTGGTCACCTCTACTAAGCAGTCAAACCTGTGTTAGTGGTCACCTCTACTAAGCAGTCAAACCTGTGTTAGTGGTCACCTCTATTAAGCAGTCAAACCTGTGTTAGTGGTCACCTCTATTAAGCAGTCAAACCTGTGTTAGTGGTCACCTCTATTATGCAGTCAAACCTGTGTTAGTGGTCACCTCTATTAAGCAGTCAATCCTGTGTTAGTGGTCACCTCTACAGTCAAACCTGTGTTAGTGGTCACCTTACAGTCAAACCTGTGTTAGTGGTCACCTCTACAGTCAAACCTGTGTTAGTGGTCACCTCTACAGTCAAACCTGTGTTAGTGGTCACCTCTACTAAGCAGTCAAACCTGTGTTAGTGGTCACCTCTACAAGCAGTCAAACCTGTGTTAGTGGTCACCTCTACTAACAGTCAAACCTGTGTTAGTGGTCACCTCTATTAAGCAGTCAAACCTGTGTTAGTGGTCACCTCTATTATGCAGTCAAACCTGTGTTAGTGGTCACCTCTATTAAGCAGTCAAACCTGTGTTAGTGGTCACCTCTATTAAGCAGTCAAACCTGTGTTAGTGGTCACCTCTATTATGCAGTCAAACCTGTGTTAGTGGTCACCTCTACTAAGCAGTCAAACCTGTGTTAGTGGTCACCTCTACTAAGCAGTCAAACCTGTGTTAGTGGTCACCTCTACTAAGCAGTCAAACCTGTGTTAGTGGTCACCTCTATTAAGCAGTCAAACCTGTGTTAGTGGTCACCTCTATTATGCAGTCAAACTGTGTTAGTGGTCACCTCTATTAAGCAGTCAATCCTGTGTTAGTGGTCACCTCTACAGTCAAACCTGTGTTAGTGGTCACCTCTACAGTCAAACCTGTGTTAGTGGTCACCTCTACAGTCAAACCTGTGTTAGTGGTCACCTCTACAGTCAAACCTGTGTTAGTGGTCACCTCTACTAAGCAGTCAAACCTGTGTTAGTGGTCACCTCTACTAAGCAGTCAAACCTGTGTTAGTGGTCACCTCTACTAAGCAGTCAAACCTGTGTTAGTGGTCACCTCTATTAAGCAGTCAAACCTGTGTTAGTGGTCACCTCTATTATGCAGTCAAACCTGTGTTAGTGGTCACCTCTATTATGCAGTCAAACCTGTGTTAGTGGTCACCTCTATTAAGCAGTCAAACCTGTGTTAGTGGTCACCTCTATTATGCAGTCAAACCTGTGTTAGTGGTCACCTCTATTAAGCAGTCAATCCTGTGTTAGTGGTCACCTCTACAGTCAACCTGTGTTAGTGGTCACCTCTACAGTCAACCTGTGTTAGTGGTCACCTCTACAGTCAAACCTGTGTTAGTGGTCACCTCTACAGTCAAACCTGTGTTAGTGGTCACCTCTACTAAGCAGTCAAACCTGTGTTAGTGGTCACCTCTACTAAGCAGTCAAACCTGTGTTAGTGGTCACCTCTACTAAGCAGTCAAACCTGTGTTAGTGGTCACCTCTATTAAGCAGTCAAACCTGTGTTAGTGGTCACCTCTATTATGCAGTCAAACCTGTGTTAGTGGTCACCTCTATTAAGCAGTCAAACCTGTGTTATTGGTCACCTCTATTAAGCAGCCAACCTGTATGCTAGCAGAGAATACCCCGGCTGTTCTGGCATCAGACATGTCATGCACATTGGGCTCTAGGTCATCTACTTCATGGCTGAAATACAGAATTCCCATTTCTCAAACACTACTTTAATGTAAAACTATCTGCATACAATCAAACCTGTGTTAGTGGTCACCTCTATTAAGCAGCTAACCTGTATTAAGCAGCCAGTTTCCAGACTCCCAACATGTTGTTTCATTATACATTTGACCTCTATTAAGCATCCACCTGTGCTAAGCAGCCACTTTCTATAAGTCCATTGGCTTGGCTGCTTAAGACAGGTTTGACTGTATACAACTTCCTTTTAGTTAGGACGAAACACGTTCTTACAATCAGCTCTCATCTCATTCCTGAGAGAATTCATTGCCACAAAGGAGAGGGAGAAAGTGTACATAATGATGTTTCTGTAGCAACATACACATGTATATCAGGGCTCTTTCTAGAGGGTCACTTGGGTGAAATAGTCGCCCTATGGACCCGGCAGGACCACTTCTCCCTCAATTTTTTAAAAATGTTCATACAAAATGTTGTCCAGTTTCATATAAAATAAAATGTTGTCCAGTAAGATACACTGGCCCTTTAGAAAGCATGCGTTCTATTCAAATGTTGTATTTAATTGTCATTGTGTATTTTAACCCTATTTTGTTGATATTTATTAAATAGATTTCATTTAAGGACGCAGTCATGCTCTTTCTCACTTCTCCCAAATGTTCTGTACATAGAGTGAACCCTGTACATGATAGATACAGTCAAACCTGTGCTAGTGGTCACCTACATGATAGATACAGTCAAACCTGTGCTAGTGGTCGCCTACATGATATATACAGTCAAACCTGTGCTAGTGGTCGCCTACATGATATATACAGTCAAACCTGTGCTAGTGGTCGCTTACATGATATATACAGTCAAACCTGTGCTAGTGGTCACCTACATGATAGATACAGTCAAACCTATGCTAGTGGTCACCTACATGATAGATACAGTCAAACCTGTGCTAGTGGTCACCTACATGATATATACAGTCAAACCTGTGCTAGTGGTCACCTACATTAAGCAGCCAACCTGCATTGAGAAGCCAGTTTCCAGATTCCCAACATGTTGTTTCATTATACATTTGATCTCTATTAAGCAGCCACCTGTGCTAAGCAGCCAACCTGTATTGAGCAGCCAGTTTCCAGATTCCCAACATGTTGTTTCATTATACATTTGACCTCTATTAAGCAGCCACCTGTGCTAAGCAGCCAAACTGTATTAAGCAGCCAGTTTCCAGATTCCCAACATGTTGTTTCATTATACATTTGATCTCTATTAAGCAGCCACCTGTGCTAAGCAGCCACTTTCTCTGACTCCCTTAGCTGGCTACTTAAGACAGGTTTGACTGTATATTGACAAGTTAGAATTTATATTGATTTATATAATTTTTCTGTATATATATATATATATATGGAATTGTTCAAGGTGACTTAAAGCGACACTACATCAGTGAAAACGCATATTTATACAGAATGTAATTTCCTATTATATGGTATTTTTCCCCCAAATATTTGCCTCAAAAACTGAGTATTTCAACTAATAAACAAACGTCATATACGCGGTTTGTTGACATAACAAAATAATGTAAATAGCGTCGACATCCATGCACAATACAACTAGTGTATCCCGAATAACAAGATTTATGGTTCAGATTTACCGTTATATCTCACATTTGTGCCTATGCATATTTATTTGTAGAATAATCTTAACGTCGCTCATATGGGCAACCGGTAGCGACGATAAATTAACGTAACACACACATGATATTATTTTACAGTCTGGGCTCTCAAGAGCTTAGAAACGTAGACACATTATTATTCTTGTTACTTGTATTCATTTCATAACAGAGTTGTCATTCTTTGTACCAGATATAATATTTCATCCATTAAGACACCTTTGCTAAATGGTGAAAACATTTTTTTTATTGGTCCTGTATGGAAAATGTTTATATTTAGAAACTATCATTATCCAGGCGTACACTATTACTACTTCACATTGTTCATGTTGTTTCATGTTTCACATGTCAAAAGCAGACAAACGAAATCAATTTCAGCTTTGGTAATTTGTGCTGCATGTCTGTGTCCTGCAGATTTCAGTTACCAGTATATAGTGTAAATTAATACTGAAAAAATGATGTGAATTTAAATGAAGTTATTGGGTCTCCAATAAAGAGCATTTGGACGAGAAATTTCCAACATTTTCATTTATTTTATTACCATGATTTATTTTATGTATACATGTAGAGGATATTTGTTTATATATGACTGAATTATATTTCTATGTTCATGAAATATAATTTGATCATTCACTTAGACAAGCAAATTTTCTTTTTATTTTAGGCTGAAAATTGTTTTTATGATAGAAAACGATGCTACTTGTGCGCTAAATAAAAAATGGCGCTCGAATGCCGCGTTTAGCCGATAAATGATGTAATGACCGGTTTGAGTCCGAAGACGTTTGCGTTGAGAAGATTTCAACATGCAGCAGCTAGGAACTACAAAAACAATCTCTTAAAGCAATGAAATATTTCTGACTGGCATAATAAATTAGTTGGGGTTTTAATTTCAATATTAACCCATTTAACTGCCTGCATGGTCGAGTGGTTACGGTTGCTGACCTATCATCACGGGTTCGAGTCTCGCTTTGGCTGTGTCTCATTTATATGAAAAAGTTGGCAGTTTCTTACTGAGGTTGGTGCATCAAGTACTAGTTAACAGCTGGAGCCTGCCCAGGAATGGTGTTGTTAGGTAAATTGCTTGCCGACGATATAGCCCAAAATGGTGCTGATGCAGGCATAAAAACTAAACAAACAAACATAACCAATTTAACCCAAAGCATGTTTTATACTTCCCTATTTCCATTTGAGCAAGAATCAAGAACAGCACACAAAGTCATGCCATTCATACACAGAGATCTTGAGCTTCACAGTCAATTGTCTTCCACCTTCTGTTCCATTAGAAAACTATTCTAATGTCTATAAACTTTGGATCAGCATAGATTATTTTTCAACCAGAGTAGCTCTTCATCATAATTTTCTCCTGTAGCAAAATGATTATTTGCTCCCACACTGCTGTTTGTAGCTGCCCCAGCTGGTGCAGAGTTAGTGAGAGAGAAGAGAGAGAGAGCTAGCTCTATTGGCAGACTGGCACTGCTCTTTGGCACATGTTCATTAGTTGTGTTAACTCTGGTAGAAGCACCCATCTAGTTTATCATGAGTGCTTTAATTAGCTTAATTGATTGGGATTAAGCAAACAAATTTGTAACTTGTTTCTTGTTATAGTTCATGTAACAGCAGTTGCATGTTAGAAGTTAGGGCAGATAATGATGTTATACGCCTCGAATTAAGAAAAAGTGTAAATTTGAATAAAACTAATTTAAGTTGAAGAAGACTTATTTATTTTTCTCGGGATTGTGTTTGAAGGATGTGAATCTAGTGTTCGTTTATGAATATTTTGTGAGGAAACTGAAGCGATAACTGACACTTTCAAAAATAGAGGTCTTAGTAGAAGATTTCTTCTGAGGAAAAACGTGATATGTGATATATTTCGTGTGATATTTGATTTGTAACAGCATTAGTACAGTTTGTGTGTATTTGGAGTGGTATTGTAGTACTATATTTTGGACTATCGTTTCTTGAATTCTGGTTCAGATTGTGATTATAGGTGAACTGTAGCTGTGATTCATAAATTAATTGGATAAATGAGCATTGTATTTCGTATTGATCCTTTGGAGTTATTAAATCATTCAGGTGAGTCAATTTTTTCACGATTTATTGTGTGATAGTGTTTAATTGAAACGTTATATTCCTTTGTTGTATGTTACATGTATGAATGTGTGCCAGAGTTTACTCTTGACATTGCAGTTTAAGTTTGCTAACAGACTGATCTGTAGTCCAGTTGTAACACGCTGGACTGGTAATCCAGGGATCGCAGATTCGATCCCCCATCAGACCCTAATAAAATTAACAGTCTTTCAAATGGGACGTTAAACCGAGGTCTCGTGTCGGTGCTGTACACCGTGCACATAAAAGAACCAGAGGAGACTCTGGAATGGGTCTCTGTCTGTATCATTGCACTATCCTCCAAAATCTAAAATGACTAATCTCTTCAGGAGGCGTCGCTCATATGGGCAACCGGTAGCGACGATAAATAAGCATAAAACACACAACACATAAGTTTGCTGTATGTATAATACTTGATACCAAACCTTGTTCATGGCTACATTGACAATTCAATAAACAGATAATTTATTTGTTTGTACATTTTTGATTTAGTTATTTCCCTGGAAGATTAGCTCAGCTAAATGTGTTACTCAGCTAAATGTGTTACCCTCTCCAAATAAAGAACTGACTTACTTACTTACTGTAAGTAGGTGTCAATCTGGTTATAAGCTCCAATATAAATGAATATTGGAATCGAAATTAGTTTCCAAAAGGGGTGTGTGTAATACTTGTAGTTAGGGTTCTAAATTCCAACTGATTATTGGAAAATATGAAAATGATAGTGTAGCAAATGTTTCAATTGATCCCTCGGCTGTATGGATCAGCCACAATGGGTATCAGCTCTGGCAACCAATATTGCATAGATTTTGACTTGGAGTAGTCTAATATTGATAACATACCTACATGAACTTCAGAATTTAGGGAATTCCCCGGCCCCGGCCCCGTCTTATGAAAACTTGCCAACTAGTTCAAGACGTTTGAAAACATGGGAGTTGATCATTTAAAGAGTTTATGTTATTTGTAGGTCCAAGTTGATATGTGAAGGATTGTTTGTGAGCTATAAATATTCTGTGTTCAGTTCATGCAGCCAAATCATTCATTTATTACTCTTGCATATCTGGTCCATTTCCAATTTTCCATCAAATGATGGTGAAGAATTTGGCTCACATAACCTTATTCATATATTAGTTTATGCAAATTTTGCTCGATTGTGAAACAAGTTCTTACAACGTATATTAATCACTCCCGAGAGACCTCGTTCCTGATGGAATCCAGAGAGAAGAGGCAACGTGGAAGTTCAATGCCTTGCCTAAGGACACAATCGTAACAGCTCCAGCGGGGCTCGAACTCCGGGCCTTTCGCACCTGAAGCAAACGCACTACCACTGGGCTATCACGACATCCACAATATTCAGACATTAAAAGTCCCATTAACCCTTTCAACACCACAGACCTCTATATAGGCTTACAAAAAGTGTAGATCCAGGATCTGCACTTTTTGCAAGTAGTATTACTAATTTTAGACAAAATTACCCATCTTGATAAATGAACTGGTCCGAATGTAATTTTCTTATTCATTTATTGGTCTAAGAATATCATGGACCAGTCCATGTCAGTTGAAAGAGTTAACCTGTAGCACGCTGTAGGTGAAATGAGTAGATAAAAAATGTGTAATATTTTCGGGACGATTTGAACGAAATGTCAAGCCCTACTTTCTAAGAATGTGTAATATTTTTCCTAGAAAGTAGGGCTTGTGACATTTCATTCAAATCGGGACAATTTGACTGAAATGTCAAACCTACTTTCTAAGAAAAATATTACACATTTGTTATCTGCTCATTTCGCCTACAGTATACTACTAAAGGTTATTATATGTGTGTATACTTGGTGTTGAAAGAGTTAAGTGCTTACCATTAATGTGCTGTACACCAAGATATTGTAAGGAGTGGATGATTAGATATGATTATTGTCTTATATTTTCATTTTTCTATAATAAATTATTACGGTAAAGAGCAAAATTTGGAAGATATGGTTACAAACGAACCTGCTTCTGTGAAATTACCATTTGTAAATGACCTCCTTTTTATTGGTATTTTTGAACAATATCACCAATAACTCTTTGTCAATGGTGGTTTACTAAAGCTAACTCTAGGATAAATGTACATATGAATTAAAGTATTATTATTCGAACTGAAGAAGAAAAAAACATGTAAAGAGGCTTTAAGTTGGTGCAAGATATTTTCTGTAAGACATGTAATATAAATACCCATATACACTCCACAAACACCCGAGGTATTTCAGTTATTCATAATATACACCGCATGTGTAAAAGGTGCTCTTCAGCGGGCATGGAAAAGAACTTTGGTGCTTCAGGAATAGCAGCTTCTTCTGTATCTTTGCACTAACCTCTAAAAAATAAAATAACTTAGCATACTTCTGGGGGACAACGATAAATAAACATATAAAAATATATACCGTATTCAAAATATATTATATTTGATCGGAACTGCAATTTGTACAAGTATTGGCAATATATGCCTGTTTTATTGTATGTTAATATATGCCTGTTTTATTGTATGTCAATATATGCCCGTTTTATTGTATGTCAATATATGCCCGTTTTATTGTATATCAATATATGCCTGTTTTATTGTATATCAATATATGCATGTTTTATTGTATGTCAATATATGCCTGTTTTATTATATGTCAATATATGCCAGTTTCATTTTTTGGCAATATATGCCTGTTTTAATGTATGTCAATATATGCCCGTTTTATTGTATGTCAATATATGCCTGTTTTATTATATGTCAATATATGCCAGTTTCATTTTATGGCAATATATGCCTGTTTTAATGTATGTCAATATATGCCCGTTTTAATGTATGTCAATATATGCCCGTTTTATTGTATATCAATATATGCCTGTTTTATTGTATGCCAATATATGCCTGTTTTATTGTATGTCAATATATGCCCGTTTGATTGTATATCAATATATGCCCGTTTTATTGTATATCAATATATGCCCGTTTTATTGTATGCCAATATATGCCCGTTTTATTGTATGTCAATATATGCCCGTTTTATTGTATATCAATATATGCCCGTTTTATTGTATGCCAATATATGCCCGTTTTATTGTATGCCAATATATGCCCGTTTTATTGTAGTAATTATGGAGATGCCAATACAAACTAATTATGCAATAAGAAAAAATGATGACATTTTTTGTTTTAATTCTTACAAAATTAACACTGGATGGATATTTTGGTGGGTTGAAACATGTACTTACCAATCTTGAAGAATTAGATGTAGGTATACAAGGTATGTTCATCGAGAAATGTTATCCTCAACAGTCGAAATGTAACAAAATAATATAAAACAACTTTTGTAAATGTCTATTTAGTTTACTACAAATTTAGCTTAGTTAGATTGTGACACCAGTTCTTACATCATTTTAATCGCTCTAGCGACCTCATTCCTGATGGAATCCATCACCATGAGGGACAGAGAAGAGGCACTGTGGAATTTAGGTACATTGCCTTCCTTGGGGCACAATCGTAACGGCTACAGCTGATCGCAAACTGGGCCGCTCACACCTGAAGCGAACGCGCTACCACGGCAATCTCACAACGTTATTCACAAATGTCTACTATATATGTTTAAATGATAATTAATGTGTAGATAAAAGACTTGAAATATCCTATTATCAATGCCCTCTTTGAGAATGAGAGGTGGGATTTAGAAATGGTTCCCATGTATAATATACATTATCGTTACCTGTCCTTCCTTTTTCCGGACCAATTTAGGCGCTCGCCAAATGTAGGCGCCCATTTCAGCTACAGTCTATTAAATATAAAGTGTCCGCAAAATATTTTACATTGTGCCTTATTTTTAAAACACAGTGAGAATAATGACAATAAATATAAAAGTCAACAGATTGTTATGAGTGAAATGCAATATGCATTTATAAAGGCTACTTTATACGTTTTATACAAATATATGCTAATTATAAACCTATTTGTTGAAAATGTTATGATGTGAATTTTTAATATCTTTTTATTGTAAATTTTGCAACTGTTTATTATAGAAAAGAGATTTTTTCTTTTTATTACAACCTTGTACAATTCCTGCGTTGGCAAACAGATAAATAAAAGAACCTTTGTATGCGGTAATGGTTATGTAAATTTACTCTGCAACAACCAGCAGCTGCAAGAATGCTGCAAGAAAGTTATTTTACACCATGTTATTGTACGTATTATTGCATATATGTCTTAGATACCATGTGTTTTTAATGGCCGTTCTAATCACGAGATAGCTTTTGCTTTCCCATAAAACAAAATTGACATGGCCCCCATGCGTTATGTATATTAATGGATCATTAACTTCAAAAATATGTAAATGGTTTTGAGTTTAGGAATCCTTTGTTTTGGGAGAAACATTTGCAGCCATATTTTTATAATCTGATAAGAATGATCAGTCAGATTTTTAAGCCCACCCTCATGATTCAGTTCAACATAGTTTTGGAAGAATTTACTTCATCAGTTTATTTGATGCTCATCTAGTACTCAAACATTTGATGCTCATCTAGTACTCAAACATTTGATGGTCCGCTGCAGTACTCAGTCATTTGATGGTCCAGTGCGGTACTCAGTCCTTTGATGGTCCATTGCGGTACTCAGTCCTTTGATGGTCCATTGCAGTATTCAGTCCTTTGATGGTCCATTGCAGTATTCAGTCATTTGATGGTCCACTGTAGTCCTCAGTCATTTGATGGTTCACTGTAGTCCTCAGTCATTTGATGGTTCACTGTAGTCCTCAGTCATTTGATGGTTCACTGTAGTACTCCACTGAGGTTCTCAGATCTTTGATTGTTCATTGTTGGACTTAACATTTGCGCCAGACATTTGAGCGCCCACTGTAGTTCTCAGTCATTTGGTGGTCCAATATAGATCTCACAGTTATTTGATTGTCCAATATAGATCTCACCGTTATTTGGTGGTCCAATATAGATCTCACAGTTATTTGATTGTCCAATATAGATCTCACAGTTATTTGATTGTCCAATATAGATCTCACCGTTATTTGGTGGTCCAATATAGATCTCACAGTTATTTGATTGTCCAATATAGATCTCACAGTTATTTGGTTGTCCAGTATAGATCTCACAGTTATTTGATTGTCCAATATAGATCTCACAGTTATTTGATTGTCCAATATAGATCTCACAGTTATTTGATTGTCCAATATAGATCTCACAGTTATTTGATTGTCCAATATAGATCTCAGTTTGACTTAAGTGACCTTATACCCTATGCTTGTTTCTGTTAATAATACGTTAATGCCTAAAACAACTATAACTGTATAATCGAAACTTACATGTATATGATATAATAATATGTTAGTATAATTGTATTAACTCGTTTTTAAAGCGACACTATATCGTAATGAATAAAAAATATTATAATATTTGAAATTTTACGTACAAATAGCAATGCTACTTACTTCACATTCTTCCATAATAATTCGAAAAATTATTTTCTGTAAGTAAAGAGTGTAGTGTGTTTATGTAACAAACTGAAAGTGAAACTACAATTTTCCTGAATCGGTTCACCAGGCCATGCGTACATTCGGAACACTTCACCCCTCTAGTGAAGGCCATGCGTACATTGAGAACGCTTCACCCTCTAGTGAAGGCCATGCGTACATTTGGAACACTTCACCTCTCTAGTGAAGGCCATGCGTACATTTGGAACACTTCACCCCTCTAGTGAAGGCCATGCGTACATCGAGAACGCTTCACCCTCTAGTGAAGGCCATGCGTACATTCGGAACACTTCACCCCTCTAGTGAAGGCCATGCGTACATTCGGAACGCTTCACCCTCTGGTGAAGGCCATGCGTACATTCGGAACACTTCACCCCTCTAGTGAAGGCCATGCGTACATTTGGAACACTTCACCCCACTAGTGAAGGCCATGCGTACATTCGGAACACTTCACCCCTCTAGTGAAGGCCATGCGTAATTCAGACACTTCACACCCTCTAGTGAAGGCCATGCGTACATTTGGAACACTTCACCCCACTAGTGAAGGCCATGCTTACATTCGGACACTTCACTCTAGTGAAGGCCATGCGTACATTCGGAACACTTCACCCCTCTAGTGAAGGCCATGCGTACATTCGGAACGCTTCACCCTCTGGTGAAGGCCATGCGTACATTCGGAACACTTCACCCCTCTAGTGAAGGCCATGCGTACATTCAGAACACTTCACCCCTCTAGTGAAGGCCATGCGTACATTCAGAACACTTCACCCCTCTAGTGAAGGCCATGCGTACATTCAGAACATTTCACCCCTCTAGTGAAGGCCATGCGTACATTCGGAATGCTTCACCCTCTAGTGAAGGCCATGCGTACATTCAGAACACTTCACCCCTCTAGTGAAGGCCATGCGTACATTTGGAATGCTTCACCCTCTAGTGAAGGCCATGTGTACATTCAGAACACTTCACCCCTCTAGTGAAGGCCATGCGTACATTCGGAACATTTCACCCCTCTAGTGAAGGCCATGGGTACATTCGGAATGCTTCACCCTCTAGTGAAGGCCATGCGTACATTCAGAACACTTCACCCCTCTAGTGAAGGCCATGCATACATTCGGAATGCTTCACCCTCTAGTGAAGGCCATGCGTACATTCAGAACACTTCACCCCTCTAGTGACAATCAGAACAAACATCTCAGACAGCTGTTTCAACATACATTGTTGTATCAAGCATTACGCAATAAGCATTGTTTAAATACGCTTGTTGATAAACGATTTGCATATATATGAATGTCCTACTTTTAAATAAAATGTTGTCGTTTCTGTGTGTCATTTTTGTAAACACAGTCATTTGAAATTGTATTTTTTAAATATTTTGTCATTTTTACCAAAACACATACTTTATTGCAATATAATTGCACTTTAATGGTGTTTCTTATCTCATAACATAAAATGATAAATCAAATTTATGCAAAAACATAAAAATTATATCTGGCAGGACTGCTACTACAGAAGCATTAAGCGTGCATAAATGTATAAAAGCAATGTCTGACAGTGTGCATGTAACATTACCCCTTTCCGGTTCATTACATTCCAATCTAAATAATGTTGCATAATCTTGAAAATTGGGAAACAGAAATCATGAATCCACCCATCTAGGCTGTGTTTCTACAATTCAAACGAGAGAAAATTAAAACCTGCCAAAGATTACATGAAACTTATCCACCATCACTATCAACGTTGGCATCAAGGCCTGTAGATTGTAAGATATGCTTCAAAGTTTCCCCTGATTATAATGATAAGGCACCCTTGGAAGGGGTCACCGTTAAGGTCACCTCTCTATCTGTGTTCATGAACTGTGGAGGTAAATACTCTGGATGATTTATCAGGGGTTGTAGATGGTGAGGCTGGGGTATGGAGGGGGCTGTTTATGAATGAGATGTGACAGTTATACAGGGGTTCATGGCCCTCAGTGTGCAGCTCTACATTGTTATAATTCTACTACGCCAGTTTTATCACTTGCAGTCAGTTCCGATTGTACTGCTGTTGTGTTTTGGAGTGGTCTTTATTGTACTTTCCTTTGCTGCCATGCAGTTTTATGTAGACACGTTTTACAAGGTATGTTTAGGATAATATCGCCATATATTTCCAGCATTCCTGGTGGATTTCATTGCCCATGAAAGAAGTGTTCTATTGTGGCATTGTCATGATGAAGCATGCAATTATCACAGACAATTCACATTTTTTTTTTTACGTTTTATTTATCGTCGCTACCGGTTGCCCATATGAGCGACGCCTACTGAAGATATTAGTCATTTTAGATTTTGGATGATAGTGCAGTGATACAGACAGAGACCCATTCCAGAGTCTCCTCTGGTTCTCTTAGGTGCACGGTGTAAAGCACCGATACGAGACCTCGGTTTAACGTCCCATCTGAAAGACTGTTAATTTTATTAGGGCCAGATGGGGGATCGAACCTGCGATCCCTGGATGACCAGTCCAGCGTGTTACCACTGAACTACAGATCGGTCTGTGCAATTCACAAAACAATAAAGGGCCCTACTTATAGCGTTGGCTTGGGTACGGTTGTAGAAGGAACCAGTTGTGTTGTAAGAATGTATAAATGGGATCGGGGACTCCGCATCATAAAACTGATCAATCAAATTCCGGTTCGAAACAATTAAATTCCACTGTATGCAAGTGTACCTTTTTTATGCCAACAATTCTAAGAAAACATGCTAAGAATGATGTACGCACATTCATTACATTGCTATTATGATTTTCACGGAGAAACGGAGCTACAAAGTTAGCCAAACTGAAATAAATGATTTTTACGGAGAAACGGAGCTACAAAGTTAGCCAAGCTGAAATAAACGATTTTTACGGAGAAACGGAGCTACAAAGTTAGCCAAACTGAAATAAACGATTTTTACGGAGAAACGGAGCTACAAAGTTAGCCAAACTGAAATAAACGATTTTTACGGAGAAACGGAGCTACAAAGTTAGCCAAACCGAAATAAACGATTTTTATGGAGAAACGGAGCTACAAAGTTAGCCAAACTGAAATAAACGATTTTTACGGAGAAACGGAGCTACAAAGTTAGCCAAACTGAAATAAACCAATCATAGTCTAAATAGGATTATATATTTTTTCAACAATTTTCGAGTACATTAAAAATGTTAAAAAGGATGGATTTCTTTACTGAAAAATTACCGCCTCTATTTACACTAATTTATTTTAGCTCGATTGCGAAACAAGTTCTTACAACTTATATGAATCACTCTCTCGACCACATTCCTGATGGAATCCATCGCCACGATGGAGAGAGAAGAGGCAATGTGGAATTTTAAATGCCTTGCCTAAGGACACAATCGTATCGCCTCTGTGGTAGAGTGGTTGAGGTCGCCGACTTGTATACCACTGTAACCTATCATCACTGATGGTCACCGGTTTGTGCCCCGCTCAGACTGTGTCTTCTATATATGAAAAGGTTGGCAATTTCATACGGAGCTTTGTGCACCAAGTACTGGAGCCTACCCAGGAAAGATGTTGTTAGGTAAACTGCCCGTGGACAACCGGTAGCGACGATAAATAAACTTTCAACAAATAAATGATCAGGCTCTATGCTGTTTGCTATTCGGATAGTGGAGCTAAAGCACTTGTCTGAATAGCAAACAACATAGATCCTGATCAGACAGGGCATTACGACCCTGCTGATCTGGATCTATGTTGTACGCACATTCCTTCCAAGTTAATCAGCAGGTTACGGGTTAAGACATTATAATGCATTACTAAATTATTTGTTACCTCAAACTATCCCCCGAAACTATCCCACCAAACTATCCCCCGAAACTATCCCACCAAACTATCCCTCCTCCAAACTATTCCTCCCAAACTATCCCACCAAACTATCCCTCCTCCAAACTATTCCTCCCAAGCTATCCCCACAAACTATGCCCCCAAGATATCCACCTTCCCCAAACATTTTGGTGTATTTGATAGTCAAAAACTCTTCTTCAGTACTGGCTCCATAATTTTTAAGTTTGATGTGAATGTGAGCTGATACCTGACCACATTTTTATAAAGAGGTGTACAAATAGCATAATTTACCTCTAGAAATAGATTATCTTGCTCCTCCATTGAGTGGCTAATTTTGCATGGCGCGCCCCAACCTGGAACCACCCATCCTTCTCTTGTGATAAAATTATTTTCAATTTGGATGCAACAAATGTGTTAACAAGAAATGCTTTGAACTCTATTTGCAAAGTATGAAGAAAATAAATTCACCTCCAATGAATCTATCTACCCAGCTGTGGAATGGAATTAGTTATGTGAGTCTATTAGGAAATGTCAAGACATAACATTATCTATAGGTCCCGGCAGATGGACCATGCTGATCCCAGAACACAGTCCATGCCTAGGCCACATAGGTGTGATAAATAACTTTCTCATGGAACTAAACTAAATTCAAGACTGTCTTAATTGATTAACTCCTAAGTGTGATACAAGTTGAATCTGCACTGGTTAATCTGAACTTGAGACAGTTGAAAGAGCTTATATACACCATACGGCTTCCCCCTACAGTAGGATATCATGTTCCTCGATTCCCAGAGTCCCAGAGTCGTGTATGTAATTACCCGACTTCTGTTACTCAGCGACTACAAATATCACAATCATTGAGATGAAGTTAAGTGCACAAATGTTCATTCAGAAATAGTAAATTGTAGAGCATTTGCTTGGTGGCTGCATGCATACGTCATTTGCAGTCAACAAACGGATCTGTAGCCCAGTGGTAAAATGCTGGACTGGTAATCCAGGGATCGCAGGTTCGATCCCCCCGTCTGACCCTAATAAAATTAACAGTCTTTCAGATGGGACGTTAAACCGAGATCTCGTGTCGGTGCTTTACACCGTGCATGTAAAAGAACCAGAGGAGACTCTGGAATGTGTCTCTCTGTCTGTATCATTGCACTATCCTCCAAAATCTAAAATGACTAATCTCTTCAGGAGGCATCGCTCATATGGGCAACCGGTAGTGACGATAAATAAACGTAAAACACACAATGCAGTCATTTAGACTTATTAGTTTACCGTAATCTTTTGTATATAACATGCAGGTTTATTCTTCCAGCATCGTGTCCAGAAATCTGCTGCGTCTTATACGGCAGTTTTAGAACTCGATAACATCTTTCCGATGAATCAATATGCACAAATGGCGTATTGCGACAAAGGGAGATAAACCTTTCATAATGATTATATAAATCACGGTATGATTTTGTTCTGTTTCCGGAATTGTCAAGTCTAGACATCTCGTGACCTATTTAAATTTGGAAATCGTGCAAAATTAAAGGTTTTCTTAATTATTTTCTTTGCTCTTGTCATACACGTAAAGATACAATACATAGCATGAAAATACAAATGGTTTGGGCCACAAGTTTTAACAACATTAGACAATGGCCCGCACCAGCAACCTATATACAAAGGATTACGTAACAAATTTTGTTCATCTTGATTGTGAAACAAGTTCTTATAATATTAGTTTATTCGTTCTCGAGACCTCATTCCTGATGGAATCCATCACCGTGAGAATGAGAGAAGAGGCAACGTTGATAAAACATGTCTAGAACCCCGCAAGAGGTTTGACATTAATGGAACATACATACATACAGATTCTGACTATTGTGTGCACCATGAGGTGATGGATTCATGATGCTTATGTGAGCCATTAAGTTATGATCAATTATATTCCAGCTGGCTAGTAGATAGTTGTGGGAGGGTGGTACCTGGACCATATTACAGCTGGCTAGTAGATAGTTTTGGGAGGGCGGTACCTGGATTATATTCCAGCTGGCTAGTAGATAGTTGTGGGAGGGCAGTACCTGGATCATATTCCAGCTGGCTAGTAGATAGTTGTGGGAGGGGGGTACCTGGATTATATTCCAGCTGGCTAGTAGATAGTTGTGGGAGGGCAGTACCTGGATTATATTCCAGCTGGCTAGTAGATAGTTGTGGGAGGGCAGTACCTGGATTATATTCCAGCTGGCTAGTAGATAGTTGTGGGAGGGCAGTACCTGGATCCCCGCTCGTGCTCGAGTCGAATGTCATGGGAAGGGGGATTACATGGCTGTCATCTGTGCTGTGGGCTAATAGAAAGTAGTTGATTGGAATATATCTTGAAACCCACCCATGATTGAATAGAAAGGGATTGGTGGGTGATTACCTGGGTGTCAGCCTGTGCTTTAGTAGAAAATCGTGGGAGAGCGATTACCTGGGTGCCCGGCTGTGCTTTAATAGAAAATCATGGGAGAGAGATTACATTGGTGCCCGGCTGTGCTTTAGTAGAAAATCGTGGGAGAGCAATTACTTGGGTGCCAGCCTGTGCTTTAGTAGAAAATCGTGGGAGAGAGATTACATTGGTGCCAGGCTGTGCTTGAATGAAGCAGTGACCGAAAGGACACATGGGTTCTTCTTCCAGTGCGCCTAAATGTATAATGTAGCTATTTGACAATACCGGTACCTGTTTGTATGAACACAAGGCATTCATTAAAAGGCGACTGTGGGAAATATATAGTAACCTATACATTTCTTTTGTAGATGAAAAACACTTTAGTATCAACAGCTCTGTAAATTGCAAAATGTCTGTTGAATAGAAAACACATTAATAACTGACTCCAAATTATGTTTTCCCTTTGGCAGCAAAGTCATTAATAATGTGTCTTATTAGGTTCCTTAATTAATTAATTACTAATTTCAAATATATATCGTATAGAAATGGAATATCAACTAAAGACTCACTAGGCCCGGTACAATGTTTGCCAGAGATTGGTTTGGTGGAGGGGGTTGCTCAATAAATGTTTGAAAGGGAAAGGGACGAGGGATATATAATAATGTCAATGTTGGAATATGGAACACTTGCTAAACTGAACTGTTGAGGTTATGTTTACAGTAACCAGTCTAGCTGCATGGTTTTGTTAACACTTGCTGAACCAGTCAACTCAACATAATAAAACCATAATAAAAAACAGCGGGAATTAATGATTATTGTTGCATGTATGTGTGTGGAAACCAGTGAATATTGGTACATGTATGTGTGTGGAAGCCAGTGAATATTGGTGTATGTATGTGTGTGGAAACCATTGAATATTGGTGTATGTATGTGTGTGGAAACCATTGAATATTGGTGTATGTATGTGTGTGGAGACCATTGAATATTGGTGTATGTATGTGTGTGGAAGCCAGTGAATATTGGTGTATGTATGTGTGTGGAAACCAGTGAATATTGGTGTATGTATGTGTGTGGAAACCAGTGAATATTGGTGTATGTATGTGTGTGGAAACCAGTGAATATTGGTACATGTATGTGTGTGGAAGCCAGTGAATATTGGTGTATGTATGTGTGTGGAAACCATTGAATATTGGTGTATGTATGTGTGTGGAGACCATTGAATATTGGTGTATGTATGTGTGTGGAAGCCAGTGAATATTGGTGTATGTATGTGTGTGGAAACCAGTGAATATTGGTGTATGTATGTGTGTGGAAACCAGTGAATATTGGTGTATGTATGTGTGTGGAAACCAGTGAATATTGGTACATGTATGTGTGTGGAAGCCAGTGAATATTGGTGTATGTATGTGTGTGGAAACCATTGAATATTGGTGTATGTATGTGTGTGGAGACCATTGAATATTGGTGTATGTATGTGTGTGGAAGCCAGTGAATATTGGTGTATGTATGTGTGTGGAAACCAGTGAATATTGGTGTATGTATGTGTGTGGAAACCAGTGAATATTGGTACATGTATGTGTGTGGAAACCAGTGAATATTGGTGTATGTATGTGTGTGGAAACCAGTGAATATTGGTACATGTATGTGTGTGGAAACCAGTGAATATTGGTGTATGTATGTGTGTGGAAACCAGTGAATATTGTACATGTATTTGTGTGGAAACCAGTGAATATTGGTGTATGTATGTGTGTGGAAACCAGTGAATATTGGTGTATGTATGTGTGTGGAAACCAGTGAATATTGGTGTATGTATGTGTGTGGAAACCAGTGAATATTGGTGTATGTATTGTGTGTGTGGAAACCAGTGAATATTGGTGCATGTATGTGTGTGTGGAAACCAGTGAATATTGGTGTATGTATGTATGTGGAAACCAGTGAATATTGGTGCATGTATGTGTGTGTGTGGAAACCAGTGAATATTGGTGCATGTATGTGTGTGTGTGGAAACCAGTGAATATTGGTGCATGTATGTGTGTGTGTGGAAACCAGTGAATATTGGTACATTTATTCGTATTGTTCTAGAATAAGGTCAATTTGGTGGCCCAACTTGCACTGTTTGTTTATCTCTCTGTATGCTGGGTTAAATAAAGACTATAAATAGTTCAAATAATTGTAGCAGCGGACAATTCATTAATAATGTGTTCTTATTTGTAATTGCAAACTCTGGAAATATGTCATGGGATTTCATTAGAATCGTGCAATTCCATGATATTTTTGACTTATTTTCACAAGTTAGTGTGCAAAGACTTAAAAGTTATAGATGAGTGACCACTGTACTCTAAATCAAGTTCCACAGATAAATGTCAACTACGCTCGCCCATATGGTTCGCCGGAGGTGAGGGTAAATAAGCTCAATCATCATCAACCTCAGACAGACCAACTACATCACTGTGACATGCACAAGCAATTTGTACATTCCAGAATCAGGTCCCAGGGTTACATGTGGCCAAAGTATGATTTAACTCTTTGTACGCTAGCGGTGAAAATAACAGTAAATATGTCGTGCAATTTCATTGGAATTTGTGTCGTAACGACACGTAACCACACAATTCTCATGAAATTCCAGGACATATTTCCACAGTTTTCAGTTGCAAATAATCAAAAAACATTAATGAAATGTCATCTGTGTAAAAATTATTTGAACTATTTATAGCCTTTATTTTACCCAGCATGCAAAAGCGTGAATGGAAATATCTATGTTCTGATATAATAACTACTGCAATGTGTGTTCTATACATGCAACCACATGGCAGTAATGCATGATATTTGAGAGGAAGGAGGTTTAAAATGTTGTTCCAAGTCACAGACCAGACATTACTGCATTAATGTTCATTATCATGACCCCATGCATTCTGGGGCAACAAGCTATAGCAATATGAGATAGTTTTCCTGGCTCCTGCTGCATGTTTGTTTTGGTTTCTTGTGATGAATGACAGATCACTTTGCCAATTGTTCTCCTCTTTAACACTCCATCCATACCTCAAGATCAAAGAAAAACACCCAGGTGCTATCTGGTTAGAATTACATAATTCTCCAAATATTTTCTTTTTCTTTGACAGCATGGCTACATGTATATTAATTTAAAGAAAAATCTTGTAATCCATTAAAAAATTATAGCAATTTTGCTTCTGTCTGAATTTTTGCTTAACCCACTGAACATCAAACTGACATGGACTGGTTGGTGCAGACCAATAAATTAATAAGAATATTACATTTGGACCAGTTCATTTATCAAAATGGGTAATTTTGTCTAACAATAGTAATATTACTGGCAAAAAGTGCAGATCCTGATGAGACTGCTCATCTGTATCTACTATTTAGAGGTCTGTAGTGTTGAAAGGTTTAAACACATGTTAAAAATTGATGAAATCTTGTTTCCTTTCGACGATTGGCAATTTCAGTGAGCCGTCATATACCAATGCTTTGCCCTCTTGTTTGAACTGTCTGCAGTGGTATGGATAGGAAATAGCTCACAGACGGATCTGTAGTCCAGTGGTTAACACGGTGGACTGGGAATCCAGGGATCGCATGTTCAATCCCTCTGTCTGACCCTAAAAAAATTAACAGTCTTTCAGATGGGACTTTAAGCCGAGGTCTCGTGTCGGTGTTGTACACCGTGCACGTAAAAGAACCAGAGGAGATTCTGGAATGGGTCTCTGTCTGTATCATTGCACTATCTTCCAAAAATCTAAAATGACAAATCTCAATACATAAAACGAAAACACATAAAAGGAACTGGCTCAAGTTTGTGGGATACAGGGACCAGAGCTTTCTTTTTGAATTTTTTATCTTTTTGAATTGAACTCTTGATCATCCAGGCTTGTGATTTCAAAATTTATTTGAATCTTCCTTGTTCTTCAAAGATCCCAAGGAGAGAAACTATATAAGCTCTGCTTCCGTTTTGATCCTTTCCTATTCTTTGATTTTGTGTGCATGTATTGTTTTGTGAATGTATATAGTGGAATAAATATGTTTAAACCAAAGATCCCAAGTAATAGTGTTTCAAAGATCCCAAGTAATAGTTCTTCAAAGATCCCAAGTAATAGTTTTTCAAAGATCCCAAGTAATAGTTTTTCAAAGATCCCAAGTAATAGTTTTTCAAAGATCCCAAGTAATAGTTTGTTCAAAGATCCCAAGTAATAGTTTTTCAAAGATCCCAAGTAATAGTTTTACAACGATCCCAAGTAATAGTTTTTTGTCAAAGATCCCAAGTAATAGTTTTTCAAAGATCCCAAATAATAGTTTTTTTCAAAGATCCCAAGTAATAGTTTTTTCAAAGATCCCAAGTAATCGTTTTTCAAAGATCCCAAGTAATAGTGTTTCAAAGATCCCAAGTAATAGTTTTACAAAGATCCCAAATAATAGTTGGGAAAATATTAAAGTAATTGACTTAACTCCATGACTTGGATTGTTGCTGGAATGGGTCATGTTGGAAATATTCGCCCCGATAGTTTCCAACGTTACTTTCAGCTGTTGCACGTTACTATATACTTGTATATTCCTGTTTTTTTTGTTTTGACAAGTCCCAGAATTTCAGACTGGTTATTACTGGTGCACAAGAGACTCTCTCCTTTGAACATTGTGTGTTTTTGTTTGCATCTATCTTTCAACCCTCATGTTTTGCTTGTTGAGTGGTATGGTGTTGAGAAGATGATTAGCTCTTGTGTTGCTTGCTACACCTCTAATAGCATCATTAGTCTGCCTTAACTGGCTCCATACATTAGGTGGCAACTCTCTCTCATTCTATTCTCTCACACCATTGCAAGGATTAGTGTTCCACGTATTTCTCACTCGCTTTTTATAAGATTCGCTAATGTGTTTCTGATTTAATTATTTTTTACTTCTCGAAATTAGCAAGACGAGACTGTAATATATGTATAATAATTGTTTGTATAGATTCTATTTTGTTATGAAACTCGTCCAGATTTCAATTATGCAATATTACTCCCCCCTCCTCTCCCCCAATACCCATCCCACCTTCTCTCCCTGAGAATGAAGCTAGTTATAGACTACTATTATTCAATAGAATCCAGAATCCCCCACCACCACGATGGAAACTAGTTATAGACTACTAGTTATCGACTACTATTTGATCAATAGACCCCCCCCCTGTCCCCCGAGATGGAAGCTAGTTACGGACTACTATTGTTCTTCAAAACTGTATTTGGACATCATAATGTATAACACCAAACTGCATAAAATATATTCAAGAGAGAAAGACAGTGTAGTAGATTAGAACATGACAGTTTCATAGTGTATATACATGTATACATGTATGAATGGAAGTATTTCGGTGATAAATAATTTTCTTATGTACTTTGTAAATAAAATCAATATTGAGTCTTTTAAATTCAGGGGGTGCGGAGGGTTGTAGCAGCATCTGGAAGCCCCATCTCTATCGTCTTTGATTACTTTTATCAACAGTACACCCCTACCCCCTATTAGGGTGACGGGGGATTGAACTTGCGATCCCTGGATTACCAGTCCAGCGTGTTACCACTGGACTACAGAACCGGCTGTATCTTCATATGAAACATTTTATGTGTTATAGAAGTCGGGTGAGGGCTGCAGCATCAAATAGCCGTACAAAACATTACAGTTATTTGCCTGAGTGACCAAAAGCAGTTAGTTAGTAGAAGGTAATGAATCCCTTCATTTTATGATCAACAAAATATCACAGAGGACAATAGGTTTCTAGGATGATCCCCTCATAAAATGGTCCAAATATTTATTTATGAGAAAACAGTTTATAGCATCAACAGTCCTGTAGTCCATATTAATGGTGAGTTATGCTAATTTAGCTACTTTAGCGATATATAAAAGTGATTTTTGTCAAATAATTTTTTAAGTCGGAGTATTATTATATGCTAAGTGGGTTTCAATGGTTTTAGTGATTTCTATGTTTTTATGAGGAATTTAGGAGTAATTCTATAGTATTTCAAAAACCTAAGCAGAGCCGTAAATGACAGAAATAAGAAATTCAGAGTTCCGCATTTTAATTTAATAACTTTCTCATAAAGGAGATAACATTCATTGTTGGTGTATGCATTATTCTTCTCTTTTATTTGCCAGTTTTTATGCATAATTCACATTTTATGTGTCGAGTAGTTTTTTTCCGGGCTTAGAAAGGTAGCATAATTTATGTGAGGATGTCTATGTAACCCATTCAACCCCAAGTAACTGACATGGACTGGTGCATGATATTTTTAGACCAATAAATTAATAAGAAAATTACCTTTGGACCAGTTCATTTATCAAAATGGGTAATTTTTGTCAAAAAATAGTAATAATTATTACTGGCAAAAAATGCAGATCCTGATGAGACGGTCTGTCTGTCTGTCTGTCTGTGTCAGGTATGCTGTATGACATTGACCATATCAGGTAACATAGACTGTACGAGGTATGCTGTATGACATTGACCATATCAGGTAACATAGACTGTACCAGGTATGCTGTACGACATTGACCATTATCAGGTAACACAGACTGTACCAGGTATGCTGTACGACATTGACCATATCAGGTAACACAGACTGTACCAGGTATGCTGTACGACATTGACCATATCAGGTAACATAGACTGTACCAGGTATGATGTACGACATTGACCATATCAGGTAACATAGACTGTACCAGGTATGCTGTACGACATTGACCATATCAGGTAACATAGACTGTACCAGGTATGCTGTACGACATTGACCATATCAGGTAACATAGACTGTACCAGGTATGATGTACGACATTGACCATATCAGGTAACATAGACTGTACCAGGTATGATGTACGACATTGACCATATCAGGTAACATAGACTGTACCAGGTATGCTGTACGACATTGACCATTATCAGGTAACATAGACTGTACCAGGTATGATGTACGACATTGACCATATCAGGTAACATAGACTGTACCAGGTATGATGTACGACATTGACCATATCAGGGACATTGTACGACATTGACCTTATCAGGTAACATAGACTGTACCAGGTATGATGTACGACATTGACCATATCAGGTAACATAGACTGTACCAGGTATGATGTACGACATTGACACTAGCTGGGACATTTTATGACATTGACCTTATCAGATGCCTATTTGTCAATCGCCCTATCGGGTATCGATTGTAACGTTAATCCTACCAGAGACCTTTTTTGACATGGACCCTATCACTTATGCTTCGTGACATTGACTATCAGATACAATATCAATTACCCTTATGACATTGACCCTAGCAGATATCCTTTTATGACATTTGACTATATCAGATATATTCTTTGACATTTGTCATAAGTATTGGCACCTTTGATGACATTGACCCTAGCAGATATCATTTTATGACATTGACTATATCAGATATACTCTTGACGTTCGTCATAAGTATTGGCACCTTTTATGACATTGACCCTAGCAGATATCCTTTTATGACATTTGACTATATCAGATATACTCTTTGACATTTGTCATAAGTATTGGCACCTTTTATGACATTGACCCTAGCAGATATCCTTTTATGACATTGACTATATCAGATATACTCTGACGTTCGTCATATGTATTGGCACCTTTTATGACATTGACCCTAGCAGATATCCTTTTATGACATTTGACTATATCAGATATACTCTTTGACATTTGTCATAAGTATTGGCACCTTTTATGACATTGACCCTAGCAGATATCCTTTTATGACATTGACTATATCAGATATACTCTGACGTTCGTCATATGTATTGGCACCTTTTATGACATTGACCCTAGCAGATATCCTTTTATGACATTTGACTATATCAGATATACTCTTTGACATTTGTCATAAGTATTGGCACCTTTTATGACATTGACCCTAGCAGATATCCTTTTATGACATTGACTATATCAGATATACTCTGACGTTCGTCATATGTATTGGCACCTTTTATGACATTGACCCTAGCAGATATCCTTTTATGACATTTGACTATATCAGATATACTCTTTGACATTTGTCATAAGTATTGGCACCTTTTATGACATTGACCCTAGCAGATATCCTTTTATGACATTGACTATATCAGATATACTCTGACGTTCGTCATATGTATTGGCACCTTTTATGACATTGACTATATCAGATAGCATTCATTATATTGACCCTGGGCAGACATTGACCAGATCTCCATAATTACATACCACTTTGCCAGCCGATTGATTTATACTGTATTTAACCAGACGTAGAGTGTCAAGTAAATTGCTTTATATTGATAGACATGGAGTTCCAGGAAATAAATAATAGTAAGAAAAAACTGACATGGAATGGTTTGTGTGTTTTACGTTTATTTATCGTCACTACCGGTTGCCCATATGAGCGACGCGTCCTGAAGAGATTAGTCATTTTAGATTTTGGAGTATAGTACAATGATATAGAGAGAGACCCATTCCAGAGTCTCCTCTGGTTCTTTTACGTGCACGGTGTAAAGCACCGACACGAGACCTCGGTTTAGAGTCCCATCTGAAAGGCTGTTAATTTTACTAGGGTCAGACGGGGGGGGATTTGAACCTGCGATCCCTGGATTACCAGTCCAGCGTGTTAACCACTGGACTACAGAACCGTCTGTGAATGGTTGCCAATACGCAATGTACGAAGAATTACAAGCAACTGTATTACATGTATGCAGGCTGCTATTAAGGGAAGGGTCCTAACTTCGGGAAGGGCCGTAACAAATGTTGCTAGAAGTTGTTGCCTTGTCATGTTTTGTATTCACAAGTATATGTAAAACGAATCAAGCAATAACATATGATTAAACTAGGTAAACCAAAGCTGCCATTAAGCAAGTAGTTACCACAGGATGAGGGATCAATTTTTGTATGGTGATGATTTATAGGTCCTGAACATGTCGATTTGAAACAAATGTATGAGTTTATTTCATTCTTACCAAGAATTCACTTTGTGCCGATGTAAATTTTAGTCTAGAGTATTTGTAAAAACAAATTTATTACATCGCCATGGTTGGTCGAGTGGTTACGGTCACGTACTTGTATACCACTGTAGCCTATCATCACTGATGATCACTTGTTTGTGCCCCGCTCGGGCCGTGTTTCTTTATATGAAAAAGATTGCAATTTCTTACGGTGCTTGGTGCACCAAGTACTGGTTAACCGCTGGAGCCTGCCCAGGAAATGTGTTGTTAGGTGGATAGAGGCGTAAATATAATGCATACTAGGGGCCTCCGTGGCCCAGTGGTTACGGTCGTTGACTTCAAATCACTTGCCCTTCACCTCTCTAGGTTCGAATCCCACTTGGGAGTGTCGAAATCTTTCATGTGGGCAAGTTATCCAGCTGGCTTGCGGAAGGCCGGTGGTTATACGCGGTACATTTCCCAGGATACCCTCTACCCCGCATGAAATAAAACTTAGGAGGTGCACCCATTAACCCTTTCAACACCACAGGCCTCTAAATCGGCTTACAAAAAATTGTAGATCCAGATGAGCCGGCTCGTGACCAGCCATCTCATCAGGATCTGCACTTTTTGCAAGTAATTTTACTATTTATAGAAAAATAATTACCCATTTTGATAAATGAACTGATCCAATTTCATTTTCTTATTAATTTATTGGTCTAAAAATATTATGGACCAGTCCATGTCAGTTACTTGGGGTTGAATGGGTTACATAGCTGGAGAGTCGCCATGTTACCTATTCTGTTGGCGAGACGTTAAACTACAAAAACAACCAAACAAAACAATGTACACATGCCACAAGCCCTCCCACCCACCCAACAGCTACACCCAAGGCTCTGCCCGCCCATAATTCCGCGCACCCACTGTTCGTATGTTTGGTTCTATTTTCCGTCTTTTTTTATTGTATACTCATGAAGACATCAAATAGCTCCCCTGTTGAGAATGAAAATAATGTACAAATTTATCCTTTTAGAAGGGAAAGTTTCTAAGAATATTATAACAATAGAGATTTGTATTCATCAACAACTGCCTCAGACAGATCCTACACATCAGATGGCCAGAAAAGATCACCAACCAGGAGTTGTGGCGGCAAACAAGACAGGACCCCATCACAGACTCTATCACACAGAGGAAGTGGCGGTGGATAGGGCACACTCTACGACGAGACCAGCCCAACATAGCACGCCAAGCACTGGATTGGAATCCACAGGGCACATGGAAAAGAGGTCGACCAGTTACGACATGGCGAAGGACTCTGGACAGTGAGCTGCGCCGAAGCAGGATGTCCTGGGGGGAAGCCAAAGCAGCAGCAACGGACCGGTCCAAGTGGAGAGCAGTGGTGAAGGCCCTATACCCCAACCGGGGTGAAGTGAAGAGGATTGATGATGATGATGAGAGATTTGGAACAGTTGGGAAATAAATAATTGTTGCATATAAAACTGTATACGAATGAGTTGATGTGAGACTGAACAATAACACAAGAAAGGCGCCATTTTCCTTTTTGCGCTTTGTAATAACGTTCTCTTAATTGGAAAGCTAAACTAGGCAGAATCATGATATTGGACCTATGCCCGATACAAATTCCTATTGCATAACTACATTGTGTAACATCATATTTGTTGATTTCATTAATAATTTTACACCTGAAGTAAGTATACACAAAATGTGTGACTTGGGTGTAGCTATTTGTGTCCATTTATAGGTTAATTACGTCTTGTTACGATGACGGTTGTAGCCAAGGTAGATACAGACCCCCCAATTATAGGTTAATTACGTCTTATTACAATGACGGTTGTAGCCAAGGTAGACATGTGTAGCCAAGGTAGACACAGACCTTCCTTCCAATCATAGGTTAATTATGTCTTGTTACAATGACGGTTGTAGTGTGTAGCCAAGGTAGACATAGACCTTCCAATCATAGGTTAATTACGTCTTGTTACGATGACGGTTGTAGCCAAGGTAGACATGGAACTTCAATTATAGGTTAATTACGTCTTGTTACGATGAGGGTTGTAGCCAAGGTAAACACAGACCTTCCAATCATAGGTTAATTACGTCTTGTTACGATGACGGTTGTAGCCAAGGTAGACATGTGTAGCCAAGGTAGACACGGAACTTCCAATTATAGGTTAATCGTCTTGTTAGATGGGGTGTAGCCAAGGTAGAACGGACTTCCAATTATAGGTTAATTACGTCTTGTTACGATGACGGTGTAGCCAAGGTAGACATGTGTAGCCAAGGTAGGTTTTGGTTTTGTTTGTTTGGTTGTGTTGTGGGTGTGTTTTGGTTTTTTTGTTGTGGGTTGTGGGTGGGTTTTTGGTTTACGTCTTGTTACGATGAGGGTTGTAGCCAAGGTAGACACGGAACTTCCAATTATAGGTTAATTACGTCTTGTTACGATGACGGCTGTAGCCAAGGTAGACATGTGTAGCCAAGGTAGACATGGAACTTCAGTTATAGGTTAATTACGTCTTGTTACGATGACAGTTGTAGCCAAGGTAGACACGTGTAGCCAAGGTAGACAGTTGTAGCCAAGGTAGACATGGAACTTCCAATTATAGGTTAATTACATCTTGTTACGATGACGGTTGTAGCCAAGGTAGACACGGAACTTCCAATTATAGGTTAATTACGTCTTGTTATGATGACGGTTGTAGCTAAGGTAGACACGGAACTTCCAATTATAGGTTACTTACATCTTGTTACGATGACGGTTGTAGCCAAGGTAGACACGGAACTGACGGATGTGAAGAGAATGATTACTTGACAATGATCAACACTAGAAGCCAGTTTGATCACTTACCAGAGATTCATTCTACCCTGGTAGGATAGGAAACTATGCAAACTCGGAGGAGCTTGGGATTTTTTGTCATTTAGATGTCAAACACATGTTGACTGTGTTGGCAAGTGAACTAAGCTAGAATCAGCCGTTAATTAAACTAGAATCAGCCGTTAATTACACTATAATCAGCCGTTAATTAAACTAGAATCAGCCGTTAATTACACTATAATCAGCCGTTAATTAAACTAGATCAGCCGTTAATTAAACTAGAATCAGCCGTTAATTAAACTAGATCAGCCGTTAATTACACTAGAATCGGCCGTTAATTAAACTAGAATCAGCCGTTAATTAAACTAGAATCAGCCGTTAACTAAACTAGAATCAGCCATTAATTAAATTAGAATCAGCCGTAAACTAAACTAGAATCAGCCGTTAATTAAACTAGAATCGGCCGTTAATTACACTAGAATCGGCCGTTAATTACACTAGAATCAGCCGTTAATTACACTAGAATCAGCCGTTAACTAAACTAGAATCGGCCGTTAATTACACTAGAATCAGCCGTTAATTACACTAGAATCGGCCGTTAATTACACTAGAATCAGCCGTTAACTAGAATCAGTTGTTATGGTTACGTACGCTGCAGACGAACACACACAAGACACTGCAGCTCTCCACCTCTATTCCCTGTTCTATGTTTCATTTCCAAAGATAAAATCACAGACTAATTTTCCTGTTGATTCCATTTAGAAGTCTACCATTGATGGTGGTGGACCTTCCAAAGAGGTTTATGGAGACCTTTCCTGATAATTGCGGGTAAAATAGCTCTAGCTCGTAAATGTTAATGTACATTTATTTCTAACATGGTATCTGCAATAGAAAATGTTCACATTGCTGCTTTGCTGCAATTTATTGACTAATAAATTGAAATTTTGTCTGACAGTTTTGTACCCAGGGAAATCAGTGGAGAGCACACAGATTGTGACTGTAATGGAGATATATGTTGGTTGTGAGTGGCGAATATTGTTACCAGCTCCTTTAGACCACCCTGCTCCTTGTCAGACATAACTAATGACATTATCCCAGATACCAACTTCGCTCTTTAAAATGTAAATTCATACTCGTGAGATGGTTTTCAGGGGCGTAGCTAGCGATTTTGAATTTGCAGGCCCGACTAAATAAATTGAGCACCGTCGGTGCTGCACCGAAGATGTAATGTTGCTTGAGGGGTCTAGGTGCATGCTCCCCCGTTGGACTATTTCGAATCATAGAACGTCAATGGCTTAGGCGTTCAAATTTCGATATTTTCAGAGATGTACCCCCCATCCTACCCTGCTGTTTTTATTGCATTTTCGGGTGATTTTTCTTTTTCTGGGACAATCTGCAGACAGGCCCGGGCCGTCAATGTCTTATAGTAGCGTAGCTACGTAATTGTTATTCAGTTACATTGTTCAGTTACGTTGTTCAGTTACGTTGTTCAGTTACGTTGTTCAGGTACGTTGTTCAGTAACGTTGTTCAGTTACATTGTTCAGTTACGTTGTTCACTTACGTTGTTCAGTTATGTTGTTCAGTTACGTTGTTCAGTTACATTGTTCAGTTACGTTGTTCAGTTACATTGTTCAGTTACATTGTTCAGTTCAGTTACATTGTTCAGTTACGTTTACTTGAATTCCCTTAACTGCACACATTTTTTATGTGTTAATTTATTAATTTTTATGTCGTAATCAGATATTAACAGGTGGGCAGCTGTCAAACAGGATCCTTTGATTGTGCAGTTCATTTTTTTATTGCATAAATTAACTTTGAAATGCACACAAAATAATCTATTGCAAGTAAAAATAGGATGACACTTTATAAATAACCATTTTATATAAACATTCCCAGCTACCAGGTTTTTTTGTTTGGAATGTTATTTTCTAGATATTATGATTGGATTAAACTGAAATTGAAGTTGTTAGTGACATGGCACAAGGATCTGATCCTGGAGGGGATGAGGCATGTGTACCATGCACATGCTGGAGGGGATGTGTACCATGCACATGCTGGAGGGGATGTGTACCATGCACATGCTGGAGGGCATGTGTACCATGCACATGCTGGAGGGGATGTGTACCATGCACATGCTGGAGGGGATGTGTATCATGCACATGCTGGAGGGGATGTGTACCATGCACATGCTGGAGGGGATGTGTACCATGCACATGCTGGAGGGGATGTGTACCATGCACATGCTGGAGGGCATGTGTACCACACATGCTGGAGGGGATGTGTACCATGCACATGCTGGGGGGTGTTTGTGTGGGGGGTGAGGGGATGTGTACCATGCACATGCTGGAGGGGATGTGTACCATGCACATGCTGGAGGGATGTGTACCATGCACATGCTGGAGGGGATGTGTACCATGCACATGCTGGAGGGCATGTGTACCATGCACATGCTGGAGGGGATGTGTACCATGCACATGCTGGAGGGGATGTGTATCATGCACATGCTGGAGGGGATGTGTACCATGCACATGCTGGAGGGGATGTGTACCATGCACATGCTGGAGGGGATGTGTACCATGCACATGCTGGAGGGGATGTGTACCATGCACATGCTGGAGGGGATGTGTACCATGCACATGCTGGAGGGATGTGTACCATGACATGCTGGAGGGATGTGTACCATGCACATGCTGGGGGGGCATGTGTACCATGCACATGCTGGAGGGGATGTGTACCATGCACATGCTGGAGGGGATGTGTACCATGCACATGCTGGAGGGGATGTGTATCATGCACATGCTGGAGGGGATGTGTACCATGCACATGCTGGAGGGGATGTGTACCATGCACATGCTGGAGGGGATGTGTACCATGCACATGCTGGAGGGGATGTGTACCATGCACATGCTGGAGGGGATGTGTACCATGCACATGCTGGAGGGGATGTGTACCATGCACATGCTGGAGGGATGTGTACCATGCACATGCTGGAGGGGATGTGTACCATGCACATGCTGGAGGGGATGTGTACCATGCACATGCTGGAGGGGATGTGTACCATGCACATGCTGGAGGGGATGTGTACCATGCACATGCTGGAGGGGATGTGTATCATGCACATGCTGGAGGGGATGTGTACCATGCACATGCTGGAGGGGATGTGTACCATGCACATGCTGGAGGGGATGTGTACCATGCACATGCTGGAGGGGATGTGTACCATGCACATGCTGGAGGGGATGGGGCATGTGTACCATGCACATGCTGGAGGGGATGTGTACCATGCACATGCTGGAGGGGATGTGTACCATGCACATGCTGGAGGGGGTGTGTACCATGCACATGCTGGAGGGGATGTGTACCATGCACATGCTGGAGGGCATGTGTACCATGCACATGCTGGAGGGGATGTGTACCATGCACATGCTGGAGGGGATGTGCATCATGCACATGCTGGAGGGGATGTGTATCATGCACATGCTGGAGGGATGGGGCATGTGTACCATGCACATGCTGGAGGGGATGTGTACCATGCACATGCTGGAGGGGATGTGTACCATACACATGCTGGAGGGGATGTGTATCATGAATTCAGGCGCGAAAGACCCGGAGTTTGAGCCCCACTGGAGCCATTTAAATTCCACATTACCTCTTCTCACTCCCTCGTGGCGATGGATTCCATCAGGAATGAGGTCTCGAGAGTGATTAATATAAGTTGTTAGAAGTTGTTTCGCAATCGATCTAAAATAAATTTGTATAAACTAATGAATTCACATGGCATCACCACTGAAACAGCATGGTCAGTTTTCATGAAGCAAATAGTAGATCTAATTTATAAATCGTTCTGATCCGAAATAATGGCAGCCATGTTGATAATATATTTTGCACTTTTCCTCGTGAACCTGTTGGCTAGTATTTATGAAGCTTAGTATAGAGCATCCAGCCATCTAGTAGATCAAAATGGCTAGTATTTATGAAGCTTTGTATAGAGCATCCAGCCATCTAGTAGATCAAAATGGCTAGTATTTATGAAGCTTAGTATAGAGCATCCAGCCATCTAGTAGATCAAAATGGCTAGTATTTATGAAGCTTTGTATAGAGCATCCAGCCATCTAGTAGATCAAAATGGCTAGTATTTATGAAGCTTAGTATAGAGCATCCAGCCATCTAGTAGATCAAAATGGCTAGTATTTATGAAGCTTTGTATAGAGCATCCAGCCATCTAGTAGATCAAAATGGCTAGTATTTATGAAGCTTAGTATAGAGCATCCAGCCATCTAGTAGATCAAAATGGCTAGTATTTATGAAGCTTTGTATAGAGCATCCAGCCATCTAGTAGATCAAAATGGCTAGTATTTATGAAGCTTAGTATAGAGCATCCAGCCATCTAGTAGATCAAAATGGCTAGTATTTATGAAGCTTTGTATAGAGCATCCAGCCATCTAGTAGATCAAAATGGCTAGTATTTATGAAGCTTAGTATAGAGCATCCAGCCATCTAGTAGATCAAAATGGCTAGTATTTATGAAGCTTAGTATAGAGCATCCAGCCATCTAGTAAATCAAAATAGCTGTAATAAATCCTCTTCCAAATCCAAGATATCAGCTATGGCATATGATGGATCTCTCACCGTGGGACTATAATTGACCCAAAATATTTACTGTCACTTTGCGGCAAACTGGCCACTGTGAGTGACTTAATACATAAAAAACCAACTATTTAAAATACAAAATAGTGCCGATTCCAAAGATCGCCATATTGAAAAATCATATTATTAATTAACTTCTACATAAGACTATCGGATGAGCGAGCATGGACCACTTCAATGGTTTTCTTGTTTTTAAAATACAGTCGTGGCTGCTTAGCACAGGTGGCTGCTTAAAGCAGCATTACATCGTAATAAAGGATATTTTGGGTAAAATATAAATACTAATGTGTGTGTGTGTGTTTACAAAAATCAAAATAGTCGCTCAGAAATGATAAAATTCCAATAAATTAAAACCGTCGTATACGCGAATTTGTTTATCAACACACGAAATTTAAACATGCACAGCGCGCATGCGTGAAACAACAGAGGGTGTAGAAAATAACGTATATATTTTGAACATGAAATACTATCTATCTATCTTCCTCTAATGTCGAACCCCTCGCGGGAATGTAGAAATGTCCCTAAAAGACTTAGCAAACAGAGGTACGATTCAACATATCAAGTAATTTAATTAAAAAAGACAACATGGGACAAATGGGGACGCTGCATTCCGAATGCAAACAAGTGCGGACAATGCATTCCGGTTGTAAACAAGTGCGTGACCGATCGACTCGGAAAGTCCTACTTTCGGTTTCGAGTTTGTTTTATCGCAAAAAAACACTGTTTACCAAATGAACATAAGCATACAAAGTATAATGTTAGACTGTGTAGCAGCATTGCTACCCATACTTAAAAATTGAATTTTTCAAATAACTTTTATTTCATACGATGTAATGCTGCTTTAATAGAGGTCAAATATATAATAAAACAACATTTGGGAATTTGGAAACTGGCTGATTTAATACAGGTTGGCTGCTTAATAGAGGTGACCGCTAACACAGATTTGATTATATGCTTTTTTATATGTGAAATAACTAGAATTTACAGGGCAATTAATGATTAATTATAATGACTAAGCAAGCCAATTATATAGCTTGTAGGGTCGTGGTCGTATTTCTGTCATATCTGGTTATTTAGTATAATTAAGAAAATTGCCCAACAGTGGCATATGTCAGGAAACAGTATTTAAACCATGATCTATGTATGAAGCCTTCATATTTATATGTATTGATTAATGCACTTATATAGGTTTATTTTACTGTATAATATATATTTGACATAGCCAACAATTTGTATATCAGCCCCATGTGAGGCAGAGGGTGTCCGGGGGGGGGGGGGCATGCTCCACAGGATATATATTGCCATTTCGGCAATTTTGATGAACTGTGTACACACCGTATATTCACGCCTAATTTCCTTTCAATAAATTATTGGTAACACGTTGGACTGGTAATCCAGGGATCGCAGGTTCAATCCCCCGTCTGACCCTAATAAAATTAACAGTCTTTCAGATGAGACTTTAAACCGAGGTCTCGTGTTGGTGCTTTACACCGTGCATGTCAAAGAACCAGAGGAGACTCTGGAATGGGTCTCTGTCTGTATCATTGCACTATCCTCCAAAATCTAACATGACTAATCTCTTCAGGAGGCGTCGCTCATATGGGCAACCCGTAACGACGATAAATAAATGTAAAACACGCACACACTTTCAATAAATTTTTCAAATGATTACTTACCTATTTTAGACTTGGCTGCTTTTAAAATAAGACATAATTCTACTAACATGATAAACAAGAACACTGGAGTGTACAGCATGTTGAAGGCTATACTACCTTATGTGTTATGCTTTGGATTAATATTTGTTTTGTATGCCAGAAGAAATTTAATGGTTGGGCTGGCCCCATTAATCTGGAACATTGGTGGGGCCATGCATGTTGCACCCATTGCTTTGCCCATTATCACTGGGGTCAGTGACAATGATTGTTGAACTGTAAGATTATTTTAACCTCAGCAATATTCTTAATAAACTTGTCAAACTTGTCACCTTATCATAATCGGGCAATCAACCAAGCTGCTCTTAGCATTTCAATAGTTATGGCAGGTTTGTGTTAGATTCAGTGTTATCATTATCGAAATGAAACTGTATTAGCAGGGTTAGTGCCAGAGTTTGTGCATGTGGGCCTCCAGTATGTACATAGTACACATGGCCCATCCCCTCCAGTATGTACATAGTACACATGGCCCATCCCCTCCAGTATGTACATAGTACACATGGCCCATCCCCTCCAGTATGTACATAATACACATGGTCCATCCCCTCCAGTATGTACATAGTACACATGGCCCATCCCCTCCAGTATGTGCGTAGTACACATGGCCCATCCCCTCCAGTATGTACATAGTACACATGGCCCATCCCCTCCAGTATGTACATAGTACACATGGCCCATCCCCTCCAGTATGTACATAGTACACATGGCCCATCCCCTCCAGTATGTACATAGTACACATGGCCCATCCCCTCCAGTATGTGCGTAGTACACATGGTCCATCCACTCCAGTATGTACATAGTACACATGGCCCATCCCCTCTAGTATGTACATAGTACACATGGCCCATCCCCTCTAGTATGTACATAGTACACATGGCCCATCCCCTCCAGTATGTACATAGTACACATAGTCCATCCCCTCCAGTATGTACATAGTACACATGGCCCATCACCTCCAGTATGTACATAGTACACATGGTCCATCCCCTCCAGTATGTACATAGTACACATGGCCCATCCCCTCCAGTATGTACATAGTACACATGGCCCATCCCCTCCAGTATGTACATAGTACACATGGTCCATCCCCTCCAGTATGTACATAGTACACATGGCCCATCCCCTCCAGTATGTACATAGTACACATGGTCCATCCCCTCCAGTATGTACATAGTACACATGGTCCATCCCCTCCAGTATGTACATAGTACACATGGCCCATCCCCCCGCCCATCCCCTCCAGTATGTACATAGTACACATGGTCCATCCCCTCCAGTATGTACATAGTACACATGGTCCATCCCCTCCAGTATGTACATAGTACACATGGTCCATCCCCTCCAGTATGTACATAGTACACATGGCCCATCCCCTCCAGTATGTACATAGTACACATGGTCCATCCCCTCCAGTATGTACATAGTACACATGGTCCATCCCCTCCAGTATGTACATAGTACACATGACCCATCCCCTCCAGTATGTACATAGTACACATGGCCCATCCCCTCCAGTATGTACCTAGTACACATGTCCCATCCCCTCCAGTATGTACATAGTACACATGGCCCATCCCCTCCAGTATGTACATAGTACACATGGCCCATCCCCTCCAGTATGTACATAGTACACATGGCCCATCCCCTCCAGTATGTACATAGTACACATGCCCCATCCCCTCCAGTATGTACATAGTACACATGGCCCATCCCCTACAGTATGTACAGAGTACACATGATCCATCCCTCCAGTATGTACATAGTACACATGGCCCATCCCCTCCAGTATGTACATAGTACACATGTCCCATCCCCTCCAGTATGTACATAGTACACATGGTCCATCCCCTCCAGTATGTACATAGTACACATGGTCCATCCCCTCCAGTATGTACATAGTACACATGGCCCATCCCCTCCAGTATGTACATAGTACACATGGTCCATCCCCTCCAGTATGTACATAGTACACATGGTCCATCCCCTCCAGTATGTACATAGTACACATGGCCCATCCCCTCCAGTATGTACATAGTACACATGGCCCATCCCCCCCAGTATGTACATAGTACACATGGCCCATCCCCCCAGTATGTACATAGTACACATTGCCCATCCCCTCCAGTATGTGCGTAGTACACATGGCCCATCCCCTCCAGTATGTACATAGTACACATGGCCCATCCCCTCCAGTATGTACATATTACACATGGCCCATCCCCTCCAGTATGTGTGTAGTACACATGGCCCATCCCCTCCAGTATGTACATAGTACACATGGCCCATCCCCTCCAGTATGTGCGTAGTACACATGGCCCATCCCCTCCAGTATGTGCGTAGTACACATGGCCCATCCCCTCCAGTATGTGCGTAGTACACATGGTCCATCCCCTCCAGTATGTGCGTAGTACACATGGCCCATCCCCTCCAGTATGTGCGTAGTACACATGGCCCATCCCCTCCAGTATGTGCGTAGTACACATGGCCCATCCCCTCCAGTATGTACATAGTACACATGGTCCATCCCCTCCAGTATGTACATAGTACACATGGTCCATCCCCTCCAGTATGTACATAGTACACATTGCCCATCCCCTCCAGTATGTACATAATACACATGGCCCATCCCCTCCAGTATGTACATAGTACACATGGCCCATCCCCTCCAGTATGTACATAGTACACATGGCCCATCCCCTCCAGTATGTACATAGTACACATGGCCCATCCCCTCCAGTATGTACATAGTACACATGGCCCATCCCCTCCAGTATGTACATAGTACACATGGTCCATCCCCTCCAGTATGTACATAGTACACATGGCCCATCCCCTCCAGTATGTACATAGTACACATGGCCCATCCCGCCATCCCCCCCAGTATGTACATAGTACACATGGTCCATCCCCTCCAGTATGTACATAGTACACATGGCCCATCCCCTCCAGTATGTACATAGTACACATGGTCCATCCCCTCCAGTATGTACATAGTACACATGGTCCATCCCCTCCAGTATGTACATAGTACACATGGCCCATCCCCTCCAGTATGTACATAGTACACATGGCCCATCCCCTCCAGTATGTACATAGTACACATGGTCCATCCCCTCCAGTATGTACATAGTACACATGGCCCATCCCCTCCAGTATGTACATAGTACACATGGCCCATCCCCTCCAGTATGTACGTAGTACACATGGCCCATCCCCTCCAGTATGTACATAGTACACATGGTCCATCCCCTCCAGTATGTACATAGTACACATGGCCCATCCCCTCCAGTATGTACATAGTACACATGGCCCATCCCCTCCAGTATGTACATAGTACACATGGTCCATCCCCTCCAGTATGTACATAGTACACATGGCCCATCCCCTCCAGTATGTACATAGTACACATGGCCCATCCCCTCCAGTATGTACATAGTACACATGGCCCATCCCCTCCAGTATGTACATAGTACACATGGCCCATCCCCTCCAGTATGTACATAGTACACATGGTCCATCCCCTCCAGTATGTACATAGTACACATGGCCCATCCCCTCCAGTATGTACATAGTACACATGGTCCATCCCCTCCAGTATGTACATAGTACACATGGTCCATCCCCTCCAGTATGTACATAGTACACATGCCCCATCCCCTCCAGTATGTACATAGTACACATGGTCCATCCCCTCCAGTATGTACATAGTACACATGGTCCATCCCCTCCAGTATGTACATAGTACACATGGCCCATCCCCTCCAGTATGTACATAGTACACATGGCCCATCCCCTCCAGTATGTACATAGTACACATGGTCCATCCCCTCCAGTATGTACATAGTACACATGGCCCATCCCCTCCAGTATGTACATAGTACACATGGCCCATCCCCTCCAGTATGTACATAGTACACATGGCCCATCCCCTCCAGTATGTACATAGTACACATGGTCCATCCCCTCCAGTATGTACATAGTACACATGGCCCATCCCCTCCAGTATGTACATAGTACACATGGCCCATCCCCTCCAGTATGTACATAGTACACATGGTCCATCCCCTCCAGTATGTACATAGTACACATGGCCATCCCCTCTAGTATGTACATAGTACACATGGCCCATCCCCCCACCCATCCCCAGCATGTACATAGTACACATGGTCCATCCCCTCCAGTATGTACATAGTACACATGGTCCATCCCCTCCAGTATGTACATAGTACACATGGTCCATCCCCTCCAGTATGTACATAGTACACATGGCCCATCCCCTCCAGTATGTACATAGTACACATGGTCCATCCCCTCCATTATGTACATAGTACACATGGTCCATCCCCTCCAGTATGTACATAGTACACATGACCCATCCCCTCCAGTATGTACATAGTACACATGGCCCATCCCCTCCAGTATGTACCTAGTACACATGTCCCATCCCCTCCAGTATGTACATAGTACACATGGCCCATCCCCTCCAGTATGTACATAGTACACATGGCCCATCCCCTCCAGTAAGTACATAGTACACATGGCCCATCCCCTCCAGTATGTACATAGTACACATGCCCCATCCCCTCCAGTATATACATAGTACACATGCCCCATCCCCTCCAGTATGTACATAGTACACATGGCCCATCCCCTACAGTATGTACAGAGTACACATGATCCATCCCTCCAGTATGTACATAGTACACATGGCCCATCCCCTCCAGTATGTACATAGTACACATGTCCCATCCCCTCCAATATGTACATAGTACACATGGTCCATCCCCTCCAGCATGTACATAGTACACATGGTCCATCCCCTCCAGTATGTACATAGTACACATGGCCCATCCCCTCCAGTATGTACATAGTACACATGGTCCATCCCCTCCAGTATGTACATAGTACACATGGTCCATCCCCTCCAGTATGTACATAGTACACATGGCCCATCCCCTCCAGTATGTACATAGTACACATGGCCCATCCCCTCCAGTATGTACATAGTACACATGGCCCATCCCCTCCAGTATGTACATAGTACACATGGCCCATCCCCTCCAGTATGTGCGTAGTACACATGGCCCATCCCCTCCAGTATGTGCGTAGTACACATGGCCCATCCCCTCCAGTATGTGCGTAGTACACATGGTCCATCCCCTCCAGTATGTGCGTAGTACACATGGCCCATCCCCTCCAGTATGTGCGTAGTACACATGGCCCATCCCCTCCAGTATGTGCGTAGTACACATGGCCCATCCCCTCCAGTATGTGCGTAGTACACATGGCCCATCCCCTCCAGTATGTCGTAGTACACATGGTCCTCCCCTCCAGTATGTGCGTAGTACACATGGCCCATCCCCTCCAGTATGTGCGTAGTACACATGGCCCATCCACTCCAGTATGTGCGTAGTACACATGGCCCATCCCCTCCAGTATGTGCGTAGTACACATGCCCCATCCCCTCCAGTATGTACATAGTACACATGGCCCATCCCCTCCAGTATGTACATAGTACACATGGCCCATCCCCTCCAGTATGTACATAGTACACATGGCCCATCCCCTCCAGTATGTACATAGTACACATGCTCCATCCCCTCCAGTATGTACATAGTACACATGGCCCATCCCCTCCAGTATGTACATAGTACACATAGTCCATCCCCTCCAGTATGTACATAGTACACATGGCCCATCCCCTCCAGTATGTACATAGTACACATGGCCTATCCCCTCCAGTATGTACATAGTACACATGGTCCATCCCCTCCAGTATGTACATAGTACACATGGCCCATCCCCTCCAGTATGTACATAGTACACATGATAGACATACCCTCAAGCAGAAAAAAATGTCTGCAAAAACAAGCGCCATACTTGTACTTATACATAATTTTACAATCACATTATACTTGGAGCATGTCAGAAATGTTGTAGGAGATCACTTATATATGATATATGAACCGTAATTGTTGAAGAGCGCATAGACCTGCATGCTTGTATCTGTGCTGGCTCACCTGAGCATCAAGTGATCACTATTTGTCTAAAGGTAACGCGTATAAATCAAGTCATTATAAACTCGTAAATATTTACAAAATTACCCCTAGTACATATGAATAATGTATTATAAAATATTTAATTGAAACTTATTCGATTATAACATGAACTAAATTCCTAAAAAGTGCAAAAAATAATTGTAGTTCATAAATGACGTCACAAAAATGCTAGTACCAAAATTGACGCCATGTTTGACGTCACACGCTAAACAATGTTTTATTGCAGATTTAAACACGGTAAATTCCTTCTTTGCATATACAAACAAAATGCCGAGCCATGTTAGTTTATACAGATTTATTTTAGCTCGATTGCAAAACAAGTTCTTACAACTAATATTAATCACTCTCAATACCTCATTCCTGATGAAATCCATCGCCACGAGGGAGGGAGAGAGGGAGTGAGGGAGAGAGACGAGGCAACATGGAATTTAAATACCTTGCCTAACGACTCGAGCGGGGCTCGAACTCGAGGCCATTCGCACCTGAAGCGAACGCGCCATGTTAGAATCGTTATCATAGATCAATTTCTGGAATTTTTCCACATTATGACTGTTACCCTTTTCATGAGATTTATTTTGACAATATATGTCCCAATGATTTTGTTGATTATTCTGTCTCAAAATGTTGGACTGTTTTTATTCCCAATTTCCTTTTACCCAATAGTTGCAGTACACATTCCTATTGCTTTATGTCAATAAGTCCTCGGATCCTATGTGATAAGAATCTTTCCAAATTCTTTAATCTAGGTTCGCTTTCTTCTTGCTGTTTTAACCTCATAGAGGACTCAGTTTTATCTCATGGTGGATTAGGTAAAGTGTCTTATATAAACATTGTCCTGTAGAACATCATCTGGATTTGGGTGTACATAAATATTTATCAAACTTACAGACAAACTGATGGATATCTGCTAACTCAAGTTTTGTCATAATCTTTTTGATATATTTAGATTTCTTTAGTGTGGAAATCCAAGTGGCTGGAAACTATTGAGATGGATATCAGTGCAGATTAGCTCTGGTTTTAGCTTTATCATCATCATCATCTGTCTCTAGCGATTACCTCACTCTGTCAAAAGTATACTAGAATATAATAAAATTAACCGTTAAAATGCTTAAAACAACAAAAGTTGCTTTTGCAATCAGCATATAGAGCCAGATCAGATGGCACATTCTGTTCTGTGCCGCCTGATCAGACTCTATTCTGTTTGCTATTCAGATAGTGGAGCTAAAACATTTGGCTGAATAGCAAACAACATAGATCCTGATCAGACGTGGCGTTACGGCTGATTTGCATCTATGTTGTTTCCACATTCCTTCCAATTTTATTTAGCATTTTAACAGCAGTCAGGACTGACCAATAAAAGTTTGCCTATGTACTGTTGTAAAAAATGCTAGAAAAATATAGTTCTCATATTCAGTGGGACTGTTGGTTGGCCAGGACAGCTTGGAAGTCGTGATAGCGCAGTGGTAGCGTGTTCGCTTCAGGTTTGAAATGCCCCGATTTCGCATCCAGCTGTAGCCATTATGATTGTGCCCTTAGGCAATGCAATGAGGTCGAGAGATAGAGAGAGAAGAGAGGAGAGAGAAGAGAGGACAGGAGAAGACAGGAGAGGACAGGAGAGGACAGGAGAGGAGAGGACATGAGAGATGAGGACAGGAGAGGACAGGAGAGGAGAGGAGAGAGAGATTTACATAAGTTGTAATCAAGCTAAAATAAAATTGTGTAAGCTAAGCCTTCGAGCGTGGTCTATTCAACAGCAGCTTGAGAAAGTGAGAACGGTTGTTCCACCACACAATTGTTCCTAGCAAGCCGCTATTCTGATAGATCATGCTTTGTGCTTTGGATGTATGTTGTGGGTGGTGCCTTGAAAGACATTCTCCGAGATAAATAGATTCATATCTTGTATTGAGTTATGTAATGGAAGCTACGGTTACTTTTGTAAGATCTTCATAATTACTGAATTAGATTAATAATATTCTGATTCCAAGCAAATACCTAAACATTACATTCTTAATTAAGAGGGTATGGCTTCTAGTATGTGCTGTTCCCACGTTGAAAATAAACAACTAAACACGTGACATCACGCTTATATAATTATTCAAATAACGATTGGCCCAAATATACGATGCTTAGAAATAGAAAATTGAGGTTGAAAACGTGTTGTTAATTAACCCATTCAACATCAAGTAACTCACATGGACTGGTCCTTGATATTCATAAACCAATAAATGAATCAGAAAATTACATTTGGACAAGTTCATTTATCAAAATGGGTAATTATGTCTAAAAATAGTCATATCACTGGCAAAAAGTGCAGATCCTGATGAGACGGCTCGTCACGAGCCGGCTCATCTGGATCTACACTTTTTGTAAGCCTATAAATAGAGGTCTGTGGTGTTGAAAGGGTTAATGAATATCTAAAATATTATTTTTATGGAACCCATATCAGCCATAATATAAGAACTGACCAGTTTTCTGTCCATATTTAGCACAATTAACCCATTTCATTCTGGATACTGTTCAAACAGTATTTGCAAAGAACATAGAGCCAGATCAGCCGCCATGGAACGTTCCGTCTGATCAGGCTCTATGCTGTTTGCTATTCAGAAGATCTTGCTAAGACACTTGGCTATGCAGCAAACAACATAGATCCTGATCAGCACACAGCGTCACGCTGCGGCTGATCTTGATCTATGTTGTTTGCATAAGCCTTTAAATGTATCCAGAAGGAAATGGGTTAAGGATCTATGTTGTTTGCTACATAGCTAAGTGTCTTAGCAAGAGCATCTGAATAGCAAACAGCATAGCATAGAGCCTGATCAGACGGCACGGTTAAGGAGGACAATAAAAGTTATCAAGGGTATATAGGGTACAAAGAATCTTTAAAAATAATCTTATTAAAACAGATATTGATTCAACGCTGACCTATATAACCTAGTGTCATAAACTGTTAGTTAACCCTTTCAACACCACAGACCTCTAAATAGGCTTACAAAAAGTGTAGATCCAGATGAGCCGGCTCGTGACGAGCCATCTCATCAGGATCTGCACTTTTTGCCAGTGATATGACTATTTTTAGACATAATTACCCATTTTGATAAATGAACTTGTCCAAATGTGATTTTCTGATTCATTTATTGGTTTATGAATATCATGGACCAGTCCATGTGAGTTACTTGGTGTTGAAAGGGTTAATTATGGTGAAATATGGGTTATGTATAACTATATTGTTCTAGAGCTTCATTGTATTTATATAAACATAGTATTTCTGCCAATAATTAATTTAATAAAATAAAGCATGGTGACAGTGTTTTAAATATTTATTGGAAAAATATTTATTTTGGGTCAATATCTAGCACATCTTGGAAGAATAGGCGATTTACATGCTACATTAGTAATAGTAGAAGTCATGATAGCGAAGGTTTGAAATGCCCCGATTTCACGCCCAGCTGTAGCGGTTATGATTGTGTCCTTAGGCAAAGCATTTAAATTCCACATTGCCTCTTCTCTCTCCATCATGGCGATGGATTCCATCAAGAATGAGGTCTCGAGAGTGATTAATATTGATGAAAAACTTGTTTCACAATCAAGCTAAAATAAATTTGTATAAACCACAGTATACTCAAAATGGAACAGCTAGTATATGCGGTTAGAATGTCCCATTGCATATATCTATCAATATAATATTTAGTGTGTATGCTAACAAAGTTGTTGGTTATGTGTTTCTGTAAACTGCAGGTTATCGTCTATCTCACTATCTGTGATATCATCATGAAGAAGTACTTTGCACATAAGTGCTGCTTCATACAACTTCATGTGTTCACTGTAGACTGCAGTTTATCTTCTATCTCACTATCTGTGATATCGTCATGAAGAAGTACTTTGCACATAAGTGCTGCTTCATACAACTTCATGTGTTACTGTAGACTGCAGTTTATCTTCTATCTCACTATCCGTAATATCGTCATGAAGAAGTACTTTGCACATAAGTGCTGCTTCATACAACTTCATGTGTTACTTTACACTGCAATTTATCTTCTATCTCACTGTCCATGATATCTTCATGAAGAAGTACTTTGCACATAAGTCCTGCTTCATAAAACTTCATGTGTTACTGTAAACTGCAGTTTATCTTCTATCTCACTGTCCATGATATCTTCATGAAGAAGTACTTTGCACATAAGTCCTGCTTCATAAAACTTCATGTGTTACTGTAAACTGCAGTTTATCTTCTATCTCACTGTCCTTGATATCGTCATGAAGAAGTACTTTGCACATAAGTCCTGCTTCATACAACTTCATGTGTTACTGTAAACTGCAGTTTATCTTCTATCTCACTGTCCGTGATATCTTCATGAAGAAGTACTTTGCACATAAGTGAAGTGCTGCTTCATACAACTTCATGTGTTACTGTAAACTGCAAAGTATCTTCTATCTCACTGTCCGTGATATCTTCATGAAGAAGTACTTTGCACACAAGTCCTGCTTCATACAACTTCACATCCTGTATGTACTCTTCTGAATTACCAACAAAGGTATCGTCCATATTTACTATGGTTGACAGAATCCGATTCTTTGTTGCAGGACTAACTGCAAACATCTTTCCACATTCATCTAGCTGTTGTTCTGCATTATCTTTCGGAATCATACATTGCTCTATCCAAATTTACAACAATTTCAGTTACCATCCCAGGATTCTGTAACAACTTGAGGGCTCAGACAATTTTGCTATTTTTAACCCAGGAACACGATATTGTTTGCCGTGGAATAAATTCCTTATGCTTCATGCTTTTATTACAAGTGCTGAATGGAATAGATGGTGAAATTGTTGCTTTTTCTGATAAATGACTTATTATTTGCTACTAATTCTAGATTTTAATGTTTTATTGAATCATTACCTACACATTCACGGAATTTGATACTGCTAATGTTCCAACAATCTTTCCACTAATCTAGCAAATATCACTTTTATAAACTCAACTTATTTTTTATCTCAGAAAAGAGAACAGCGTGTTTTTACTGCATGCATGTAATAATGTATCACATGTTCAGGTTGAGTCAATAGTTATAAAAAATGCATAAATTTGCATAAATCGTGTTCTGTCCGCTCTAATCAACTCACGGGGTGAACAATTAAAAATGCTATTTTAACAAGATTTAATGTGTTTTAATAAAATCGCAGTCGTGATATAACATCGAACAGCCGAGATATACATCGAGGGTTTATTGCAACACTGTTGTATTGCCATGTTTACTTGTATACACTTGCACTAGTTTCACGTAGAAGCCTCGACATTTAGGTGTTTAATGGCTGAAAAAATATTTACAAGAGTTTTACGCTTTACATTAGATATGTTTAGTTTGATGTTTTTATAATTTTATTTATAGTCATCAAATTTTCAGTTGCACATTTCAAGTTTCGAGTTACAAAGTTGAAGTTTCTCGGAGAGAAATTTGAGTTTCGAGTTGCAAAGTGCGAGTTTATATTTCAGTTTATGTGTGTAGCTTGAAACATTTTTTAGCTCGAGACACAAAGTTGTTGACTCAAAACTCATTTGGTCATTAACCCATTTCATTCTGGATACATTTAAAGGCTTTTGCAAACAACATAGATCCAGATCAGCTGCAGCGTGACGCTGCATGCTGATCAGGATCTATGTTGTTTGCTACATAGCCAAGTGTCTTAGCAAGGTCATCTGAATAGCAAACAGCATAGAGCCTCATCAGACGGCACGTTCTGTGGCGGCTGATCTGGCTCTATGTGCTTTGCAAGTACCGTTTGAACGGTATCCAGAATGAAATGGGTTAAATTGTAAATAAAGATTTAATTGAAGAATATACTAGTACATTGTATTTAGTGACTAAATAGTAGATTAGTGGTTTTCATTCAGGACTCGCATACCATGGGCCACAGGTTCGATCCCCCTCTATACCATACGAATATAATAACGTTGTGTTTAATGGGTTAATACTTACTTGGTGTTGAATGGGTTAAGAACTTTGGAAGTCATGATAATGCAGTGATAGCACGGTCGCTTCAGGTGCAAAAGGCCCTGAGTTCGAGCCCCGCTGCATGGAGCCGTTTACGATTGTGCCCTTAGGCAAGGCATTTAAATTCCACATTGCCTCTTCTCTCTCCCTCATGGCAATGAATTCCATCAGGAATGAGGTCTCAAGAGTAATTAATATAAGTTGTAAGAACTTGTTTCACAATCGAGCTAAAATAAATTTGTATAAACTAACTTCAAAACGTGAAGATCCTCTGAAGCATGTGTTACAGACTTTCAAAAATATAGTTTGAAGCAAATTCTCATTCAAATGTGTTACCATAGATACATGTATTCATGTTTTATAATAGTGCAAAATACAAATTCACAAAAGAAATATCTGAGTGTTCTCGATTAACCCATTCAACACCAAGTACCTGACATAGACTGGTGCATGATGTTAACCCATTCAACACCAAGTAACTGACATGAACTGGTCCATGATGTTAACCCATTCAACACCAAGTAACTGACATAGACTGGTGCATGATATTAACCCATTCAACACCAAGTAACTGACATAGACTGGTGCATGATATTCTTAGACCAATAAATTAATAAGAACATTCTATTTGGACCAGTTCATTTATCAAATTGGGTAATATTGTCTAAAAATTGTAATATTACTGGCAAAAAATGCAGATCCTGATGAGACGGCTTTGCTCATCTGGATCTACACATGTTGTAAGCCTATTTAGAGGTCAGTAGTGTTGAAAGGGTTAACACTGTTTTCTCATTTTGTATGATCATTAATTAAAATTTAATGGTGCTGTGTAAGTTTTTTCATGTCAAATAATGACATTCGAGGAGTTATCTTATCTTCAGCTGCTGCAGCTATTAGACAAGTGTTGTGTATTTCCGGTTTCAACTCGTGTTTAACGAGACTGCAGTGGTGTCTATGCTCTGTTATTGCGTCTGAAACTGCCATCATTAATTCAGTGACTTGGAGCTCAGAATAATTAAGACATTTCATATTTTCATTCTTGTCAATAGCTGGATCTCATAGTGACTAATGAAAGAAATAAAGCATGACAGTGTGCACAAATCCTGTGAGAATAGTTAACTCTGCAATAGCAGCTGTCTCGCTCTTCTCTCTCCTCTCTCTCTCTCTCTCTACATGTACAGTTGACATCCAACATGCTCTGTAAAGGGCTATTTACCGTACCTACTCACCTATAAGACAGGATTTTGATCACAGATTATTGTCTCAAGTGCCTTCCCCGTCTTATAAGCGAGTGATCAGATTTTATTTTTTTTAATCAGTTTGTTCCAACTCAATAATTGATGACCTTTGAAATAACTGGAAGGGTGTAGCAAAAGCATAGACTTTCACAGCTCTATCTGAAAACTGATCTTGTCAATCGAAGTTTAGCAAATCAATTTTATTGTTCTGCATCAGTGCATTTTTTTTAATGATTTGACATAATTTACAGTGCTTTTACAGTACAATTTGTTTGATCTTTACTTCTGAGTTGTTTCCATTTTCTCAACGCATCTTATACATGGAGCTATGCAATATACCACTGATTTACTACCAAAGTTGGGGGTGGGTGGTCATCTTATAGTCAAGTCTTATAGGCGAGTAAATATGGTACTCCTTTTTCGCAACTTGATCAAAGTTTTAATATTGAGAGTCAAGTGTGTCTTTGTGTGTGCTCTATATCCCCTACATTATGAATGCATCAAATATATCCCCTACATTATGAATGCATCAAATATATCCCCTACATTATGAATGCATTAAATATATCCCCTACATTATGAATGCATCAAATATATCCCCTACATTATGAATGCATCAAATATATCCTATACATTATGAATGCATCAAATATATCCCCTACATTATGAATGCATTAAATATATCCCCTACATTATGAATGCATCAAATATATCCCCTACATTATGAATGCATCAAATATATCCTATACATTATGAATGCATCAAATATATCCCCTACATTATGAATGCATTAAATATATCCCCTACATTATGAATGCATCAAATATATCCCCTACATTATGAATGCATCAAATATATCCTATACATTATGAATGCATCAAATATATCCCCTACATTATGAATGCATTAAATATATCCCCTACATTATGAATGCATCAAATATATCCCCTACATTATGAATGCATCAAATATATCCTATACATTATGAATGCATCAAATATATCCCCTACATTATGAATGCATTAAATATATCCCCTACATTATGAATGCATCAAATATATCCCCTACATTATGAATGCATCAAATATATCCTATACATTATGAATGCATCAAATATATCCCCTACATTATGAATGCATCAAATATATCCTATACATTATGAATGCATCAAATATATCCTATACATTATGAATGCATTAAATATATCCTATACATTATGAATGCATCAAATATATCTTATTACATTATGAATGCATCAAATATATCCCCTACATTATGAATGCATCAAATATATCCCCTACATTATGAATGCATTAAATATATCCTATACATTATGAATGCATCAAATATATCCCCTACATTATGAATGCATTAAATATATCCTATACATTATGAATGCATCAAATATATCCCCTACATTATGAATGCATTAAATATATCCTATACATTATGAATGCATCAAATATATCCCCTACATTATGAATGCATCAAATATATCCCCTACATTATGAATGCATCAAATATATCCCCTACATTATGAATGCATCAAATATATCCCCTACATTATGAATGCATCAAATATATCCCCTACATTATGATTGCATCAAATATATCCCCTACATTATGAATGCATCAAATATATCCCCTACATTATGATTGCATCAAATATATCCCCTACATTATGAATGCATCAAATATATCCCCTACATTATGAATGCATCAAATATATCCCCTACATTATGAATGCATTAAATATATCCTATACATTATGAATGCATCAAATATATCCCCTACATTATGAATGCATTAAATATATCCTATACATTATGAATGCATCAAATATATCCCCTACATTATGAATGCATCAAATATATCCTATACATTATGCATGCATTAAATATATCCTATACATTATGCATGCATTAAATATATCCTATACATTATGCATGCATTAAATATATCCTCCACATTATGAATGCATTAAATATATCCTATACATTATGCATGCATTAAATATATCCTCCACATTATGAATGCATCAAATATATCCTATACATTATGCATGCATTAAATATATCCTCTACATTATGCATGCATCAAATATATCCTCTACATTATAAATGCATCAAATATATCCATGTGGAAGTCGTGATAGCGCAGTGGATGCGCGTTCGCTTCAGATGCGAAAGGTCCGGAGTTCGAGCCCCGCTGGAGCCGTTACGATTGTGCCCTTAGGCAAGGCATTTAAATTCCACGTTGCCTCTTCTCTCTCCCTCGTGACGATGGATTCCATCAGGAATGAGGTCTCGAGAGTGATTTATATAAGTTGAAATAACTTGTTTCGCAATCGAGCTCAAAGAAATTTGTATAAACTATATCCTCTACATTATCCATGCATCAAATATATCCTATACATTATGCATGCATCAAATATATCCTATACATTATGCATGCATCAAATATATCCTCTACATTATGCATGCATTAAATATATCCTCTACATTATGCATGCATCATACATTCACATGTTTCTTCGGCTATAAAATTTCTATTGCAAATAATAACATGCAGCCTATGGTGATACTGAATTACAACTGACAAAATAATGATAAGCGAAATTATAATTTGATAAGACCTACCAAAATACTGAAAGTGAGAGATAAATTAATTATAACCTCATTGCACCAAAGAAGCTACCAATAAATAAAAAATCTACCTTGGTGATATGAAAATATAGAATGTAGCAGAAATAGTATGATTGACATTTTTGAAACATATTTTAGACATAGAGTTGTGCAGGATTTGTATCTTTTTGGGCTAATATTGTTAAGCCTTCCAGTGGTTAACACATTGGACAGGTGATCCAGGGATCGCAGGTTCGTTCCCCCCGTCTGACCCTAATAAAATTAACAGTCTTTCAGATGGAACTTTAAGCCGAGATCTTGTGTCGGTGCTGTACACCGTGCACGTAAAAGAACCAGAGGAGACTCTGGAATGCGTATCTGTCTGTATCATTGCACTATCCTCCATAAATCTAAAATGACTAATCTCTTCAGGAGGCGTCGCTCATATGGGCAACCGGTAGCGACGATAAATAAACGTAAAACACACATTGTTAAGCCTACAGAAAGAAATTGTGCAAATACTATGTATAGGTATAATTATTATGGTCAGTCATTTTAGTAACTCACAAGTATGCAATTTTAAATGGATTGAAACTGTTAAAGATATCCTTTACTCCAGTGGTCTATGAGTATATGGGAATTTCAATTTTTTTTTTTTTTTTTTTTTTTACGTTTATTTATCGTCGTTGCCCATATGAGCGACGCCTCCTGAAGAGATTAGTCATTTTAGATTTTGGAGGATAGTGCATGATACAGACAGAGACCCATTCCAGAATCTCCTCTGGTTCTTTTACGTGCACGGTGTAAAGCACCGACACGAGACCTCGGTTTAACGTCCCATCTGAAAGACTGTTAATTTTTATAAGGGTTAGACGGGGGATCGAACCTGCGATCCCTGGATTACGAATTTCAAATTATGGCTATGTAGAACTGTACCGTACATTCTCGCCTATAAGACGATTATTAGTTTAAGAGATGCACATATTATGTAAGATAAGAACTTCCTATTGTTCACATCATCATTTACATTTATCTTCCACAACTTTAGTTTATATCATGATTTGATCAACTATTTCCAAATTTTAGCACTATTTGATATTGAAATTTAAATGGCATAGCTTTAACTAATAAACAAATACAACAAAAATGGAAAAATGTTGGAAAAAATTAATGTGCAATTTTAGTCTAATTTAAACATTTTTCTGAAAGATGTCCAAGTGCCCAATTTCGCATGCCGTCGACCACATAGTATTTACACTGTCTGTTATGGTTAAAACATGATATTTACATTGTGTTAAGACGTCTAAGTATACACTTACTGCCTCATCATTTGTATCAAATGTTCTATTATTGCCTCATTATGTCAAGTAACTGCATGAAATGAGTGGAATAAACAAGCTGCAAGGAGATAAATTAGTGGATTGCAGCGAGCTACTAGTAACTGAATACTAATAAGTGAAATAAGTATGTATAAATTGCTTATCATTTGATCAGTGCAGACAAGCTAAATGAAATAATTATAAAAGGTAACAAAATAATGATGAAGCAAAAAGAGATGATTTAATTATATTTGTATTACAGCTAACTGAAATTATTAATGAAGTATAGATTTAATTATATTTATATTACCGCTAACTGAAATAATTATAAATGCAGTATAGATTTAATTATATTTTGAATACAGCTAACCGAAATAATTATAAATGAAGTATAGATTTAATTATATTTTACTTGTAACTAACCAAAATAATTATAACTGAAATAATAATGAATTAATTTTAACTTCATAACAGCTAACAAAATAATGATAAGTTAGCAAGTCATAATAATAAATAAATAAATAATAATAATAGAAATAATAATAATATGTGCTTAAAAAATGTTAGCTTTGAAATGATGCTAACGTTATTTTAAAATGCATGACCATTCATGGTATACTTGTATTGCATTAACCCTTTCAACACTGCAGACCTCCAAATAGGCTTACAAAAAGTGTAGATCCAGATGAGCCATCTCATCAGGATCTGCACTTTTTGCAAGTAATTGTACTATTTTCAGACAAAATTACCCATTTTGATAAATGAAGTGGTCCAAATGTAATTTTCTTATTAATTTATTTGTCTAAAAATATCATGCACCAGTCCATGTCAGTTACTTGGCATTGAATGCGTTAACTTACAGGTTAACTAACTGTACGGAAGTTGAGGATAGTGATGAAAGTGAGTCCATGAGTGGAGATGCTCAGCAACTCGGCTCAGTGACTCACGTTAGTTGTGTGGCGACAACCGAGTGTTTAAGTGTTCACTGTCAGTCAAGTTAACCATGTAGACAGGTGATTATTTTGAACAGTTAAACACTACGTCAAGTCGGTGTATGGTATACTATTGGTATAAGCGTGGTAGCAGGATTGAATGCGCTAAATTTCACTCAATACAATTGATGTGATTTTGGATAAAGTGTTATCAAAGTCATGCTGTGTGAAAATTTTATTGTCATTTTGTGCAGAATATTGTACGAAAGGAATAGTGAAATCTCATGGTCAGAGCACACTCTATGGGGATTGGATATTTAAAATAGCATGTGTATCTCGCGGTGAGACTGATGATTATGCTTGTATATATACTGATCATTCAAGATTATTTACCAACTGTCAGACGTAGAATAATTGAATAAGTATATTTTGGCAGTATACCTTGAACTGATTAATGAAGGATTAACGTGTCTTTTGTCTCACCTTATTATGAATGACATTTGAGCGCAATCAATTATTTATTTTTCTCTGCAGGTTGTGATAGTCGCGCATTGTGTGTTATAGTGTTATGAATGCACAAGTGGATTTATTATTCCTAACTTCAACTGCAACTTCATAAACAGGAAAATAATTGATGATGTTCGGTGGATTATAAATAGCTATGTATCGTGGATTAACTCAACAAGGCAAAGGTATGTAATTTATTTACATGTTTTGTATATTTTTTCTATTTCGAATCAGTTATGCGGAAATTCCACCTGTAGTAGGTTCTTTATGATGTGTTAAATAGCGTAACAGCCATTTGAATTGGGATGTTACAGGGTAATTTTCCCTTTCAGTAAACATTCTAGCTTACATACAAATCTATGCCAATAATCATACGCTGAAAACACGTGAGCAGATTGTCTGACAAAAACCAGTATATGAAATATGGGCTATGTTGTTGTTTTGTCTTTTCTTACAAAACATCATCAAAAATAGAATGTAGCAATATGTATGATACTTGTAATATAACAGTGAATGATGATGTAGTGTGGCTGTACAGGGCTGGGTGTCTATAGTATCCCAGAATGTAGTTTGGCTGTACAGCCCCGGGTGTCTAGTGACCCAGAATGTAGTTTGGCTGTACAGGGCTGGGTGTCTAGTGACCCGGAATGTAGTTTGGCTGTACAGGGCTGGGTGTCTATAGTATCCCAGAATGTAGTTTGGCTGTACAGCCCCGGGTGTCTAGTGACCCAGAATGTAGTTTGGCTGTACAGGGCTGGGTGTCTAGTGACCCGGAATGTAGTTTGGCTGTACAGGGCTGGGTGTCTATAGTATCCCAGAATGTAGTTTGGCTGTACAGCCCCGGGTGTCTAGTGACCCAGAATGTAGTTTGGCTGTACAGGGCTGGGTGTCTAGTGACCCGGAATGTAGTTTGGCTGTACAGGGCTGGGTGTCTATAGTATCCCAGAATGTAGTTTGGCTGTACAGCCCCGGGTGTCTAGTGACCCAGAATGTAGTTTGGCTGTACAGGGCTGGGTGTCTAGTGACCCGGAATGTAGTTTGGCTGTACAGGGCTGGGTGTCTATAGTATCCCAGAATGTAGTTTGGCTGTACAGCCCCGGGTGTCTAGTTGACCCGGAATGCAGTTTGGCTGTACAGGCATGGGTGTCTAGTGACCGGGAATGCAGTTTGGCTGTACAGGCCCGGGTATCTAGTGACCTGGAATGCAGTTTGGCTGTACAGGGCTGGGTGTCTATAGTATCACAGAATGCAGTTTGGCTATACAGGCCGGGTATCTATAGTATCCCAGAATGTAGTTTGGCTGTACAGCCCCGGGTGTCTAGTGACCCAGAATGTAATTTGGCTGTACAGGCCCGGGTGTCTAGTGAACCAGAATGTAGTTTGGATGTACAGGCCCGGGTGTCTAGTGACCCAGGGTGCAGTTTGGTTGTACAGGCCCAGATGTCTAGTGAACCAGAATGTAATTTGACTGTACAGGCCCGGGTGTCTAGTGACCCAGCGTGCAGTTTGGCTGTACAGGCCCGGATGTCTAGTGACCCAGGGTGCAGTTTGGCTGTACAGGCCCGGGTGTCTAGTGACCCAGGGTGCAGTTTGGCTGTACAGGCCCGGGTGTCTAGTGACCCAGAATGCAGAAGCTATGGCCCGGGTGTTCAGTTGTTCTGGGAATATAGTTTATAAAGATTTATTTTAACTTGGGTGTGAAACAAGTTTTTACAGCGTTAGAATAATCACTCTCAGAATATAAAAATACAGATTTCTGATATCTGCCTCATGGCAGTGGTCCCATGCTGGATTAACTTACTAAGCGTTTAGAGAGAGATAGCAGCTGGTGTTACTAGCAGCTTAGAGAGATTGCAGCTGGTGCTATTTCCTATTTCTATGTCTTGTTTTGTATACATCAAGTCTTTCAACCAGGATGTTTTTTGTTCTTAGCTTTACATTGAGCAGGCAAAGCACCAAACGCCAAAGGTTATGTAACTTTGCTCAGAACTGAAATCTCAAGCTTGAGTGAGTTGATTGGTTAGGTCCGAGATTTGTACTCAACCAATCAGTTAGCTTGGCTAGGTCTGAAATGTGTATTCAACCAATCAGTAGGCTTGGTTAGGTCTGAGATTTGTACTCAACCAATCAGTAGGATTAGTTAGGTCTGAGATTTGTATTCAACCAATCAGTAGGCTTAGTTAGGTCTGAGATTTGTATTCAACCAATCAGTAGGCTTAGTTAGGTCTGAGATTTGTATTCAACCAATCAGTAGGCTTAGTTAGGTCTGAGATTTGTATTCAACCAATCAGTAGGCTTAGTTAGGTCTGAGATTTGTATTCAACCAATCAGTAGGCTTAGTTAGGTCTGAGATTTGTATTCAACCAATCAGTAGGCTTAGTTAGGTCTGAGATTTGTATTCAACCAATCAGTAGGCTTAGTTAGGTCTGAGATTTGTATTCAACCAATCAGTAGGCTTAGTTAGGTCTGAGATTTGTATTCAACCAATCAGTAGGCTTGGCTAGGTCTGAGATTTATACTCAACCAATCAGTAGGCTTAGTTAGGTCTGAGATTTGTATTCAACCAATCAGTAGGCTTAGTTAGTTCTGAGATTTGCACTCAACCAATCAGTAGGCTTAGTTAGGTCTGAGATTTGTATTCAACCAATCAGTAGGCTTACGGTAGTTAGGTCTGAGATTTGTATTCAACCAATCAGTAGGCTTGGCTAGGTCTGAGATTTGTATTCAACCAATCAGTAGGCTTATGGTAGTTAGGTCTGAGATTTGTACTCAACCAATCAGTAGGCTTGGCTAGGTCTGAGATTTGTATTCAACCAATCAGTAGACTTACGGTAGTTAGGTCTGAGATTTGTATTCAACCAATCAGTAGGCTTAGTTAGGTCTGAGATTTGTATTCAACCAATCAGTAGGCTTAGTTAGGTCTGAGATTTGTATTCAACCAATCAGTAGGCTTGGTTAGGTCTGAGATTTGTACTCAACCAATCAGTAGGCTTAGTTAGGTCTGAGATTTGTACTCAACCAATCAGTAGGCTTAGTTAGGTCTGAGATTTGTATTCAACCAATCAGTAGGCGTATGGTAGTTAGGTCTGAGATTTGTATTCAACCAATCAGTAGGCTTACGGTAGTTAGGTCTGAGATTTGTATTCAACCAATCAGTAGGCTTAGTTAGGTCTGAGATTTGTATTCAACCAATCAGTAGGCTTGGTTAGGTCTGAGATTTGTACTCAACAAATCAGTAGGCTTAGTTAGGTCTGAGATTTGTACTCAACCAATCAGTAAGCTTGGTTAGGTCTGAGATTTGCACTCAACCAATCAGTAGGTTTTCACTGTCTAAATCACTGAACCCCCATTGATTTGCCATAAACCCTGATTAACTCATCTACCTGTCAATTAACAAAATTAATTACCCTGCAAGCTGTTCAACAACAAAAATGTTAGTTTGAAAGTACAGTGACATTATTGTGCTGTATTTCTGTTGGCGGTCATGAGGACTTTAATCAAGTACCATTGATATTGTGTTAACCCTTTCAACACCACAGACCTCTAAATTGGCTTACAAAAAAGTGTAGATCCAGATGAGCCGGCTCATGACGAGCCGTCTCATCAGGATCTGCACTTTTTTCAAGTAATATAACTATTTTTAGAAAAAAAATTACCCATTTTGATAAATGAACTGATCCAAATGTAATTTTGTTATTAATTTATTGGTCTAAAAATATCATGGATCAGTCCATGTCAGTTACTTGGTGTTGAATGGGTTGAAATAAACTAGATTTAGAGTTATTGTGCCGAATATTTAAAGCGACATTACATCGCAAAAAGCAAATAAAATGCATTTTTCACGTATAAATACATTGCTACTACAAATTTGTCCGAATACTTTTGAACACTAACATTAATCAATAAACAGTGTTTTTGTTGTCTTCAAGCTTTCAAAATTGAAAGTAGGATTTCATATAACGATAAATCTGAACCATGTATCGTGTTATTAAGGATACAGTGTTACACGCGTTGTATTACACATGGATGTCGACCCTATTTACATAATTTTGTTATGTAAAAAAAACATGTATATACGACGTCTGTTTATTAGTTGAAATACCGGTACTCAGTTTTTGAGGCAAAATATTTGGAAAAAAATTATACCATATAATAGGAAAATACATTTTGTAGAAATTTGCATTTTCATTGATGTAGTGTTGTTTTAACCCTCAATGCATTATAATTGATCAACAGTCACATATGTAATTCTAATGAAGTCGTGATAGCGCAGTGGGTTCGCTTCAGGTGCGAAAGGTCCGGAGTTCGAGCCCCGCTGGAGCCATTACGATTGTGCCCTTAGGCAAGGCATTTAAATTCCACGTTGCCTCTTCTCTCTCTCTCCCTCGTGGCGATGGATTCCATCAGGAATGAGGTCTCGAGAGTGATTAATATAAGTTGTAATAACTTGTTTCGCAATCGAGCTAAAAACATTTGTATAAACTAATTCTAATGAAATTCCAAGACATATTTCCAGAGTTTTCAATTCCAAATCAGAAATACACATTAATAAATTGTCGTCTGCTACAATTATTTAAACTATTTGTTTTTTCCCAGCATGCAAAGCGTTAATTTGATAATTTTGTCCTCTCCTGACTGTAGTAGATATATAATATATTATTACCAGTTATATCAAAGGAGAAATGTTATATAAACCTTATAATGGGATATAAAACATAATAAGATGCTCTTGAAGATGTGTTTAGCCCATCCATTGACAGGTATTAAGTTTCTTTCTTTATTCTGGTTTTACGTTTACATCAACACCATTTTTGGGGCTTACATCAACACCATTTTTGGGCTTACATCAACACCATTTTTGGGCTTACATCAACACCATTTTTGGGCTACATCAACACCATTTTTGGGGCTTACATCAACACCATTTTTGGGGCTTACATCAACACCATTTTTGGGCTTACATCAACACCATTTTTGGGCTTACATCAACACCATTTTGGGGCTATTTCGCCGACGATCAGTTACCTAACAACACCTTTCCTGGGCAGGCTCGAGCACCAACCTCCGTAACAAACTGCCAACTTTTTCATATAAATGAGACACGGTCTGAGTGGGGCTTGAACCGTGACCATCAGTGTTGATAGGTTACAGTGGTATACAATTCAGCGAGCGTACTGTACCCACTCCACCACTAGACAAGTATAAATGCAAGATAGCTTTATCGTAATCCTTCTTTCCTCTAACTGTATTATTGTTTTATCTATGGTGCTCGTGGTGAACCCTATCACCTTCGACTGTTTCATCATAAAGACAGAATATTTGTTATTTTTGACAAGAACATTTACATATGGGGGTGTATGAGTGTGTTACAGAGTGGAGACTGTCAAGATTAACATCCAACACCAGGTCTGTGTGTAATTAATATTTCACGCCTTGTTGACAAATGTCACATCTAGTTTGCTACTCTGGTAGCAGTTAATGGTATATTTCTGTTTTACTGTCACAAATATTGTATTTCTTAACTTGTGTTGTAATATTTATATGCACCCTTGCCCCCCAACATCCTCGCCGACAGGATATTTCTGCTCTATGAAAACTACGTCAAGTTAGACTATTTATGGACGTTTGTTTGCACCAGTGTATTTATACAAATTTATTTTAGCTCGACTGCGAAACAAGTTCTTTCAACTTATATTAATCACTCTCGAGACCTCATTCCTGATGGAATCCATCGCTATGAAGTAGAGAGAAGAGGCAATGTGGAATTTAAATGCCTTGCCTGAGGACACAATCGTAACAGCTCCAGCGGGGCTCGAACTCTGGATCTTTTCGCACATGAAGTGAACATGCTTCCACTGTGCTATCACAACTTTTTTACAGTCCCAGCTGTTCAGTAGCTGTATTTTGAAATGGCTAAGATGTTGAATGTTCATATCTTCATAAATATCGAAAAACATTTTTTAGGATATTCTTTTTATGTTATGCAACAAGTTTGGAATTTACGAAATTTGGATTGATGTTATCGTAATGTAGGGTTTCTGTATTATCCGGTAGATAATCACCCACAAACTTATAAGCATCTACCACATAATATTAATGTACACTTTCTCCTAGCTGATCACATGCATAGCATAAACGCCTAGTAATTTCTTAGCAATAAACATGTATCTAGACCGCCTCCGTGGTCGAGTGGCTACGGTCACTGACTTGTATACCACTGTAACCTATCATCACTGATGGTCATGAGTTTGAGCCCAGCTCAGGCTATGTCTCTATATATGAACAAGTTGGCAGTTTCTTACAGAGGTTAGTTTATTTTATACAAATTTATTTTTAGCTCGATTGCGAAACAAGTTCTTATAACTTATACTAATCACTCTCGAGACCTCATTCCTGATGGAATCCATCGCCACGAGGGAGAGAGAAGAGGTATGTGGAATTTAAATGCCTTGCCTAAGGACACAATCGTAACGGCTCCAGCGGGGCTCGAACTCCGGGCCTTTCGCACGTGAAGCGAACGTGCTACCACTGAGCTATCACGACTTCCACTACAGAGGTTGGTGCGCCAAATACTGGAGCCTGCCCATGAAACGTGTTGTTAGGTAAACTGTCTGCCGGCGATATAGCCCAAAATTGTGCTGATGCAGGCGTAAAACCCGAACATACAAACATGTATCTAATATAGGCACCATTTACTGAATTTAATTTAACCCACCACATTATAATAAAATGCCAATTTCTGAACTATCTACCACCCACAGGTTGAATGCAAACAAAATAACTTCACTAAGTTAAGGATGCCTGTTGTAGCTTGTGACAGTAGTGTAGATATATCCATGGCCGAGTGGTTACGGTTGTTGACTTCACATCACTCGCCCCCTAACCCCTGTCGGTTCGAATCCCACCGTGTTGTCAAATTCTTTCATGTGAGGAAGCTATCCAGGTGGCTTGTGGTAGGTTGGTGGTTCTACCTGTGTCCCTGCCAGTGCCTGAAATACTGCTCAGAGGGACACCCAGGGTCTTCCTCCACCCATAATAGCTGGAGAGTTGATGTGACCTAAGCTGTTGGTGCGATGTTAGCCCCCCCCCCCAAATACAAGCAAACGTTTTGTTATTTTTGTTTGTTATAATGTTAAGCAATATAAAAATAGAATGCACATTATTATAGAATTGACTAATTATATTATATATGTTGAGTACTGTTTTCCAGTTGATGAAATATAAATAATGGTCTTTCAAGCTACCTGGTAATAAGATTGATATTTTGACTGATTTTATGTTGATAGTTTTGATTACAGTTGTATATTACACGCCAAAATGATAGAATCTACAAAATTATAAATAATTGTTGAATCACGCTCGATATCTAGGTTAAGATCTTTTCGCTTTCTTCACAAAAAGCAAACAGTAGATCTGTCGTTAGGTTTTATGTGTAATTTCATACATTATTACACAACGTAATGGACGACAGGACGGTTTGTTGCATGTGTGATAGTCAGTGACATCTGACCCCCGTATCATTATTCTTGTCATATGCGTAAATGTTCCATTGTTGCAAAAATGGTCTGTCAAAACGTTGACATAATGAAAGTTTTACTCTGTAAAAGACCATCTACAGACATAATATAAACTGTCTCATTAATAGATCATCCAATTAGCGCAGTGCAGTGGTTAGCACGCTCGTTTCTCACCAATGCAAGCCAGGTTTGATCCTCGGACCGGGAAGTATGTGAGATGATACGGTGGTCGCCAGATCGGACTGGTGGATTTTCTCCGGGCACTCCAGTTTCCTCCCACACTAATGACCACATTTACACTTTCTGTCGTGCAAACGAGAGTGATTAATATAAGTTGTTAGAACTTGCTTCTCAATCGTTGTAAAATAAATAAAAGTTAAAATATATAATTGAAAACGAATCACATACAAATAATGTAATTTTGTACTTAGCGTAATTAATTTGTAATGAACCTCAGAATGCCAACATCAATAGGTCAATAGGTCAATTATTAAGGTCAAATTGATTTAATTGAAGTACAAAAAGACTGAACTTTTTGTATCTTAACCCATTCAACCCCAAGTAACTGACATGGACTGGTCCATGATATTTTTAGATCAATAAATTAATAAGAAAATTACCTTTGGACCAGTTCATTTATCAAAATGGATAATTTTATTTAAAAATAGTAATAATTATTACTGGCAAAAAGTGCAGATCCTGATGAGACGGCTCGTCATGAGCCGGCTCATCTGGATCTACACTTTTTGAAAGCCTATTTAGAGGCCTGTGGGGTTGAAAGGGTTAAAATGCGAATGGCCTGAAGATCGCACCCAGCTGTAGCCATTACGATTGTGTGCTAAGGCACGGCATTTAAATTCCACATTGCCTCTTCTCTCTCCCTCATGGTGATGGATTCCATCAGGAATGAGGTCTCGATGGTGATTAATATAAGTTGTCGGAACTTGTTTCGCAATCAAGCTAAAATAAATTTGATTAAAACTGAAGTCTTAAAATTCAAATATGCAGAAGAACATTATATTTACTGGCACACAAAATCATCTTGTCTGTCTCATTGCTATTTTATATTCTCTTTTGCCAGCACATGGAAAATGAGTATTTGCTGGGTAGACTGCACAATTCCCATATCCTTGGCCCATTGTGATGGTAATAGTTAATGAGATCTTTATGTTAAATGTGGAATATTGATGTATTGATAAAATATACTGTTTGGAGTTCCCTTTCACCAGTTTGTATGACACAATCCTCGTTCTGTTGAATAAAGCAATGCAGACAGCAACGTTACAAGTGTGTTTTAGAATAACCTGGTGGACTCTGACCTGAAGCAAGCCTGAACGTTACAAGTGTGTTTTAGAATAACCGGTTGTCTCTGACCAGAAGCATGTCTATGTAAGCAATTGCCCCCTCCCTTCCCACTAGCAAGTAACACAGACGAATAACCTGGTGGTCTCTGACCAGAAGCATGTCTATGTAAGCAATTGCCCCCTCCCTCCCCACTAGCAAGTAACACAGATGAATAACCTAGTGGTCTCTGACCTGAAGCAAGCCTGAACTTTACAAGTGTGTTTTAGAATAACCGGTGGTCTCTGACCAGAAGCATGTCTATGTAAGCAATTGCCCCCTCCCTCCCCCCTAGCAAGTAACACAGATGAATAACCTAGTGGTCTCTGACCTGAAGCGTGTCTGTAAGCAATTGCCCCTCCCCCCCTAGCAAGTAACACAGACAAATAACCTAGTGGTCTATGACCTGAATAGTGTCTGTAAGCAATTGCCCCCCCCCCCTAGCAAGTAACACAGACGAATACCTGGTGGTCTCTAACCTGAAGCATGTCTGTAAGCAATTGCCCCCTCCCCCCTAGCAAGTAACACAGACGAATAACCTAGTGGTCTATGACCTGAAGCGTGTCTGTAAGCAATTGCCCCCTCCCCCCTAGCAAGTAACACAGACGAATAACCTAGTGGTCTCTGACCTGAAGCGTATCTGTAAGCAATTGCCCCCTCCCTACCGCTAGCAAGTAACACAGACAAATAACCTCATGCGTGTCTATGTAAGCCAGTCCCCTCCCTTCCCAAGTAACACAGACAAGTATTTGTAAATCAGGGAGGCTTACATGTGAGTCTAGCAGTACATTGTATACTTGGATAATCATCTCAGCGTAACCTAGGTAACTACCCGCAGCAGACGGGTCTATAGAGGTGGGATAGTAGATTGCCCTCCCATTCATTGAAATACTGCTCAGAGGGGCAGCCAGGTTCTTCCTCCACCAATAATAGCTGGAGAGTCGCTAGGTAACCTAATCTGGCGGTACGACTTAAAACCCCAAAACCCAAACAAACAACCAGTCAACATTCATTCAGGCACTGGGCAACTGTGCCACGCCTGTTATGTTTACCTACATTTAACATGTTCTAAGAACATGTTTGTTTGTAATTTACTTCTTCATCTTTTAAGCATTCTCTCATTTTATGATTCCACAAGTTCTGAAACTGTTCATGCTGTGTTTTCAAAAACAATCTCTACACATGATCTGAATCTGTTTTATTACAAAGGCAAAGGTGCCAAGCCATGTGCCTTCATCACTGGGGAGGCCTGGCTTGTCAGTTAACTAAATTATGATTTTTACCTCGTTTGAACTAAAGACTCTAGCTGACAAACATGAAACCAAAGCTTGATCATAATTATTATGTAATGAAGACAGTGTGACCTTATTGTTCTTTTGTCTACGATTATTAATACATCATTTGCGAGATGTTATGCATTGATTAGCATGTGTTTTTCTGGTAATAATGCGAAATTCTTCACATGTTAATGTCTGGTTTTTATGTTGCATTTTTCTTGCCAGAGGATATAAGTTCATGTAAAACATTGCAAATGAGACAAGTTTGTGTAAAATGAAAGAAGACATGGTTCATGTAAATTCATGGTTTATTGAGTCGATGTGTTATGACGTAATCTTCATCATAGTTTCGTGAGTGTTGTGACGTAATCTTCATCATAGTTTCCAGAGTGTCGTGACATTATCCTCCATCATAGTTTCGTGAGTGTCATGACGTAGGCCTCAATGATAGTGTCATGCCATTATCCTCCATCATCGTTCCGTGAGTGTCATGACGTAGGCCTCAATGATAGTGTCATGCCATTATCCTCCATCATAGTTACATGAGTGTCATGACGTAGGCCTCAATGATAGTGTCATGACATTATCCTCCATCATAGTTCCGTGAGTGTCATGACATAGGCCTCAATGATAGTGTCATGACATTATCCTCCATCATAGTTCCGTGAGTGTCATGACGTAGGCCTCAATGATAGTGTCATGACATTATCCTCCATCATAGTTCCGTGAGTGTCGTGATGTAGGCCTCAATGATAGTGTCATGACATTATCCTCCATCATAGTTCCATGAGTGTCATGACATAGGCCTCAATGATAGTGTTGTGACATTATCCTCCATCATAGTTCCATGAGTGTCATGACATAGGCCTCAATGATAGTGTCATGACATTATCCTCCATCATAGTTCCGCGAGTGTCATGACGTAAGTGTCCATCTAGGTTTTGTGATATGCTATTTTATGTACAGAGTTTGTATTGTCAGCAGATCTTGTGTACACAATGTTAGGGGGAGGGGTATGCTTCATGTCATTGGAGGTGTGTTGATGTGGTTAAGAGGTGTTTGATGTAGCTAGTCGGTTGTTGTGGTTTGGGGGGTATTAGATGTGGTTGGGGGTGGGTTTGATGTGACCTTAAGGTCATCAGTTTGATGTATTGCAATGATATTGTACTACTTTCAAATGTAAACTTGATTAAAGTTTGTACTATATCAATAGAACTCATCATAACAATCTGCAGAAATTATGCAAAAATCTGTCGTTGGATCTGACGTTATCTTTTCCCTCCAGATTGTATTACAGAAATTTGAAAATACTTTTTAATACGCTATGCATAATTATTTTCTTAAATAAATAAAATGTCATATAATGTTACATTTTGATCCCCGTATCAATTTTCAAAAGTAACCAAACAATGTGAAAGGCATACATTAGTCTCAAAAGTCAATGTCACCTTGCAACCGAGACCACCAAACGCGTCTGAAAATAATGCGCACGGTCTTTGTGGCATTTTTAATATTTGTTGCACAAAAGTTTGACATTCTATCTTGCTAAAGTCATTAAAATTGCTATTTTTGTGTGCATGTTACATAACCATCTTGTTGAGTAGTCTGGCATATAATGTTCACACTAGTACAACTAACTTCAAGGTCACCATTAAACTTTGATGGTGGTTGTTTGGATGTGTTTACAAGTTCTTTGTTTGGATGTTTTGCCCTAGTATCTTCAGTGAACATCCTGGAGCCTCTGTGGCTGCGTGGATAAAGTCGCCTTGCAAATCACTTGCCCCTCACCGGGTTGTTTGGATGTGTTTACAAGTTCTTTGTTTGGATGTTTTGCCCCTAGTATCTTCAGTGAACATCCTGGAGCCTCTGTGGCTGCGTGGATAAAGTCGTTGACTTCAAATCACTTGCCCCTAACCGTTATAGGTTTGAATCCCACTGGAGGTGGTTAAATAGTTTCAAGTGAGGAAGCTATCCAGCTTTCTTGCGTACAGTCGGTGGTTCTACCTGGGTGTCAGTCCATGACTGACATACTGCTAGGAGGGGCACCCAGGGTCTTCCTCCACCAATCTGGGGAGTCGCCATTACGACCTAAGCTATCTGCTTGACTTAAACCCACAAAACAAACAACAACAAAAGGTCAACAATTGGACTGTTGTCGAGTTTAGCCCAGAAAAGTTACATAATCTCGTCCTGGAAACAAAGAATTATCCCAACAAAAAAAATGTGTATATCATTAACTCTGTGTATGCTCCATAAAGCAAAGGTTATAAATATATCAAATAATTGTAGCAGACAACACTTATTTTGTTAATGTGTTTTTCTTATTTGTATAATTATGAAAACTCTAGAAATATGTTGTGCAATATCATTAGAATTGTGTTAGGGAGATTTCAGTGGCAAATAATTCCATGGCATATTTGAATGTTATGTTCACCGCTAGCATGCAAAGGTTTAAGTGTATATATTGTAAGGCAATCATTTGTCAGTCAATGGTTACCGTGGGAACATAATTATGTGGCGGGATAACCCTACTTTATTCCCATTCATGCTCCTAATGGATCCTATTAGGATGTACCCCTGCAGTATTGTCTTGGAACATGCAATGAGAGACATCAGATCAGGCTCTATGCTGTTTGCTATTAGGATGTACCCCTGCAGTATTGTCTTGGAACATGCAATGAGAGACATCAGATCAGGCTATATGCTGTTTGCTATTAGGATGTACCCCTGCAGTATTGTCTTGGAACATGCAATGAGAGACATCAGATCAGGCTCTATGTTGTTTGCTATTAGGATGTACCCCTGCAGTATTGTCTTGGAACATGCAATGAGAGACATCAGATCAGGCTCTATGTTGTTTGCTATTAGGATGTACCCCTGCAGTATTGTCTTGGAACATGCAATGAGAGACATCAGATCAGGCTCTATGCTGTTTGCTATTAGGATGTACCCCTGCAGTATTGTCTTGGAACATGCAATGAGAGACATCAGATCAGGCTCTATGTTGTTTGCTATTAGGATGTACCCCTGCAGTATTGTCTTGGAACATGCAATGAGAGACATCGGATCAGGCTCTATGTTGTTTGCTATTAGAATGTAGTCCTGTAGTATTGTCTTGGAACATGCAATTTAATTGTTTGTCTGTCTATGTCATGTGATGCCTCATGTCACTTAATTGTTTCCCTGACTATGTCTTTTGAATTCCTCATGTCACTTAATTGTTTGTCTGTCTATGTCATGTGATGCCTCATGTCACTTAATTGTTTCCCTGACTATGTCTTTTGAATGCTACATGTCACTTAATTGTTTCCCTGACTATGTCTTTTGAATTCCTCATGTCACTTAATTGTTTCCCTGACTATGTCTTTTGAATTCCTCATGTCACTTAATTGTTTGTCTGTCTATGTCATGTGATGCCTCATGTCACTTAATTGTTTCCCTGACTATGTCTTTTGAATGCTACATGTCACTTAATTGTTTCCCTGACTATGTCTTTTGAATTCCTCATGTCACTTAATTGTTTCCCTGACTATGTCTTTTGAATTCCTCATGTCACTTAATTGTTTGTCTGTCTATGTCATGTGATGCCTCATGTCACTTAATTGTTTCCCTGACTATGTCTTTTGAATGCTACATGTCACTTAATTGTTTCCCTGACTATGTCATTTGAATGCCTCATGTCACTTAATTGTTTCCCTGACTATGTCTTTTGAGTGCTACATGTCACTTAATTGTTTGTCTGTCTATGTCATGTGATGCCTCATGTCACTTAATTGTTTCCCTAACTATGTCTTTTGAATTCCTCATGTCACTTAATTGTTTCCCTGACTATGTCTTTTGAATGCTACATGTCACTTAATTGTTTGTCTGTCTATGTCTTTTGAATGCTACATGTCACTTAATTGTTTGTCTGTCTATGTCTTTTGAATGCTACATGTCACTTAATTGTTTCCCTGACTATGTCTTTTGAATGCTACATGTCACTTAATTGTTTCCCTGACTATGTCTTTTGAATGCTACATGTCACTTAATTGTTTGTCTGTCTATGTCTTTTGAATGCTACATGTCACTTAATTGTTTCCTTGACTATGTCTTTTGAATGCTACATGTCACTTAATTGTTTCCCTGACTATGTCTTTTGAATGCTACATGTCACTTAATTGTTTCCCTGACTATGTCATTTGAGTGCTACATGTCACTTAATTGTTTCCCTGACTATGTCATTTGAATTCCTCATGTCACTTAATTGTTTCCCTGACTATGTCTTTTGAATGCTACATGTCACTTAATTGTTTCCCTGACTATGTCATTTGAATGTCTCATGTCACTTAATTGTTTCCCTGACTATGTCATTTGAATTCCTCATGTCACTTAATTGTTTCCCTGACTATGTCATTTGAATTCCTCATGTCACATAATTGTTTCCCTGACTATGTCATTTGAATGCCTCGTGTCACTTAATTGTTTCCCTGACTATGTCATTTGAATGCCTTGTGTCACTTAATTATGTCCCTGACTATGTCATTTGAATGCCTTGTGTCACTTAATTGTGTCCCTGACTATGTCATTTGAATGCCTTGTGTCACTTAATTGTGTCCCTGACTATGTCATTTGAATGCCTCATGTCACTTAATCGTTTCCCTGACTATGTCATTTGAATGCTACATGTCACTTAATTGTTTCCCTGACTATGTCATTTGAATGCCTCATGTCACTTAAATTGTAAATTTTAATTTAACTTAAAGTTGATATAGCAAACATGTGTTTCTGCTTGCTGGGCAGTCATTACGATGAAGTGAACTTGAGAGCACTATATTATACTTAGTGTCGTCATTCTGGCGGCGGAATGATCTATTTAATTTTACAAGTTTCCATACCGGTTGCCATAGCCTTCTAAACATTTCCCCAAGAAAGTGTACAATTTCCTGTAACCGATATAGATTTCTGTATTTTAAACTCAAGAAATGCAGTTTGGCCTTATCTGATCCCAAAACTCTATTAAATCTAGGTTTCTCACTGAATGTATAAGACTTTTGACAGATCAATTTCCATCTCTGATTTTGCAAACAGAGTGGGTGCGATATTGAAACATCAATACAATATTTTGGAAATAACTTCACATCAAACTGTGCAGTATTTATTTTGAAAATAAGATAAACAAGTTTGCTGGGTTTATTATCCAGTTATTGGTGTAAAAAAAATATTATTGATTAATTATTGCTACTTGTTGTCCAAATGAGTGGCAGCAGTTTACCGAACAAACCTTTCCTGGGCAGGCTCCAGCGGTTAACCGGTGCTTGTTGTAACTACCTCCGTAAGAAACGGCCAACTTTTTCATATAAAGAGAAATGGTCTGAGCGGGGCTCGAACCCGTGACCATCAGTGATGATAGGTTACAGTGGTATACAAGTCAGCGACCTAAGCCACTCGACCACGGAAGCGGTCTTATTTGTGTAATGGAATTGGCTGGTCATACCATCCTGCATATATATTGCATGTGTTTGGAGACAAAGCGGGATATTTCTCTAGCCAAAAGGAGGCATTGGTATATATTAATATATGTACATCAAACCTGTGTTAGTTGTCACCTCTATTAAGCAGCCAACCTGTATTAAGCAGCCAGATTCTAGATTCCCAATTTGTTTTGTTATACATTTGACCTCTATTAAGCAGCCACCTGTGCTAAGCAACCACCTGTGCTAAGCAGCCACCTGTGCTAAGCAGCCATTTTCTGTGATTCCCTTGGCTGGCTGCTTACGGCAGGTTAGACTATCCATATAGAATAATATATAAAATCTCTAAAATCGGCCCAGAACAAGAATACTTTATTTGTTTTTGTGGGTTAATGTCGCACCAACAGCTTTGGTTATATGGCGACTCTCCAGCTATTATTGGTGTAGGAAAACCCTGGATGCTCTTTCAAACAGTATTCCCGGCACGGACGGTCACCCGGGTAGAACCACCGACCTACTGCAAACCAGCATGATAGCTTCCTCACATGAAATAAATTTGACACCCCCAGTGTGATTCCAAACTACAGCAGTGAGGTGGGGAAAGTGATTTGAAGTCAACGATCATATCCGCTCAGGCCCTTACACAAAATACTACATATAAACAATATAGAACAAGATCACGGATTCTTTAAGTGTGTTTTACGTTTATTTATCGTCGCTACCGGTTGCCCATATGAGCGACGCCTCCTGAAGACAGTCATTTTAGATTTTGGAGGATAGTGCAATGATACAGACAGAGACCCATTCCAGAGTCTCCTCTGGTTCTTTTACGTGCACAGTGTAAAGCACCGACATGAGACCTCGGATTAACGTCCCATCTGAAAGAATTTTATTAGGGTCAGACGGGGGATCGAACCTGTGATCCCTGGATTACCAGTCTAGCGTGTTACCACTGGACTACAGATCGGTCTGTTATGGATTTTTTAACTTGTTGTTGCATAAATATATAGCTAGCCAATAACTCTGTAAATGGTGGTTTACTAAAGCTAACACTAGGATAAATAACTCTGTAAATGGTGGTTTACTAAAGTTAACACTAGGATAAATAACTCTGTAAATGGTGGTTTACTAAAGCTAACACTAGGATAAATAGCTCTGTAAATGGTGGTTTACTAAAGCTAACACTAGGATAAATAACTCTGTAAATGCTGGTTTACTAAAGTTAACACTAGGATAAATAGCTCTGTAAATGCTGGTTTACTAAAGTTAACACTAGGATAAATAGCTCTGTAAATGCTGGTTTACTAAAGTTAACCCTAGGATAAATAACTCTGTAAATGATGGTTTACTAAAGTTAACACTAGGATAAATAACTCTGTAAATGCTGGTTTACTAAAGTTAACACTAGGATAAATAGCTCTGTAAATGCTGGTTTACTAAAGTTAACACTAGGATAAATAGCTCTGTAAATGCTGGTTTACTAAAGTTAACACTAGGATAAATAACTCTGTAAATGCTGGTTTACTAAAGTTAACACTAGGATAAATAACTCTGTAAATGCTGGTTTACTAAAGTTAACACTAGGATAAATAACTCTGTAAATGGTGGTTTACTAAAGTTAACACTAGGATAAATAACTCTGTAAATGGTGGTTTACTAAAGTTAACACTAGGATAAATAACTCTGTAAATGGTGGTTTACTAAGGTTAACACTAGGATAAATAACTCTGTAAATGGTGGTTTACTAAAGTTAACACTAGGATAAATAACTCTGTAAATGGTGGTTTACTAAAGTTAACACTAGGATAAATAACTCTGTAAATGGTGGTTTACTAAAGTTAGCACTAGGATAAATAACTCTGTAAATGGTGGTTTACTAAAGTTAACACTAGGATAAATAACTCTGTAAATGGTGGTTTACTAAAGCTAACACTAGGATAAATAACTCTATAAATGCTGGTTTACTAAAGTTAACACTAGGATAAATAACTCTGTAAATGGTGGTTTACTAAAGGTAACACTAGGATAAATAACTCTGTAAATGGTGGTTTACTAAAGTTAACATGGTGGTTTACTGTTGTTTTGTTGGTTTTGTTGGTTTGTTGTGGTTTTGTAACACTAGGATAAATACTCTGTAAATGTGGTTTACTAGTAACACTAGGATAAATACTCTGTAAATGTGGTTTACTAGTTAACACTAGGATAAATAACTCTGTAAATGGTGGTTTACTAAAGTTAACACTAGGATAAATAACTCTGTAAATGTGGTTTACTAAAGTTAACACTAGGATAAATAACTCTGTAAATGGTGGTTTACTAAAGTTAACACTAGGATAAATAACTCTGTAAATGGTGGTTTACTAAAGCTAACACTAGGATAAATAACTCTGTAAATGGTGGTTTACTAAAGTTAACACTAGGATAAATAACTCTGTAAATGGTGGTTTACTAAAGCTAACACTAGGATAAATAACTCTGTAAATGGTGGTTTACTAAAGCTAACACTAGGATAAATAACTCTGTAAATGGTGGTTTACTAAAGCTAACACTAGGATAAATAACTCTGTAAATGGTGGTTTACTAAAGTTAACACTAGGATAAATAACTCTGTAAATGGTGGTTTACTAAAGTTAACACTAGGATAAATAACTCTGTAAATGGTGGTTTACTAAAGTTAACACTAGGATAAATAACTCTGTAAATGGTGGTTTACTAAAGTTAACACTAGGATAAATAACTCTGTAAATGGTGGTTTACTAAAGTTAACACTAGGATAAATAACTCTGTAAATGGTGGTTTACTAAAGTTAACACTAGGATAAATAACTCTGTAAATGGTGGTTTACTAAAGTTAACACTAGGATAAATAACTCTGTAAATGGTGGTTTACTAAAGTTAACACTAGGATAAATAACTCTGTAAATGGTGGTTTACTAAAGTTAACACTAGGATAAATAACTCTGTAAATGGTGGTTTACTAAAGTTAACACTAGGATAAATAACTCTGTAAATGGTGGTTTACTAAAGTTAACACTAGGATAAATAACTCTGTAAATGGTGGTTTACTAAAGTTAACACTAGGATAAATAACTCTGTAAATGGTGGTTTACTAAAGTTAACACTAGGATAAATAACTCTGTAAATGGTGGTTTACTAAAGTTAACACTAGGATAAATAACTCTGTAAATGGTGGTTTACTAAAGTTAACACTAGGATAAATAACTCTGTAAATGGTGGTTTACTAAAGTTAACACTAGGATAAATAACTCTGTAAATGGTGGTTTACTAAAGTTAACACTAGGATAAATAACTCTGTAAATGGTGGTTTACTAAAGTTAACCCTAGGATAAATAACTCTGTAAATGGTGGTTTACTAAAGTTAACACTAGGATAAATAGCTCTGTAAATGGTGGTTTACTAAAGTTAACACTAGGATAAATAACTCTGTAAATGGTGGTTTACTAAAGTTAACACTAGGATAAATAGCTCTGTAAATGGTGGTTTACTAAAGTTAACACTAGGATAAATAACTCTGTAAATGGTGGTTTACTAAAGTTAACACTAGGATAAATAACTCTGTAAATGGTGGTTTACTAAAGTTAACACTAGGATACATAGCTCTGTAAATGGTGGTTTCCTAAAGCTAACACTAGGATAAATAACCCTGTAAATGGTGGTTTACTAAAGTTAACACTAGGATAAATAACTCTGTAAATGGTGGTTTACTAAAGTTAACACTAGGATAAATAACTCTGTAAATGGTGGTTTACTAAAGCTAACACTAGGATAAATAACCCTGTAAATGGTGGTTTACTAAAGTTAACACTAGGATAAATAACTCTATAAATGGTGGTTTACTAAAGTTAACACTAGGATAAATAACTCTGTAAATGGTGGTTTACTAAAGTTAACACTAGGATAAATAACTCTGTAAATGGTGGTTTACTAAAGTTAACACTAGGATAAATAACTCTGTAAATGGTGGTTTACTAAAGCTAACACTAGGATAAATAACTCTGTAAATGGTGGTTTCCTAAAGTTAACACTCTGTAAATGGTGGTTTACTAAAGCTAACACTAGGATAAATAACTCTGTAAATGGTGGTTTACTAAAGTTAACACTAGGATAAATAACTCTGTAAATGGTGGTTTACTAAAGTTAACACTAGGATAAATAACCCTGTAAATGGTGGTTTACTAAAGCTAACACTAGGATAAATAACTCTGTAAATGGTGGTTTACTAAAGTTAACACTAGGATAAATTTGCATATGAATTATAATATTATTTTTCCCACTGAAGAAAATACCCGCCGCATAAAGAGAATTTAACCCTTTGTCTGCTGAGTAAATAAAATCACATTTGCAAACAACATAGATTCAGATCAGCCGCAGCGTAACATGTCTGATCAGGATCTATGTTGTTTGCTATTCAGCCAAATATTTTAGCTCCACTTTCTGAATAGCAAACAGCACTATGCTGTTTCAAAAGCATTTTATCTGCCACTAGCATGCAATGGGTTAAAGGTTACCGGTAAACACATTACTGCAAGCTACTAAATAAACAACAGACTTAGATTATTGTATATTAACCCTTAATCACAATCATAATACCGCATACGACCGACCAGTGTGGCGTCTAAGTAGGATCGAATGGGTTAAATACAAATAATATATTACAAAACTAGATCTGTTATTACAATCTAACTGCAACCATTTAATCACTAACAGCCAGGAGACTGTGTCTCGATTTTCTATTAACAATCTGGTGCCAGGAAGCCAAAACATGTGGATACAGTCTGTCTGGGCTGTGCAGTAAAATATGCATCAATATTTTCTTTCTATTAAATGAATTGTGATTTTGTTTTTATTTGAGATTACGAGCAGTTTAATACAAAGTGATGATCCTGTCATGTCGAATAGTTATCATGCACCAAAATCTTCTATGTTTCATGGTTGGTCTAGCGGCAAATGTTCATTGTTGAACTTTTAGAAAATTAAAAAGATAATTGTTTTCTCTCCTAAGGGTTTTGTATGTTGATGGATTGATAGATCTGTGTCTCCTACCAAACAAAGGTGATCCTTGCAAAATACACTAATGAAAGAAGTCAAAGAGATTCCTGGAGAACTGGCTGATCTCTGTATAGAGGAAAATGTTAATGTTAATCAAGTGTTTGATATACGATTAGCGCAGTGTTAGCACGCTCGCTTCTCACCAATGCAACCTGGGTTCAATCCTCAGACTGGTTAGCACGCTCGCTTCTCACCCATGCAACCTGGGTTCGATCCTCCGACTGGTTAGCATGCTCGCTTCTCACCAATGCAACCTGGGTTCGATCTTCGGACTGGTTAGCATGCTCGCTTCTCACCAATGCAACCTGGGTTCGATCCTCGGACCGAGAAATATGTGAGATGGTCGCCAGATCGGACAGGTTGGTTTTCTTCGGGTACTCCGGTTTCCTCCCACAGGAATGACGAGCCAATGAGAGTGATTAATATAAGTTGTTAAAGCTTGTTTCGCAATTGTTGTAAAATAAATAAAGTTTAGAAGTGTTTGATGTTTTTGGAGAGTTTATGCAAATAAATAATTTGGATATTAACCCTTTCAACCCCAAGTAACTGACGTGAACTGGTGCATGCTATTTTTAGACCAATAAATTAATAAGAAAATTACATTTGGACCAGTTCATTTATCAAAATGGGTAATTTTATCTAAAAATAGTAATAATTATTACTGGCAAAAAAGTGCAGATCCTGATGAGACGGCTCGTTACGAGCCGGCTCATCTGGATCTACACTTTTCATAAGCCTATTTAGAGGCCTGTGGGGTTGAAAGGGTTAACCCTTACTGCGCTGGAAACGAGTATATTCGTTTTTGTAAACGTGCCATCTGATCAGGCTTTTTGCTGTTTACTATTCGGATAGTGGAGCTAAAACACTTGGCTGAAAAGCAACAATATATATTCTGATCAGATGCCTTCCTTCAGCATTTTAAGCGTTAAATCAGTTTTTTAGGTTCTTTGCCCCCCTCCATTTACTGCGAAATACATGGGTGCATCGAGGCACATTATAGGTCAGAATATTTGGAGAAGTGAAAAATCGCGCGATTGCTTCTTTAAATTGTGTTATTTAATATATATCATCAAAATAGGGTTAAAATACACAATATCATCATTAAATAGAACATATGAATAGAAGCAGTGCTTTATAATGGCCAATGTATCTTATTTTGTATGAAAATAGTAAAACAAAAATAATAATTTTTATTTTATATATATTTTTTTTTTAAGGAAGAAGTGGGGCCCCCAGTGGGCAAAGTCAGGGTCACTAGGGCGAATACAAGTCGCTCTCTAGAGCCCTGGTGCATGTTTCCCAGGTTTATAGTACAGCAGAATTTAATTAGTACACACTCTGTCATGCAAATTAGTTTTTTAACTCTGGACTTATTAATGGCTTTTATGCAAGGATGTTTGAATCTACATATCTGCTTTTCCGAAATAGTGGCAGCGACAGAAACTGCACGTTTATTGTTCACTGATAAGTTTGTCAATTCAAATTATCTTTGCCGATGGCAAACATTTGCGATTTCAAAAATCTCTGGCATGGACACAATTCAATTATAGCAGGTCTGTATAAATAAATGACTTGTGTATGTGTATGTGTGTTGTAATTGGGCTGCACATATATGCGTAGACTTCTAGTTTTGACTGAAACTACAAATATATTGTGTTTGAAGTCTTACATGTATGTGGTAAAAGATAAAAATGTCACATAGTCGCAGCATCAGTGAACATACTTTATTGTCAATTAAAATTACTGAAGTGGAAATATTAAGTACATGTTGGCAATATATATGGAGTATAAATACTAATATTTTCAGTCTGACAAATATTTTACAACAGTTTTTCATCTTTTACACAACTGTCAATGTCGTTTTAAAGCCGTGTTCCCGGTGTCTGATATTGTATAGCTTACTTGTTTAAATAAATGCTCGATTTTCATCCCCATCCCTCCAGCCCCCTATTTGTGACGCCAGCCCCTTGTTTTTACATCATTCCCCTGATTTTGATCCCCATCTTTTTGACACCAGCCCCTTCTTTTTAGCATTTTAGCACCACACCCACATTTTAACACAAGCCCCCTATTTGACACCATAACCATTTTTTGACACCGCTCCAACATTTTCCCACCAGCCTCCTTATACACTACATGTTGACACCACCACTCTTTTTTACCCCCCCCCACATATTTTGACACCACCCCTCTTTTTGACCCCCATCCCACATTCTGATACCAGTCACATCTTATTGACCCCCCATCCCACATTCTGATACCAGTCACATCTTATTGACCCCCATCCCACATTCTGATACCAGTCACATCGTATTGACCCCCATCCCACATTCTGATACCAGTCACATCTTATTGATCCCATCCCACATTCTGATACCAGTCACATCTTATTGACCCCCATCCCACATTCTGATACCAGTCACATCGTATTGACCCCCATCCCACATTCTGATACCAGTCACATCGTATTGACCCCCATCATTTTGGTTTAAACATATTTATTCGTTCATGATGTACAGAGCATATCTATTGTACACTAAACAAAAATGGATTTTAATAAAGCAACATAAAGTTTTTTAATTAACCCTTTCAACACCAAGTAACTGACATAGAATGGTGCATGATAATTTTAGACCAATAAACTAATAAGAAAATTACTTTTGGACCAGTTCATTATTCAAAATGGATAATTTTATCTATAAATAGTAATATTATTGGTAAAAAGTGCAGATCCTGATGAGACAGCTCATCACGAGCCGGCTCATCTGGATCTACACTTTTTGTAAGCCTATTTAGAGGTCTGTAGTGTTGAAAGAGTTAACTACTTGTTAAAACAAAAATTAAATACCCCTCCACCCCAATGTTGGATAAAGATTGCATAAAATCTAGCATCTTGTAATAACATTGTTGTTTATGAAGAATTTCCACCCCAACAACCTCGAGACCATTATATCATAGTTTTACTTCAGAAAAAAACATTTTATTATCTCACAAATTTTGTAATATTTCTACAATTTATCAATGTCATACCATAAATGATAAAGCCACCGAGATGTGATCAGGTTTTGGATTGTTACAGATGACACAGTTGACTGAGCATTATTACTGCTTGACGTTTTCAATCAATAGGAACATTTGCATAATGTGCAAGCACCGCCGGTAATGCAAGCATTGAAAAAAAGGACGTTATGATTCATCGTACCGCATGTGGACGGATGCTGAAAGAAACTGTATTGATTAGAAATCAATAAATATCGGTCCCTTGTGTTTCCGTTGACATACGGGTGTCTCACAATGAACAGTTGTCACTTCCGTAGTTTAATGTACGACTGATTGATCCGTAGTGTTAACTCGTTAAAGACATATTATATAGTGATATATTTTGAATTCTATCTTCTTGATGTCACGTCAAAAATTAATTTGGAATTGTTTCAATCCAGAATTGATCAAATGTCTCTTCAAAACTGAAACACTTAATGGTATGTAAATCTATCATACAATCTAGCAGTTCATGCATTCTCTTCAAGACACTGATGCTCAACCCAACAAAATACTGTGTTTGTCATAAATGAAGGTCTTGATGTTATTGTCTTTTAAAATATGTCCCTGATTTGTTTATTAAAGACTAGCATTGTCCACTAATTACTTTAGTCCACCAAACTCTATGTCAGCTTCTGTATATATCACAATCAGTACTTCAGATGAAGGTAAGACATGTCCATATTCTATCATTCCAACTAGACTGTCCATCTTGCATTCTATCAACATCAACATCTTCATCTCCCATCCTACCAACTAGACCATCTATGTCTGTATCCCATCCTACCAACTAGACCATCCATGTCTGTATCCCATCCTACCAACTAGACCATCCATGTCTGATCCCACCCTACCAACTAGACCATCCATGTCTGCATCCCACCCTACCAACTAGACCATCCATGTCTGCATCCCATCCTACCAACTAGACCATCCATGTCTGCATCCCATCCTACCAACTAGACCATCCATGTCTGTATCCCATCCTACCAACTAGACCATCCATGTCTGCATCCCATCCTACCAACTAGACCATCCATGTCTGTATCCCACCCTACCAACTAGACCGTCCATGTCTGTATCCCATCCTACTAACTAGACCATCCATGTCTGTATCCCATCCTACCAACTAGATCATCCATGTCTGCATCCCATCCTACCAACTAGACCATCCATGTCTGCATCCCATCCTACCAACTAGACCATCCATGTCTGTATCCCATCCTACCAACTAGACCATCCATGTCTGTATCCCATCCTACCAACTAGACCATCCATGTCTGCATCCCATCCTACCAACTAGACCGTCCATGTCTGTATCCCATCCTACCAACTAGACCATCCATGTCTGCATCCCATCCTACCATAGACCATCCATGTCTGCATCCCATCCTACCAACTAGACCGTCCATGTCTGTATCCCATCCTACCAACTAGACCATCCATGTCTGCATCCCATCCTACCAACTAGACCATCCATGTCTGCATCCCATCCTACCATGTTTGTTACTAGACCATCCATGTCTGCATCCCATCCTACCACTAGACCATCCGTCTGATCCCATCCTACCAACTAGACCATCCATGTCTGCATCCCATCCTACCAACTAGACCATCCATGTCTGCATCCCATCCTACCAACTAGACCTCATGTCTGATCCATCCTACTGTCCATGTCTGACCCATCCTACCAACTAGACCATCCATGTCTGCATCCCATCCTACCAACTAGACCATCCATGTCTGCATCCCATCCTACCAACTAGACCATCCATGTCTGCATCCCATCCTACCAACTAGACCATCCATGTCTGCATCCCATCCTACCAACTAGACCATCCATGTCTGCATCCCATCCTACCAACTAGACCATCCATGTCTGCATCCCATCCTACCAACTAGACCGTCCATGTCTGCATCCCATCCTACCAACTAGACCGTCCATGTCTGCATCCCATCCTACCAACTAGACCATCCATGTCTGCATCCCATCCTACCAACTAGACCGTCCATGTCTGCATCCCATCCTACCAACTAGACCATCCATGTCTGCATCCCATCCTACCAACTAGACCATCCATGTCTGCATCCCATCCTACCAACTAGACCATCCATGTCTGTATCCCATCCTACCAACTAGACCGTCCATGTCTGCATCCCATCCTACCAACTAGACCATCCATGTCTGCATCCCATCCTACCAACTAGACCGTCCATGTCTGCATCCCATCCTACCAACTAGACCATCCATGTCTGCATCCCATCCTACCAACTAGACCATCCATGTCTGCATCCCATCCTACCAACTAGACCATCCATGTCTGCATCCCATCCTACCAACTAGACCATCCATGTCTGCATCCCATCCTACCAACTAGACCGTCCATGTCTGCATCCCATCCTACCAACTAGACCATCCATGTCTGCATCCCATCCTACCAACTAGACCGTCCATGTCTGTATCCCATCCTACCAACTAGACCATCCATGTCTGCATCCCATCCTACCAACTAGACCTCCATGTCTGCATCCTACCAACTAGACCATCCATGTCTGCATCCCATCCTACCAACTAGACCATCCATGTCTGCATCCCATCCTACCAACTAGACCATCCATGTCTGTATCCCATCCTACCAACTAGACCATCCATGTCTGCATCCCATCCTACCAACTAGACCATCCATGTCTGTATCCCATCCTACCAACTAGACCATCCATGTCTGTATCCCATCCTACCAACTAGACCATCCATGTCTGCATCCCATCCTACCAACTAGACCGTCCATGTCTGTATCCCATCCTACCAACTAGACCATCCATGTCTGCATCCCATCCTACCAACTAGACCGTCCATGTCTGACCCATCCTACAACTAGACCTCCATGTCTGACCATCCTACCACTAGTCTGTATCCCATCCTACCAACTAGACCATCCATGTCTGCATCCCATCCTACCAACTAGACCATCCATGTCTGCATCCCATCCTACCAACTAGACCATCCATGTCTGCATCCCATCCTACCAACTAGACCATCCATGTCTGCATCCCATCCTACCAACTAGACCATCCATGTCTGCATCCCATCCTACCAACTAGACCATCCATGTCTGCATCCCATCCTACCAACTAGACCGTCCATGTCTGCATCCCATCCTACCAACTAGACCGTCCATGTCTGTATCCCATCCTACCAACTAGACCGTCCATGTCTGTATCCCATCCTACCAACTAGACCATCCATGTCTGCATCCCATCCTACCAACTAGACCGTCCATGTCTGCATCCCATCCTACCAACTAGACCATCCATGTCTGCATCCCATCCTACCAACTAGACCGTCCATGTCTGTATCCCATCCTACCATCCATGTCTGTATCCCATCCTACCAACTAGACCATCCATGTCTGCATCCCATCCTACCAACTAGACCGTCCATGTCTGCATCCCATCCTACCAACTAGACCATCCATGTCTGCATCCCATCCTACCAACTAGACCGTCCATGTCTGCATCCCATCCTACCAACTAGACCGTCCATGTCTGTATCCCATCCTACCAACTAGACCGTCCATGTCTGCATCCCATCCTACCAACTAGACCATCCATGTCTGCATCCCATCCTACCAACTAGACCATCCATGTCTGTATCCCATCCTACCAACTAGACCATCCATGTCTGCATCCCATCCTACCAACTAGACCATCCATGTCTGCATCCCATCCTACCAACTAGACCATCCATGTCTGCATCCCATCCTACCAACTAGACCATCCATGTCTGCATCCCATCCTACCAACTAGACCATCCATGTCTGCATCCCATCCTACCAACTAGACCATCCATGTCTGCATCCCATCCTACCAACTAGACCATCCATGTCTGCATCCCATCCTACCAACTAGACCATCCATGTCTGCATCCCATCCTACCAACTAGACCATCCATGTCTGCATCCCATCCTACCAACTAGACCATCCATGTCTGTATCCCATCCTACCAACTAGACCATCCATGTCTGCATCCCATCCTACCAACTAGACCGTCCATGTCTGTATCCCATCCTACCAACTAGACCGTCCATGTCTGTATCCCATCCTACCAACTAGACCGTCCATGTCTGTATCCCATCCTACCAACTAGACCGTCCATGTCTGCATCCCATCCTACCAACTAGACCATCCATGTCTGTATCCCATCCTACCAACTAGACCATCCATGTCTGCATCCCATCCTACCAACTAGACCATCCATGTCTGCATCCCATCCTACCAACTAGACCATCCATGTCTGCATCCCATCCTACCAACTAGACCATCCATGTCTGTATCCCATCCTACCAACTAGACCGTCCATGTCTGTATCCCATCCTACCAACTAGACCATCCATGTCTGCATCCCATCCTACCAACTAGACCGTCCATGTCTGCATCCCATCCTACCAACTAGACCATCCATGTCTGCATCCCATCCTACCAACTAGACCATCCATGTCTGCATCCCATCCTACCAACTAGACCATCCATGTCTGTATCCCATCCTACCAACTAGACCATCCATGTCTGCATCCCATCCTACCAACTAGACCGTCCATGTCTGCATCCCATCCTACCAACTAGACCGTCCATGTCTGTATCCCATCCTACCAACTAGACCGTCCATGTCTGTATCCCATCCTACCAACTAGACCATCCATGTCTGCATCCCATCCTACCAACTAGACCGTCCATGTCTGTATCCCATCCTACCAACTAGACCATCCATGTCTGCATCCCATCCTACCAACTAGACCGTCCATGTCTGTATCCCATCCTACCAACTAGACCATCCATGTCTGTATCCCATCCTACCAACTAGACCGTCCATGTCTGTATCCCATCCTACCAACTAGACCGTCCATGTCTGCATCCCATCCTACCAACTAGACCATCCATGTCTGCATCCCATCCTACCAACTAGACTGTCCATGTCTGCATCCCATCCTACCAACTAGACCGTCCATGTCTGTATCCCATCCTACCAACTAGACCGTCCATGTCTGCATCCCATCCTACCAACTAGACCATCCATGTCTGCATCCCATCCTACCAACTAGACCATCCATGTCTGCATCCCATCCTACCAACTAGACCATCCATGTCTGTATCCCATCCTACCAACTAGACCATCCATGTCTGTACCCCATCCTACCAACTAGACCATCCATGTCTGATCCCACCCTACCAACTAGACCATCCATGTCTGTACCCCATCCTACCAACTAGACCATCCATGTCTGTACCCCATCCTACCAACTAGACCGTCCATATCTGTACCCCATCCTACCAACTAGACCGTCCATGTCTGTACCCCATCCTACCAACTAGACCGTCCATGTCTGTACCCCATCCTACCAACTAGACCGTCCATGTCTGTACCCCATCCTACCAACTAGACCGTCCATGTCTGTACCCCATCCTACCAACTAGACCATCCATGTCTGCATCCCATCCTACCAACTAGACCGTCCATGTCTGCATCCCATCCTACCAACTAGACCATCCATGTCTGCATCCCATCCTACCAACTAGACCGTCCATGTATGCACCCCATCCTACCAACTAGACCATCCATGTCTGTATCCCATCCTACCAACTAGACCGTCCATGTCTGTATCCCATCCTACCAACTAGACCATCCATGTCTGCATCCCATCCTACCAACTAGACCGTCCATGTCTGCATCCCATCCTACCAACTAGACCATCCATGTCTGCATCCCATCCTACCAACTAGACCATCCATGTCTGCATCCCATCCTACCAACTAGACCATCCATGTCTGTATCCCATCCTACCAACTAGACCATCCATGTCTGCATCCCATCCTACCAACTAGACCGTCCATGTCTGCATCCCATCCTACCAACTAGACCGTCCATGTCTGTATCCCATCCTACCAACTAGACCGTCCATGTCTGTATCCCATCCTACCAACTAGACCATCCATGTCTGCATCCCATCCTACCAACTAGACCGTCCATGTCTGTATCCCATCCTACCAACTAGACCATCCATGTCTGCATCCCATCCTACCAACTAGACCGTCCATGTCTGTATCCCATCCTACCAACTAGACCATCCATGTCTGTATCCCATCCTACCAACTAGACCGTCCATGTCTGTATCCCATCCTACCAACTAGACCGTCCATGTCTGCATCCCATCCTACCAACTAGACCATCCATGTCTGCATCCCATCCTACCAACTAGACTGTCCATGTCTGCATCCCATCCTACCAACTAGACCGTCCATGTCTGTATCCCATCCTACCAACTAGACCGTCCATGTCTGCATCCCATCCTACCAACTAGACCGTCCATGTCTGCATCCCATCCTACCAACTAGACCATCCATGTCTGTATCCCATCCTACCAACTAGACCATCCATGTCTGCATCCCATCCTACCAACTAGACCATCCATGTCTGCATCCCATCCTACCAACTAGACCATCCATGTCTGCATCCCATCCTACCAACTAGACCATCCATGTCTGCATCCCATCCTACCAACTAGACCATCCATGTCTGCATCCCATCCTACCAACTAGACCATCCATGTCTGCATCCCATCCTACCAACTAGACCATCCATGTCTGCATCCCATCCTACCAACTAGACCATCCATGTCTGCATCCCATCCTACCAACTAGACCATCCATGTCTGCATCCCATCCTACCAACTAGACCGTCCATGTCTGTATCCCATCCTACCAACTAGACCATCCATGTCTGCATCCCATCCTACCAACTAGACCGTCCATGTCTGTATCCCATCCTACCAACTAGACCATCCATGTCTGCATCCCATCCTACCAACTAGACCGTCCATGTCTGTATCCCATCCTACCAACTAGACCGTCCATGTCTGCATCCCATCCTACCAACTAGACCATCCATGTCTGCATCCCATCCTACCAACTAGACCGTCCATGTCTGTATCCCATCCTACCAACTAGACCATCCATGTCTGCATCCCATCCTACCAACTAGACCATCCATGTCTGCATCCCATCCTACCAACTAGACCGTCCATGTCTGTATCCCATCCTACCAATAGACCATCCATGTCTGCATCCCATCCTACCAACTAGACCGTCCATGTCTGATCCCATCCTACCAACTAGACTCCATGTCTGCATCCCATCCTACCAACTAGACCGTCCATGTTTGTATCCCATCCTACCAACTAGACCATCCATGTCTGTATCCCATCCTACCAACTAGACCATCCATGTCTGTATCCCATCCTACCAACTAGACCATCCATGTCTGCATCCCATCCTACCAACTAGACCATCCATGTCTGCATCCCATCCTACCAACTAGACCATCCATGTCTGCATCCCATCCTACCAACTAGACCATCCATGTCTGCATCCCATCCTATCATCCTACCAACTAGACCGTCCATGTCTGCATCCCATCCTACCATCCTACCAACTAGACCATCCATGTCTGCATCCTATCATCAAATGTTTGCATTTGCCAATTGTTCAATTAATGCACAATTCAGTTGGTAATCATTTCTGATTTGCTCTGATCTGTCTTCATGCTGGCGGAATTTAACTGGGATGCAAATTAAATCCAATGTTGTGTGAAATTTTCAATTGGCTGAAACAATAACATTTAGAACAATGTGGGTGTTCTTTTGAGAAATCTATTGTGCAGCATTCTTGGGTTTATTGTGCCAGGGTTGATTGTGCCAGGGTTGATTGTGCCAGGGTTGATTGTGCAAAGGTTGATTGTGCCAGGGTTGATTGTGCCCATGTTGATTGTGCCAGGGTTGATTGTGCCCATGTTGATTGTGCCAGGGTTGATTGTGCCAGGGTTTATTGTGCCAGGGTTTATTGTGCCAGGGTTGATTGTGTCAGGGTTGATTGTGCCAGGGTTGATTGTGCCAGGGTTGATTGTGCCAGGGTTGATTGTGCCAGGGTTGATTGTGCCAGGGTTGATTGTGCCTGGGTTGATTGTGCCCATGTTGATTGTGCCAGGGTTGATTGTGCCAGGGTTGATTGTGTCAGGGTTGATTGTGCCAGGGTTGATTGTGCCCATGTTGATTGTGCCAGGGTTGATTGTGCCAGGGTTGATTGTGCCCATGTTGATTGTGCCAGGGTTGATTGTGCCAGGGTTGATTGTGCCAGGGTTGATTGTACCCATGTTGATTGTGCCAGGGTTGATTGTGCCAGGGTTGATTGTGCCAGGGTTGATTGTGCCAGGGTTGATTGTGCCAGGGTTGATTGTGCCAGGGTTGATTGTGCCCATGTTGATTGTGCCAGGGTTGATTGTGCCAGGGTTGATTGTGTCAGGGTTGATTGTGTCAGGGTTGATTGTGCCAGGGTTGATTGTGCCAGGGTTGATTGTGCCAGGGTTGATTGTGCAAAGGTTGATTGTGTCAGGGTTGATTGTGCCCATGTTGATTGTGCCAGGGTTGATTGTGCCAGGGTTGATTGTGCCCATGTTGATTGTGCCAGGGTTGATTGTGCCAGGGTTGATTGTGCCAGGGTTGATTGTGCCAGGGTTGATTGTGTCAGGGTTGATTGTGCCAGGGTTGATTGTGCCAGGGTTGATTGTGCCAGGGTTGATTGTGCAAAGGTTGATTGTGTCAGGGTTGATTGTGCCCATGTTGATTGTGCCAGGGTTGATTGTGTCAGGGTTGATTGTGCCCATGTTGATTGTGCCAGGGTTGATTGTGCCAGGGTTTATTGTGCCAGGGTTGATTGTGACAGGGTTTATTGTGCCAGGGTTGATTGTGCCCATGTTGATTGTGCCAGGGTTGATTGTGCCAGGGTTGATTGTGACAGGGTTTATTGTGACAGGGTTGATTGTGACAGGGTTTATTGTGCCAGGGTTAATTGTGACAGGGTTTATTGTGACAGGGTTGATTGTGACAGGGTTTATTGTGCCAGGGTTAATTGTGCCAGGGTTTGTTGCCACAAGTTGTACATGTGAGCACTAGCGATCTCATTCCAAAGGAAGACCCGTAAGATATTTACATATAACAAAGAAGGAATGTCATTGGTCTCAAGGCGGATTTATTGCAATTTGGTATAAACATCTCCCCTAAACATGGGTACTTCACAGTTAGGAAATTTCTAAGTACCATGTTCATTGAAAATGGCAAGTAGGATATAATAACATCTAAACATTTAGAGCAGCTGAGGCGCAGCTAGTTCATTGTCTCTTGTTCAGTCACTTCTGTGGAACAAACTGCATACAATGTATTTACCATCTAGTTCTTTTTACAAAATGTGTAGACAGTTTTATGAAATCAAGTTGGCCTTGAATTTCACTGGAAATGAAAATCTGTTCATTTAGTATTGATTGGCTATAGGGCTCATTGTGCGGAACAGACAAAACGATGGTTGTGTACAAACATAAAACCCGTATTCACACTGCGAGCAATATTAAAGATTTCGATACCAATCTGCTGCACGTGCAATTTGACATTATTAAAAATGTGGAAATGCATTATGGGAATATTGTTTTATTAATTTCCTTTGATAAGTTATTGATATGGAAGCTATCCGCTTGACTTTGATCTTTTCCTTCCTGCAGTTACATTATATAACACTCCATGGAATAATTGAAACTTCAAGTCATGTGTGAAAAGTGATAAAATGACGATTATTTGAAACACCAATATCACTGACCTTTTTAAAGTGACACTACATTGGTGAAAACGCAGATTTGCACAGAATATATTTATATTGGGAAGAGCCGTCTCTATTGTTGTAAGAACTTGTTTTTGCTTTCTTTGCATATATTGTATGTAAATTCTGTGTCATTATAGAGCAAAATAAAATATGATTAAAGTAAATGTGTTTTCCTATTATATGGTATAATTGTTTTCCGAATATTTGCCTCAGACAAATGGTAATAGGGCCCAATATCATGCATATGTAATGCAATGTGTGTATCCTGAATAACACGATTTATGGTACAGATATAAACGTTATATCTCAACCTTTGTGCCTGTGGATATTTACCTTTAGATGATTTAAGATATCTCCAAGTATTACGCGCTTAGTATAGACTCAAAATAGTAAACAAACGTCAATTAATGAGCGTAGCTGACCGTTATATGAATTATTTCGGAAGAATTTGTAGTAGCAATGCTATTTATACGTAAAAAAAATGTTTTCAAAGTAATGTCGCTTTAATACTAACACAGTCGATAGGGTTTTATGTATTTGTATTCAATTAGTTTGTTGAGTAGCAGGCAATGTTAGTTTTATGTAATTGGAAACTAAAATAATGAAAGCTAGTTGCAGTATTCAATCTTGTAGTTTAATCATTTTATATATTATATTTTAGAACTATTTATATTCGGATATGGGAGGAGCGTAGGCTTCATAATTATTGTGTGCTCTTTATGTGCAGGTCCAATATTAGCACATTTTTTGTTTGTAAAAAAGATTTCTGGATGTGAAAATTGTAATGCGACCCAGTGTAGATTTTAATGGATTGCAGTTGTTTGTAAACAAGATTTCTGGATGTGAAAATTGTAAAGCGACCCAGTGTAGATTTTAATAGACTGCAGTTGTTAATTAACCCTTCGGCTGCTGAGTAAATAAAATCACAATTGCAAACAACATAGATCCAGATCAGCCATGGCATAGCGCAGCATCTGATCAGGATCTATGTTGTTTGCTATTCACCCAAATGTTTTAGCTCCACTATCAGAATAGCAAACAGCAATCAGGCTGATCAGACAGCATGTTATGTGCCATCTGAACCTGGCTCTATGCTGTTTGCAGAAGTGATTTTATCTGCTGCTAGAGGTTAACCCATTCAACACCAAGTAACTCACATGGACTGGTCCATAAATTAATCAGAAAATTACATTTGGACCAGTTCATTTATCAAAATGGGTAACTTGTTTCGCCATCGAGCTAAAATAAATTTGTATAAACTAATGTTAAATTTATAGCTAAATCATATAAATTCATTTATTTTCAGGTGTTGGTGAATGTTGGCATGTGTGGCACGTGCTAACGATGGAACGACTGCTTGTGCTTCTGGTTGTCATTCTTTGCTCACATTACAAAGGTTTGCTCTTCATAACTTTATCTTCAGTTATATCTCTGCCTTCTGCCTCTGCTAGTACCATTTAATAGTATTGTATTGCATTTTGTCTTCTTCATACATTACATTGCAATTATACAGTAAAACCCCTATAATAAGACCACCTATGGGACTTCCAAAAAGTGGTCTTATTAGCGGGGTGGTCTCTTTATCGAGTTTGGTCAAGAAGACCAAATTATGATAATTTTACTACATGTACAATGTACTTTCACACATGATCATTTCTTGGGGAGTTTTCTTGGTTTTTCTGTTTTAATTACAGAAGAGTTGGTTGTTTCTATGGATTAGGATTGTACTTCTGAAATCCAATTATATATTGTATATCATAATTAATTAATTAATTAATAATAAAATAAAGTACAATGTAAATCAGTTAATCCATTTATTTTCAAAATGTATTTTCTTGTTTTCATTAATTATATTGTGATGTATACAGCACAGAAGTTTCCTTGAAAAGTACATATCATCATCAATCATTCAGTATTTAAAAAAACGTTCAAGGGTTTATTTAAACACTTCACTTTCAGGGATTGTTTCTCGCTCTCATCTTGGACTTTAGCAACAGTTTGTACTCCAGACAAAAGATTAAAAACAATCAAAAGCAATCATTTACAATCAACACTTCCGTGTTTATCTCACTTAACCTTGACTGATACCATAAAGTAAAACTGGGACATAATTAAAAATGTTTTATCATGTCAGGTGCAATCAATGAAAGTGAGAAAACTGCCTGCTGTTGTCGTATTAGGGGTTCAATTAGCATAGGATTAATGGCATTTGTCTGAATTAACTGGTTGTGTTATGGAATAATGGGGTGTCTGGTTATCGGGGTCAACTACCAACATATATAGTGAAATATTCCGTTCTGAAAAAAATCATTCGCAATAGCGGGTGGTCTCAAAATCAGGGTGGTCGCATAGAGAGTTTTTACTGTACACACAATGAAATACGTAGAAAAACAATATGAAATTATATTAGGATTTATTATTATTGCTGTATACGATTTAATCTGGGGAAAAAGCAAATGGGTTGGGCTACAAGTTATGACAACATTATTTACAGCCCTTCCCTCTGCTAGTGTTTAACCCGTTCAACACCAAGTAACTCACATGCTATTTTTAGACCAATTTTTTCATTCTTTTACATATTTATCATTCTGTATTTTTTTTAACTTATATAATTACTACAATGATAATTTGTCGTTATTTACAAATTATTGTTTCATCTTCTTAACCCATTCAACACCAAGTAACTGACATGGACTGGCCCATGATATTTTTAGACCAATAAATTAATAAGAAAATTACAGTTGGACCAGTTCATTTATTAAGATTGGTATTTTTGTGTCTAAAAATAGTAATATTACTGGCAAAAAGTGCAGATTCTGATGACGGATCGTCATGAGCCAGCTCATCTGGATCTACACTTTTTGTAAGCCTATTTAGAGGTCTGTGGTGTTGAAAAGGATAATGTTCAGTTAGGTAAATGAATTTCTAGCCATTTCAGTATTTAACATTGATAGTAGTGTATGAGAAGTTCTTTACAATTTAACAAATATGACAAATCGACCGGCATCTGATACTGCCATGCCAGTGAAAACATGCCTTTCTACTAAACCTGGGTTAATATTAACGATTCATACATCTCTCACAGAAAAAAGTATTTCCCTATTTGAAGCCAAATCTACCACTTTCAAAAGTTCAAACTGCCACTTTGTGTTCAAAAAACGTTCGCATGTATGAAAAACCTTGTAAACAATTTTTGTTGAAATGCTTAGTGGTGTTTCACAGACCTTGGTCTCCTGTATCTTTTTGACATTGTAACTTTGTTCACATGGATTTGCTTCATATGAGGTATTTGAGCTACAAAAAACTGTAAGTGACTGCTTGTCATCTATTGCTTGATGTATTTCACCGAACTTTGTCTGTAGCATCCTAGCATCATCTGAATAGGTATTAAATATCCGGCATAGTCAGATAAACGTTCTAGACCATCATTTAAATATCCGAGATAGTCAGATAAACGTTCTAGACCATCATTTGAATATCCAGCGTAGTCAGATAAACGTTCTAGACCATCATTTAAATATCCGGCGTAGTCAGATAAACGTTCTAGACCATCATTTAAATATCCAGCGTAGTCAGATAAACGTTCTAGACCATCATTTGAATATCCAGCGTAGTCAGATAAACGTTCTAGACCATCATTTAAATATCCGGCGTAGTCAGATAAACGTTCTAGACCATCATTTAAATATCCGGCGTAGTCAGATAAACGTTCTAGACCATCATTTAAATATCCGAGATAGTTAGATAAACGATATAGACCATCATGTGTTTATGTAAATAAGACGTGAAACCAGACTATTCAGTCATGTTGATTGTCCTACAGTCTGTGTTACGTTCAGTCATGTTGATTGTCCTACAGTCTGTGTTACATTCAGTCATGTTGATTGTCCTACAGTCTGTGTTACATTCAGTCATGTTGATTGTCCTACAGTCTGTGTTACGTTCAGTCATGTTGATTGTCCTACAGTCTGTGTTACATTCAGTCATGTTGATTGTCCTACAGTCTGTGTTACATTCAGTCATGTTGATTGTCCTACAGTCTGTGTTACATTCAGTCATATTGATTGTCCTACAGTCTGTGTTACATTCAGTCATGTTGATTGTCCTACAGTCTGTGTTACATTCAGTCATGTTGATTGTCCTACAGTCTGTGTTACATTCAGTCATGTTGATTGTCCTACAGTCTGTGTTATGTTCAGTCATGTTGATTGTCCTACAGTCTGTGTTATGTTCAGTCATGTTGATTGTCCTACAGTCTGTGTTACGTTCAGTCATGTTGATTGTCCTACAGTCTGTGTTACGTTCAGTCATGTTGATTGTCCTACAGTCTGTGTTACATTCAGTCATGTTGATTGTCCTACAGTCTGTGTTACATTCAGTCATGTTGATTGTCCTACAGTCTGTGTTACATTCAGTCATGTTGATTGTCCTACAGTCTGTGTTACATTCAGTCATGTTGATTGTCCTACAGTCTGTGTTACATTCAGTCATGTTGATTGTCCTACAGTATGTGTTACACTCAGTCATGTTGATTGTCCTACAGTCTGTGTTACATTCAGTCATGTTGATTGTCCTACAGTCTGTGTTACGTTCAGTCATGTTGATTGTCCTACAGTCTGTGTTATGTTCAGTCATGTTGATTGTCCTACAGTCTGTGTTACATTCAGTCATGTTGATTGTCCTACAGTCTGTGTTACGTTCAGTCATGTTGATTGTCCTACAGTCTGTGTTACATTCAGTCATGTTGATTGTCCTACAGTCTGTGTTACGTTCAGTCATGTTGATTGTCCTACAGTATGTGTTACATTCAGTCATGTTGATTGTCCTACAGTCTGTGTTACATTCAGTCATGTTGATTGTCCTACAGTCTGTGTTACGTTTGTGTACCCATCAAACCTAACTAACTTCTTGTGAATTGGAGAGGGTCTTATGTGTGTCAGAGTATCTAATTATACTCTCGGTTTCATATCATTTTCATTTACACTGACTGCTTCACATACAATCTCTTTTAAATGATCAGCCATTTAATGTCTTTGAAGGGCTGCCATGTATTGGTACGTATGTAGCAAGAAGGTGCCATGGTGCCAAGTTCTGGAGTTCTACAAGAATTAGTTACTCCTTTGGCTTCATTGATGTTTGTATTAACCTGTAATTAATAGTATATAAAATGTCTCTCTTTGGATCTTCAGGCAAAAAGGCTCATTGTCCTCCCAGAGTTCACTTTACTTTTCCTGGAGAGTTATAGAACACTTCTTTAAATTGAACACTATTTCTCTTAAAAATGCATAAATTCCCACTGTATTAATTATTTGTTGTCTGCAATAAATAATTGATTTTTTTTTCTCTCAAAAGATTTGTGGATCCTTAATTTTTTATTTGTTTTCATTAACATTTTTATACAATTTTAGGTTTCACATGATAAGATCTGTGGGAAAATGTGCGAACAAGTTAGATTCGTCTCCTAGTATATGGTTTATATTATATGCAACATTAAGTTTACAAATAAATCTTCATATTTTTAGACCAAATAATGTTATGTTGCAGATATATTTTGCTTGCTGTTAGTTTATACAAATTTATTTTAGCTCATTTGAGATACAAGTTCGTACAACTTATGTTAATCACTCTCGAGACCTCATTCCTGATGGAATCCATCGCCACGAGGGAGAGAGAAGAACGTGGAATTTAAATGCCTTGCCTGAGGACACAATCGTAACTGTTCCAGTGGGGCTCAAACTCCGGGCCTTTCGCACCTCAAGCGAACACGACTTCCATGCTAGGTGTTGGAAGTGCCAAAACTAATGAAAGTATGTCATCCATTTTGGAGATGCAGCAGTATATTCTACCAGTCTTGGAGATACCAATGTATATTCTACCAGTATTGGAGATGTCAATGTATATTCCCCCCAGTATTGGAGAAACCAATGTATATCCCCCAGTATTGGAGATGTCAATGTATATTCTACCAGTATTGGAGATGTCAATGTATATTCCCCCCAGTATTGGAGAAACCAATGTATATCCCCCCCAGTATTGGAGATGTCAATGTATATTCCCCCAGTATTGGAGAAACCAATGTATATTCTACCAGTATTGGAGATACCAAAGTAGATTCTACCAGTATTGGAGATACCAAAGTAGATTCTACCAGTATTGGAGATGTCAATGTGTATTCTACCAGTATTGGAGATGTCAATGTATATTCTACCAGTATTGGAGATGTCAATGTATATTCTACCAGTATTGGAGATGTCAATGTATATTCCCCCCAGTATTGGAGATGTCAATGTATATTCTACCAGTATTGGAGATGTCAATGTATATTCCCCCCAGTATTGGAGATGCCAATGTATATTCTACCAGTATTGGAGATACCAAAGTATATTCTACCAGTATTGGAGATACCAAAGTATATTCCCCCCAGTATTGGAGATGCCAATGTATATTCTACCAGTCTTGGAGATGTCAATGTATATTCTACCAGTATTGGAGATGCCAATGTATATTCTACCAGTATTGGAGATGTCAATGTATATTCTACCAGTCTTGGAGATGTCAATGTATATTCTACCAGTATTGGAGATACCAATGTATATTCTACCAGTATTGGAGGTACCAATGTATATTCCCCCAGTATTGGAGATACCAAAGTATATTCTACCAGTATTGGAGATACCAATGTATATTCCCCCAGTATTGGAGATACCAAAGTATATTCTACCAGTATTGGAGATGACAATGTATATTCTACCAGTATTGGAGATACCAATGTATATCCCCCCAGTATTGGAGATACCAATGTATATCCCCCCAGTATTGGAGATACCAATGTATATCCCCCCAGTATTGGAGATACCAATGTATATTCCCCCCAGTATTGGAGATACCAATGTATATCCCCCAGTATTGGAGATCATGTATATCCCACCAGTATTGGAGGTACCAATGTATATTCCCCCCAATGGAGATACCAATGTATATCCCCCCAGTATTGGAGATACCAATGTATATTCCCCCAGTATTGGAGATACCAATGTATATTCTACCAGTATTGGAGATACCAAAGTATATTCCCCCCAGTATTGGAGATACCAAAGTATATTCTACCAGTATTGGAGATACCAAAGTATATTCCCCGTTTGGGTGTTTTCCCAGTATTGGAGATACCAAAGTATATTCCCCCCAGTATTGGAGATACCAAAGTATATTCCCCCAGTATTGGAGATACCAAAGTATATTCCCCCAGTATTGGAGATACAAAGTATATTCCCCCCAGTATTGGAGATGTCAATGTATATTCCCCCCAGTATTGGAGATACCAAAGTTATTCCCCCAGTATTGGAGATACCAAAGTATATTCCCCCCAGTATTGGAGATACCAAAGTATATTCTACCAGTATTTGAGATGACAATGTATATTCTACCAGTATTGGAGCTACCAATGTATATCCCCCCAGTATTGGAGATACCAATGTATATCCCCCAGTATTGGAGATACCAAAGTATATTCCCCCAGTCTTGGAGATACCAAAGTATATTCTACCAGTATTGGAGATGTCAATGTATATTCTACCAGTATTGGAGATACAAAAGTATATTCCCCCCAGTATTGGAGATGTCAATGTATATTCCCCCCAATCTTGGAGATACCAAAGTATATCCCCCCCCCAGTCTTGGAGATGCCAATGTATATTCTACCAGTCTTGGAGATGTCAATGTATATTCCCCCAGTATTGGAGATGTCAATGTATATCCCCCCAATCTTGGAGATACCAATGTATATCCCCCCCCCAGTCTTGGAGATGCCAATGTATATTCTACCAGTATTGGAGATACCAAAGTATATCCCCCCCCAGTCTTGGAGATGCCAATGTATATTCTACCAGTATTGGAGATGCCAATGTATATTCTACCAGTCTTGGAGATGCCAATGTATATTCTACCAGTATTGGAGATGCCAATGTATATTCTACCAGTATTGGAGATACCAATGTATATTCTACCAGTATTGGAGATACCAATGTATATTCTACCAGTATTGGAGATACCAAAGTATAGTTCCCCCAGTCTTGGAGATACCAATACTCCCCCAGACTTAGTGATACCAATGTATATTCTACCAGTATTGGAGATGCCAAGACATATTTGGAACATTCATTTTTTAAAAACCTGGGAAGTGAGAAATAGATATCAAATATTCCGGGAGAAAAGCGCCAACAAATTACACATGTCATTGATATCAAGATTATGAGCCTATCTGCATATGATTGTAGAAACCGTAAATTATGCAGAATGTAAAACATCAAAGATTCTCCAGTGATGAATTTATACTTCTGGTTAATTTCAAAATGTTTGATTTTCATCAATCTGTGACAAATTTATGATGGATTTGCATTGCATGTCTATCACCTAACAAATAGGAATGCATTGGAAACATTGAAAACAGAGAAATGTATGAATTGGTATCATCTCTATCAAGGTGCTTGGTGATGAGATATTTCTGAATGTTACATCTAAAGATATGCAGAGATAATATACATATTTCTCAATCAATAGAATTTACTATGATATATGTATAGGTTTGCATGGATGGAGGCTTGCCGCAGACTCACCAAGCACATGTTTAAGTGACCGTATAGACTCCGCTATAGCAGCAGCCTCACCAAGCACGTGTTTAAGTGACCTTATAGACACCTCTATAGCAGCAGACTCACCAAGCACGTGTTTAAGTGATCTTATAGACTCCGCCATAGCAGCAGACTCACCAAGCACGTATTTAAGTTACCTTATAGACTCCTCTATAGCAGCAGACTCACCAAGCACGTGTTTAAGTGACCGTATAGACTCCGCTATAGCAGCAGACTCACCAAGCACGTGTTTAAGTGACCTTATAGACTCCGCTATAGCAGCAGACTCACCAAGCACGTGTTTAGGTGACCTTATAAACTCCTCTATAGCAGCAGACTCACCAAGCACGTGTTTAAGTGACCTTATAGACTCCGCTATAGCAGCAGACTCACCAAGCACATGTTTAAGTGACCTTATAGACTCCGCTATAGCAGCAGACTCACCAAGCACGTGTTTAAGTGACCTTATAGACTCAACTATAGCAGCAGACTCACCAAGCATGTGTTTAAGTGACCTTATAGACTCCGCTATAGCAGCAGACTCACCAAGCACGTGTTTAAGTGACCTTATAGACTCCTCTATAGCAGCAGACTCATCAATCACGTGTTTAAGTGACCTTATAGACTCCGCTAAAGCAGCAGACTCACCAAGCACATGTTTAAGTGACCTTATAGACTCCGCTATAGCAGCAGACTCACCAAGCACGTGTTTAAGTGACCTTATAGACTCCTCTATAGCAGCAGACTCATCAATCACGTGTTTAAGTGACCTTATAGACTCCGCTATAGCAGCAGACTCACCAAGCACGTGTTTAATTAAGTGACCTTATCGACTCCGCTATAGCAGCAGACTCACCAAGAACATGTTTAAGTGACCGTATAGACTCCGCCATAGCAGCAGACTCACCAAGCACGTGCTTAAGTGACCGTATAGACTCCGCCATAGCTGTGTGACAAGATTGGAGCTAAGTTTCTAAGCATAGCCTGAAATATCTTGAAAATCTGGTTTCAAATTGTCAGTCTGCCAAAAAAACAGGTAAAATTAATAAAAAGAACTACACATTAGCAACATCTGAAGTCCATGTATATTAGCAGTATCATCAACTCCTTTCAATGATTTACTGTTCGTTAGTAAACTGTCTGTGAGGATTCAGCCTGCTCCACCCTAGCGTCTCTTAGCACCATTACGAATTTCAATGATTTACTGTTCGTTAGTAGAAGGTCTGTGAGGATTTAGCCTTTGCCACATAGTGTCTCTTAACACCATTACGAATTTCACATATATTTGCGACCATATGTCAACCTTTTTCTTATCCGGAAATGTGATGAAAGTACTAGATCCACTTATGGACAAGGAAAAAACTTTATTTGTTGGAACTTTATTTATGTTTGTTTTATTTGACTTAATATAACAATTTGCTTAGACAATTATTTACAGTATAAACCATAGGAAAGCTGATAAACAAATACCGTGTCTCATTTATATGAAAAAGTTGGCAGTTTCTTACAGAGGTTGGTGCACCAAGTACTGGTTAACCGCTGGGCCTGCCCAGGAAAGAAAGGTGTTGTTAGGTAAACTGCCCGTCACTCAAATGGGAAACTGGTAGCGACGTTAAATAAACTTAAATAATTTTTTTTTAAACTTCACAAATTATTGTTGTGCGTTTTTTAGAATTTGGAATGGAATAAAGACAACCAGATATCTCAAATTGAGCCAAGTTTCATTCAAAAATGAGAAAAAAACCCATTGTCGTAATGAATGTCATAAGTCCACAAAGTACCCTCGACTTATGGAAGGATCCAGCTTAAAGTACCCTCGACTTATGGAATGATCCAGCTTAAAAATCGGGATTTTGAAGCCAAAATTTGCCCCTCGACTTGTGGCTGAGAGCGGCTTATGGCCGGGAATATACGGTACATTGACAATGTAGTAGCCAAACCAGCATTAATAATAAAGGTCAGAATATGATGTGATGCCAGTAATGGGTATTAAAGGTAGGATAGATATGCTGACTGCTTATCCACTGATTGATAAATGTCTGTCCTAGATAGTAGTATATTTGGTTAATCTCGATGTGGAAATGGGCACAATTTATACTATATAAATGTTTGGATCCTACAGTTCTCAGTTTCCCTCCAAAATCTAAAATGTCTAATCTCTTCAGGAGGTGTCGCTCATATGGGCAACCAGTAGCGACGATAAATAAACGTAAAACACACAAAGTTCTCTTTTACAGACGTTTTTATCGTCGCTACCGGTTGCCCATATGAGCGACGCCTCCTGAAGAGATTAGTCATTTTAGATTTTTGGAGGATAGTGCAATGATACAGACAGAGACCCATTCCAGAGTCTCCTCTGGTTCTTTTACGTGCACGGTGTAAAGCACCGACACGAGACCTCGGTTTAACGTCCCATCTGAAAGACTGTTAATTTTATTAGGGTCAAACGGGGGATCGATCGAACCTGCGATCCCTGGATTACCAGTCCAGCGTGTTACCACTGGACTACAGATCCATCTATTTCTCTTTGTTACTTAGTGCAACCGTTATAATATGGCAGGTACTTGTACTTACAAAACATTTGTTTACAAGTAAAGAGTTCATGATAAATGAGTTTTTCCATTTAACCCATTTCATTCTGGACACATTTATCGGCTTTTGCAAACAACATAGATCCAGATAAAATGGGTTCATGGGAGTTCAACTTCACATGTTCAGTTCAGTAGCCTTAAAGGGAATTTGGTACTATAATCAGATGAGATAATCTGCTGCACTGTGTGACTTCCTCCTTACTGGCCACAATTTCCCCTCCATCATTGAAGAGCTGCATGCAAGTTGGTGTAAAATATCACCCCCCCCCCTCGAATATAAGACAACTTATGATGTTGATGTTTTGATGCACTGGAACATTCTCTGTATCTGACAGGGCAAAGATAGCACTGATAAGCAAAGTTTATTAGCAGACTTGTTTTTTTAGATTATATTTTCAACATACTTTGTAATGTTAGAGTTACGGGCTATATTTTGATAGAAATCTAAATCACCTGCGTCTTATATTCATTATTTCTCAAAATATTCAGTGTTTATGTATGAAGAAATGGCTCTGAACAACAACACAGAAAGTGAGGCATGCAGACCAGTCAAGTTTTTATCAAATTAAACATAAACAGGTGTTGGAATAATCCCTTTGTCACATGCAACTTGGAGTTTCTTTAATTTCATGATCTTTCAACTTTTAGTTTTAACTCTTGATTATTCTTCATGACTCTATGACTTAACCCATTCAACACCAAGTAACTGACATGGACTGGTCCATGATATTTTTAGACCAATACATTAATAAGAAATTACATTTTGGATCAGTTCATTTATCAAAATGGGTACTTTTTCCCTAAAAATAGTAATATTATTTGCAAAAAATGCAGATCCTGATGAGACGGCTCGTCACGAGCCGGCTCATCTGGATCTACACTTTTTTGTAAGCCTATTTAGAGGCCTAGGCCTGTGTTGTTGAAAGGGATAATTATATTTTTTTAGCTTACAAATTAGTTTATTAACCCATTTCATTCTATCGTGAACGTGACGCTGCGTGCTGATCAGGATCTATGTTGTTTGCTACATAGCCAAGTGTCTTAGCAAGATCATCTGAATAGCAAACTGCATAGAGCCTGATCAGACGGCAAGTTCCATGGCTGTTGATATGGCTCTATGTTCCTTGCAAATACTATTTGAACGGTATCCAGAATGAAATGGGTTAACCCATTTCATTCTGGATACATTTAAAGGCTTTTGCAAACAACATAGATCAAGATCAGCTGCAGCGTAACGGTGTGCTGATCAGGATCTATGTTGTTTGTTACATAGCCAAGTATCATAGCAAGATCATCTGAATAGCAAACAGCATAGAGACTGTTTAGACGGCACGTTCCGTAGTGGCTGATCTAGCTCTATGTTCTTTGCAAACACTGTTAGAACGGTATCCAGAATCAAATGGGTTAATATACGATAGCATTATTTTTGTAATTTTCATCAATTAGAAGGTTATAGAACTATAATTTTCGCATAGAAACAACATCAAAAGTAGTTATAATGGAAATCAAAGAAAATGAATCTGCTTGTTTTTGTTTCCAATAAAGAGTAGTCAAGGGAAGTAAGCCATGTATGATTTTTGAGCAAATAAATTATTTATTTAAATATTGTTGAGATATGTTTTTATTTGGTTTCATAATTATTGGTCTTTATTTTACAGTTTATAACAATAATTAAAAGAAAAGACAGAGGCGTAGAAAGGTGTAGAAAGGTGTATATATAAGTTAATTTAACCTTTAATTCATTTAAAACAAAACGACACGCCTTTAAACTTTAATTACACTCCTTGTGACACAATTCAAACAATGCAATAAAATTTAATTGGAAATTATCGTGTAGTTCAATCCTTAAAACTTTTATCTTTATAGTCAACTTGTGGCATAAAGTTATAAAAGTTTATCTAAAATTATTCTCCTTTCTGCCAACTATGAAACATTAATGGACATTTTTCGGAGTAATGATGATGTAATGATCAATCTTAATCTCCATCTTTCTACTAAAGGAAGTGACAGTATTGACGTTCATTAGGTTTTGGACATGTCTGTGAAGTGCTAACTGCAGCATCTGAAGACATACTTAGTGAATTGGATATATTTAGGTGGGTTAATATTTTTGAACACCATGCCAAAAGTGGATGGAAAATAGTTTTGGCATTGTCTGTCTGGCCGGAGTCGCATCTTGAAACAATACAGACGGATATGTAGTACAGTGGTAACACGCTGGACTGGTAATCCAGGGATCGCTGGTTCGATCCCCCGTTTGACCCTAATAAAATTAACAGTCTTTCAGATGGGACGTTAAACCGAGGTCTCGTGTCGGTGCTTTACACCGTGCACGTAAAAGAACCAGAGGAGACTCTGGAATGGGTCTCTGTCTGTATCATTGCACTATCCTCCAAAATCTAAAATGACTAATCTCTTCAGGAGGCGTCGCTCATATGGGCAACCGGTAGCGACGATAAATAAACGTAAAAACACACACATCTTGATATTGATGGATGGAATTTAATGTTATTTGGCACAAATATATATACATGTATCCCCAAACTGGGATGCATCCAGGAAAATATATCCCCAATCCCCAGGTAACTTCTAGAGTTATTAATCCTCCATAGGAACGAGGGTTATTGTCTTTGGCTGAGTGTGTTAGGAGGATAACTCGAAATGTTGTAGGTGAATTTGGATGAAACTTTGTAGATATATATAGAGGGGTTGGTCCAGCAGGAAGCAATTTGATTTTGGGAGAAATCTGTCAAGTCTGGGAGAAATCGGGAGAACTCTGTCATGGCTGGGAGAAATCTGTCATGGCTGGGAGAAATCGGTCACGGTTGGGAGAAATCTGTCGTGGCATATGGTCATGGTGGTCAGCCCAGCGCAGGTTTTGCAGTGTTTTTCTCTAGTTATCATTAGATTTCTAAATATGTCGGCTAAGAATGGTATTTTTGTTATTACTTCATATAGTATCAATGGCCATCTTTGGCGGCAGATATAAATTAAGAAATACCTCGGTTTGTTCATTCTTGTAGGAGTGGTTGGTCGCTGTTTAATTTGCATATTTATTTTGTATGTTATGCTTATAGAATATTCAGTAATTGAGTAAGCCTATTTAAAGCATACATTATGATATAAAGATATATAATATAATTTGGACCATTCAATCTATAAGTTTAATTATCAACACTGAAAATAATACAAGTAAAGTCAACGTGTATTATAACATGGCATGGCAAGTTTTTGATTGGCTGTTAATTAAAATCTCTTTTTCTCCTGAATGACAAGTGAAATTTGATTGTGATCTCGGTTGATCAAGATTTCCCAAACAGGCATATTAATCTGCACTCCTCAATGTGTTTGTTGGCCCCCAGACAAAAAGGCTCAGATGCATTGTATCAATTGATTGAAAATTAATAATTTCTTTCCATATTGAAACTCTGCACCATGAAATTAAGGCATGAAGTATAATAATGAATACTCCAAGTGATTAACTGCACCCAAGAATTATACAGCTTGAGCCCAGTAGTAACCATATTAATGGGAACCACCCAATACATCATGGATTCATGTTCCCTACATGACACCAGTTTAATTTCACTAAATAGGATTTTTAACTTGTCTGAGATATTTTCTAAAGAAGGACATTTCAGATCTTAAACTGATTCTAATTGATGTGTCAGAATGGGAGAGCTGAAATGAGTTATTTATTGCATTTTCCCTATATTTCTATAAAGTTTCATATATCATAGCAACAGTAGCCAGTTGCTGCAAAAATGAGATCAAAAAGAAATAAAACATATATACACATTTGAGGTGCGTTTTGGAGAGGAATTAATATAAGTTTTCTGAAAACTTATTTTCCAATCCAAACCATTCACAATTTATGTAATTTGTAACATTTTTTGTGTTATACATGTACATTTATTGGAATAAATACTGTTTAAACCAATGTATATTGAGTCGGCTTTGTTGCGTCCTCTTGCAAGAAGCTGCTATCAGGCCTGTAGCCACACTGAGGCAAATGAGGCACTTGCCTCAGTTAGAATTTGACAAGTAACGACAGGTACAGGAAAACTCTGATAAAACTACCTTCAGAATGCACAGACAAGCTTCCACACAATAATTCGGGGGGGGGGGGGGGCGGTCGCCACAGTTATTTTCAGATTCTGGCTACGGCACTGGCTATGGAAGAATCTCTTTTCACAATGTTATTAGTACCATCTGCATCCAGCACCACACTGTTTTCAGCTTTGATGAATTTTATAACACATTTAGCATAGAGTATGAATTTCATCCATCAGGGGTGGTCAGTAATAGTCAGCCTTTGCTTAATGACCCTTGTTGGCCTAACTGGACATAAATCAAGACTGACCACTTCCCATAATATGATTGTGTCAAAGTCTCTAATGTCCAGCCTACTGATGTATTCAGAGTTTATTAGGGTTTTATAGGACAGAAAGCCATAAGTGTAATGGTGGGAAGCAGGTCTTAAGTGGTTAAGCACTTTTGAAAGAGACCATTAAGCCTCACTTGGAAGGGAGAATGGATATTTTATGGTCAACAATGTTTGTTTAAGGCAGCTGAATGTTTGTGTGTGTATGAATCTTGTTCTATAACTGACAACATTGCCAAAATAATAAAAATTGGAAAGTTGTTTTATCATTCGGAAACGCAGTTTTTATTATTTTGGCAATAGAAACAAAATCTAACCTTGTGCAAATGTTTCTTCAAAGCATCCATGCAATTGTAATATACTAATAATGTTCATAAATTATTCCTTGGAATTAGATGTTTTGTTTTGACACTACATCAGTGAAAACACAATTTTCTACAGAATGTATTTTCCTATTATATGGTATAATTTATTTCCAAATATTTGCCTCAAATACTGAGTATTTCAACTAATAAATAAACGTCGTACAACTAGTGTATCCTGAATAACATGATTTATGGTACAGATTTACCGTTATATCTCATTTGTGCCTATTTATTTGTAGACTATTAAACGACATTATCTCGCATTTAGTATTGACTCCGGTGACAAACAAACATTAATTCAGGAGCATGGATGACCGTTATATGAAATCATACTTTCAATCCACAAAAACAGTGTTTATTGAATGTTAGAGTTCGAATGTATTTGGAAGTATTTGTGGTAGCAATGCATTTATACGTGAAAAAATGCATTTTATTTGCTTTTTGCGATGTAATGTCGCTTTAATGTAAAAAATAGCTTAATATTCTCTACATATTAACATTAATTATTAGCACTTTATGTTGAGATATGTTTTCATTTGGTTTCATAATTATTGGTGTTGCATAATATTTACTTATTTAGAATAGAACAACAATGAAAAGAAAAGGCATCACTTAATTAAACCTTTAATTACATGATTTGTGTGTGTGTTTTACGTTTATTTATCATCGCTACCAGTTACCCATATGAGCGACGCCTCCTGAAGAGATTAGTCATTTTAGGTTTTTGGAGGACAATGCAATGATACAGACAGAGACCCATTCCAGAATCTCCTGGTTCTTTTACATGCACTGTGTATAGTACAGACACGAGACCTCGGTTTAAAGTCCCATCTGAAAGACTTAATTTTATTAGGGTCAGACAGGGGATCGAACCTGCGATCCCTGGATTACCAGTCCAACATGATACCACTGGACTACATATTATCCGTCTGTGACCTGATTTGAAACATTTACTGAAGCATGTAAAACTTCTGTCAAAAATAGTTTAAGATATCAAAAGGAACCCATAATTTCCTAAAATTATATATAATGTTAAAACACTTTAATATAATTAAATGAATGATAGTGCTGTTTGCCAGAAAACATGAGAATATTTAGTTTCATTATCATCTTGAGCTTTTGCATTTTGTTCATTATGGTTATCTTGATTGTGTAGATATTTTCCAGTTGGTGGTCTTTGTGACATGCTCCATCAAGTAGCATGGACAGATTAGGACTGATCACCCTGCCTTGTTTTACTCCCCAGGGAAAATCAAATTAACTGTAACTGATGAGTTTTGAGATTAGTCTGCTGGGTGATTGACAAGCACAGGACACATTGAATTAATGTGCTCTTTGCTCCTGGGTTTGACCACACAATTGCCTCTTCTGTCTTTGTTTTCTTATGCATATTTTTTCTGTTGCTGGTCATTAGCTTAAACTGCAGCTGCTTATAATGATAAGCCCTGTGATGGATTTTATTCTGGCAGTTGTTTGATTTTTTTTTTTTGGTGTTCTGCAATGGTGTGTATTAGGCAGCTCAATCCTCTGTTAGGCAGAAGCTTTATCCTCTGTTTGTATGGGTAGGCAGCAGCTTTATCCTCTGTGTGTATGGGTAGATGACAGCTTTGTCCTCTGTTTGTATGGGTAGACTGCAGCTTTATCATCTGTTTGTATGGGTAGACAGCAGCTTTGTCCTCTGTGTACATGGGTAGGAAGCAGCTTTATCCTCTGTTTGTATGGGTAAACAACAGCTGTATCCTCTGTGTGTATGGGTAGGCAACAGCTTTATCCTCTGTGTGTATGGGTAGGCAGCAGCTTTATCCTCTGGTTGTATGGGTAGGTGGTAGCTTTATCCTCTTTATGGGTATACATCAGCTTTATCCTCTGTTTGTATCGGTAGGCAGCAGCTTTATCCTCTGTTTATATGGGTCTTAGTTTTATGTTAGTGGTCACAGCAAGATCTGGGTGGCAGCAACACTCGGGCTGGGGGGGGGGCGTATCTTGTTATAGTAAATAATTAGTACAGTACACAGGTACTAACAAAATCATGTGATCTATTGAAATTCTTTTCATAACACGAAGTCATAAGAGAGAAATTCAGTAATGCAAACAGTTCCAGCATCTTCTAGAGTATCCTACATTTTATTGATTAATTTTAAAAATCTTGGGAGAAAATTATTTTTAGCAACTGAAGAAAGATAGATAGATTTCTTTATTAGAGGGTGTGAGCTAATAATTAATTCTGAACTCTTTCTTCCCCAACAGGCCTTTAAAAGTAGAGATAGAAATTTCATGGCAGTTAGTTATACATCAGTATATATATATATATATATATATATAATCATATCATTATAATGTACAGGACTGTAATGGTGGATAGATTGTTGCTTCAAACACCAATCGAGTTTAATGATTCTTACATAACACATGGTAGTATACTTTTGCACATAGTTTTCCAGCATCACAGTCCCAGAGCGTAATCTCAGGAGGGTTTCATGTAGTGTATATACGCTTTTGAACTATGTTGATGGAAGGCTCATAGGCAAACAAAATAAATAGCTCCATCTAGTGGTGAGACAATGATGATCACTTTTGCAGGCCCATGAATTTTTATGCGGATGGCATGTCTATCAAATTTATAAAAACAAGTTGGCATTGTCGCCGACTCAGAAAGTTCATGCTCGTTACTATGTGAAGATTTCATTTGATGGAATTTTTATACCATTGTTCATCGATGAAAGTCTGCTATGCGTAAAATGAAACCATGCTATATATGGCTGGAACAGGAATAGGTATTGTGTTACTTGTATTGGCGGAGAAAAAAGGGTTGTTTTGTAGAATCTTCAAAAGTTTCAGTTTACAAACGAAATTTATGCCATTGTTTATGGATTTAAAAAATAAAATATAAAAAAATGACTGTAAAGATAAATTTGTATTAAATTTACATTTATTAAAGAGAAATCTCAAATTTGGTAATTAATCCGTAGACAGTAATTAGTACAATGAGACATTACAGCGATTTGCATTACAGTCTATATAGATGGAGAAAATAACGAAGAAGTTTTGTCTTAATTAACTCATTTGATTCTTGGTACCGTTCAAACAGTATTTGCAAAGAACATAGAGCCAGATCAGCTACCACGGAACATGCCATCGCTGTTTGCTATTCAGATGATCTTTCTAAGACACTTAGCTGTATAGCAAACAACATAGATCCTGATCAGCATGCAGCGTCACGCTGCGGCTGATCTGGATCTATGTTGTTTGCAAAAGCCGGAATGAAGGTTTTAGACATTTTCAAAATAACAAAGAAGTTTTGTCTTAAAGACATTTACCTCGTTTCCTCTACTTGTTCATGCATATATTGCACTCTTCAACAAGAATGTAATTAGGGTACACTCATTTCAGATGTGCAGTTATTTTTTTGGACATTTCTGTATTTTTGACTTTCCTTCCAATATTGATATGAACTTATTTTGAAATATAGAATAAAATTTAGTATTGTTGACATCTGGTGCGTTTCCATTTTAGTATCTTCATTTCATTGAATTATTGATGAATTATTGAAAATATTTTTTTGTCATTCAAATTCATTGCCTTTCTGTTCTGCATTTTCACCTTTCCATTAATACTACATTTACTAATTCTATTTTCCATTAATCAATATCAACATGGTTAAAACATAATAGACAGTACTTAGCCGATTTTACACCTTTTTTGCTTAATTTATTTTGATTATTTGGAAGGGCCGTTTTCTTATGTTGGTTATAACTTGTGGCCCCGACCCTGTTGCTAGGTTACACAAATGTATGTGTGTCTTATAATGCGTTAGCTATTCCCTCATCTGATTCATGCATGTATGTAAATTTCTATAAAAGAAACAAAACAGAAAACATCGATAAGACTGAGATATAAATTGAGAAATTGAAAATTAAGTCTTTGACATTTTGTTCTTCTGATTATGAATTCATGTACATTATAGTATACACGTATATAGTGTATGGAATACATAGATATGTAACGTATATATTGTATGGAATACATAGATATGTAACGTATATAGTGTATGGAATACATAGATATGTAATGTATATAGTGTATGGAATACATAGATATGTAACGTATATAGTGTATGGAATACATAGATATGTAACGTATATAGTGTATGGAATACATAGATATGTAACGTATATAGTGTATGGAATACATAGATATGTAACGTATATAGTGTATGGAATACATAGATATGTAACGTATATAGTGTATGGAATACATAGATATGTAACGTATATAGTGTATGGAATACATAGATATGTAACGTATATAGTGTATGGAATACATAGATATGTAATGTATATAGTGTATGGAATACATAGATATGTAACGTATATAGTGTATGGAATACATAGATATGTAACGTATAGGTATGGAATACATAGATATGTAACGTATATAGTGTATGGAATACATAGATATGTAATGTATATAGTGTATGGAATACATAGATATGTAACGTATATAGTGTATGGAATACATAGATATGTAACGTATATAGTGTATGGAATTCATAGATATGTAACGTATATAGTGTATGGAATACATAGATATGTAATATATAGTGTATGGAATACATAGATATGTAATGTATATATTGTATGGAATTCATAGATATGTAATGTATATATTGTATGGAATTCATAGATATGTAATGTATATATTGTATGGAATACATAGATATGTAATGTATATAGTGTATGGAATACATAGATATGTAATGTATATATTGTATGGAATACATAGATATGTAACGTATATAGTGTATGGAATTCATAGATATGTAATGTATATATTATATGGAATACATAGATATGTAACGTATATAGTGTATGGAATTCATAGATATGTAATGTATATAGTGTATGGAATACATAGATATGTAACGTATATAGTGTATGGAATTCATAGATATGTAATGTATATATTGTATGGAATACATAGATATGTAACATATATAGTGTATGGAATACATAGATATGTAACGTATATATTGTATGGAATTCATAGATATGTAACGTATATAGTGTATGGAATTCATAGATATGTAACGTATATATTGTATGGAATTCATAGATATGTAACGTATATAGTGTATGGAATACATAGATATGTAACATATATATTGTATGGAATACATAGATATGTAATGTATATATTGTATGGAATTCATAGATATGTAATGTATATAGTGTATGGAATACATAGATATGTAACGTATATAGTGTATGGAATACATAGATATGTAATGTATATATTGTATGGAATTCATAGATATGTAATGTATATATTGTATGGAATTCATAGATATGTAATGTATATAGTGTATGGAATACATAGATATGTAACATATATATTGTATGGAATTCATAGATATGTAACGTATATATTGTATGGAATTCATAGATATGTAACGTATATAATTGTATGGAATACATAGATATGTAACGTATATATTGTATGGAATTCATAGATATGTAACGTATATATTGTATGGAATTCATAGATATGTAACGTATATAATTGTATGGAATACATAGATATGTAATGTATATATTGTATGGAATTCATAGATATGCAACAATAAGGTAGGACAGTATTTGTGTACATGTCTGTTTAATTGTTAGGTCATGAACCCATGAGCATACCATCATCTTTGATATATTTTCAATTCATTTATACCAGTATTCTTTCTGTATCCAAATGTCATGGCAAAGACAAGGAAACATCTTTATCACTTCCATGAATACAACATAATATACAACATGTTTATAAATAACAGCCCTGAACAAAGTCAATCTGCTTGCCCTGTAATTACTCACTTGGGACAATAAAAAATGATTTGTGTAGAAGAGAGTTTGGTGGGAGAGACAATGAAATTCATGGACAGATGTGTTTTTTATGCTGACATGTTCTGGTACAACCGCTTGTTTCTCCTCTCAAAAGACGAGATTTATTTAATATGTAAAACGTAACAAATTTGAACTGAGAAACATATTGTCAATTTTCAATGTTTAAACCATATTTGCTCCACAATTGGTCTATTTGTAAGTCGTGATAGCGCAGTGGTAGTGTGTTTGCTTCAGGTGCGAAATGTACATGTACTACGTACATACGCCATACATACATATACTTGTAAATTGGTTGGATGACGTAATAGACATTTTTATAGAAACACGGGTGTTGATCCAATGATTAACCATGTTTGCAATAAAGTGGATCCCTGTCTGAATATGTGGTCAGACACTGCAGAGCCTCATTTCTGATGACATAATCTGACTACTCAGGTGGAATATCCTTGTCGGGTGGAATATCCTTGTCAGGTGGAATATCCTTGTCAGGTGGAATATCCTTGTCAGGTGGAATATCCTTGTTGGGTGGAATATCCTTGTCAGGTGGAATATCCTTGTCAGGTCGAATATCCTTGTCAGGTGGAATATCCTTGCTGGGTGGAATATCCTTGTCAGGTGGAATATCCTTGTCAGGTCGAATATCCTTGCTGGGTGGAATATCCTTGTCAGGTGGAATATCCTTGTCGGGTGGAATATCCTTGTCAGGTGGAATATCCTTGTCAGGTCGAATATCCTTGTCAGGTGGAATATCCTTGTCAGGTGGAATATCCTTGTCGGGTGGAATATCCTTGTCGGGTGGAATATCCTTGTCGGGTGGAATATCCTTGCTGGGTGGAATATCCTTGTCAGGTGGAATATCCTTGTCGGGTGGCATATCCTTGTCGGGTGGAATATCCTTGTGGGTGGAATAACCTTGTCAGGTGGAATATCCTTGTCAGGTGGAATATCCTTGTCAGGTGGAATATCCTTGTCGGGTGGAATATCCTTGTCAGGTGGAATATCCTTGCTGGGTGGAATATCCTTGTCAGGTGGAATATCCTTGCTGGGTGGAATATCCTTGTCAGGTGGAATATCCTAGCTGGGTGGAATATCCTTATCAGGTGGAATATCCTTGCTGGGTGGAATATCCTTGCTGGGTGGAATATCCTTGTCAGGTGGAATATCCTTGCTGGGTGGAATATCCTTGTCAGGTGGAATATCCTGGCTGGGTGGAATATCCTTATCAGGTGGAATATCCTTGCTGGGTGGAATATCCTTGTCAGGTGGAATATCCTTGCTGGGTGGAATATCCTTGTCATGTGGAATATCCTTGTCGGGTGGAATATCCTTGTCAGGTGGAATATCCTTGTCAGGTGGAATATCCTTGCTGGGTGGAATATCCTTGTCAGGTGGAATATCCTTGCTGGGTGGAATATCCTTATCAGGTGGAATATCCTGGCTGGGTGGAATATCCTTATCAGGTGGAATATCCTTGCTGGGTGGAATATCCTTGCTGGGTGGAATATCCTTGTCGGGTGGAATATCCTTGTCAGGTGGAATAACCTTGTCAGGTGGAATATCCTTGTTCCACATCAGTGCATATGTAAATATTCTTTAATGTTTCCCTCTCCTTCCCTCTCCTATGACAGTTCATTCTTCTATTCATGTCGTGTGGAGGGCCAGCATGCACAAACTAGCAATTCAAAAATTAAAATGGCAAATTACCCACCCACTAGTCCCAATTTTCATATAAATTTGAATTTATAATCTAGCAATTATTTTAAATATTCTATAATGTCTGAATATAACGATTTGGATGGAAACATTTCTACAAGAACGCATTATCTATATCTAGACTGTTCCAACTTCCTCAGCATGAATGGAATCGGCAATCAATTAGCTGGCTTACAACACATTCAAAAATGGGAGGTACTAATACATAAACCACATCCATGCTCAACTGATTGTTCATCTTCCTGTTCAAGTAGTATTTAATGGCACTTTTTTCTTAAACATAAGATCCTTTAATGTGATCAAATAGGCAGTAACTAATTTCGGCACAAAATTTGCAAATATTTCGTTTTCCAAATGCGATAAATACATAGATAATTTCTATATGTGTTTGTGGTTAGAATATGAAATGTAGAAGTTTTTATACAGTTAATGTTTTAAAAGATTGGATTTTGTTAATATATTTATGACATGACTTGAATTCAACGAGAAGACTTTTTCGTGTTGTAAGTAGGGGTTAGCCTGCGTGTTTAGCGTTTACTTATCGTCGCTACCAGTTGCTGAGCTCAGATGAGCGACGCAACACCTCTTGAAGAGATTAATCATTTTAGGATTTGGGAGATAGTGCAATGATACAGAGAAGAGCCCAGGCTGTTTCAGAGGCCTGGCTAGGTCAGTGATTTGTAACATATAGGCATAAGCCAGGTTTTGATTTTGCACTCATATGATGATGTCTCCTAGCAACAACAAATGTCTCCTAGCAACAACAAATCGCACTAATATCATAATATCAAAGTTATTTGCTGTGTTCATAAAGTTGTTTGCTGTGTTCATAAAGTTATTTGCTGTGTTCATAAACTATTTTGCTGTGTTCATATAGTATTTTGCTGTGTTCATAAAGTTATTTGCTGTGTTCATAAACTATTTTGCTGTGTTCATATAGTATTTTGCTGTGTTCATAAACTATTTTGCTGTGTTCATAAACTATTTTGCTCCTCCAAAACCTAAAGCTGCTTGTTAACTTTAATATCTGTAGGAGTTTTTGTTATCATTCTGTGTAAAAATTTATTAATGCAATGATGAAATTCTACATAATCAATGTTAATATATAAATAACCATGTGCCTACAAGGAGACCCACATCTAGTCTGGTTGCGTTGAAAAAAACATTTTTTGAAGGCAATGCGATTCTGATTATTTTTTCTTCATCGATTCTTGTTCAGAATTGTTTGTATAAAACAGGTATCTAAAGCAAGCAGGAGAATAACGTAATAAGATGTTCTGTTTGTGTATGCGTGATGTTAATGTAATAAAAAAATATGTTTTAAACCAACAAACAGAATTTGCGAGGATAACATTCAATATTATTAGAACATTCTTCTCAAGGCAACAAGTATATTAACCCGACACAGGTAGGAAGTCTGTTTGCAATGTTGGCTTACTGGTAATCAGGTTTGATCAAAGTGGCCGTAACCAATTAAAAACTCATCAATCAATATTAGACCCTAGAAAGGTGAGATGAGGATAAAATCTTCCACATTCCATTTACTCTGCCAATCATTCAAAGTATTTATCTCTAAATAAGGTGAAAACACTTCATACAGACAATACAAATTAATGTATTTCCAGTTGAAGGCTTTGTTGACTCTTTTGAAGGGATCGAAATTGAATGTGAAAATGCAGGTCAGGGCAGGACATATTCCAGTATTGGTTGTTGGATTCCCATGGTGCCCATGTTCTTTCAGATTTGATGAAGCGGTCCTGGTATTGGGTTTCAGGAAAGTGAGTTTGAAATGTCTGTATGAATCCATATGTTTTGTTTGTGCCAACCTGGCAAGAACACTCGACTTCGAGAAGTTGTTGGTGTTATTGTGCAGGATGAGAATGCATCGTATAATTTGAAGACGGAATTAAAGGTGATGATGATTGAGCTTATTTACCCTCGCCGCCGGCGAACCATATGGGCGAGCATGACGGAATTAATTGATTTAATATTTGAATTATAATGCAGTGTGATGCAATTATGATTGGTACAGCTCAACTAATTATAAAGCTTGATTCAATTTCCATCAATACAATTGCTGGAGTCGGTTCAACTAGCCGAAAATGTATATCATTTTGAAAATGGTAGATTTTTATAAATAAAGTCTATAAGTAGTTCAAATAAGTGTAGCAGACGACAATTCATTAATGTGTTTTTCTTAATTGAAGCTGAAAATATTTCATGGAATTTCATTTGAATAGTGTCGTTCCATGAATTATTTTACTGTTATTTTCACGGCTAGTATGCAAAGAGTTAACCATTTTAGGTTAGTTTATGTTTTATGCAAATTTATTTTAGCTCGATTACGAAACAAGTTCTTACAACTTTTATTAATCACTCTCAAGATCTCATTCCTGATGGAATCCATCGCAATGAGGGAGAGAGAAGAGACATGTGGAATGTAAAGGTCTTGCTTGCCTAAGGGAACAATCGTAACGGCTCCAGCTGGGCACAAACTCCGGGCCTTTCGCACCTGAAGCGAATGCGCTACCACTGCGCTATCACGGCTTCCGCAAAACATTTTAAAAAAAGTTACGGCTTTTTTGTGGGATAATACTACAAATGTCTTGTTGTATATTCCAACATCATACAATAAATAATGTACTGTAGTTGTTCCCTTTTTCCATAAATAAAAAATCTCTTGTTAATATGATAAGAGCTAAATTAGCATCATTGATGGTGATGGTTATAAATATGTGACATTATATAGGCTGCATAATGATTATTCCGAATGTTTCGGCTTAATTCAAGCTCACAATTAATAATGCTACATTTTTCAGCAAGTCGGTAATCATTGACAGGTGATAATGAAACAGCCTAATTGGTTATTCAGTTGATACCGTGAGTTTAGAATACAAATTGGTAGATCATATTGACATGAAAGTAAATTTATCCAGAAGCTAATGTTGGAACACAGATTTATGGCTGTGAATTATGCCTATTTCTAAATTGACTTTGATGATACAAGTAAGTGCAAATAGTATAAAGATAGCAACAAAATGCAATATAATCTTATGGAAGATTAGTCTGTGAAATCTCTAATTTTGCCAAAGAATGGAAGATCATCTCATGTGTGTTCTGCAGATATAAGCAGCGCGGTATTACTGCACTTTAATGGTATGTACAATTAGTACAGGTAAATAAATGCATGCGAAGCGTAAGCCATTACGCGTACTAGTAAAGTGCATTCTATCCTATCTATGCTTCTGTATGACGTCAGTAAATTAATTGTAGTCAAACCTGTGTTAAGGAGCCAGTCAAGGGAATCACAGAAAGTGGCTGCTTAATAAAGGTCAAATGTATAATAAAAGAACAGTTTATAGAAATTTATTTTAGCTCGATTGCGAAACAAGTTCTTACAACTTATATTAATCACTCTCGAGACCTCATTCCTGATGGAATCCATCGCCACGAGGGAGAGAGAAGAGGCAACGTTGAATTTAAATGCCACAATCGTAATGGCTCCAGCAGGGCTCAAACTCCGAACCTTTCGCATCTGAAGCGAACGCGCATCCACTGCGCTATCACGACTTCCTAATAAAAGAACATATTGGGAATCTGGAAACTGGCTGCTTAATACAGGTTGGCTGCTTAATGGAGGTGACCACTAACACAGGTTTGACTGTATATACAATAGTGTATGAATCAGACGTAAAGTCCATTTTCTGAATTTTCTGAAAGCTGTATAATAATATTTAAAACGTTTGTTTAGTAAACATCGGGATAGATTAACCATTAACAAGGAATGTGCAAACAACATAGATCCAGATCAGTCGCAGCATCTGATCAGGATCTATGTTGTTTGCTATTCAGCCAAGTTTTAGTTCCACTATCCAAATAGCAAATAGCATAGAGCCTGATCAGATGGCACATGTTCTCATCTTATCTGGCTCTATGCTGTTTGCAAAAGCAACTTTAATCGCGATTAGCATTTTTAATGTTTAAGCCTGTTACAATCATAATACAATCATAAATATCGTGTCACAAATTATTTGAATGCTGCAAAGACATGATGTACTGATATCTTCCTAGGAGGTGTGTCAGAGTGACAGATTTGGAGACATTAATCTGCTTGTCAATTCTAACTTACATCAATGTTGTTCATCTTCAACCACTTTATACAAACATAAGCTGCAATTACATTCACATGTTGACTCAAATATCATGATAAAATACCGCTGTCCATAGTTATCAACCCATTGATAAACAATGCTAGACTAGGACCAGTTATGTAGATCTTATGTAGATCTTATGTAGATCTCTAAATACAAACATAATATTAGAAAATGGTATTTTATGGTTGTTAAGGTATTTTACAGATTATCAGATTTTGTCATTCTAGTAGCTAGAATTGCATATAAATTTTTTTTATGGTATTGTTTGTAAATGTATTTCTTTTTTACAAATCTTTCTTTATGCTAATATGAACAACAATGCAGACCTATTGTAGTCATTTTGGATATGAGTTATTATTAGTATTAGTGAATATGAGTGCTATCCTCTAGTTTACCATCCATCTCTCGGAGTACTATCCTCTAGTTTACCATCCATCTCTTGGAGTGCTATCCTCTAGTTTACCATCCATCTCTCAAGAGTGCTATCCTATAGTTTACCATCCATCTATCAGAGTGCTATCCTCTAGTTTACCATCCATCTCTCAGAGTGCTATCCTCTAGTTTACCATCCATCTCTCAGAGTGCTATCCTCTAGTTTACCATCCATCTCTCAGAGTGCTATCCTCTAGTTTACCATCCATATATCAGAGTGCTATCCTCTAGTTTACCATCCATCTCTCAGTGTGCTATCCTCTAGTTTACCATCCATCTCTCAGAGTACTATCCTCTAGTTTACAATCCATATATCACAGTACTATCCTCTAGTTTACCATCCATATCTCAGAGTACTATCCTCTAGTTTACCATCCATCTCTCAGAGTGCTATCCTCTAGTTTACCATCCATCTATCAGAGTGCTATCCTCTAGTTTACCATCCATCTCTCAGTGTGCTATCCTCTAGTTTACCATCCATCTCTCAGAGTACTATCCTCTAGTTTACCATCCATCTATCCGAGTACTATCCTCTAGTTTACCATCCATCTCTCAGAGTACTATCCTCTAGTTTACCATCCAGCTATCAGAGTGTTATCCTCTAGTTTACCACCCATCTCTCAGAGTGCTATCCTCTAGTTTACCATCCATCTCTTGGAGTGCTATCCTCTAGTTTACCATCCATCTCTCAGAGTGCTATCCTCTAGTTTACCATCCATCTCTCAGAGTGCTATCCTCTAGTTTACCATCCATCTCTCAGAGTGCTATCCTCTAGTTTACCATCCATCTCTCAGAGTGCTATCCTCTAGTTTACCATCAATCTATCAGAGTGCTATCCTCTAGTTTACCATCCATCTCTCAGAGTACTATCCTCTAGTTTACCATCCATCTATCAGTGTGCTATCCTCTAGTTTACCAGCCATCTATCAGAGTACTATCCTCTAGTTTACCGTCACTCTATCAGAGTACTATCCTCTAGTTTACTATCCATCTCTCAGTGTGCTATCCTCTAGTTTACCATCAATCTATCAGTGTGCTATCCTCTAGTTTACCATCCATCTCTCAGAGTACTATCCTCTAGTTTACCACCCATCTATCAGAGTGCTATCCTCTACTTTACCGTTCCGATACTCGGTTAAATATCTTCTCGCTCAACTACTTTTAGACTTAATTTTTTTGATACATTCTGAAACATTTAACTACTAGTTCCTGTGCCACTACTACAGGATGATCTGCCAGTTGACTAACTGTTTATAATTAATGGCAAACAGTAAATTCTCTGTTGGAAACCAACAATATTTTCTCAGTTTTATAGTTTTTTCCTCCATCAATAACAGCTACTTGAGTGATAGAATGAATATGAATGGAACATTTGTTTGCTGTGCTCCATTTAGCCAATAGAGATTTATGGAATGTGTGTCTGCAAACAAATGCTCTTGTCTATATGGCTCATTACAACTCACTTCCTTATTTTCCCTCCATTTGTCACATGGTGAGCAGATGACAGAGTTATGTCCGCAGTCTGTCCTGGTTGCTCAGTGCAAATGGTATTGCGCTTTGCAGGCCTGTCAATACTTAGGCATTGCACCTGAGCCGGCAGGCAGTAATTGGGCAGTACAGGCTTACAGGCATTAATCCATAACCTGCTTAGCACGACTAAAGTCGATTTGCAAACAGCATATAGAGCCAGATCAGTCTGCTGTTTGCTATTCGGATAGTGAAACTAAATCACTTGTCTGAATAGCAAACAATATAGATCATGATCAGATGCGCCGTTATTCAGCGGCTGATCTGGATCTATGTTATTTGCAAATTCTGCCAAATTTATTCGGTTATTGGTTGACTTCTTTCTAATCTCACATTCAAAATATGTAACAATTCAGATATTGTACCAACTTGAATCTCTATTTCCACATCAATCTCGTGACATATTCTCCAAAATATCAATTTTCGGTTAGAAATATCCAAAATATGGCAAATATAATTGAATGCAATAAATTGCAGATGTTTCTTCAATTTATTTTAAATCTTATTCCCAACAAAATAGCTGTACACTTAAGAATTCAGCCATTACGTTTGGAACAGGGTTACATTATAAAGAAAACGAGACAATAAACTGTTGGAATTTCTAGAGATTTCTATGGTTGTTCACAGGCATTATGAGGAATCTCAGACATTCAACTGGCAAGGTTATGCTAGCCCTGACTTTATATCCCAGTTCCATCACCGTGGCTGAGAGGTCTAACGTTGTTAGAACTCGCCTTTCACCTCTATCTGCAGGTCGCTCCCTATCCATCACCGTGGCTGAGAGGTCTAACGTTGTTAGAACTCGCCTTTCACCTCTATCTGCAGGTCGCTCCCTATCCATCACCGTGGCTGAGAGGTCTAACGTTGTTAGAACTTGCCTTTCATCACTATCTGCAGGTCGCTCCCGATCAGTGACAAGTGATAAATGGTGGGTGATATGTGAAAAGTTGTCAGTCGCTTACGGGTGGTTGGATAGTTGAGTACTTGCGGGCGGGGCGGTCTACTCTCCGCCACAACAGACTGACCTGCCAGTAACACTCGCGAGAGGAGTTGGCAGTATTCACAGATAGATAGATTCTCCTTGTAGGATATAAATATCCTCCTTCAACCCCCTCCCCACCATTTGTAGGATATAAATATCCTCCTTCAACCCGCTCCCCACCATTTGTAGGATATAAATATCCTCCCTCAACCCCCTCCCCACCATTTCAAAGCATACTCTATGAGTATTGCCACCAAACCCAAACAATTTTTTTTTCACACATAACAGCAGATGCATTTCACACATAACAGCAGATGTATTCACGCATAACAGCAGATGTATAACAGCAGATGCATTTCATGTATAACAGCAGATGCATTTCATGTATAACAGCAGATATATTTCATGTATAACAGCAGATATATTTCACGTATAACAGCACATTTATTTCATGTATAACAGCAGATATATTTCATGTATAACAGCAGATGTATTTCACGTATAACAGCAGATGCATTTCACTTGGAACAGCAGATGCATTTCATGTATAACAGCAGATACATTTCATGTATAACAGCAGATGCATTTCATGTATAACAGCAGATATATTTCATGTATAACAGCAGATGTATTTCATGTATAACAGCAGATATATTTCATGTATAACAGCAGATGTATTTCATGTATAACAGCACATTTATTTCATGTATAACAGCAGATATATTTCATGTATAACAGCAGATGTATTTCATGTATAACAGCAGATGCATTTCACTTGGAACAGCAGATGCATTTCATGTATAACAGCAGATGCATTTCATGTATAACAGCAGATGCATTTCATGTATAACAGCAGATATATTTCACGTATAACAGCAGATGTATTTCACGTATAACAGCAGATATATTTCACATATAACAGCAGATGCATTTCACTGATAACAGCAGATGCATTTCACGTATAACAGCAGATGCATTTCATGTATAACAGTACTTTATTGCACACTCTATGCAACAATATCTGTCAACAAAGTTGTTTGTTGCAGAACAAACAGTCATGTAGTAAGTAATGCTACACTTGAGAGAAGATATTTTGTTTGATATTTCTAATAGATAATAATAGATGCCCCGTGCCTGATGACGTTTGTCCAGTTGATAACTCAAGCTGGGAGCAATTCCTTTGAGAAGCAAAAAATAATTTCAAAGAAATATTTATTTCAATGTGAATAGAAGCTGTTAACTTTGGCTGGTTTGGTAATCAAAATATATTAATGATAACTTTGATGATGGAGCAGGTGATAAAACCGGCAGCTGATGAGCAAGGTACTAGATTGGAAATTTACTTGTCTAAGGGAAACAACTGTGCTTCAACAGATATCTCTAGTTTTGTTGGATTTATTTCCCTTTCTACTAATATTAGTTAAATATTTAGTTAAATTTTCTTGCAACAATTATTGGTTCAGCTGGCTGGGGACATGCCATTTCCGAAATACGTGGGGCTAGGTAAGGTGCCAGGTGGATTCTGACATGTGTGACGGTCAGGGGATTAGAGCGTGCAAAGTGAAATATGACGGGGTTCATTTGCAAACATCAAAACTTACTTTAACTCTTTCGGCGCCAAATTGGTCGCAAAATGCATTCCTTAGCGCCAAATTGATTTTGGTAAAACAATAAAATATCGGGTAATTTAGTAAGTGTTGTATTTTTTAAAATTTATTCCTGCATTTCATTCATACTTTGAGGGTGTAAATAAAGTTGAACCTTGAACTTATAACAATATTAAATTGTATTGTCAATGTCATATACAGTTAAACCTGCTTTAAGCAGCCAGCCAAGGGAGTCAGATAATGTGGCTGCTTAGCACAGGTGGCTGCTTAATAGAGGTCAAATATATAATAAAACAACTGATTGGGAATCTGGAAACAGGCTGCTTAATACAGGTTGGCTGCTTAATGGAGGTGACCACTAACACAGGTTTGACTGTATGTGAAAATCACTTGCCTATAGCCATTATTGTCATTTGCATACTGATCTGTGTCGAAATTGATTTGTGTTGACACATCGTCACTATCTGAATCACTTTCAGACATATATTCTCCCCCTGAGTCTGTATTGTTCATTAATTGGTCTATAACATTGGCAGTGTTCAAATGCATCATCCGCTTTCGTGTAGACAGGATTTCTAGAGGTGAGTGTCGAAAACATTGCATAAAGCGACCCAGAAAACGGATTTTTGTAACTTTTTTGGGGCTAAAATGCAACTTCTGCAAGTCAAATACCGTAAATGGACTCGTAGTTATCTCCCTTTCATTGCAACTTGGATGAGACTTATATAGTTCATGGTGAAGCTTGTCATAAACTGTGTTTCGGTGCAAGCAGTCATCACTAGCAGATCCAGGGAGGTGCACCCCCCAAATATGCCAAGCTTGGGTTCAATATGGGCTACGACACGCTCTCAGAGTGTAACTACATTTGTATGTTATGTTACAATTTGGCCAACTTTTCTTGCTCGATTGTTAATTACAATGTAATGACAACAATTTCATCTGTACAGTAAACGGATTTTATTAGAATCTATATCATTGTACAATATTTTATACTTACGATCATGACCTATTGATATTATTATAAATATATGTCACTGTTATTTGGCACAAACAAAACGCCTTGAAAATGCATCAGAATGAATCAACCGCAATGCTCCCCCCAAAATTGTTCTGACCTCATACACCCTAGCCAACTCGCGTCCCCCTTAATGCTAATTCCTGGATCCGCCCCTGGTCAGTTGTGACCACCTGAGCCTGTATCAGTAACTGAGCCTGAATTGTTTGTATCACAGACGGATCTGTAGTCCAGTGGTTAACACGTTGGACTGGCAATCCAGGGATCGCGGGTTCGATCCCCTGTCTGACCATAATAAAATTAACAGTCTTTCAGATGGGACTTTAAACAGAGGTCTCGTGTCGGTGCTCTACACCATGCACGTAAAAGAACAAGAGGAGTCTCTGAAATGGGTCTCTGTCTGTATCATTGCACTATCCTCCAAAAATCTAAAATGACTAATCTCTTCAAGAGGCGTCGCTCATATGGGTAACCAGTAGTGATGATAAATAAAGTAAAACACACACACATTGTTTGTATCAGTAACTGTGTATAGACTAAGATTGTCCATGTAAGTTGGAGTTATCTCCCTTACATTTGCTCAATGTGAGATGTAACATCTCCCAACTGATGAAGTTTCATTTAAATGCACCAGAGGAGATTCTGAAATGGGTCTCTATCTGTATGTCACTGCCTGTTTCTACTGTTTAATTGCTATAAACATGTGTCTGTTTTATGCAATAAACTTATTGTATTGTATCATTGCACTATCCTCCAAAAATCTAAAATGACTAATCTCTTCAAGAGGCGTCGCTCATATGGGTAACCAGTAGTGATGATAAATAAAGTAAAACACACACACATTGTTTGTATCAGTAACTGTGTATAGACTAAGATTGTCCATGTAAGTTGGAGTTATCTCCCTTACATTTGCTCAATGTGAGATGTAACATCTCCCGAACTGATGAAGTTTCTTAACTCATTCAACACCACATGTCAAGGTCATACAGTCATGTGAAGGTCAAATGTTATAAATTTATGTCTCCCGTCATAACACAGAAATTACTGGGAATATTCATCAAACCTCACACAGATATTAATTAACCACATTCACATTTGCCAGAAATATAATCAAATGTGTTATTATAAGGTACAGGTTATTTTTAAAACTTAACTCTTTGCATGCTGGGTAAAATACATGCTATGAATTGTTCAAAACAATAGTAGCAGACGACAATTCATTAAATGTGTTTTTCTTATTGTAACTGAAAACTCTGGAAACATATCTTGGAATTTCATTAGAATTGTGTTGCTACGGCAACAAAAAGACCAATTCTAAGGAAATTCCATCATATATTTGACTGTTATATTCACCGCTAGTGTGCAAAGAGTTTAGGTAGTTTATTTCTGTCTCAATTTCTGTTACTTCATGTTTCAATTCACATGTAAACATTCTTAACACTTTGCATGCTGGGTAAAATAAATGCTATTAATAGTTCAAATAATTGTAGCAGACGACAATTCATTAATGTGTTGTTCTTATTTGTAACTGAAAACTCTGGGAATATTCATTAGAATTGTTGGAATTTCATTAGAATTGTTGGAATTTCATTAGAATTGTTGGAATATTCATTAGAATTGTTGGAATTTCATTAGAATTGTTGGAATTTCATTAGAATTGTTGGAATTTCATTAGAATTGGGTCATTATGACACAATTAATGAAATTTCTTAGTATTATTTTTTACTGTTATTTTCACTGCTAGCATGCAAGGACGATGTCTACGTGTCCCCAAATCATGGACATTCACTGCTAGCATGCAAGCACGATGTATACGTGTCGCCAAATCATGGACATTCACTGCTAGCATGCAAGCACGATGTCTACGTGTCCCCAAATCATGGACATTCACTGCTAGCATGCAAGCACGATGTCTACGTGTCCCCAAATCATGGACATTCACTGCCAGCATGCAAGCACGATGTATACGTGTCCCCAAATCATGGACATTCACTGCTAGCATGCAAGGACGATGTCTACGTGTCCCCAAATCATGGACATTCACTGCTAGCATGCAAGGACGATGTCTACGTGTCCCCAAATCATGGACATTCACTGCTAGCATGCAAGGACGATGTCTACGTGTCCCCAAATCATGGACATTCACTGCTAGCATGCAAGGACGATGTCTACGTGTCCCCAAATCATGGACATTCACTGCTAGCATGCAAGGACGATGTCTATGTGTCCCCAAATCATGGACATTCACTGCTAGCATGCAAGCACGATGTATACGTGTCCCCAAATCATGGACATTCACTGCTAGCATGCAAGCACGATGTATACGTGTCCCCAAATCATGGACATTCACTGCCAGCATGCAAGCACGATGTATACGTGTCCCCAAATCATGGACATTCACTGCCAGCATGCAAGGACGATGTCTACGTGTCCCCAAATCATGGACATTCTAGATCATTCAACAGCACTAGACATCACAACTGCATGTACAGTCAAACCTGCCTTAAGCTGCCAGCCAAGGGAATCACAGAAAGTGGCTGCTTAATAGAGGTTGTGATAGAGCAGTGGATGCGTGTTCGCTTCAGGTGCGAAAAAGGTCCGGAGTTCGAGCCTCACTGGAGCCGTTATGATTGTGCCCTTTGGCAAGGCATTTAAATTCCACATTGCCTCTTCTCTCTCCCTCGTGGTGATGGATTCCATCAGGAATGAGGTCTCAAGAGTGATTAATATAAGTTGAAAGAACTTGTTTCGCAATTGAGCTAAAATAAATTTGTATAAATTTAAAAAAAAAAACTAATAGAGGTCAAATGTATAATAAAACAGCAATTTGGTAATCTAGACAATGACTGCTTAATACAGGTTGGCTGCTTAGCCCATTTCATTCTGGATACCATTCAAACGGTATCTGCAAAGAACATAGAGCCAGATCAACCGCCACGGAACGTGCCGTCTGATCAGGATCTATGCTGTTTGCTATTCAGATGATCTTGCTAAGAAACTTGGCTATGCAGCAAACAACATAGATCCTGATCAGCATGCAGTGTCACGCTGTGGCTGATCTGGATCTATGTTGTTTACAAAAGCCTTTAAATATATCCAGAATGAAATGGGTCAATGAAGGTGACCACTAACACAGGTTTGACTGTATTCAGGAACTCCTCCACAAATATCAACACATTATCAGATCCTCTCCAATAGTAGGTAACCTGGCTACTTTATGAACATTATCTGCTTCTATATTAACCCTTTCCTTCATAGAGATTTATATAGAATGTAGTCGCCATATCTATCCCACCTCCATTGATATTACTGGGACTACATAGAGATTTAGGTTAATATACTATTATATCTCCATACAAATGACAGCCATTTAGCTATCATGCATGGATAACTAGTTGCCATATCTATCCCACCTCCATAGATATTACTGGGACTTCATAGAGATTTAGGTTAATATACTATTATATCTCCATACAAACGACAGCCATTTAGCTATCATGCACTGGATAAGTTGTCGCCATATCTATCCCACCTCCATAGATATTACTGAGACTTCATAGAGATTTAGGTTAATATACTGTTATATCTCCATACAAACGACAGCCATTTAGCTATCATGCACTGGATAAGTTGTCGCCATATCTATCCCACCTCCATAGATATTACTGGGACTTCATAGAGATTTAGGTTAATATACTGTTATATCTCCATACAAACGACAGCCATTTAGCTATCATGCAGTGGATAAGTTGTCGCCATATCTATCCCACCTCCATAGATATTACTGGGACTTCATAGAGATTTAGGTTAATATACTATTATATCTCCATACAAACGACAGCCATTTAGCTATCATGCAGTGGATAAGTTGTCGCCATATCTATCCCACCTCCATAGATATTACTAGGACTACATAGAGATTTAGGTTAATATACTATTATATCTCCATACAAACGACAGCCATTTAGCTATCATGCACTGGATAAGTTGTTGCCATATCTATCCCACCTCCATAGATATTACTGGGACTACATAGAGATTTAGGTTAATATACTATTATATCTCCATACAAACGACAGCCATTGAGCTATCATGCAGTGGATAAGTAGTCACCATATCTATCCCATCTCCATAGATATTACTGGGACTACATGAGATTCTGGCCTTAATTATGAGCATTAGTTTGGCTACTACATATTGTTAATGCATGCCGTACTGGTAATGGCGTCAAGAGGTGCTTCTATGAGGGAAAGGGGAAAGGGTTAAATCATAGGAAAACTAACCTGGGACATTTCCACGTTTAATGACAGTGTCTGGCAGCAGTGTGGGAAGAGCATGTATTACATTATATAATATTCATCCCCCCCCCCCGGGGGAGCCTACTGGTGCCACATTTCTTACCTTTGACGTGTATCAGACAATCACAATGGCAGGATGTATGGACATGATATATTAGTGGCCATCCTCCTATAAACTATAGTCTATGTGCTCTCTCATGCTCATAACTTATAGAATAATACCCAAGGCAGTAGCACTATAATGAATATGTACAATTTAACCCATTCAACACCAAGTAATTGATATGGACTGGTTCGTGATATTTTTAGGCCAATAAATTAATAAGAAACTTGCATTTGGGCCAGTTCATTTATCAAAATGGGTAATTTTGTCTAAAACAAGTAATATTGCTGGCAAAAAGTGCAGATCCTGATCATCTGGATCTACACTTTTTGTAAGCCTATTTAGAGGTGTTGAAAGGGTTAATCGACAAGGATTATGAACAGTTTACTCTGTTAAACTTTGACATGTCAACTGTTCATGCTGTGAAAACTAACCATTTCAGCCATTTACTCTCAGCCATTTACCCTCTGAATACTTTTGACCAGTTCAGCCATTTACCCTGTGAAAACGTTGACCATTGACCATGTAAACCGTTCAATCATTCTGTGATACCTTTGACCATGATTGTCAACCATATGACCATTGTCTGTATCATTAATTCCTAGTGCACTTCCATGTGGATGGCTGTATAGTGGGAGGTGGGGGAAGTTGTAATCATTTTGACTTAAACCATTTGATTCTGGATACCGTTCAAACAGTATTTGCAAGAACATGCCGTCATGGAACGTGCCGTCTGATCAGCCTCTATGCTGTTTGCTATTCAGATGATCTTGCTAAGACACTTGGCTATAGACAAGTGTTTTAGCTCCACTATCCAAATAGCAAACAACATAGTTCTGTCCCGTCTGATCTGGCTGTATGTTAGCAGTTTCTTACGGTGGTTGGTGCACCAAGTACTGGTTAACCACTGAAGCCTGCCTAGGAAAGGTGTTAGGTAATCTGCCTGCTGGTGATATAGCCCAAAATGGTGGTGATGCAGGCGTAAAACCCGAACAAGCAAACAAACTGTTTGCAAAAGCGACTTTAATCATGATTAACAGGTTTTAAAACCGAATTTTAATTTAATGTTTCTTCAAACATATCTGAAGCAGAATTGTGAGATATATAATAGTGTTTTCAATGGATGTCCTTGGAGACTGTTCTTGTAAAATGTAATTAATCATTCTGGATTTTAGGTGACAATATTCTGATCATTAATTCCTGGTAAGGAGATCTGTTTTATAAGCTCCCCAGGCTTCCGGTACGTACCAAATAAATGAGCCGATTCACTTCTCATTTGGTCACGATACCATAATTGAGGTCTGGCTTGTATTTAATCTCCCTTCCGTCCTATAATGTCCTTTTTTATGGCTTTGTACTTACTTCTATATTTGGAGCAAAACCTTGCTAATAGGAACGGAGTAACTCGCAGATTGTTTCTCTAATCAATACATTGTTCTACAGTAAAAATAATGACGCTCCGGTCGAGCCACCATTGTGGTAACCATAGAGACGGAAATAATTCTCCCATATCTGGCAAGTAGGAGGGAGCTCTAATGTGTTAAAGTCAAGACTCATTACAAACTGTTTGAAAATAAACGTCTTCTCATGGTGAGACTGGTTTTCCCTGTAGACTTTGCTTCAACACTTAATTTCTTCCTGGTGATGGAAGGATGTGTGTGGGATAACAAAGCAATGTTGTAAACATGACTTGTTTTATATTGCTAGACAAACCATATATACAATGATACAATATGTAATCATAGCAAAACCAGTCTGTAAATATATAACTGCTAGCTGTGAAAATGACATGTCATAATATTTCATTAGAAAAAACCAGAATTTTCAGGTACAAATAAGAAAAACACCTTAATGAATTAGCTGCTACAATTATTTGAACTTGATTCATTGCGCTTATTTTACCCAGCATGCAAAGAGTTAAATCTTGAGGTAACGTGTAAAATATCTTGAGCAACGATTAAGCAGCTTATATCAATGATTATTTTTCAAGCGTTCCTGAAGTAAAGATTAAACCTATTACTTTATATTAAGATTTATTATAATTAGTGAGCAGGAAGTCTACATTGTTTAAATTGTTCCCTCTGTTTCATCTCATCACTTCCTATGACTGCAGTTTTGGAACCGGTTTGTTTGGCAACTTTGTCTATAAAGAAAATAGAACTTGTTTACGTAATTTGCAGAATATTTATTAACAAAATAAATTCAGAAAAAAATGTGGCAGGTGATATTAATCTTGCCCAGGAAATGACTGAAACAGTCTATGCCGCCACATTGACGATTTACACCAGTCTATGCTCCCATTTTGAAGATGTACAACAGTTTCTACCTTCAGATTTAAGATTTACAACAGTATCTATCTCCAGATTGAAGATTCACACCTGCTTCTATCCCTATATTGAAGATATACACCTGTTTCTATCTCCAGATTGAAGATTCATAACAGTTTCTACATTCAGATCAAAGATTTATAACAGTTTCTACCTCCATATTGAAGATTTTCGCCATTTTCTATCTCCAGATTAAAGAGTTTGTGTTGGTGCTGTACACCCTGCACGTAAAAGAACTAGAGGAGACTCTGGAATGGGTCTCTGTCTGTATCATTGCACAATCCTCCAAAAATCTAAAATGACTAATCTCTTCAGGAGGCGTTGCTCATATGGGCAACCGGTAGCGACGATAAATAAACGTAAAACACACATGTATACAACAAAAAACATGTTGGAGGTGTAATTACGTTTGGTCAAAAAAGTGAATTAATATGATTACTAAATTACTAAGACAATAAAATCAAAGGACTTGTTAACTTGTTGTGGAAGTCGTGATAGCGCAGTGGATGCGCGTTCGCTTCAGGTGCTAAAGGTCCGGAGTTCAAGCCCCACTGGAGCCGTTACGATTGTGCCCTTAGGCAAGGCATTTAAATTCCACGTTGCCTCTTCTCTCCCTCGTGGCGATGGATTCCATCAGGAATGAGGTCTCGAGAGTGATTTATATAAGTTGAAATAACTTGTTTCGCAATCGAGCTAAAATAAATTTGTATAAACTAACTTGTTAACATAATCGAGCATTATTTCTGTAGTTTTCTTCATCAATTACATGTTCAAGTTCGCATATTTCACAATTTAGTAGTGTGTCAGATGACATTTAATTTGATATTTTCCATGCATCGGATAACAGCATTTCTGACAAAAGTTTAATGAAGTATTGTACTAAAATAAAGGTTACAAACATCAGATCTATTTTCCAATGATACTTTGTAGGTATTGGTCACAGAGGAACAAGAAATTGCAATATCATAAAGTTTACTACTAAATAATTGCATATTAACCCTTTCAACACCACAGACCTCTAAATAGGCTTACAAAAAGTGTAGATCCAGATGAGACGGCTCGTCACACCAGGATCTGCACTTTTTGCCAGTGATATGACTATTTTTAGACATAATTACCCATTTTGATAAATGAACTTGTCCAAATGTGATTTTCTGATTCATTTATTGGTTTATGAATATCATGGACCAGTCCATGTGAGTTACTTGGTGTTGAATGGGTTAACTTATATCTGGTCCAGTGCCGTAGCCAGAATCTGAAAATAACCGAGACAACCCCCCCCCCCCCGATTTATTTTTGTGTATACTTATCTGTGCATTTAGTTTTCCTATATACCTGTCATTACTTGCCAAATTCTAACCGCGGTGAGTGCCTCATTTGCCTCAGTGTGGCTACGTGCCTGTGGTCAATAAGTGGAAGTCGTGCTAGCGCGTTTGTTTGGTGCGAAAGGCCTGGAGTTCGAGCCCTTCTGGAGCCACTACGAGTGTGCCCTTAGGCAAGGCATTATAGTTCCACGTTGCCTCTTTCTCTCTCCCTCGTGGCGATGGATTCCATCAGGAATGAGGTCTCGAGCGTGATTAATATAAGTTGTAAGAACTTGTTTCACAATCGAGCTAAAATAAATTTGTATAATCTAAGTTATATATTGATATACCCCCTTCGTACTCTAAGCAAATTGATGGGGAAAAAGCATAGCCATGCACTATTAATAACAGATAAGGCAGCTTTCATTAATTATAGAAGGAAATAGAATGGCTTAAATCAATTTATATTTGAGATAAATCCTGGTCAGAAAACCTGTAAGATATGGGAAAACTGCAAGAATATGTCACAACCAATGGATCATAACCATCTGTGGCGGCCATCAGGACTGCACCTTATCTGGCCATCATAAATCCTCCAGTAATAAGATGGTATACCACTCCTGACCCTATCTGAACTGGTATTAACCTCCACCATAATATTTATTGACCAATGAACAATTGCTGATAAGACACACATTATTATGTTTTGAGAGAAGACACTCTCTACAATTCTATCTTTCTATGTATTAACAAGTTTAGCCATGGCTTTGGAGGTGATCTGTGATTGAATTATATTCATTTAATCACCCACGCATCAATCCCTCATCCAACAATTTTAGTCCTCAATTTCGCCTGATTTGATTAAAATTTGTTTTGACCCGTAACCTGACAATTAGGACTAAAGTCGCCTTTGCAAACAGCATAGAGCCAAATCAGATGGCACAGAACGTACCATCTGATCATGCTCTATGTTGTTTGCTATTTGGCGTTATGCCGCAGCTGCTCTATGTTGTTTGCTATTCGGCGTTATGCCGCGGCTGATCTGGATCTATGTTGTTTGCACATTCTGTCCAATTTATTCGACAGGTTAAGGGTTAAAACTTGTGTATTTTGATAGTCTATCTATCTATCTTCCTATTAGTCAAACCCCTGATGGGGACCTTAGACTTTGACGCGCGTCAACTGACAAGAATGTTAGTAAGAGATGAATTAAAAGATGATAAAAAGAATGATGTTAGGTTGGTTAAAAACAGGTTAAGAACAGGGCAGGTTTATTTAGGGAGAAACATGTTCAATCCGACTTGCAGCCAGACTGAACTGTGGGCCAGACAAGGTGACAATATCTGGGGGCAAAGCATTCCAGTGGACAATGGTTCTTGGAAAGAAGGAATATTTATGGTAGTCAGTCACTGTTTGGATCTGTCGGAATGCTTGGGAATGGGATGTTCTGGAAGATCTTGTATTTGGGGTAAGGTAGTTTTCAGCTTGAATGGCAACTTGGTTATGGAGGATGTTGTGGAACATAGTCAGTTGGATCCAATAAATAAATTTACATTTACAAATGTTCATAATTAATAATGTGTAGCAGCTTGAGTATATATAATAGTGAGTTTAATGGTGAGTTTAATGGTGAGTTTAATGGTGAGCTTAATGGTGAGCTTAATGGTGAGTTTAATGGTGAGTTTAATGGTGAGTTTAATGGTGTGTTTAATAATGAGTTTAATGGTGTGTTTAATGGTGAGTTTAATGGTGTGTTTAATAGTGAGTTAATAGTGTGTTTAATGGTGAGTTTAATGGTGAGTTTACTGGACAGGAATGGAAGTATAAACTATATTTAATTTATGACTGCGAAACAAGATTTAACACCCTATTGTAATCCAGCTTGTCGGGAGTGGATGAAAGCCTATATGTGGTCCTTCTTGTGTGGGAAGGAAACCGGAGTACCCGGTTAAGACCAATCTGAATCAGTGGCCACCGTACCATCTCACATACTTCCCGGTCCAAGGGTAGAACCCGGCGCTGCATTGGTGAGAAGAGAGCATGCTAACCACTGCGCTAATCGAACAGTAATAATGTTCTGTAGAGAAATGTGCGTTGTTCTTTGATGTAGATTGCACTGATGTTCATTTCATCCTTTAACCCTACAACACCACAAACCTCTCAATAGGCTTACAAAAAGTGTAGATCCAGATGAGCCGACACATGACTAGGTGTCTCATCAGGATCTGCACTTTTTGCCAGTAGGTAATATTACTATTTTTAGACAAAATTACCCATTTTAATAAATGAACTGGTCCAAATGTAATTTTCTTATTAATTTATTGGTCTAAAAATAGCATGCACCAGTCCATGTCAGTTACTTGGTGTTGAATGGGTTAATATCATGCACCAGTCCATGTCAGTTACTTGGTGTTGAATGGGTTAATATCATGCACCAGTCCATGTCAGTTACTTGGGGTTGAATGGGTTAAAACAATTTACATTCATCACTATGAAAACCACTTGGCACTGTTGTTTATAGAGAGTTCTTTCAGCTTTCCGGTTGCCTCGGCTTTCCCATGCAGACATGTTTCAAAACCATGAATAAATAAAGTTCAGAATTTGGGAGGTATTAGCTATGTTTATACAAGGAACATGTATTCTAATCAAGGGTTTTTATCTGGAATCTAAACATCTTGCATATGGGTCCATGTCTACATGAACAGAGTTGAGAGATTTATTGAAGACGTGGACCTGTCTATTTACCTACAGTATAAACAATTTGGCACTGTTTTGCTTTATCATTCTTTTCGATTAAAACACTTCAAATTGGCACTTTCTGGTTTTATTTCGAGTGTGTGTTTTACGTTTATTTATCGTCGCTACCAGTTGCCCATATGAGCAACGCCTCCTGAAGAGATTAGTCATTTTAGATTTTTGGAGGATAGTGCAATTATACAGACAGAGACCCATTCCAGAGTCTCCTCTGGTTCTTTTACGTACATGGTGTACAGCACTGACACGAGACCTCGGTTTAAAGTCCCATCTGAAAGACTGTTGGGTCAGACGGGGGATCAAACCTGCGATCACTGGATTGCCAGTCCAGTGTGTTACTGGACTACAGATCCATCTGTATTTGATTTAGAACTTACTTGATGTAGATGCCATTGGGAGAACTTGTTTTACTGGTGTCATAATTTATGTCATCTAATTATTGTTTGGGGTGGAATGAATTTATGTCGTCTAATTAAGGTTTGGGGCGGAATTAATTCATGTCATCTAATTAAGGTGTGTGGGAAGGGCCGTGAATTGTGGCCATCTTGTCTTAGAATCAATATTACCGCTAACTATTGCAACGAAACTTAAATTAGAAGCAAATGATTATATTGAAAACATTGGATTGGATATATTCAAGATGTATAAAATCTTGAATACGTTATATGTAAAATACTTTCTTCAGCCAGTTGACAGTAACGTGCAATATTTGCCAGCCATATAATTATTACAGTGTCATTTTAGACCACATTTGGTGACGCATGAAAAATACATCTGCAGTACATGTGACAGTGTCATTTTAGACCACATTTGGTGACTCATACAAAAATATATCTGCAGTCCAATGAGGGATCTCATTTGTTTTTCCATTACCTCCCTTGGTAGACAAAGTCCGATTTATCCCTAAATGTATAGCGGTTCAGTTGGAATCCTTTGATTTTACAGTTGTTCCCTAACCAAATGTTGCGTTATGATAAATGTGATTTTATACTAATCATGTTCATTAATTGATAAAAATATGTTACAGATTTTTTACCCATTGGATATACTGTAATAGAATATAGACAAGATGGTGTTTGGGCAGCATGATCTGTAATAAGAATATAGACAAGATGGTGTTTGGGCAGGTGTTTGGGCAGCATGATCTGTAATAGAATATAGACAAGATGGTGTTTGGGCAGTGTGATCTGTAATAGAATATAGACCAGATGATGTTTGGGCAGTGTGATCTGTAATAAGAATATAGACAAGATGGTGTTTGGGCAGTGTGATCTGTTATAAGAATATAGACAGGATGGTGTTTGGGCAGCATGGTCTGTAATAAGAATATAGACAAGATGGTGTTTGGGCAGTGTGATCTGTTATAAGAATATAGACAAGATGGTGTTTGGGCAGCATGGTCTGTAATAAGAATATAGACAAGATGGTGTTTGGGCAGTGTGATCTGTTATAAGAATATAGACAAGATGGTGTTTGGGCAGCGTGGTCTGTTATAAGAATATAGACAAGATGGTGTTTGGGCAGTGTGATCTGTAATAAGAATATAGACAAGATGGTGCTTGGGCAGCATAGTCTGTAATAAGAATATAGACAAGATGGTGTTTGGGCAGCATGATCTGTAATAAGAATATAGACAAGATGGTGTTTGGGCATCATGATCTGTAATAAGAATATAGACAAGATGGTGTTTGGGCAGCATGATCTGTTATAAGAATATAGACAAGATGGTGTTTGGGCAGCATGATCTGTAATAAGAATATAGACAAGATGGTGTTTGGGCAGCATGATCTGTAATAAGAATATAGACAAGATGGTGTTTGGGCAGCATAGTCTGTAATAAGAATATAGACAAGATGGTGTTTGGGCAGCATGATCTGTTATAAGAATATAGACAAGATGGTGCTTGGGCAGCATGGTCTATTATAAGAATATAGACAAGATGGTGTTTGGGCAGTGTGATCTGTAATAAGAATATAGACAAGATGGTGTTTGGGCAGCATGATCTGTTATAAGAATATAGACAAGATGGTGTTTGGGCAGCATGATCTGTTATAAGAATATAGACAAGATGGTGTTTGGGCAGCATGATCTGTTATAAGAATATAGACGAGATGGTGTTTGGGCAGCATGATCTGTTATAAGAATATAGACAAGATGGTGTTTGGGCAGCATGATCTGTTATAAGAATATAGACAAGATGGTGTTTGGGCAGTGTGATCTGTAATACGAATATAGACAAGATGGTGTTTGGGCAGCATGGTCTGTAATAAGAATATAGACAAGATGGTGTTTGGGCAGCATGGTCTGTAATAAGAATATAGACAAGATGGTGTTTGGGCAGTGTGATCTGTAATAAGAATATAGACAAGATGGTATTTGGGCAGCATGGTCTATTATAAGAATATAGACAAGATGGTGTTTGGGCAGTGTGATCTGTAATAAGAATATAGACGAGATGGTGTTTGGGCAGTGTGGTCTGTTATAAGAATATAGACAAGATGGTGTTTGGGCAGCATGGTCTGTTATAAGAATATAGACAAGATGGTGTTTGGGCAGCATGATCTGTAATAAGAATATAGACAAGATGGCGTTTGGGCAGTGTGGTCTGTAATAAGAATATAGACAAGATGGTGTTTGGGCAGTGTGATCTGTAATACGAATATAGACAAGATGGTGTTTGGGCAGCATGGTCTGTAATAAGAATATAGACAAGATGGTGTTTGGGCAGCATGATCTGTTATAAGAATATAGACGAGATGGTGTTTGGGCAGTGTGATCTGTAATAAGAATATAGACAAGATGGTGTTTGGGCAGCATGGTCTGTTATAAGAATATAGACAAGATGGTGTTTGGGCAGTGTGATCTGTTATAAGAATATAGACAAGATGGTGTTTAGGCAGCATGGTCTGTAATAAGAATAATGACAAGATGGTGTTTGGGCAGCATGGTCTGTAATAAGAATATAGACAAGATGGTGTTTGGGCAGTGTGATCTGTAATAGAATATAGACAAGATGGTGTTTGGGCAGTGTGATCTGTTATAAGAATATATACAAGATGGTGTTTGGGCAGCATGATCTGTTATAAGAATATAGACAAGATGGTGTTTGGGCAGCATGATCTGTAATAGAATATAGACAAGATGGTGTTTGGGCAGTGTGATCTGTAATAGAATATAGACCAGATGATGTTTGGGCAGTGTGATCTGTAATAAGAATATAGACAAGATGGTGTTTGGGCAGTGTGATCTGTTATAAGAATATAGACAGGATGGTGTTTGGGCAGTGTGATCTGTTATAAGAATATAGACAAGATGGTGTTTGGGCAGTGTGATCTGTTATAAGAATATAGACAGGATGGTGTTTGGACAGTGTGATCTGTTATAAAACTATAGACAAGATGGTGTTTGGGCAGCATGGTCTGTAATAAGAATATAGACAAGATGGTGTTTGGGCAGTGTGATCTGTTATAAGAATATAGACAAGATGGTATTTGGGCAGCATGGTCTATTATATAAATATAGACAAGATGGTGTTTGGGCAGCATGATCTGTAATAAGAATATAGATGAGATGGTGTTTGGGCAGTGTGGTCTGTTATAAGAATATAGACAAGATGGTGTTTGGGCAGCATGGTCTGTTATAAGAATATAGACAAGATGGTGTTTGGGCAGCATGATCTGTAATAAGAATATAGACAAGATGGCGTTTGGGCAGTGTGGTCTGTAATAAGAATATAGACAAGATGGTGTTTGGGCAGTGTGATCTGTAATACGAATATAGACAAGATGGTGTTTGGGCAGCATGGTCTGTAATAAGAATATAGACAAGATGGTGTTTGGGCAGCATGATCTGTTATAAGAATATAGACGAGATGGTGTTTGGGCAGTGTGATCTGTAATAAGAATATAGACAAGATGGTGTTTGGGCAGCATGGTCTGTTATAAGAATATAGACAAGATGGTGTTTGGGCAGTGTGATCTGTTATAAGAATATAGTCAAGATGGTGTTTAGGCAGCATGGTCTGTAATAAGAATAATGACAAGATGGTGTTTGGGCAGCATGGTCTGTAATAAGAATATAGACAAGATGGTGTTTGGGCAGTGTGATCTGTAATAGAATATAGACAAGATGGTGTTTGGGCAGTGTGATCTGTTATAAGATATATACAAGATGGTGTTTGGGCAGCATGATCTGTTATAAGAATATAGACAAGATGGTGTTGGGCAGCATGATCTGTAATAGAATATAGACAAGATGGTGTTTGGGCAGTGTGATCTGTAATGAATATAGACCAGATGATGTTTGGGCAGTGTGACTGTATAAGATTAGACAGATGGTGTTTGGGCAGTGGATTGTTATAAGAATATAGACAGGATGGTGTTTGGGCAGTGTGATCTGTTATAAGAATATAGACAAGATGGTGTTTGGGCAGGTGTCTGTTATAGAATATAGACAAGATGGTTTTGGGCAGCATGGTCTGTAATAAGAATATAGACAAGATGGTGTTTGGGCAGTGTGATCTGTTATAAGAATATAGACAAGATGGTGTTTGGGCAGCGTGGTCTGTTATAAGAATATAGACAAGATGGTGTTTGGGCAGCATGGTCTGTTATAAGAATATAGACAAGATGGTGTTTGGGCAGTGTGGTCTGTAATAAGAATATAGACAAGATGGTGTTTGGGCAGCATGGTCTGTAATAAGAATATAGACAAGATGGTGTTTGGGCAGTGTGATCTGTAATACAAATATAGACAAGATGGTGTTTGGGCAGCATGGTCTGTAATAAGAATATAGACAAGATGGTGCTTGGGCAGCATGGTCTGTAATAAGAATATAGACAAGATGGTGTTTGGGCAGCATGGTCTGTAATAAGAATATAGACAAGATGGTGTTTGGGCAGTGTGATCTGTAATAAGAATATAGACAAGATGGTGTTTGGGCAGTGTCATCTGTAATAGAATATAGACAAGATGGTGTTTGGGCAGCATGATCTGTAATAAGAATATCGGTCCTTTCTGTTAGTTTCGGGGATACAACATAAAACCTACCTTGGTGATGTTGTGCTTCGTTGCATCGTATGATTTTCATTTCCTATAATTTGGCGATTATTAGTTGTTATCTTGTGAGGCCATAACTATAAACACAAAAAGGTTCATCAATAAAAGCTGTCGGATAGATTTACAATCAAAGAGGGTAGATACCTACGTTTAATGTTAGCTCATGGAACTCTTCCATTAGGGCGTCATTCTATGAGATATATGGGCCATAAAACTAAAGTCTTCATCCCCAGCCTGCAATTTTGCAATAGAAAACGCTTGATTATTAGAATAAAAACATTCTGTACAAACAATAGCAAGGTCAATGATGCTTATGTATCTTACACTATGCTCCAAAAATAACACCAATACACTCAACTCAAGCCAGGCAACACTCAAACCAGGCAACACTCAAGCCATGAGTCACTTAAAGCCAGGCAACACTCAAGCCAGGCAGCACTCAAACCAGGCAGCACTCAAACCATGCAACACTCAAGCCAGGCAGCACTCAAACCAGGCAGCACTCAAACCATGCAACACTCAAGCCAGGCAACACTCAAGCCAGGCAACACTCAAGCCATGCAACACTCAAGCCAGGCAGCACTCAAACCATGCAACACTCAAGCCAGGCAACACTCAAACCAGGCAACACTCAAGCCATGAGTCACTTAAAGCCAGGCAACACTCAAGCCAGGCAGCACTCAAACCAGGCAGCACTCAAACCATGCAACACTCAAGCCAGGCACACTCAAGCCAGGCAACACTCAAACCAGGCAGCACTCAAACCATGCAACACTCAAGCCAGGCAACACTCAAGCCAGGCAACACTCAAACCAGGCAGCACTCAAACCATGCAACACTCAAGCCAGGCAACACTCAAACCAGGCAGCACTCAAACCATGCAACACTCAAACCGGGCAACACTCAAGCCAAGCAACACTCAAGCCAGGAGTCACTTAAACCAGGCAACACTCAAGCCAAGCAACACTCAAACCAGGAGTCACTTAAACCAGGCAACACTCAAAGCCAGGCAACACTCAAAGCCAGGCAACACTCAAAGCCAGGCAACACTCAAGCCAGGAGTCACTTAAACCAGGCATTGCTCAAACCAGGCATTGCTCAAACCATTGTCATTCAAACACAAATTCTACAAATCGATCAACAATTAGAAGCCCCTGTCGAAGTACATGTAGCAAACATGAAGGATGTATTTAAATAATGTCAGTGTAAAACGGGGTCTTGTAATTTTGTGTCCACTTGATGTCACTGGAGTTACAAAATATATATACTAAATGACATAAACTCTACCATATTGGTATTTAATGAAACTTCAAAGGAGCTGCAAATAATGTAATCTGTTTCTTGAAAAGAAGTTGAGTAAAAATCAAGTTGATGTAATATTCACATGGCTTCCCTATCTCTATGGAACAAGCTATTAATTAAAACTATGTGCTCATCTGAAAGATCTTCTATCATTTTAGAGTGCATTTAGACCAATATAGATCTAAATTTGTCTTCATTTGCTTCAATCCAATTGATGGTTCAAACTTGAAACATATGAAAAATCTAAATCGACCTTAGATATGATAGATTTTCGTCTACACAAACATTTGAATATGATTGATTTTTATAAGCATGACTCTTTTAAATTTACTCCAGAGATTAATTAATATATTCAGAAAATGTGCCATCTAATATGGTAGCTTTCTTTATACTTCTTCTGCCGACGTATATGAGTGAGAGAATAGTCTAAGGTGCATATGTGTCCTACGTCGGTTCTGAGGGTCTAGTTGACATCTTGAGGTGGCATCTTCTGGTTATCCAGGGTGTGTGTGTTTTACGTTAATTTATCGTCGCTACCGGTTGCCCATATGAGCGACGCCTCCTGAAGAGATTAGTCATTTTAGATTTTTGGAGGATAGTGCAATGATACAGACAGAGACCCATTCCAGAGTCTCCACTGGTTCTTTTACGTACATAGTGTACAGCACCGGGGATCGAACCTGCGATCCCTGGATTACACTTCCAACGTGTTACCTATCCAGGGTGACAATCTATGTACATATATAACACACACAACACATAGAAATGATGACCAATCAAACAGACTGACACAATTAAACATGTTTTAAACAATGACCAATCAAACAGACTGACACAATTAAACATGTTTTAAACAATGACCAATCATACAGAGTGACACAATTAAACATGTGTTAAACAATGACCAATCATACAGACTGACACAATTAAACATGTGTTAAACAATGACCAATCATACAGACTGACACAATTAAACATGTGTTAAACAATGACCAACCAAACAGACTGACACAATTAAACATGTGTTAAACAATGACCAATCAATCAGACTGACACAATTAAACATGTGTTAAACAATGACCAATCAAACAGACTGACACAATTAATTAAACATGTGTTAAACAATGACCAATCATACAGACTGACACAATTAAACATGTTTTAAACAATGACCAATCAAACAGACTGACTTGTGAAATGAGAACTAACATATGTATGATTTATCAGCCAGTGAGTTATAATGGAATGTTCGACTGTATTTAATCAATTTCAAATAATGATTAATTGCAATCGATCTAGGTATAATCACAGCCTCAAATGATCAAGGAGATCATACATATTACAATGTCCCCAAGGCATACTGGCAAAATTACAATTCTAAAACATGTATGAAGTAAAACTAGTGTAGAGATAAGTGAATAATGTTACTAGAAACTTGATAGGGTAACCATTTAAGTGTTATTGTGATATATTGGTTTCTATGGAAACATTATACTGATGTTTTATCCATAAAGTACCTCACATACAGAGCAGGGTGCAAATTTGTAGTTATTGAATTTCAAATTTGATACTTTTTTCGTGAACAATTTATTTCTTAGGTTGAAAAGGGTTGTCTGCGTTTAAGTGTGAAAGACCCAATTTATGATAAGAAATTATTTGAAAAATTCCAATAAAGTGTACAAAATTTAATACCCTGGCCACCCAGAAAGTGCAAGACTTGCACATTTTGGTAGATGCCATTTAAATGTGCAACTTAAAACTTAGACTTTTGTTCAAATGTGTCGGGTATAATCAACAACGACTTCTTCAATTAATAAGTTCTGGCAGTAAATACATCATGATGAAAGCTGATAAGTGTAGCGTTGTTGCGAGTACAATTGTACAGTTTACTCAGAAATAGAAGAAATCGCGCTAATTCTGTACAAATGCGCAATTTGGTTTACATCAGCCGTATAATAGGAGAGGAAGTCATTCATTTTATGATGTAACGCAAGATCTTCACTCGCATATATTTCACCATATCAAGAACAGACATCAGACTTCAAATGGCTGCCAGTTGAAATGAAATTATGGAAACTGTCAGAAAAGGCAGCCTGCACGATCTCATTCTGGGGAGCACGTTGTGTTTTTTGGCTCGGAAACATGCCGTTCATCACCTTGTGAAATACCTGCAAGATTTAAGATTATAGAAATGACAATGAGTCCACAAGATTTTGTTTTGCTATAAATAACCTACAATAACGGATGTGTGCGATTTGCATGACACAGCAAGTTTCCCACGGTAACCTTAGCTATACACACAGTACTGTTAGCAATATCCACAGTAACCTTAGCTATACACACAGTACTGTTAGCAATATCCACAGTAACCTAGCTATACCCACAGTACTGTTAGCAATATCCACAGTAACCTAGCTATACACACAGTACTGTTAGCAATATCCACAGTAACCTTAGCTATACACACAGTACTGTTAGCAATATCCACAGTAACCTAGCTATACCCACAGTACTGTTAGCAATATCCACAGTAACCTTAGCTATACCCACAGTACTGTTAGCAATATCCACAGTAACCTTAGCTATACACACAGTACTGCTAGCAATATCCACAGTAACCTAGCTATACACACAGTAACCTTAGCTATACCCACAGTACTGTTAGCAATATCCACAGTAACCTTAGCTATACACACAGTACTGTTAGCAATATCCACAGTAACCTAGCTATATACACAGTAACCTTAGCTATACCCACAGTACTGTAGAAATATCCACAGTAACCTAGCTATACACACAGTAACCTTAGCTATACCCACAGTACTGTTAGCAATATCCACAGTAACCTTAGCTATACCCACAGTACTGTTTGCAATATCCACAGTAACCTTAGCTATACCCACAGTAACCTAGCTATACCCACATCACTGTTAGCAATATCCACAGTAACCTAGCTATACATACAGTACTGTTAGCAATATCCACAGTAACCTAGCTATACACACAGTAACCTAGCTATACCCACAGTACTGTTAGCAATATCCACAGTAACCTTAGCTAGACCCACAGTAATGTTAACAATACCCACAATAGCATTAGCTGTACCCACAGTAAACTTAGCAATGTCTACAGTAATGTTAGCTGTAGTACATGTTTACTCCCCAGGCATCTAGAGTAATTGTGACAGACCTTTGTTTGAATCAATTAATAAAAGTAATGTTTTTGTTTACATTCTGGTATGTGTTCCATTGAAAGATTGTTTGTCTAAAGGTATGTGTTACATTTAAAGATTGTTTGTCTAAAGGTATGTGTTACATTTAAAGATTGTTTGTCTAAAGGTATGTGATCCATTTAAAGATTGTTTGTCTAAAGGTATGTGTTACATTTAAAGATTGTTTGTCTAAAGGTATGTGATCCATTTAAAGATTGTTTGTCTAAAGGTATGTTGTCCATTGAAAGATTGTTTGTCTAAAGGTATGTGGTCCATTGAAAGATTGTTTGTCTAAAGGTATGTTTTCCATTGAAAGATTGTTTGTCTAAAGGTATGTGCTACATTTAAAGATTGTTTGTCTAAAGGTATGTGATCCATTTAAAGATTGTTTGTCTAAAGGTATGTGATCCATTTAAAGATTGTTTGTCTAAAGGTATGTTGTCCATTGAAAGATTGTTTGTCTAAAAGTATGTGGTCCATTTAAAGATTGTTTGTCAAAAAGGTCTGTAATCAAACTAAAGATTGAGGAGAAGAACTATATAAGTTTTCTTTCATTCTAATCCCTTTCAGTCTATTGCTGTTAATGTATATGTAAAATGTTAATTATGTTATGTACATGTAACATACGGAAATAACTAATGTTTAAACTAAACTAAACATTGCTAGAATAAAGATTCATCAAAGTAAATATTGATATTATAAAAAGGTTGACAAGAACAAATGTCACAAGTCTACAAATTTAGGTGATTTTGCAATATACAAATGTTCATATATTTCAGAAGGTATAATATATACTACTATGCTAGAAATCTCCAGCAGTGCTGAATGATTCACAGATGTTGTAGATCTAAATAATTGGCATAAAAAACAGAAAGTGAACCTCTATTGAAACTGTTTATCCGACAGTTCTATCATGAATCAAGATATTCTGGTAATAATTGCCCAACTTTTATGGACAGTTAGCTTCAAATGTTCCCCCAACAGGGGTTGATAAACTTTCTGATCATTAAATCTTCCCACCATTTCTAGCTCTTTCAAATGAAAAATGTGTAGAGATAAACAGATAAGAAAGAAAGAAAGAAAAAATGAATAAGTGGATATAATATCTGGCTTGGCTTATGATAGCCCCTGCAGTTGGTTCTGATATGTCATTTATACTAAATTAAATGTCACAGATAATGATGTACTATCTTTGTTTCATTGCTTTGTTTGTGCGGGCCTTTGTCTAATGTTGTTAAAACTTGTGGCCCAAACCATTTGTATTTTCATGATATGTATTGTATCTGTATGTGTATGACATATGTACTATTAATTTGCACTAAAATATGGTTTAATAAAAAATTGCTTTGTTTTCTTGGAATTAATTACCAAGAAATTACAGTCTACATCCAACAAAATACTTCGACATAATTGAAGTTTGACATAACGAAAGTATATATAAACAGATCCAGTTACATGTAAACTGATGGAGTCTGAAACAGAACTTTGATCCGACTTCGAGATAACCAGAGAAGTCTACATAACCGACTTTGACATACCGGATGTAGACTGTATTAACGAAAACACCTACTTGTAGACATATTACATTCAGTTAAATCTAGTTAGGGAAATGTGTAACAAATTTCTTTTTTTATTTTCATCATATATATTTTACATAGCATATTATACATAATTATTAAATAATAAACATTTATTTTAGAAACATATGTTTTGTTTTTTACCTTTGTTTATCGTCGCTACCGGTTGCCCATATGAGCGACGCCTCCTGAAGAGATTAGTTATTTTAGATTTTTGAAGGATAGTGCATGATACAGACAGACCCATTCCAGAGTCTTCTCTAGTTCTTTTACGTGCACGGTGTAAAGCACCGACACAAGACCTCGGTATAACGTCCCATCTGAAAGACTGTTAATTTTATTAGGGTCAGACGGGGGATCAAACCTGCGATCCCTGGATTACCTGTCCAGCGAAACATATGTTTAGATTTCATACTTTATATACATATCTACCGTAATTGTCCAACATATGATATAATCCTCACTGAAAAAACGAAATGTGCTTCATATATATAGAATATATGGAACATAGTATTGATTCCAGCAGTTCTAAGTGTGAACAAACATATGACATCGACCGTGGGCATTTCAACCACATCTCCAACTCCATGTCTAGCGATTTAGGGCTAGAATGTCGAACGTCGCATGCCGTACGCTATCCCCACCCACCCAGCTGATTCCATCACGTTAATACATTTTTGTTGTCCCTTGCTGTGTCCTATACTTCCTTATATAGGAGGTACAGGGAAACAATTTCAGCCCACATACATGTTGTCCCTTGCTGTGTCCTATACTTCCTTATATAGGAGGTACAGGGAAACAAGTCAGCCCACATACATGTTGTCCCTTGCTGTGTCCTATACTTCCTTATATAGGAGGTACAGGGAAACAATTTCAGCCCACATACATGTTTTTATTTTTGAATATCCCACCCAACAAATTTCTTAATGTCGTAATCCTGTTCAACATGATTGTGGCCATGTGTTAAAGGATTGTTGTCATGTAATTATACAGTCAAACCTGCCTTCAGCAGCCAGATGAGGGAATCACAGAAAGTGGTTGCTTAGTGCAGGTGGCTGCTTAATAGAGGTCAACTATATAATAAAAATCCATAATGGGAATCTTGAAACTGGCTGCTTAATACAGGTTGACTGCTTAATAGAGGTGACCACTAACACAGGTTTGACTGTATTCATAATAAAATCACTATTACCTCGGAGTCACGTTAAACAAAATGCACTCGAGAAAACATTTAAATTGTACAAGTCCTCGAAATAAATAAAATCTTGTTTGACTATCCTAATCTGTTTAGATAAACATGATGTCATTCAGCTTAAAATTAAAGTCACTCGGCTTTGTCTACATTCCATTCATGTGATCGTTATCTAAATATGTTCTAAACATAGCGTACCGTATGCAAATTAGCATAACCGATCGTTTCCGATCATTTCCGTGTCGCTTGTCAATCGTGGTGGCTTCAAAAAATTTGTATCCATTTCCTTTCGCTTTGTTATGTTATGTTATGTTATATTTCGGGTTTTACACCTACATCAGCACCATTTTTGGGCTATATCGCCGGCGGGCAGTCTACCTAACAACACCTTTCCTGGGCAGGCTCCAGCGGTTAACCAGTACTTGGGTGCACCAACCACCGTAAGAAACTGCCAACTTTTTCATATAAATGAAACACGGTCTGAGCGGGGCTCGAACCCCGTGACTATCAGTGATGATAGGTTACAGTGGTATACAAGTCAGCGACTGTAACCACGCGACCACGGAGGCGGATCCTTTCGCTTTGTAAATCACCAGAGCCTATAACTGAATGTGCATAAATAATGTTTAGCATGTCTTATTAGCCCCTAACCTGCTGAATAAATTGGACGAAAAGTGCAAACAACATAGATCCAGATCAGCCACGGCGTAGCACCTCGTCTGATCAGGATCTATATTGTTTGCTATTCAGACAAGTGATTTAGCTCCACTATCCGAATAGCAAATAGCATAGAGCCTGATTAGACAGCATGTTCTGTGCCGTGTGATCTGGCTTTATACTGTTTGCAAAAGCGACTTGCAAAAGTGACGAAAAGTCGTGATTGGCAGGTTATGGGTTAAGATTGCAAGTATTAATAATTGGACACATGCATCAAGTGGAGTGTAAAATAACATTGCTGATTCATATATTGACGGTATACTGTATATAGCTCCAGCTCCTCCACAGATTGTGTTCCGCAATTGTTTTTCCTTGTCAAGTAATGAGCAATAAAAGTATGTTTTCCCACTTGGAATTAGTGAGCCTGTGTTTCTTGGTGTTGAGATGATCTGATACTGCAAGATAAACCTGTAGCTATAAAGAACAAAGTGGTTGTTGACCAAGATAAAGAAACAGATGTATTGTTCCAGGACAGATAGTGCTGTTGAGAATGTGTATGATAGTCTGGAACTAGGGGGTAACAGGTGTAATGTGCCAGGACAGATAGTGCTGTTGAGAATGTGTATGATAGTCTGGAAGTAGGGGGTAACAGATGTAATGTCCCAGGACAGATAGTGCTGTTATGAATGTGTATGATAGTCTGGGGGGGTAACAGATGTAATGTTACAGGACGACAGATAGTGCTGTTGAGAATGTGTATGATAGTCTGGGGGGTAACAGATGTAATGTTACAGGACAAATAGTGCTGTTGAGAATGTGTATGATAGTCTGGGGGGTAACATATGTAATGTTACAGGACAGATAGTGCTGTTGAGAATGTGTATGATAGTCTGTAACTAGGGGGTAACAGGTGTAACGTTCCAGGACAGATAGTGCTGTTGAGAATGTGTATGATAGTCTGGAAGTAGGGGGTAACAGATGTAATGTCCCAGGACAGATAGTGCTGTTATGAATGTGTATGATAGTCTGGGGGGGTAACAGATGTAATGTTACAGGACAGATAGTGCTGTTGAGAATGTGTATGATAGTCTGGGGGGGTAACAGATGTAATGTACAGGACAGATAGTGCTGTTGAGAATGTGTATGATAGTCTAGGGGGGTAACAGATGTAATGTTACAGGACAGATAGTGCTGTTGAGAATGTGTATGATAGTCTGAACTAGGGGGTAACAGATGTATGTTACAGGACAGATAGTGCTGTTGAGAATGTGTATGATAGTCTGGAACTAGGGGGTAACAGATGTATTGTTACAGGACAGATAGTGCTGTTGAGAATGTGTATGATAGTCTGAACTAGGGGGTAACAGATGTAATGTTACAGGACAGATAGTGCTGTTGAGAATGTGTATGATAGTCTGGGGGGTAACAGATGTAATGTTACAGGACAGATAGTGCTGTTGAGAATGTGTATGATAGTCGGTAGGGGTAACAGATGTAATGTTACAGGACAGATAGTGCTGTTGAGAATGTGTATGATAGTCTGTGGGGTGTGTTGTTGGGTGTGTGTTGGGGGGGGTAACAGATGTAATGTTACAGGACAGATAGTGCTGTTAGAATGTGTATGATAGTCTAGGGGGGGTAACAGATGTAATGTTACAGGACAGATAGTGCTGTTGAGAATGTATATGATAGTCTGGGGGGTGGGTAACAGATGTAATGTTACAGGACAGATAGTGCTGTTGAGAATGTGTATGATAGTCTGGGGGGGGTAACAGATGTAATGTTACAGGACAGATAGTGCTGTTGAGAATGTGTATGATAGTCTGTGGGGGGGGTAACAGATGTAATGTTACAGGACAGATAGTGCTGTTGAGAATGTGTATGATAGTCTGGGGGGTAACAGATGTAATGTTACAGGACAGATAGTGCTGTTGAGAATGTGTATGATAGTCTGTGGGGGGGGTAACAGATGTATGTTACAGGACAGATAGTGCTGTTGAGAATGTGTATGATAGTCTGGGGGGTAACAGATGTATTGTTACAGGACAGATAGTGCTGTTGAGAATGTGTATGATAGTCTGTAACTAGGGGGTAACAGGTGTAACGTTCCAGGACAGATAGTGCTGTTGAGAATGTGTATGATAGTCTAGGGGGTAACAGATGTATTGTTACAGGACAGATAGTGCTGTTGAGAATGTGTATGGTAGTCTAGGGGGTAACAGATGTATTGTTACAGGACAGATAGTGCTGTTGAGAATGTGTATGATAGTCTAGGGGGTAACAGATGTAATGTTACAGGACAGATAGTGCTGTTGAGAATGTGTATGATAGTCTAGGGGGTAACAGATGTATTGTTACAGGACAGATAGTGCTGTTGAGAATGTGTATGATAGTCTAGGGGGTAACAGATGTAATGTTACAGGACAGATAGTGCTGTTGAGAATGTGTATGATAGTCTAGTGGGTAACAGATGTATTGTTACAGGACAGATAGTGCTGTTGAGAATGTGTATGATAGTCTGGGGGGTAACAGGTGTAATGTTACAGGACAGATAGTGCTGTTGAGAATGTGTATGATAGTCTAGGGGGTAACAGATGTAATGTTACAGGACAGATAGTGCTGTTGAGAATGTGTATGATAGTCTAGGGGGTAACAGATGTATTGTTACAGGACAGATAGTGCTGTTGAGAATGTGTATGATAGTCTAGGGGGTAACAGATGTAATGTTACAGGACAGATAGTGCTGTTGAGAATGTGTATGATAGTCTAGGGGGTAACAGATGTATTGTTACAGGACAGATAGTGCTTTTGAGAATGTGTATGATAGTCTGGGGGGTAACAGGTGTAATGTTACAGGACAGATAGTGCTGTTGAGAATGTGTATGATAGTCTAGGGGGTAACAGATGTATTGTTACAGGACAGATAGTGCTGTTGAGAATGTGTATGATAGTCTGGGGGGGTAACAGATGTATTAACAGATGTATTGTTACAGGACAGATATTGCTGTTGAGAATGTGTATGATAGTCTGGGGGGGGGTAACGGATGTAATGTCCCAGGACAGATAGTGCTGTTGAGAATGTGTATGATAGTCTGGGGGGGGGGTAACGGATGTAATGTCCCAGGACAGATAGTGCTGTTGAGAATGTGCCTGATGATCTGGAACTGGGGGGGGGGGTAACAGATGTACAGATAATGGTTAACAGTTCCTGGCAAATGAATTGGAGATAATTATGTGAAGTAACAAGTGTTCCCACTCCTACACAGTGTCAATGATGTATGTTTACTGGTTCAATGAGATACATCCGTCAGTTACTGTCCCTGAATACTCCCTAAAAGTAGATAGGTCCTATTAAGTGTTTTCCTCTGTTTTTATCGTTGCTTCCTTTGCACAACATGCTAGCAATATCGCTTCATATGATTATAAAATTACTATATCTCAACAGATCTCCTACAGTATATGCAATCAATGTTATCACTTAATTATCACATTTATCATACAGCAACATCTAGTTAGGGAACAACAGTAAAAACAAAGGATTCTAACTAAAAGGACCTATTCACATTTTGGAATAAATCAAGACTTTATTTTGCCAAGGGAGGTAATAGAAAATTATAGATGTCCCTCATTATATTTACAATTATCATCGTAAGATTGCTTGTGGAATTTTATAAATAATTGAAACAGTTAGTTTTTGTGCATATATCACGTATATATCACGTATATATCACGTATATATCATGTATATATCACGTACCTAGGTTTAGCATACAATCAAGAAATACTAAATTCACATTCTGTAAATGTTACATTTATGGAGAAAATTTAAATAAGCTTTTAGCTTTAATCCATATGTTCTTGTATAATAATGTTACGGTGGATGATGTAAATATTGATGAATAAAATATGTTATATGTTAGTTGTTCCAAATGAGTGTGTGACAGTGTTGGTACCATGGGGCGGATATTATTGACAGTTGCACTATGGTTGGTAAATTTTCTCTGAAATTTTCCAGAAATAATTATTTTGACGTCATATATTGTTGGATATCCCGGAAATATCATTAATATGACTGATTTAACGGAAATATCATTAATATGACTGATTTAACGGAAATATCATTAATATGACTGATTTAACGTAGGGAATACAGTTACAAAAGAGTGGTGTCTGTAAACAGAAAACAAACCATAACTTCATGCATGTTGTCAGGTGACGGAATAAATAAAAACGGTGTCAGTTTATTGGTATTGGTTTCATATCGAAAATAGCGGCAACCTCAAATACTGTTAACTCATTTGAGAATCTGCATACCGTTCAAACAGTATTTGCAAAGAACATAGAGCCGGATCAGCCGCCACGGAACTTTCCATCTGATCAGGTTCTATGCTGTTTGCTATTCAGATGATCTTGCTAAGACACTTGGCTATGTAGCAAACAACATAGATCCTGATCAGCACGCAGCGTCACGCTGCGGCTGATCTGGATCTATGATGTTTGCAAAAGCCTTTAAATGTATCCAGAATGAAATGGGTTAACGTCCGGACAATTTGTAATGCAGAACGTTAATTTGAATACGAGAGAAAGTACACCAAGTGAAGTCTTAATGGATAGGCAAGAATATTTAGATAAAATATGAAACGATGTGCGAAACTTGTGATCAGAAATATGATATATACCCTGTGTAATTTAGTTACATTTTATCTATAGAGAAGCATTTGAATGACAGGTTATTGTTTTACAATTTGTGTCGCCAGTCAGGCCGCAATCAGAAATGGATATTCGTATATAAGTTTCCATTGCCCTATAAATTGAGGGTGTTAGATATATATTCTAACCTTACTTTTCGACTACCCAAGTATTAATCGAGTCTGTTGTATGTAAAATCTGAACATCCCAAGTATTAATCGAGCCTGTTGTATGTAAAATCTGAACATCCCAAGTATTAATCGAGCCTGTTGTATGTAAAATCTGAACATCCCAAGTATTAATCGAGCCTGTTGTATGTAAAATCTGAACATCCCAAGTATTAATCGAGTCTGTTGTATGTAAAATCTGAACATCCCAAGTATTAATCAAACCGGTTGTATGTAAAATCTGAACATCCCAAGTATTAATCGAGTCTGTTGTATATAAAATCTGAACATCCCAAGTATTAATCGAACATTCAACTCCGCTAAAGTTTAAGCTGAATTTATTTTGCAACGATTGCGAAGCAAGTTGTAACAACTTATATTAATCATTCTCGTTGCCGCTGATGAAAACGTAAATGTGGTCATTCGAGTGGGAGGAAACCTCCTAAGTATTATTATTGAGTGTGGTGAATATAAAATCTGAACATCCAACTCCGCTATGAAAGGATAGAATGACAGACGATCAGACAGACTGATACGTAAAATTTAAATATATGACCGTATTAAATGTAGATTATTCTAATGATACAATATTTCTGTTCTGTAAATCGCGTAAGTATTCTTATTTAAACATCGGAGTAAATCAAAAACTGTCTATGCCCCGGACACACCATATACTGTACAAAATAATCAGATTCCATGACGATCAATGGCACGATCTACCACAAACAGCACTAAATTATATATACCAGCCCTATGTTTGTAACAAGAAAGCTCGAAAACGGGAGGTGGCCAATGGAAAGGGAAGTAACTGTTGTTACTGTACATGTAATCGTATGGAACATGAGTATCATATTGGAATGTCGTTGAAATTTATTATGGGAATGGTGTACCCTGACACATCCTTTGGTTCTTCAGATGTCAGATACACGTACTAAATATGGGAATGGTGTACCCTGACACGTCCTTTGGTTCTTCAGATGTCAGATACACATACTAAATATGGGATTGATGTACCCTGACATGTCCTTTGGTTCTTCAGATGTCAGATACACATACTAAATATGGGAATGGTGTACCCTGACACGTCCTTTGGTTCTTCAGATGTCAGATACACATACTAAATATGGGAATGGTGTACCCTGACACGTCCTTTGGTTCTTCAGATGTCAGATACACGCACTAAATATGGGAATGGTGTACCCTGACACGTCCTTTGGTTCTTCAGATGTCAGATACACATACTAAATATGGGATTGATGTACCCTGACACGTCCTTTGGTTCTTCAGATACACATACTAAATATGGGAATGGTGTACCCTGACATGTCCTTTGGTTCTTCAGATACACGCACTAAATATGGGAATGGTGTACCCTGACACGTCCTTTGGTTCCGCAGATGTCAGATACACGCACTAAATATGTGTTGTAACTGTTGAATACTAAAATCTTGTGTAACTCTCTCCAGAAACACATAACAATAGTGTTATGAGCATAAATTAAATTTTTAACCGGTAATATCCTACTCATGTTCTCGTATTGTTTTGCTAATGTTGACATCACTGTAACTTTAACTTGTGGTAAAATGACTGCATCATCATTGCGCAGTGTCATAATGCATCCTACCTTAGCAGACGTTGGACGCTATACTAGAAAAACTAAATCAGCGAGGGTATAGTCTGTTTTTATTCTTTTAATTTACTTCTTAAATTGTGTCTGTAACTACAGATATGAAACATCTGGAAAAATGAAAATTTACTGTTCAGTTTAAATTTTGTGTAATTTTGTTTGTGATCCTACGAGATTTTAATGACGAAAATGGCTTGTAATCGTGAATATTAATGAGTGTGAATATATGTGTGTTTTAGGTATCTTCATATAATGTAAATATTATAATCTATTGAAGCATTTGAACATACTCAGTGCATTCTCCCTTGTGTTATAGCTTACATGATATGTATCTGTGTCACCTTGTATCTGTTCCACCTTGAATCCGTTCCACCTTGTTATCTGTTCCACCTTGTATCCATTCCACCTTCCATCTGTTCCACCTTGTATCTGTTCCACCTTGCCATCTGTTCCACCTTGTATCTGTTCCACCTTGCCATCTGTTCCACCTTGTCATCTGTTCCACCTTCCATCTGTTCCACCTTGTATCTGTTCCACCTTGCCATCTGTTCCACCTTGTCATCTGTTCCACCTTGCCATCTGTTCCACCTTGCCATCTGTTCCACCTTGCCATCTGTTCCACCTTGTCATCTGTTCCACCTTGTATCCATTCCACCTTCCATCTGTTCCACCTTCCATCTGTTCCACCTTGTATCCATTCCACCTTGTATCCGTTCCACCTTGTATACATTCCACCTTGTCATCTGTTCCACCTTGTATCCGTTCCACCTTGCCATCTGTTCCACCTTGTCATCTGTTCCACCTTGCCATCTGTTCCACCTTGCCATCTGTTCCACCTTGTATCCATTCCACCTTGTATCCGTTCCACCTTCCATCTGTTCCACCTTGCCATCTGTTCCACCTTGTATCTGTTCCACCTTGCCATCTGTTCCACCTTGTATCCATTCCACCTTGTATCCGTTCCACCTGTATCCGTTCCACCTGTTCACCTTCCATCTGTTCCACCTTGCCATCCGTTCCACCTTCCATCTGTTCCACCTTGCCATCTGTTCCACCTTGCCATCTGTTCCACCTTCCATCTGTTCCACCTTGTATCTGTTCCACCTTGCCATCTGTTCCACCTTGTCATCTGTTCCACCTTCCATCTGTTCCACCTTGTATCTGTTCCACCTTGCCATCTGTTCCACCTTGCCATCTGTTCCACCTTGTATCCATTCCACCTTCCATCTGTTCCACCTTGTATCCATTCCACCTTGTATCCGTTCCACCTTGTATTCATTCCACTGTGTATCTCTTCCACTTTCAATCTGTTCCACCTTGCATCATTCCATCTTGTATCTCATCCACTTTACATTTTTCCACCTTCCAGCTGTTCCATCTGGCATCCATTCCATCTCTTCCATTTTCCATCTCTTCCACCTAATGGTAATGTTCCGATGTCTCCTCACATCATTGGTTGTGCGTTATTACTTCAGTTTAGTGCATTCCCACAACAATGTGACAATTTGTCTCTAGTGAATATACCATTATCATATAAATAATACTTTGGCATGTTTACTCCCCCAAACAAACGAGACTTACCTTAAGTTGATGTTTGGTTGTGATTCTATGTAGTCATATTCTACTCGAGGGATCATATGAGATGCGCGCCAACCATGACCGTGATTGTCAGTACTTAAAAGCGTAATCACAAGACCAAAAAATGTTCTCGAAAGTTTCCATACAACTGTATAAAAACCAGTAATCACATAGTATGTGTGATAACCAAGATAAACCATCACAAAGGGAGGGGAAACATATACCATTTTAGGGTGGGCATATGATCCCTCGAGTAGAATATGACTACATAGAGTCACAACCAAACATCAACTTAAGGTAAGTCTCGTTTGTTTGGGGGATTCTATTATGTCATACTACTCTCAATCATTAAAAACTTTTTTGGTCTCATACATGCAATAGAAACGTAACATATCCGTTAGTTGTCTTTATTACATTATAATGACAAGACTGCATCTGCAAATGATGTCTCTGCATGCTGAATATTCTTATTATAATACTGCGCAAACGTTTGTGCATTTGTCCATCCAGCCACTGTCAAAATATCCTTAATGGGGGGATATAACTAGCTTTGGCTCTGGAGGTTGAAGCTGCTCTAACACTGTGAGCTTTGAAAATGGATATATCTATCCCTGATAAACACATAACAGTTTTTAACCATTGACTTATGGTACTTGCAGTAACTGCTGCATGCGGTTTCAAATAACTTATAAAAAGAGAATCTCCATTATTCCGTAATGTTTGTGTTCTCTTAATATATTCTGTCAATGTATATACAACACATAATCTCCTATCTGGAGTATAACCTTTCAAGGTAACATATGACATGGGCCTTCCTGGCTTTGACTCTTTTAATGTGTCTTTATACTGCAATACATAGAAATCTGAACCTTTCCTGAGGTTCTTCAAGGTGAGAAGTTGTAACGACTGAGCTCTACTGGCTTGAGTAAGTGCAATTAACATTGCTAATTTCAATGTCAATAACTTTAAAGATAGTAATTGAATTGGCGGGAGTGTTTTTAAATAAGTAATAGTTTTTGCCACATCCCATATTTCTTTGTATCAAACTTTCGGTGGACGTAAATTGAAAGTTCCTTTGCAAAATCTTTTAATCAGAGGATGTTGCCCAACAGCAAATCCGTCTAGAATAATGCCTAATGCTGATAGTGCACTTCTTGCAGTGTTGATCGATTCATAAGATAATCCACTATCAAAAAGCATTGATAAAAAGTCTAAAACAATGGTTATAGCAACCTGAACTGGATTAACTTGCTTTTTATCGCAGAACTGAAACCATCTTTTGATGTAAACCGAGTACTGTTTCTGTGTAGTTGCTTTCCATGAAGACAAGATAATACTGGAAGCCCTCTCTGAAATCTGTCTATCTTGTAATGATTTCCTGATAATCGAGAAACTACCAGATTTAAATTGTCCACTAGAGGGTGCACTTTCTTCGTGTAAGGAACATACATTACTTTGTGTGTCACTGGTATCACATAGGGAGTGTCTATCAACAGTTCCAGAAACATGTTCCACCAATTTTGAGGTGGCCAAAGTGGTACAACCATGATGCAATCTCCTTGATCTCTTCTCAACTTCTGTAGAACTCGCCCAATAACACTGAAAGGACAGAAAATGTACATGAACATTTTAGACCAATGACATGAAAATGCATCTACAAACAATGCCTCGGCATCTGGTTTGCACGACACATATTTGGGCAGTTGTGTGTTTAACCTAGAAGCAAACATATCTATTTCTGGTTTTCCCCAAATATCTACAAGTTTGATAAATATTTCTTCACTGAGTTTCCACTCAACATTTACATTGAAATTTCTTGATCCATGATCAGAAATATTGTCTTTCCCTGGTATGTAACTGGCAGACATCCATATACATCTTTCCATGCACCAAACCCACAGTTTGTGAACTAATTCATTGCATTTTACTGATCTACATCCACCCATATTTCTAATGTAGGCAACTGTGCAGGAATTATCTGATAGGACTTGTACATGAATATTTTGTTTTGACTTGCAAAAGGCCCTTACAGATAAACTAGCTGCTAGTAACTCTAAATAGTTAATGTGATGCTGGGATTCTTCTGTGGTCCATCTACCACCAATTTCTTGTGTCTCACATGTTCCAGCCCAGCCTAACATTGAGGCATCAGTTGTGATCACGATATCAATATTGCCATGATCTATAATTCTTTCCTGTGAGGATAAATTATCGATCCACCATTTCAATTCTATTCTCATGTCGTCAGTGACAAACATTTTAGAAGAAAAATCACCTTTTGATTTTTTCAATTCAAGTTTTCAATTCTTCTATAGAAAAGATGGCCATATTCGACAGCAGAAAAACTCGATACCATCAGGCCAAGAACTCTAGCAATAAGTTTTATAGTAACTCTAGATTTTTTGTATACATTCACATATTCTTGTACAATTGAAATGACTTTCATTTCTGGAAGAGTAACTACCATCTTCTCTGAATTAATGTCATTACCCAAAAAGGTGATTTTTCTTGTAGGAACAAGAACTGACTTTTTCTCATGTATCATAAAACCAACATCTGTCATCAGGTTTACTGTATCTGTGACATTCTGAAAAGGTGTCACCAACCAGAAACAAATTATCTATGTAACCTGAATTTGTGTATCCTCGTACACGTAACGATGCATATAATGGTTTCATGATCTTTGTGAACATTCGCGGAGCAAAAGAAATACCATTTGGTAAACACTGGTATTGATATATGGTACCAGACTTAACAAATCTTAATTTTATCTGGTCCTCCTCAACAATAAATACAGAATAATATGCATGCTTGAGGTCAATCGAGGCCATGAAACAACCTGGTTTAACCAGTTTCAAGACCGACGATTCAAATGTGTCCATTTTGAAATGATAGTATGGAATGCTCTCATTCAATTTTTTCAAATTTAGTATCATTCTGTATTCACCCTGCTTTTTTGGGACAAGAAAAATAAAAGAAATAAACTCATCTGGGTGATGCTCTACCTTTTTTATTACTTCCATTTCAAGTAATCTACAATTTGTTCTTCTTCACAAATAAAATTAGTTGTGATACATTTGGTTTGAACTGGATTTACATCATTAATAAACTCAATATGACAATGCTTCAAAATGTCTAAAATATTTTGATCTCCGAGTTATTTTTCTCCAATTTTCCTCATAAAATCTAAGCCTACCAGCTCGAAATTGTTGACTAACCTTCTCTATTTCCTTTGCCCCTCCTTGTAGTTTGTTGTCCAAACTGTATTTGAACTTGTGGCAGCATAGGCAGGGTTGAAACCTCTACACGTCGTGTTTCTCTGTCTTTTTATAACTTTCCTTTCTAGCAACAGTTGTTTCACAAACACTGCCATTTGCTGGAAGCTTCAACGAAGCTGCATTTACTTTATTTTGGTCTTCCATACCTGAATTTAGCATGACATTCGCCATGTTGTAAAAATAGTCTCTAACCCAAAGTTGAATTATTTCGCACTGACAATCACGGTCACGGTTGGCGCGCATCTCATATGAGAACGAGACGTATGACGTAATAGAATTACTAATTTATAATATTGCACAATGTCCTGCTGTTAGTAATACAACAAAGGTTTAGTTTAGTGTGATTATAGTGCAATATGCGTTCATTATGTATAATGAACATGTAAAAGCCGGTCTAAATACTCACTTTTATAAGATCTTGTGTGGTCTTGTTAGTTGTACCGACTTTATAATAAAGAATACTTGACATGATAGCAAAGTGCAACCTGACACGCACGAACACTAAACTAATACTTGGAATTGTGTATGCATTAGTGCAACCAAGATCTGGTGCGAAATTGCTGTCTAGGTGATCCTGAATAGGAGGTAGATTAATTCTGAACATAAAAGTGGTAATAAAAAGTGACAGGAGTCTGTGACATAATTAGGCAGTACCTCACAAGAGTACTTTACAGATTCCCTTCAGGCATGTTCTCCTCTTTCGTCTCTGAGGAGGTGGTTGGGTGGTTACTGTCATTTATCTTCAAATCACTTGTCTCTCACCTCTGTAGGACTGTAGGTTCAAACACCACTGCGAGTGTTAAACTTTTTCAGGTGAGGAAGCTATTTAGCCAGATTGCAGAAGGTTGGTGGTTCTACCTGGGTGCCTGTCTTTGTCTGAAATACTGCTCGGAAGGGCATCGGAGTCCTTTCATGACGAATAACAGCTAATTTATACAAATTTATTTTAGATCAATTGCGAAACAAGTTCTTATAACTTATATTAATCTATAATTAATCTCTCGAGAGTTCATTCCTGATATAATCCATCGCCATGAGGGAGAGAGAAGATGCAACATGGAATTTAAATGCCTTGCCTAAGGGCACAATCGTAACGGCTCCAGTGGGGCTCGAACTCTGGGCCTTTCACACCTGAAGCGAACACGCTATCACGACTTGCAATAACAGTTGGAGTGTCACCATATAACCTACACTGTAGGTGTGACTTTAAGCCGCAAAACAGACTCGGTGGAGGACATGTCGTCATCTGTATTTTTTCTCCATCTCCACTTCACATGTTTTACAATCTCTGTCTGTGTGGTACTTGAATGTGAGGGTTGTTGGTGTTCTTGGTAATTTCATATAAGATATAAACCGCATTGTTGCCTGTTTTATAGTCATTAACCCATTTCATTCTGGATACCGTTCAAACAGTATTTGCAAAGAACATAGAGCCAGATCAACCACCACGGAATGTGCCGTCTGATCAGGCTCTATGCTGTTTGCTATTCAGATGATCTTACTAAGACACTTGGCTATGTAGCAAACAACATAGATCCTGATCAGCATGCAGCGTCACGCTGCGGCTGATCTGGATCTATGTTGTTTGCAAAAGCCTTTAAATATATCCAGAATTAAATGGATTAAAGATTATAGGAAATCAATTCCTGGTTTAATGATTTGATACCTGATCATAACTTAATTACAGTTGATTGTGCCCAGCTATATAATATAATATTCCTGCTTACAAATCTTCTGAGACAAAACGGAGGGACAATTAACTGTCATTAACATTGTTCCAAAACCAGTGTGGCATAAAAACGGTTCCTTCCTCAAAAACTCATTATGTTGAATTAAGCATCAAGAACTTTAATTGAAGTTAAAGAGTCTCTGTACACCATCCTAAACTACTGGATATGGTTTCAGCAATCGCTGAGAATGTTTTCTTGAACAACAGTGTTCTTCACTAAATTCAACATTACAAATGGCTTTAAATAAAGCCTGCGTTGATATTAATTCTAAAATTTTCAAAACCAAATCGGTCCAGGTCGCAATCGACAGCGCAACTGCACTGTTAGCAAAAATCAATTTCCTAGAAACAAAACACAGAAATTCCATCTATTTTATTTTTTGGACATTTTTAGACATGCACCTGTTGTATTTTGAAGAAGCTCCGTACGGTTACTTCCCTTAAATGTATGTAATTTTGTACTGCCATACAAGCGATGAACATATATGTTTATACCAAACCACAGGCACAAGACACAAATATTTTTTTTGGCCCTATGGTCATATAGTAAGTAATGTTCACAAGACACAAACATTTTTGTTTTGGCCCTATGGTCATAATTATAGTAAGTAATTGTTTGGTATTTTTGGCCCTAAAGTTACTTACTATATGACCATAGGGCCAAAATAAAATGTGTGTCTTGTGCCTGTGTGGCCAAACAAACTTTCATTTGACGAAGAGTACCTTATGTGTATGCTGTTGCTGCCAGACAAAACACAATAAAGTAAGAACAAGAAACATCACTGAGTATCCTTATTTATATTTTCAGTAATGGGTGAAGAGCCGCTGGCACCTGCCAGTTACCAGCAGAGCGAGCAAGCACCGTATGATTATTCGTATGAAACGTCTCTAGGAGCTTCTTACGGCGCATCTTATGGGGAGGAAGATAGGAAGGACAGTTCATGGACTGACAGACAGCAGAGAAAGTAAGACATTTACTACCGTAATGTACCGTAATGTACCTGCAATATGAATGTCACATAATGGAGTTAAAGCGGAACTAAATCGGTGTTAAAAGATTTCTGCACGTGATCCTTAATGATGTTCTTTAATATACTTCTGCAAAATAGGGTTAAGATGCACAGTACAACCATTAAATACAATATTTGAATAGAAGGAGTGCTTTATAATGGGCCAGTGTATCTTACTAGACAAAATTTTGTTTGAAAATCGTAAAAACCAAAATATAATTTTTTAAACAATTTTTTTATTAGGGCGAAGTCAGGGTCCCTAGGGCGACAATTTCGCCCACATCGCCCTCTAGAATGATCCCTGTATGTGTGACCACAGCACATGTATCATGAGAAAAGATGTGCTACCAATGATCACAAAGAGTCTGCGAGCAAATTTACAATTGTAAATCTCACCCTTTGCACCCTGCACTTAATTATTTTCGGAGTATTCTGGAGTAACCTACATCTAACCGACAGTATCACGTGATTACCTCCCCTGTATGGCAGGATATGAGTAATAAACAAATGTCCCTTCCAGGTTGTGTTAACTGTTTCGGAAATTCCTACTTTCACTTTTGCAAATTTCGGGAAGGGCCGTAACTAATGTTGCTAGAACTTGTGGCCTGACCCGTTTGCCTTTATTTAATTTGTCATGTTTTGTATTCACATGTATATATGTAAAACGAATCAAGCAATAAAACATGATTAAACTAAACTAAAAATTTGCAAATTTGCAGATCACATAAAATTATCACCTGATGAAAATTAATTGTTTAAATTATTTCGTAAGAATGTGTACTGTAATTGCAATGTTACTTATTGTTGTGTGCGATGGACGTAATGTCGCTTTAATGGTCACATTTCATATGAGACAATAACTTTTTAGCAGCTGCAACCATCTATCAACATTTAGTGTTGAGCAGGATTATGGAATCAACACCATTGTACAAAAGTGTGTCAAAGTACCACAGTGATGGTCTTCCATTATGTACTTAGAATTTGATAGAATTAATGAGTTGTGTCAACACCATATGGACACTAGGTACTCTAAACAAATGTTGATTGAGCATTGTATGGAAGCTTTATGCACAACAGTGTCGCAGGTTTATTTACTGAGTTATCTCTTCTGTCCAGGATTTGGTTATTTGTCAGTTTTATGTCATTATTTCATTACTTTTTGAAATTTCTATATCATTACTATTCATGCAGGAATTTAGGAAACTCCCGCAAATAGAGTAACTGACACACAGATAAACTGACCATATTTGTCAGGAGTATTAATTTTAATGTTTTACTACTAATTTTGGATGTTACATAAGCGATATACAGAACAGTCTCCAACACAACAACCACACAATGTACTCAGTGTTTTCAATGGATAGTCGTGTAGTGAAACATGTCGGGACGTAACACGTTATAGTATAACTTATTGTCACAGGTGATCCTGTAAGGACCCTGTGTTATAGTATAACGTATTGGCATAGGTGATCCTGTAAGGACCCTGTGTTATAGTATAACTTATTGGCCTAGGTGATCCTGTAAGGAGGGCCCTGTGTTATAGTATAACTTATTTACATAGGTGATCCTGTAAGGAGGACCCTGTGTTATATTTACTCTCCAGACTCATAGCTTCAAAGATAAGGTCACACATACTATGATGTTGAAGTTGCTCTGTCCACCTATATGCATGGATGTGATGATGTGGGTGCATAGTTGTGTCTGGAGTACATCTTTTGTCATTGGTGGAGGGATTATCAGATAACTTGGCACAAATAATTACTCTTAATAAGTTGATATGCTGCAGACCCAGAGCATTGAAGCTAATTAGGTGCATTTTGATGACCCCAAATTGAAAGGGAACCAGACTGTATTACTAGCAATATTTCTTGCTGCAACTATGAGTATAGTTATTAGTGTATTATCTACAAATTTAGTTTATCTCCATTGCCAAACATGTTTTACAATGTTAGATTAATGACTCTCGAGATCTTATTCCTGATGCAATCCATCTGCATGAAGGAGAGAGAAGAGGTCATGTGGCAGTAATTACCTAAGTGCACAATTATACACAGCTGGGCACGAAATCAGGGCCTTTGACACCTGAAGCGAACTCTGCAACCACTGTGCTATCAAGACTTCCACATATCATTATTCATGGCTTTAACATTATACACATCATGAGAGTCTACTACATTCTTCTCTTACCTCTGAAAAAGAAACAATAAGAAGACATAGTGTAAGAGACAGGTTGCCGCTTGTAACATCTACACCATGCCAAACCATCCCTCATACAGGGCCCTGTCTTTCTTTTCCTGTGACATCACAATCTTACACTCCACTAAATCCTTTGTTGTCAGTTGGCACACTTTCCTCCCATTAATCTCCTTTGGACTTGTCTGTCATTGGGTTCTTTGGGTGTGTTTCTTCTCGCAAATAAAGGAATCTTCTGTTGCAGCCTTATGCAAAAAAAACATGTAGCAATCTAAATTTTGGCCACTAAGTGTGTTGGAGAGATCCGTCTTAAATATTTCTAAATTAACCCTTTCAACACCACAGACCTCTAAATAGGCTTACAAAAAGTGTAGATCCAGATGAGCCGGCTCGTGACGAGCCGTCTCATCAGGATCTGCACTTTTTGCCAGTGATATGACTATTTTTAGACATAATTACCCATTTTGATAAATGAACTTGTCCAAATGTGATTTTCTGATTCATTTATTGGTTTATGAATATCATGGACCAGTCCATGTGAGTTACTTGGTGTTGAATGGGTTAAATAATATCAACATAAGATTATTTCAGAAAATTGGTTCATGTTATTCGCTGACTCTAAGCTTAGATCTATTATATATGTCCAATGTTCAGTTTTGTAATATTTATTGCATTTATCACATGTAGCACAATGAAAGACATCACTCATTTTTCTATTATCTCCCTTGACAGATAAAGTCTGATTTATACCGAAATGTAAATTGTCCTTTTAATTGGAATCCTTTGTTTTTACTATTGTTCCCTAACCAGATTTATAATATATATGCGATTTTATCAAATATCGCCAAATATTTTTGCTTTTTTTTTTTTATATTTTGAATATAACATGGTTTGGTGCTCTGAGTTCCGGAATTAACCACTTAGATCTATGGCCTGCATGGTTAATTCCTATGCGTCGGAACTACAAAACCATGTTTTATTCGCCAATAAATAACTGAAAGAGAAATATTATTTCTTAAATAAACTTTTTATTTTGTCAATGTAATTGTTGTATTATATTATCTGGTAACCTCTGTGGCTATATTGATCATCAGACAAATAGAGTTCCTGGAAATTCACAGAGAACTGTAATTACGAATTGCAATCACAAATACACAGGATTATACTCTGATTTTCCAGGGAACATATATGCACCAGATTACCCCTAACTTTTCTAGAAAAACAGCAAACTAGGTACATTTGTCACACTAAATCAGTATTAAATTTGACAGCTCTACACTGAAATCAAAACAAATTCGAATGAACACAGTCAAGTAGTGAGGACATCACAATACAGTCAAACAGTACAGGGAAAGTCATGTATAAACAAAGCAACATGATATTATATCACGTGTCATGGTTGGTGAGGCTCCAGAAATATTATATAGATGCAGTCATCTCTAAATATAAGTAGATGGCTAGCAACTATAGTGGTTTGTCCAGGCTTTAACCCATTTGATTCTGGATACTGATCAAACAGTATTTGCAAAGAACATAGAGCCAGATCAGCTGCCACGGAACGTGCCATCTGATCAGGCTCTATGCTGTTTGCTATTCAGATGATCTTGCTAAGACACTTGGCTATGTAGCAAACAACATAGATCCTGATCAGCACGCAGCGTTACGCTGCGGCTGATCTGGATCTATGTTGTTTGCAAAAGCCTTTAAATGTATCCAGAATGAAATGGGTTAAATTGTGTCGATATTGAAGGGACATAATGGAATAGTGTAGTTAGTGTAATTGCTGTAAATCGATTGTATATACTATATGATGATTTGACGATTGAGCTCATTTACCCTCGCCTGAGGCGAACCACGTGGGCGAGCGATATATACTGTACAGTGAGTACATTACAACACGGTAAAAGCAGTGATGATTGAGCTCATTTACCCTCGCCTGAGGCGAACCATGTGGGCGAGCGATATATACTGTACAGTGAGTACATTACAACACGGTAAAAGCAGTAGGGCGGAGCTACTACGAGACTGACGTATTAACATCATCGATTGGTAAAAATATAAGGTATAAAACCAAGCTTGTGATTCGTTATATTTGGGTATATATATACAATTTTGACTCGTGCTGCCGACACTTTTTAACTGCACAAATATGTAATATACCTAATAAACGCATCACAGGGTGGTTTTATTCCTAAAATGTTCTCAATTACGAGTAACTGGTAGCATGTATACGAATCATACCATGTTATGGAGCATGACATAGATATCGTGGAGCATGACACAGATGTCGTGGAGCATGACACAGATGTTGTGGAGCATGACACAGATGTTGTGGAGAATGACACAGATGTTGTGGAGCATGACACAGATGTCGTGGAGCATGACACAGATGTCGTGGAGCATGACACAGATGTCGTGGAGCATGACACAGATGTTGTGGAGAATGACACAGATGTCGTGGATCATGACACAGATGTCGTGGATCATGACACAGATGTCGTGGAGCATGACACAGATGTTGTGGAGCATGACACAGATGTCATTGAGCATGACACAGATGTCGTGGAGCATGACACAGATGTCGTGGAGCATGACACAGATGTCGTGGAGCATGACACAGATGTTGTGGAGAATGACACAGATGTTGTGGATCATGACACAGATGTCGTGGATCATGACACAGATGTCGTGGAGCATGACACAGATGTTGTGGATCATGACACAGATGTCATAGATCATACACAGATGTCGTGGAGCATGAACGAAGCCTACATGGAGCATGATATTGATGTTGAAATACATGTACCAGTATATCAAACATACACAGCTTCCTGCATAATAAGGCTAATGACTCAATTCGTTTGACATATGCCATTACCATGGTTAGGTTCATACCTGCTGTCATAATATCTCTTAATATATGCAAATTGTTCTACTTTAGTCATTATTTTCCTCTTATCTTAAACAACTTTGTCAACATTTGGATCCATTCTTTCCATAGATCCATTTATCATTTCTGACATCCAATCAGATTGAAGTGTCAAATTCTCTGCTTCTGTTACCCCAAAAGTACTGCAGACTAGTTTAAAGACCAATTCTATTGGTCAATTTGATTGCTTTGGCTTGTGCAAGTGTCAAGCAGTGAATGGGAACTTGTGAAATCATTGGAAGATTATTGAAAATAGCTCATTTTCCTGTCTAACCCTCTTAACCCCAACTGATACTGTCCATTGTTTGCCAATATCATTTTTTCTTCATAATGCCAAATGTTTGCTCAGTGATTGTGTTTTGTCGCCAATTACAGCATATTGAAAGAGCTCGGGAGAAACAGAATGATAAAATGATAGTGTCATCGATTTGTAATTCCGAATAATACCGCTGTAATTGTACATGATTCACAGGGAAAGAGTTGTTCACCATTTCTCTAAATTGATTTTCTGCTACTCATTTGTACTAACAGTCATTTATTTCCTGGGTAAGTCAGATTGTCGGCTCTTTGCTTTATATTAAAATCTGTTATTAACTGTATGTCCTCAAAGCAATGTATTAAGAAATGTTTGTGAAGGTTATTTGAATCCAGGGATCGCAGGTTCGATCCCCTGTCTGACCCTAATAAATCTTTCAGATTGGACTTTAAACCATGCACGTAAAAGAACCATAGGAGATTCTGGAATGGGTCTCTGTCTGTATTATTGCACAATCCTCCAAAAATCTAAAATGACTAATCTCTTCAGGAGGCGTCACTCATGTGGGCAACCGGTAGCGACGATAAATAAGCGTAAAGCACACACACAAGGTTATTTGAATCAACCCTGTATTTTTATAATGGACTTGTCTGTTTTTATTCTAACTTCAAGGATCAGGCTCTAAGTCAGGTCATAGAGATGGAAAGGTTTAAGAAGAATTTATTTCACCAAATACAAACACACAATATAATATTTGAAATAAATCAAAAATGACCCTTGATCAAACATAGTATAACAGTACAATGTATTTCGGCTGTTGTCTTAACCCATAACCTGCCGTATAAATTGGACGGAATGTGCAAACAACATAGATCCAGATCAACCGTGGCGTAACTCCGTCTGTAAGGTCTGATCGTGATGCATGTTGTTTGCTATTCATACAAGTGTTTTAGCTCCACTAACCGAATAGCAAACAGCATAGAGCCAGATCAGATGGCACAGAACCAGTATAGAGCCAGATCAGACAGCACAGAACCAGTATAGAGCCTGATCAGACAGCACAGAACCAGTATAGAGCCTGATCAGACGGCACAGAACCAGCATAGAGCCAGATCAGAAGGTACAGATCCACTATAGAGCCAGATCAGATGGCACAGAACCAGCATAGAGCCAGATCAGATGGCACAGAACCACCATAGAGCCAGATCAGATGGCACAGAACCAGTATAGAGCCAGATCAGACAGCACAGAACCAGTATAGAGCCTGATCAGACAGCACAGAACCAGTATAGAGCCTGATCAGACGGCACAGAACCAGCATAGAGCCAGATCAGAAGGTACAGATCCACTATAGAGCCAGATCAGATGGCACAGAACCAGCATAGAGCCAGATCAGATGGCACAGAACCACCATAGAGCCAGATCAGATGGCACAGAACCAGTATAGAGCCAGATCAGACAGCACAGAACCAGTATAGAGCCTGATCAGACAGCACAGAACCAGTATAGAGCCTGATCAGATGGCACAGAACCAGCATAGAGCCAGATCAGAAGGTACAGAACCACTATAGAGCCAGATCAGATGGCACAGAACCAGCATAGAGCCAGATCAGATGGCACAGAACCACCATAGAGCCAGATCAGATGGCACAGAACCAGCATAGAGCCTGATCAGAGGGCACAGAACCAGTATAGAGCCAGATCAGATGGCACAGAACCAGCATAGAGCCTGATCAGACGGCACAGAACCAGCATAGAGCCAGATCAGATGGCACAGAACCAGTATAGAGCCAGATCAGACGGCACAGAACCAGTATAGAGCCAGATCAGACAGCACAGAACCAGTATAGAGACTGATCAGACGGCACAGAACCAGCATAGAGCCAGATCAGAAGGTACAGAACCACTATAGAGCCAGATCAGACGGCACAGAACCAGCATAGAGCCAGATCAGATGGCACAGAACCACCATAGAGCCAGATCAGATGGCACAGAACCAGCATAGAGCCTGATCAGATGGCACAGAACCAGTATAGAGCCAGATCAGATGGCACAGAACCAGCATAGAGCCTGATTAGACAGCACAGAACCAGCATAGAGCCTGATCAGACGGCATGTTCTGTGCTGTCTGATCTGACTCTATGCTGTTTGCAAAAGCGACTTTAATCGTGACTGGCAGGTTATGGGTTAAAAGTTAAACGTCATGCAATGAAATATATAACCCTAATGTTGCAGTGCTTCATTCAAGAATGCTGGTTTAACCCTTTGCATGCTAGCGGTGAATAAAATCACTTTTGCAAAAAGCATAGAGCCAGATCATAGGGCACAGCACGTGCTGTCTGATCAGACTCTATGCTGTTTGCTATTCGGATAGTGGAGCTAAAATACTTGGCTGAATAGCAAACAACATAGATCTTGATCAGATGCTATGTTATGCCGCGGCTTATCTGGATCTATGTTGTTTGCAAATGTGATTTTATTTACTCAGCAGACAAAGAGTTAAGACAATAAATATAGTGCCATGCAATCCAATCTTTACGCGACAGATTAATTAGTGTCTTCCTTGTGTTAACCATATTAATAATTTAGAAATGTCCAGTAAAAGAAGATTGTTTCCTGTCAATGATAAAAGAGTTTGTCTCCTGGCTTGGAGATATTGTATTTATGCTTCCTACTGTAAGCTAAGAACAAGCGTATATGCTGAGTACAACATTGATGAAAAAGTATATTGTCAAAACAAATCTTTATTATAACAAAAAATACTAAACAGAAAAGTGTTAACCCATACGTAACCAGCCAATCACAACAAAAGTCGGTTTTGCAAACAGTATAGAGCCAGATCATATGGCACAGAACGGCTCTATGCTGTTTGCTATTCAGACAGTCCGCAGCTGATCTGGATCTATGTTGTTTGCACATTCCATCTCAATTTATTCGGCAGGTTAAGGGTTAATAATAATGGTACGCTTACACTCTATAGATAATACAATAATTATGTACATGTATTCTTAGTGATATTTTATGAAAACAGTTTCAATGTCAATGAAACAAACAAGAGATTGAGCGAGTGAATGATCACTATTTCGTATTCTTGCTACAATAAATCTCTAATCCAATTATCTCCATGTTATCACATATTTCTGTGTCCTCATCCACACTACCCACCTACATTCTCTCTCCTTCCTACATTCTAACCAATTTTGTTTTCTTTCAATTTCAGTAATGTAATTTGAACACATGCCACAACAACAAAGTTGTCTCATTGCTGCTTTTCCCCAGCAGCTATGACTCAGTTCCTGACAAGGCCTTCAGACCAACGAAGACAAATATGTGTTCCTCTTCTTTAATGACTTTGTGTTTCTCGGATTTTCATTTGGAAACGTTTTAAGTTAATTGATCCCTTGTTACCAGGCAATCGGATGTTTTATCTTCTCTCAGTGATAGTGCATTCCCCATCCCCCCTTCCAAATTGTTTCAATTGTTTTCATAATGTGTGTGTTAATTTTTGAAAATTTGTTTCATTTGTGATTTCGGAGTCTTAAAGGAAATGTCCAGTGTTGTTCAAAGTGTTTGATAATTATTGTTCCTGGGTTGATGCTAATATGCACTCGGTTCACAAAGTCATGATTTTGATTGGAGATTTGATATTTAAGTAATTGTTGGTCTAATTGTTCTAAAAGTTCATTCGCATGCAGTGTATTTAATTGGCCTCTCGAATTGCACTTTAACCCTATCTCACATAGAGATGCAGACTTTTAGGTTCCTCTATCTCTAGGCATACAGCAAGTCATTTCCCGATCTTAACCCTTCACCTGCCGAATAAATTGGACAAAATGTGCGAACAACATAGATCCAGATCAGCTGTGGCATATTGCTGCATCTGATCAGGATCTATGTTGTTTGCTATTCAGCCAAGTGTTTTAGCTCCACTATCCAAATAGCAACGATCTGTGCCTTCTGACTTGGCTCTAATCTGTTTGCAAAAAATGAATATATTCGTTTCCAGCACAGTAATTAGTGTTGAGACAATCTATAGACCCATTGTTACATATTTAGATCATGTTATAGTGTTTGTTTGTTTGTTTATTATAGTGTCACCCCTATTTAAAGGGCCAGCCATTTCTGACTTATGAGACACCTCTTTTTATGAACATCAGTACTTCCCGAATCCTATGCTTGTATGCCAGGCTGGTAGGCATTCGGTATTTAACTAGCTGACGGCTCACCGACCGGCCATATCAGAACGAACCGCTGACAAGATTCAAGCCTTCGCGTTCCCGCTCTGTAGGTGGACGGACGCCTTAACCATTACGCCACGGAGACGGTATATCTAGTGAAAAATCGAAAAAGTATTCATCTGATTCTGTGACCAAATATTTCTTACCCAAATGCCCTCGAGTGTAAAAACCATTTGGTTTCTATTTTATTACATCATCAGCAACACAATCTTGAGTTCTATAAGTCAGTGTTCAGCTTTTTTAAAGAGAATATTCAATTTCAGGTTGAGATCCAAAGATTACATGCAGCTATATATCTATGACAGGGCTTATCACAAAACATAAACTACTTCATTCATGACTGAACTTGTCAGAATGTACTGAGATTCGATTCAAGTTGTAGTTTTGGAGGCAGGTCTGAGAAGGGCCTGAAACGTAACATTGCCATGGCCTTTGTCTTGTCTTTGCCAGGCTGCCAGCTCACATTTAGAATGCTTATGTATTGTCACAAGATTTCCTGTGGAGATTTTCTAAATCCTGGAGATTTACATAATTTGATTGGTAAATAATTGACTAGTTACTGAGTTTACAGCTCATTTCTGTCACTACCGAGAATTATTCCATCATGTAACATGTTCCTTAGTGGGATTAACCAGGACATGTTTTGTGCATTTAGCCATCATTTGAAACTGTCTAGTGACTGCTTTCTGTTAATACTGTTTTAAATATTTATAATGAATTCTGTTGGTTTTGAAACATGTCGTGTGTGACTGGTATGCACTGGAAAATTTAGAAGAATCGACTTTCTCATTGAAAAATGCATACATCCAGATTTGTCTGTAGAGATGTAATGACCTGTTTTGTGATTTTCAAGAATGCAGAGTTTTTTCCTGGAAATGACATGTAGCTAATGTAATCAAAAATACGTAAAATTTAATGGATCTTTGCGTTGCTAAATTATCTGGAAATATGTATTTGACCTCTTGTTATAGATACTTATGTTGACCTTGTTTGCACTGTTCTTAGTTTCCACTGATCTTAGTTTCCACTGTTCTTAGTTTGCACTGTTCTTGGTTTCAACTGTTATTCGTTTCCATTGTGCTTAGTTTCCATTGTTCTTGGTTTCAACTGTTATTTGTTTGCACTGTTCTTAGTTTCCACTGATCTTAGTTTCCACTGTTCTTGATTCCACTGTTCTTGGTTTCAACTGTTATTTGTTGCCATTGTGCTTAGTTCCACTGTTCCTAGTTTCATCTGTTCTTGTTCTATATGACCTTCATTGACTTTAAGCGCAATTTTACATTTATCAAAGTAAACATCTTCCCTATATTTTAAGTCATTACTTTAGAGAATAGCAGTAATGGAGTTGAGCAGAGAGTTTGATTGTTGCCTCAGGTAAGAATTGGTTAGCAGCAAATTGTTCCAAGAGAAACCTGCTTGATTAGAATGATGCAAGGCAACATTGATTGGAAACAAATTGAGTATTGTGGAATAATGTTCCACTGTTATGGACATTAGACATTAAACTGTCACCATAGATTGTAATACTGATACATCAATGTATGTTTCCAGCAACTTCTGAGGAATAGTCTTCTGTTATAGTTCTTAACAACTTGTCCATAAGTCAGTTTGTAAGATTTCATGGATTGTGAATAAAAGAACAAGGGACTTAGCTATAAACATTGCAAATAATCATACTATTGTCTGTGTGCAGAAGCAAATGTTGAACTGGCAGGTCCAGTAAAATGCTTTCTGTCCACTTTAAATCCTCCTAATGGCTATTTAGAGATAGGCTCAGCTTAGTAATGGACAATTTCCTGTCTAGAACAGCTCAATTTAGCAAACTGACATTTCCAGTGCCTTCATAATTGATGTGGCTTGGTTCCATAAACAACCTTTTCACATAACCTGGAGGTGGTATTAATTAGTCTTCATTAAAAGTTTGTAGACAGAGAAAAATAAGATAAGATGAATTTTATTTTTGAGTAGGCAAGATATATCAACAGTACAACACAAGCTCTGAGTGAGCTTTTGAACCAACTTTATAACACACAGTATAATGGTAACATTGTACATCAGCTATAAAATTAGAATCACTGATAATGAATAGTATGCATATTTATTTTCATTTATTTCTAAGATAAATGCTGAAAAATGTTAAAACATAACTAATTTTTATAGGTAAGACTAATGTGCTTGTTAGCCATAAAGAATATTAACCTAGTAAATCAATGACTTAATTGGTAAAACTAATATAAATATATGTGGATTAAACACACATCTTTTTTACAGGAACATCATTTTGTTAGAAATATATAATATTCATCGTCCTGAAGTAGGCGGTATCATTATAAAAGATATTCGAAGTTTCATTGGAACATGAACATAATTTACGTCATTTGTATGACATTACTAAAATGGACAATATTTAATTTAATAAGACAATTAAAAAATAGCCAGCGTACATTCAAATGTTTGGGGTTTCAGTGTATGGTTCTTAACTTTCACCATAAACTCATACAGTTAAGTATAAACTTTATTTATACAACAATTGCAAAACAAGCTGTAACAACTAATATTAATCACTCTTGTTGGTTCGGATGACAGCGTATTTGTGGTCATTCGTGTGGGAGGAAACTGGAGTACCCGGAGAAAACCCACCTGTCCGATCTGGCAGCCAACGTACCATCTCACATACTTCCTGGTCCAAGGATCGAACCCGTGTTGCATTGGTGAGAAACGAACATGCTATCCACTGCGCTAATCGGACGACCCATACAGTCATTGAAAAATATTAGCAGATTTGGTTAAAATATAATTGTGATACTGTGACCTGTACCACATGTTGCTAAATGTATCAAGTATAGTTGAGGCTGTGAGATGACCTCACACTGGCCTGTGGTCATTTCAGGACACTGCACTTTGTATCATGATAATTGGCTAGGAGTATTGGCTGCCTCATTTGAATGCATGGACATGCTTTGGAGTGCATGAAACATGTTCAATATTTATTCAGTATTCTATTGTCCTTAACATGTCTGGAAAATGAGGTGCTTGAGCATGCATTTTATTACATGGAAACTTGTCTCTGTAACTCTGTAATTGATAATTAATTAAGATGGAGTGAAGTTTATATGACCATGGTGCATCCCTTCAGGTTGCTTCTGTCCTGGAGCTGACCTCAGAATGTAAGACATTAATTGGCTTACACAATGCACTGTAATTATAAGGTAATTTCTGTAGATCGTTTATAGTTAATCATTAACTCATTTCTGTACAGTAATGTTTCATATGTATGGTACTTCGTGTGTAATGTATGGTGCTTCATGTGTAATGTATGGTGCTTCATGTGTAATGTATGGTGCTTCATGTGTAATGTATGGTGATGTATGGTGCTTCATGTGTCATGTATGGTGCTTCATGTGTACTGTATGGTGCTTCGTGTGTAATGTATGGTGCTTCATGTGTAATGTATGGTGCTTCATGTGTAATGTATGGTGCTTCATGTGTAATGTATGGTGCACCATGTGTAATGTATGGTGCATCATGTATACTGTATGGTGCTTCATGTGTAATGTATGGTGCTTCATGTGTAATGTATGGTGCACCATGTGTACTGTATGGTGCTTCATGTGTAATGTATGGTGCTTCATGTGTAATGTATGGTGCTTCATGTGTAATGTATGGTGCACCATGTGTAATATGGTGCTTCATGTGTAATGTATGGTGCACCATGTGTAATGTATGGTGCTTCATGTGTAATGTATGGTGCTTCATGTGTATGTATGGTGCACCATGTGTTTTATGGTGCTTCATGTGTACTGTATGGTGCTTCATGTGTAATGTATGGTGCTTCATGTGTAATGTATGGTGCTTCATGTGTAGTGTATGGTGCTTCATGTGTAATGTATGGTGCATCATGTATAATGTATGGTGCTTTGTGTGTAATGTATGGTGCTTTGTGTGTAATGTATGGTGCATCATGTATACTGTATGGTGCTTCATGTGTAATGTATGGTGCATCATGTATACTGTATGGTGCACCATGTGTAATGTATGGTGCATCATGTGTAATGTATGGTGCTTCATGTGTAATGTATGGTGCTTCATGTGTAATGTATGGTGCTTCATGTGTAATGTATGGTGCTTCATGTGTAATGTATGGTGCTTCGTGTGTAATGTATGGTGCTTCATGTGTACTGTATGGTGCTTCATGTGTAATGTATGGTGCTTCATGTGTAATGTATGGTGCTTCATGTGTAATGTATGGTGCTTCATGTGTAATGTATGGTGCTCATGTGTATGTATGGTGCTTCATGTGTAATGTATGGTGCTTCATGTGTAATGTATGGTGCTTCATGTGTAATGTATGGTGCTTCATGTGTAATGTATGGTGCTTCATGTGTAATGTATGGTTTGTGTAATGTGTATGTATGTGTAGTGCCATGTGTACTGTATGGTGCTTCATGTGTTATGTATGGTGCTTCATGTGTAATGTATGGTGCTTCATGTGTAATGTATGGTGCTTCATGTATAATGTATGGTGCTTCATGTGTAATGTATGGTGTACCATGTGTAATGTATGGTGATGTATGGTGCTTCATGTGTAATGTATGGTGCACCATGTGTAATGTATGGTGATGTATGGTGCTTCATGTGTAATGTATGGTGCACCATGTGTAATGTATGGTGATGTATGGTGCTTCATGTGTAATGTATGGTGCACCATGTGTAATGTATGGTGATGTATGGTGCTTCATGTGTAATGTATGGTGCACCATGTGTAATGTATGGTGATGTATGGTGCTTCATGTGTAATGTATGGTGCACCATGTGTAATGTATGGTGCACATGTGTAATGTATGGTGCTTCATGTGTAATGTATGGTGCTTCATGTGTAATGTATGGTGCTTCATGTGTAATGTATGGTGCTTCATGTGTAATGTATGGTGCTTCATGTGTAATGTATGGTGCTTCATGTGTAATGTATGGTGCTTCATGTGTAATGTATGGTGCTTCATGTGTAATGTATGGTGCTTCATGTGTAATGTATGGTGCTTCATGTGTAATGTATGGTGCTTCATGTGTAATGTATGGTGCTTCATGTGTAATGTATGGTGCTTCATGTGTAATGTATGGTGCTTCATGTGTAATGTATGGTGCTGTGTGTTGGGTTTGTGTTGTATGGTGCTTCATGTGTAATGTATGGTGCTTCATGTGTAATGTATGGTGCTTCATGTGTAATGTATGGTGCTTCATGTGTAATGTATGGTGCTTCATGTGTAATGTATGGTGCTTCATGTGTAATGTATGGTGCTTCATGTGTAATGTATGGTGCTTCATGTGTAATGTATGGTGCTTCATGTGTAATGTATGGTGCTTCATGTGTAATGTATGGTGCTTCATGTGTAATGTATGGTGTTCATGTGTAATGTATGGTGCTTCATGTGTACTGTATGGTGCTTCATGTGTAATGTATGGTGCTTCATGTGTAATGTATGGTGCTTCATGTGTAATGTATGGTGCTTCATGTGTAATGTATGGTGCACCATGTGTACTGTATGGTGCTTCATGTGTAATGTATGGTGCACCATGTGTAATGTATGGTGCTTCATGTGTAATGTATGGTGCACCATGTGTACTGTATGGTGCTTCGTGTGTAATGTATGGTGCTTCATGTGCATCTCATTTCCTATGAGAAGCCTCGTTTATGTTGTGTATCATTTAGGTACTTCCCAGAACGTCTCCCTGGAGGTGTACACCAGAATGTCTCCCTGGAGGTGTACACTTCCCAGAATGTCTCCCTGGAGGTGTACACCAGAATGTCTCCCTGGAGGTGTACACTTCCCAGAACGTCTCCCTGGAGGTGTACACCAGAACGTCTCCCTGGAGGTGTACACCAGAATGT
>CM026397.1:33093319-33239359 GCA_014843695.1 Archivesica marissinica | reverse complement strand
TATGGTGCTTCATGTGTAATGTATGGTGCTTCATGTGTAATGTATGGTGCTTCATGTGTAATGTATGGTGCTTCATGTGTAATGTATGGTGCACCATGTGTACTGTATGGTGCTTCATGTGTAATGTATGGTGCACCATGTGTAATGTATGGTGCTTCATGTGTAATGTATGGTGCACCATGTGTACTGTATGGTGCTTCGTGTGTAATGTATGGTGCTTCATGTGCATCTCATTTCCTATGAGAAGCCTCGTTTATGTACACCAGAATGTCTCCCTGGAGGTGTACACTTCCCAGAATGTCTCCCTGGAGGTGTACACCAGAATGTCTCCCTGGAGGTGTACACTTCCCAGAACGTCTCCCTGGAGGTGTACACCAGAACGTCTCCCTGGAGGTGTACACCAGAATGTCTCCCTGGAGGTGTACACCAGAATGTCTCCCTGGAGGTGTACACCAGAATGTCTCCCTGGAGGTGTACACTTCCCAGAACGTCTCCCTGGAGGTGTACACCAGAACGTCTCCCTGGAGGTGTGCACTTCCCAACATCTCCCTGGAGGTGTACACTTCCCAGAACGTCTCCCTGGAGGTGTACACCAGAACGTCTCCCTGGAGGTGTGCACTTCCCAGAACATCTCCCTGGAGGTGTTCACTTCCCAGAACGTCTCCCTGGAGGTGTACACTTCCCAGAACGTCTCCCTGGAGGTGTACACTTCCCAGAACGTCTCCCTGGAGGTGTACACTTACCAGAACGTCTCCCTGGAGGTGTACACTTCCCAGAACGTCTCCCTGGAGGTGTAGACTTTCCAGATAGTTTCCTTAGCTACTTCCCAAATAGTCCCACTGGAGTTGGTACTTCCCAGATAATCTCTGTGGATGCGGGTACTTCCCAAATAGTCCCACTGGAGTTGGTACTTCCCAGATAATCTCCGTGGATGCGGGTACTTCCCAAATAGTCCCACTGGAGTTGGTACTTCCCAGATAATCTCTGTGGATGCGGGTACTTCCCAAATAGTCCCACTGGAGTTGGTACTTCCCAGATAATCTCCGTGGATGCGGGTACTTCTCCAATAGTAAGGGAGTCCCTGCAGTTACCCCTTCCAGATTGTCACATGGAGACAATCTGAACATGAATGAGACACTTGTTACAAGACTCAAGGTCGTGACTTGAGGTCGAAAACATGCAATTAAAGCAGATTTGAATCCTCTGCCTTAGAACTGTAGATATGAAGTGAAGGCCATTATATAGCACTCGTTACTATTATCTGTATGTTTCTAAGTAGCTGTAGAACAATAATTGTCTCCAAGTTTTAAAACGTCATTTGTTTCTGCCCTATCAGTGATGACAGATAAATGTAATAGAGTAGTTAAGTTCTGCATTGCAGGTTTACTGTTCTTGTGGCTAATTAATTTAGAACCATTGAAGTAAAGTCTGATTATTATTATCAAGGAAAGACATAAAATAAACTATATGGAGGAAAACCCGGAAGATTAGACTACTTGAATCACCTGAAATGATTTGTACACAACTGTTCCTGGTATCTGAGCATGTAGTCAATCGTCTATTACGTTTTGATAGAATTACACTGTTGATTAACCCTTTCAACACCACAGACCTCTATGTAGGCTTACAAAAAGTGTAGATCCAGATGAGCCGGCTCGTGACGAGCCGTCTCATCAGGATCTGCACTTTTTGCAAGTAGTATTACTAATTTTAGACAAAATTACCCATCTTTATAAATGAACTGGTCCGAATGTAATTTTCTTATTCATTTAGTGGTCTAAGAATATCATGGACCAATCCATGTCAGTTACTTGGTGTTGAAAGAGTTAAACACACACTGGGCCCCCCCCCCCGGCTGGTTACTGGAGTATATCAGATATCTGGAATCAATAAGGCCATGTTTAGCAAATTCTTTTACGTTTGAATTACGTTCTACACTAGGTCAATAACTTGAAACAAAAGTCACTGATTGCATCCTGCTGATCATCAGTCAACCATTCCAAACACAGCAGCCAGGTTTGACTCTTTGGATGCTGGGTAAAATAAAGGCTATAAATAATTGTAGCAGCCGACAATTCATTAATGTGTTTTTCTTATTTGTAGCTGAAAACTCAGCAATTATACCATGGAATTTCATGAAGTATTGGACTGGATTTTTTTTTTACCGCTAGCGTGCAAAGAGTTAATAATCAGAAATGTGAAACATCTTCTAATGTTTGCACCCGGAAACTGGGCAACAATCTCTTTAAAAGCAAGAAGGACATAATCAACACTTTCATTTGTTAGTGACCCTCTAGTGCACTCAAATTTTGCACGTAGACTCAAATAAGGCCAGTGTCGTATTCAGAAGCTGAAAATAACTGAGGCGAACATTCTAGGAGGGTACAGGAGCACCCCCCCCCTTGAATTTTTGTTTGTGTAGATGTTTGTCTGTTCATTCTGAACACAGTTTTATCCCTCCCTAGCTATGCTTGTCATTACTTGCCAAATTCTAACGGAGCCGAGTGCCTCAGTGTGGCTATGGGTCTGACGGGCTGATTAGTTACAGTATTTCTGGTTCATGTGCTGATTGAATGCTCTTATCTGCTGTACCCTGATAGTTGTTGGATGTTGATACATAAACATTGAGGGGAGTGAACCCTGTGCTGGAGTCATCTAAGGTTAGTGCTATGCAGCACACAATGGAGACTTCGGTGTTGTTACAGGTGTCTCCACTCTATCGGCACCAGTGACAGGTGCATTACCTGCAACAACAACATACAAAGTGCTCAAGTGCTGCAATGTGTTTGTTTTCAAAGATTGGAATCATTTTTTGTGAAGATCCTGAATGTTATCTCGAAAATATCCATAATGCAAATGAAAATGCAATTGATGCGTGACAGGATGTTGCTCCCATAATGCAACTGGGTATTTCCTGTTTCCTCCTGTCATTTTAACACTAAGTGCTTCACGTGTGTAGTAAAATCTTGTCTGTTTGAAAATTGTTCTGCACATTCTGACAACAAATTGTTCTGCACATCCTGACAACAAATTGTTCTGCACATCCTGACAACAAATTGTTCTGCACATCCTGACAACAAATTGTTCTGCACATCCTAACAACAAATTGTTCTGCACATCCTGACAACAAATTGTTCTGCACATCCTGACAACAAATTGTTCTGCACATCCTGACAACAAATTGTTCTGCACATCCTGACAACAAATTGTTCTGCACATCCTGACAACAAATTGTTCTGCACATCCTAACAACAAATTGTTCTGCACATCCTGACAACAAATTGTTCTGCACATCCTGACAACAAATTGTTCTGCACATCCTAACAACAAATTGTTCTGCACAACCTAACAACAAATTGTTCTGCACAACCTAACAACAAATTGTTCTGCACAACCTAACAACAAATTGTTCCGCACAACCTAACAACAAATTGTTCCGCACATCCTAACAACAAATTGTTCCGCACATCCTAACAACAAATTGTTCCGCACATCCTAACAACAAATTGTTCCGTACATCCTAACAACAAATTGTTCCGCACATCCTAACAACAAATTGTTCCGCACATCCTGACAACAAATTGTTCCGCACATCCTGACAACAAATTGTTCTGCACATCCTAACAACAAATTGTTCTGCACATCCTAACAACAAATTGTTCTGCACATCCCAACAACAAATTGTTCTGCACATCCTAACAACAAATTGTTCTGCACATCCCGACAACAAATTGTTCTGCACATCCTGACAACAAATTGTTCTGCACATCCTGACAACAAATTGTTCTGCACATCCTGACAACAAATTGTTCTGCACATCCTGACAACAAATTGTTCTGCACATCCTGACAACAAATTGTTCTGCACATCCTAACAACAAATTGTTCTGCACAACCTAACAACAAATTGTTCTGCACAACCTAACAACAAATTGTTCCGCACATCCTAACAACAAATTGTTCTACACATCCTAACAACAAATTGTTCCGCACATCCTAACAACAAATTGTTCCGCACATCCTGACAACAAATTGTTCTGCACATCCTGACAACAAATTGTTCTGCACATCCTGACAACAAATTGTTCTGCACATCCTAACAACAAATTGTTCTGCACATCCCGACAACAAATTGTTCTGCACATCCCGACAACAAATTGTTCTGCACATCCCGACAACAAATTGTTCTGCACATCCTGACAACAAATTGTTCTGCACATCCTGACAACAAATTGTTCTGCACATCCTAACAACAAATTGTTCTGCACATCCTGACAACAAATTGTTCCGCACATCCTGACAACAAATTGTTCTGCACATCCTGACAACAAATTGTTCTGCACATCCTAACAACAAATTGTTCTGCACAACCTAACAACAAATTGTTCTGCACAACCTAACAACAAATTGTTCTGCACATCCTAACAACAAATTGTTCTGCACAACCTAACAACAAATTGTTCTGCACAACCTAACAACAAATTGTTCCACACAACCTAACAACAAATTGTTCCGCACATCCTAACAACAAATTGTTCCGCACATCCTAACAACAAATTGTTCCGCACATCCTAACAACAAATTGTTCTGCACATCCTAACAACAAATTGTTCTGCACATCCTGACATATTGTGCAAGCGGAATTAAAAAAAACTCCCAATTCAGTATTATGCAAATCCTTCCAAGGATACACAGGCAGGCTTTATGTTAGACAAAACATTTATAGAGTTACAGGGTTCTCCTCCGATACAAATTCAAACGGAGAGGAATTAATATAAATTTTCTGAAAACTTGTTTTCCAATCCAAACCATTCACAATTTATGTAATTTGTAACATTTTTGTGTGTTATACATGTAAATTTATTGGAATAAATACTGTTTAAACCAAATTCAAACGTGTAAAAGTAAGAAAAAAACGACACACAACAAGCCAAAAGCGTGTGTCGAGAGCCGGGAGACAGCCTCTGTAAGTGTTTTAAAAATGAGAGATATGAGCATAAAATATTGCAGTATAAATGTGTCTGTATCAAAAATTATTTTCTCAGCAAAATACACTAAAACTTTTTTTTTTTAATTACCAAAACAGTGTAACTTAATTTAAACAGGGTAACAGCACTTCATCCCACCCTGTTTCGTCAACGTCGGAAGAACCCTGTGTTTTATTATAATATGTTCTTATAGACCCTGCGCATATCAACAGTCTGTGAGCGATGATGCACCAGCTCTTGCATGTCTACTTCCCAGTTCATGATCAGGATGCAGCTCCTTAAGTACTATCGATTATGAATATGTTTTAAAATTTAATGCAAAATTAAAAGTCTCTCAAGAATGATTACATAAAGTTTAGTGATATTGCTTCCTGCAAATATTGGAGAGCTTAATAAGAACTTAATGACAAAAAAACAACCCTCGATCAAAGCCCGGCTGAGCAATATATGCGTGGAAAATGTTACTATCAATGCCTGCGAGTAATATACAAGCAAAAACCTTAATGTCACTTGCATGAGGGTAATAACTACTGGTACATAAACAAAGAGATTATAATAGGGGGAAAGCCTGATCGGGCCAGGGGCCATGGCTTGTACCGCCTATAGATAATGTGTAGAGACATGTTTAGACAAAATAATACATGTAAAAAGAACATAAAGGTTATAAATCAATTGTCCAAATCTACTATACCCACAAATAATTTTCTGTGGAATGATCAATTATCACAGTTGATAAATTGCACGATCTCACCGATATGGACTTGTTCACGCATTCGGATGATCACAACTTGCAGGCGCTCTTATGAAATAATACAATTTATCAAGCGCTTTAATCCATCCATCCATCCATCTCCCATGGCATGAATATTGTCTTAATCCTCCTATGATGTCTTGTTCAGTTATTGATACTGGCTTTCCCTGTTGATAGGTATAGTGCCTATTTCACATTAAATATATGCATATTAATTTAATCATTTCAACACTACAGACCTCTAAATCGGCTTACAAAAAGTGCAGATCCAGTTGAGCCGGCTCATCAGGATCTGCACTTTTTGCTAGTAATATTACTATTTTTAGACAAAATTACCCATTTTGGTAGATGAACTGCTCCAAGGTAAATGAACTGGTCCAAATGTGATTTTCTTATAAATTTATGGGTCTGAAAATCTCATGCACCTTACAGACGGATATGTAGTCCAGTGGTAACATGCTGGACTGGTAATCCAGGGATCGCAGGTTCGATCCCCCGTCTGACCCTAATAAAATTTAACAGTCTTTCAGATGGGACGTTAAACCAAGGTCTCGTGTCGGTGCTGTACACCGTGCACGTAAAAAAACCAGAGGAGACTCTGAAATGGGTCTCTTTCTGTATCATCTCTTCAGGAGGCGTCGCTCATATGGACAACCGGTAGCGACGATAAATAAACGTAAAACACACACATCATGGGCCAGTCCATGTCAGTTACTTGGTGTTGAATGGGTTAATATCATGGGCCAGTCCATGTCAGTTACTTGGTGTTGAATGGGTTAATATCATGCACCAGTCCATGTCAGTTACTTGGTGTTGAATGGGTTAATATCATGGGCCAGTCCATGTCAGTTACTTGGTGTTGAATGGGTTAATATCATGCACCAGTCCATGTCAGTTACTTGGTGTTGAATGGGTTAATATCATGGGCCAGTCCATGTCAGTTACTTGGTGTTGAATGGGTTAATATCATGCACCAGTCCATGTCAGTTACTTGGTGTTGAATGGGTTAATATCATGGGCCAGTCCATGTCAGTTGCTTGGTGTTGAATGGGTTAATATCATGGACTAGTCCATGTCAGTTACTTTTTTTTTGTTTGGGTTAAGAAGATAACCACAAATTATCATTGTAGTAATTATATAAGTTAATAAATAATACAGAATGATAAATATGTAAAAGAATGAAAAAATTGCTGCCAAAGTTTCCACTTAAATGTCATAATAACAATTTCAACAAATAGTATTTAAATACATCTCAAGGCCACAAAAACATATCTTTGCATTTCTACAATCTGTTTGTTTGAAGAGATGGTTTGACCAGTATTTTGCATGTTTCTGTAAATAAAGATTGAAATATGATAGAGACCTATACCTGCCATGATGTGTTTATGTAAATATAGGAAACCCTGGAGGTATGTAAATCAATACAAAATAAATATTGCGCTTAAAAAATTGTGTGTTTTAAGGATTTACCCCCACATGGGTCACTTAGTGTAAGGGTTTATTAAACATGACCATCTACTTATAAGTGATTTCAGTTAAATTAATTTCAATATTATATATCTTGTACACCTTAAGGCCATTATAAATAATTAATTGCTACATTTACTGGTAATCCAGGGATCGCAGGTTCGATCCCCCGTTTGACCATAATAAAATTAACAGTCTTTCAGTTTGGACTTTAAACCGAGGTCTCGTGTCGGTGCTGTACACCGTGCATTTAAAAGAACCAGATGAGACTCTGGAATGAGTTTCTGTCTGTATCATTGCACTATCCTCCAAAAATCTAAAATGACTAATCTCTTCAGGAGATATCATATCTATAGACATACCAATATTTTTTATGGCGACCCCTCAATTTTATTGATTTTTTTCCCCTAAAATTGTATTGCTCTATATACATGTATATAACAATAACAATCGTATAACCGATCAATAATTAGCAAATGGGTTGGGCCACAAGTTCTGACAACATTCGTGATTGGCCCTCCCCCCAATTTTATTGATTATTTGTTCTGACATTCGTGATTGGCCCTCCCCCCAATTTTATTGATTATTTGTTCTGACATTAGTGATTGGCCCTCCCCCCAATTTTATTGATTATTTGTTCTGACATTAGTGATTGGCCCTCCCCCCAATTTTATTGATTATTTGTTCTGACATTAGTGATTGGCCCTCCCCCCAATTTTATTGATTATTTGTTCTGACATTCGTGATTGGCCCTCCCCCCAATTTTATTGATTATTTGTTCTGACATTCGTGATTGGCCCTCCCCCCAATTTTATTGATTATTTGTTCTGACATTCGTGATTGGCCCTCCCCCCAATTTTATTGATTATTTGTTTAACTGTAAAAAAAACAATTACATAAACATTTAAAAACACTTCTTGAATTGGGTATAATATACTGCAGATTTGCAAAATTATACAATACTAAAACATTCTGGTCCAACGAAGCACTTTTATTCGTATTTGTCAATTCGGCTACTTCCTCTGGGGTCAAATATAACGTTTGGGTGCAGTTTTATCCCTACCAGCATAGTTTCGTATTTCATGTTATTTTATTACAATTACTATAAAAACCCATTTCTTACTAATCATAATTATATTGGCTGTTCGATTAGCGCAGTGGTTAGCGCGCTCGCTTCTCACCAATGCAACCTGGGTTCGATTCTCAGACAGGGAAGTATGTGAGATGGTACTTACGGTGGTCTCCATATCGGACAGGTGGGTTTTCTCCGGGTACTCCGGTTTCCTCCCACACGAATGACCACATATACGCTTTCATCCGCGCCAACGAAAGTGATTAATAAGTTGTTAGAACTTGCTTCGCAATCATTGTAAAATAAATTATATAATAATAATCATAACTATATACGGGTATAATTATGTACGGGAATTCCGAGTTCGGAGAATGGATGATTCAAGGAAAGAACACAATAACATGTTAATTTAATTATAATGGCCTAATTTTTTCCTGGAAATTTCTGTTCTTTTTTGATAAGTTTAAGACTTGACTATTATACCAGACAGATGTGGAATACTTTCGGTAACCAGAAGTGTTAAATGCTCGGAAATAGTTTCCCCTTAATTAAATGTCAAGATTGCAATAAATGTAAAATATCCTCGTGCAATATTAAATTCAATACTTCTCGTCAGGTGGCGCCAGTAGAAATAGAAAGAATTTTAAATGTTATAAATGTGTAAATTCAACGAAATGATGTTATTATTTGCCTTTATTATAGATTATAAATTCTTACTGTATTTTCTTCCTTTGTAAAATTGGTAAGGTTTAATCAAATTAAACAAATACAAACTGTAATACATGTATATATGTTTACATTAACAAAATTGATTTATGTATATATGTGTGGTGGTCCTCTCTATATATATTACTAGAGGACCACATATATATATATATTACTAGAGGACCACACATATATATATATTACTAGAGGACCACACATATATATATATTACTAGAGGACCACATATATATATATATTACTAGAGGACCACATATATATATATATATATTACTAGAGGACCACACATATATATATATTACTAGAGGACCACATATATATATATATTACTAGAGGACCACATATATATATTTATGCCGGGTTCTATCCTCGTACCGGGAAGTATGTCAGATGGTACGATGGTTGCCAGATCGGACAGATGGGTTTTCTCCGGTTTCCTCCAACACGAATGACCACATTTACACTTTCATCCGCGCCAACAAGAGTAATTAAATATAAGTTGTTAGAACTTGCTTCGCAATCTTTGTAAAATAAATAAAGATTAAACTTTAAAGTTCGCCTGTTAGGAACATCCAACATATAAAACATTGATTTAAGTGACCATTATTGTTATTTCTTGTAATAAATTAATCTCCTTTTACAATTGCATATGGTAGGCATTACATGTATTGTCTAACCTGCATTACTACTGGGAGAAGTTGCTGTTGTGCACATGTGCAGTCACTTAAACTCCACAGAACCTATACAGAACCATACTGGTGTCCTTCCACAATGCTTGCCTCTCCCATGCTTGCCTCTCCCCCATGCTTGCCTCTCCCCCATGCTTGCCTCTCCCATGCTTGCCTCTCCCCATGCTTGCCTCTCCCCCATGCTTGCCTCTCCCTCCCCCATGCTGGCCTCTCCCATGCTTGCCTCTCCCATGCTTGCCTCCCCACCTCCCCCATGCTTGCCTACCCACCCTACCCCATGCTTGCCTCTCACATGCTTTCCTCCCCACCCTCCCCCCATGCTGATGGATTCCAGCAGTTGCAAGGTTGGAATAACTTATTTTGTAATCGAGCTAATAACTATAAACTTGTGCAAACTAACTCCACAGAAATTCAGATTTCATGTTTTTGTATAAATATTCCATGTTTTGTTGCAATAAAGTACAGTTGATCTCCTACATGGAATATTGTCTTTCTTACCATCTTGATAAGCATTTCATGGGGGTGATTAATCAAGTAATATATTTCTCTCTAGATAAACAACATCTCAATTATTGGTGATATATCCTCAAATATGAGGCATTAAGCTACCATCATGTGGATGTCAAATTACCACATACTCCTGTAAATCAGGTACATGCAGTAGTTGAGGCACCTGTTTTCAAGCATATCTTCAGACCATGTCACTCATTGGATAAATGCTAACAGAGAATGCCTAGGAAAGATAATTGCCTCTTATGTCAATAGGTCTTTGCTGGTAAGTAAGTCATGCCAGAAAGTAACTAGAATAATGTATGTAATATATTAAATTAATAGGGTTGCTCTCTAAGGGGCCTCCGCATTTTAGGGTGTAGAGTATATTTAGTCATGGGTCGATTTCACATAGACTTTTATGTTAGTTGTTTACATTCCCTCCAAATGCAACTACAGTCAAACCTGTCTTAACCCATTCAACACCAAGTAACTCACATGGACTGGTCCATGATATTCATAAACCAATAAATGAATCGGAAAATCACATTTGGACAAGTTCATTTATCAAAATGGGTAATTATGTCTAAAAATAGTCATATCACTGGCAAAAAGTGCAGATCCTGATGAGACGGCTCGTCACGAGCCGGCTCATCTGGATCTACACTTTTTGTAAGCCTATTTAGAGGTCTGTGGTGTTGACTTTATGTCATTCCCTTGGCTGACTGCTTAGCCCATGCGGTTGCTTAATAAAGGGCACAATGTATAATAAGGTAACATATTGGGAATCTGGAAACTGGCTGCTTAATACAGATTGGGTGCTTAACCCTTTCAACCCCACAGGCCTCTAAATAGGCTTATGAAAAGTGTAGATCCAGATGAGCCGGCTCGTGACGAGCCGTCTCATCAGGATCTGCACTTTTTTGCCAGTAATAATTATTACTATTCTTATTGGTCTCAAAATATCACGCACCAGTCCATGTCAGTTACTTGGGGTTGAATGGGTTAATAGAGGTGACCACTAACACAGGTTTGACTGTACTGTGATTGGATAGTATATTTAGATCAGCAATCCAACTTGAGATATAAAGATTGTTATTGGGACAATCTTCTGCAGTATGCATTCTTTTTTTAAGTTTTTGTAAAAATGTAAATGAAGAATTATGATAGAGTGTAACTGCCAATGAACCGGTATTAACCCTTTCAACACCACAGACCTCTATTTATAGGCTTACAAAAAGTGTAGATCCAGATGAGCCGGCTCATGACGAGCCGTCTCATCAGGATCTGCACTTTTTGCAAGTAGTATTACTAATTTTAGACAAAATTACCCATCTTGATAAATGAACTGGTCCGAATGTAATTTTCTTATTCATTTATTGGTTTACGAATATCATGGACCAGTCCATGTCAGTTACTTGGTGTTGAATGGGTTAATAGAGACAATGTGTATGGTGGAAATAAGGTTGTGCATGCAACAGTAGGTAATAAAGACGCTACAAGGAATGAGACTACACAAGGAATACCTAACATTGAAATACACAAATGATATAGCAATTAGAGACTATATAAATGCACAAGGAAACAATAAAGAAGATATAGATGTGCCAGCAGCAGATAAAGAAGATAAAAGAGACTACAGTTGCAAATAACGGTGTAAATGCTCACAAAGCAAATAAGATAGTAAATGCATAAAGAATGAACGGAAAGATGTATCTGTGCCAGTAACAGATAAAGGAGTTATAGATACAAGAAGCATGCATAAAGAATGAATGGAAAGATGTAACTGTGCCAGTAACAGATAAAGGAGATATAGATACAGGAAGCACACAAAAGAATGAATGGAAAGATGTAACTGTGCCAGTAACAGATAAAGGAGATATAGATACAAGAAGCATTCATAAAGAATGAACAGAAAGATGTAACTGTGCCAGTAACAGATAAAGGAGATATAGATACAGGAAGCACACATAAAGATTGAACAGAAAGATGTAACTGTGCCAGTAACAGATAAAGGAGATATAGATACAAGAAGCACACATAAATAATGAACAGAAAGATGTAATGGTGCCAGTAACAGATAAAGGAGATATAGATACAAGAATCACACACAAAGAAGACATAATTCATCGGGAGCAAATAAACCATTACAACTGTTTCAGCAACAGATTGCATCACTAACACTAACAATGTAAATGCACTACCAAGTGAAATACACAGTCAAATTTGCACTAAAGACCACATCTATTAAGAGACCGCTTGGATTAAGAGACCACTTTTTTCAATTCCAATTTGTGTTAACGAATAAGAATAAATCAGTCTGTATTAAGAGACCATTCCTGATTAGAGACCGCTTTTCGCCCTTCCCTTTGGTGGTCTCTTAATACAAGTTTTTATCGATGTTTCCTTTGCACAACATGCTTGCAATTTTCATTTACTTTCTCATCTTATAATTATTAAATTACTGGATCCCGACAGATATCCTACAGCATATGTACTGGGTGCTTATTTAAAAAAAATTCTTATCAATTAATTAACAGGATTTTGATAAAATCACATTTATCATACCGCAACATCTGATTATGGGACAACAGTAAAAACAAATGAATAAAACTAAAAAAAAATAATTACATTTCGGGATAAATCTGACTTTATCTGCCAAGGGAGATAACAGAAAATTAGAGATGTCTCCCATTAGGGGGGAAATGTGAACACAACAGTTATTATAAATTTGTCATTATCTACGTCATTCGCTAAGCATTTCGTAAACAAGTACCAACATGCAGACGTCTGTGCTCATAGCATTACAGTGATAAAGGCGTGCACTTTTTACCAGTAATATTACTATTTTTAGACAAAATTACCCATTTTGATAAATGAACTGGTCCAAATGTAATTTTCTTATTAATTCATTGGTCTAAAGATATCATGCACCAGTCCATGTCAGTTACTTGGTGATAAATGGGTTACGAGTGTGTGTGGAAATATATATATAATGCCGTATTTTAGGAATACATTTTGTAATTGCAAAACGTGATAGTTTCCGCAACATGTTATATTCATATTTTCACGTTTCAAAAACAGATCCAGTTTGAAGTTAATCGTTACTGATATATATATATATGAGATAATAATAATATGACGAGGTATATATAGTTGCGAACTGACATTAAGTTTGTTCCTTTTCTTCCTTAACCCTTTCAACACCACAGACCTCTAAATTGGCTTACAAAAAAGTGTAGATCCAGATGAGCCGGCTCGTGACGAGCCGTCTCATCAGGATCTGCACTTTTTTCAAGTAATATAAGTAATATAACTATTTTTAGAAAAATAATTACTCATTTTGATAAATGAACTGATCCAAATGTAATTTTGTTATAAATTTATTGGTCTAAAAATATCACGCACCAGTCCATGTCAGTTACTTGGTGTTGAATGGGTTAAGGATAATGACATAATAAATTCCTATAAAAGCAATTTTATTGCATTCAAAATCATGTCCTTTGGCTATATTGTCAAATACTTTATGCGTTTTATCTTCATAAATATTGCAGTTAATTTCATCTTTTCTCATATTGAATGAAATTAAAGATACTAGGGGACATAATATGAATCGTATCTAAGTAATACGATTTGTCAGTGACTTTTTCAGCCATAGAATGTTTCTATCTATGGACAAATATCTGATTACATCCCAATTTCAAGTTATGGTACACAATTACACAAATTAGGTCCAATAGCTTAGTGAAAAGCTGTCACAATGACGTCTGATTGCAATATGAAACTACTGTTGAATCACCCCATGCATCTTTTACATATTTGAATAAAGGTGATGGAACGGTATATATTTCTGCCAAACGTTAAATTATAAGCAATATAACAATTCCTATTTTGTAAACATTTGTATCGTTTACGTATGTGAAGACATCCTCTTCCATGGGTGCTGTCCCCTTCCATGGATTATGTCCCCTTCCATGGGTTCTGTCCCCTTCCATGGGGTCTGTCCCCTTCCATGGGGTCTGTCCCCTTCCATGGGTTATGTCCCCTTCCATGAATGGGTTATGTCCCCTTCCATGGGTTCTGTCCCCTTCCATGGGGTCTGTCCCCTTCCATGAATGGGTTATGTCCCCTTCCATGGGTTCTGTCCCTTCAATGGGTTCTGTCCCCTTCTACTTCAAGATAATCCAATCAACAGACAGATCTGTAGTCCAGTGGTTAACACGTTGGACTGGTAATCCAGGGATAGCAGGTTTGATCCCCCGTCTGACCCTAATAAAAGTAACAGTCTTTCAGATGGGACTTTAAACCGAGGTCTTGTGTCGGTGCTTTACACCGTGCACGTAGAAGAACCAGAGGAAACTCTGGAATGGGTCTCTGTCTGTTTCATTGCACTATACTCCAAAAATGTTTATATGACTAATCTCTTCAGGAGGCGTCGCTCATATGGGCAACCGGTAGCGACGATAAATAAACTTATAAAACACAAAACTATAATGTAGCTATGTTTTCAAGATACAAAGATTCACCCATGAGTACTCCGACTTTTCCTTCTTTAATTTATTGTTCAATATGGAATTTTTATATTCCCTCCTTTTACTCTTTGCACGCTAGCGGTCAAAATGTCATGGAATTTCATTAGAATTGTGTCGCTACAATATTTACTAGCAGCCAATAAGAAAACATATTAATTAATTGAAATGACCAATTTATAGCATTTACCTCACCTGGCATGCAAAGAGTTAATGGTGTTTCTCTGGAGCTCTATAAATGGGTTGCATGTATGAATGTGCGTCTGCATACCCGAAGGTCTGCCCACCCGAACACACTTAGTAAGCGACCAAGGTATTGAGGCTTGACCCTGACATGTACCCCCATCGCATCGTAAAGATATATGTTTGAGTTCCAAGAGATACATTCATTTTGGGATGTGTACGAGTAGATTTAGTATAATTTGTATCTGAAAATGTAAATGTTGCGCTGTTGGTTAATGAAGGATTAATGTCCATAATCTAAGAATAGAAACTGGCCACTATGGTAGAAACCATATTGAGCAAAATCAACACCTATGTATATTATGTAATACAAATGATATAGAAGACGAATTTTACTTCATGTTTAAATTTTCTGCATTTATTGCCTAAGGCAAAAGTATATCAAACGATTTTATAGAATCCGTCCTAGTATGCATAAACTGATTGTGTTGTTTCAATCTACAAATTACAGCGAATTACTACTAAATATTTGTAACTTTATCCACGAGGCGCTTTCATTACGCAATAAGATTACATAATCACCCAATAACTATATATTTGACATGTACAAAGCCTATCCACATGATTGTTTCATATTAAATTTGTATGTATAAATAAATCCATAAGTTCATCCTCATCTCGCCATCGCATCATTGTCTTTGTTATAGAATGTAATACTGTATATAACGAAAAAAACTGTACATTTTAAGTTTTTAAAGCATTTTTCTTCTTCTTATTCTTCTTCTTCATTAACCCTTTCAACCCCAAGTAACTGACATGGACTGGTGCATGCTATTTTTAGACCAATAAATTAATAAGAAAATTACATTTGGACTAGTTCATTTATCAAAATGGGTAATTTTATCTAAAAATAGTAATAATTATTACTGGCAAAAAAGTGCAGATCCTGATGAGACGGCTCGTTACGAGCCGGCTCATCTGGATCTACACTTTTCATAAGCCTATTTAGAGGCCTGTGGGGTTGAAAGGGTTAACAGCCAGGAGTTGAATTTTGCAGTTTTGTCGAGCTGGGCATCATCATCAGAAGCATCCAAAAAGCCAAAAGTGGCTATTTGTTGTTTTCTTTTCTGTGACATTTAAAAACAAGAAGATTAGATTTTTGTTCCAAAGGTACTACTTCTATCAGTCTACCATTCATTCCAGAATCCCATGCAAGTCAAGGAGGAAACTTCTGACATTGAAGAATCCAACAGCTACTTCAGTGTCAGTGTTCATCATATTTACTCAATCATCCCATTAAATTGTTTACTAAATAGCGGTAAATTGGCCCTTAATTGGTGAACTTTGCTCTTTAGATGTGTTGAAATGATTCTGCAAACATTAACTAGGGATAAAATGTCAGGGGGTTATCCAGGAAATAGTAATCTTTCTATTGCCAACTGTTTTGACTCTCAAGAATTCTGGTTTGGTGTGAGGATATATCTAAGATGTCAGCCAATCTCTCAGATCCAGTTGTAGTCAGGTTAATTAGTGTGCCGTGCCACTAAATTAATTACCTTTCACTGAGAAAAATATAATTTGGAAAGTTTGGTCTTTGTTTTTTTTTGAAGTTTCAACCTGTCATTTGTAGTAAGTATTAATTATTTCTACAGGTGTATTTTGATCCTTCTTAGCTTCTCTGAAGAGGTGTAAGAATAGGCTGTTCTGTAAATAAGTGAGGGACACCTTGAACAATGGATAAAAGGTAAATCGATACCAGGTGATTGCCTACATGGGCTTGTTAATTAGTTTGTAGATGACATTTTGAAGTGTGAGAAATTGATTGAAGTCCAATGTTGTGTTGATACAGTACTTCCAGATGAAGTGTTTTCTGCAACCAATAGTCCTGTTCCATGCACTAATATTTGTCACTTTATCCAGCAAAATGATCATACTGTGTAATTGGATTTGTTTTTCTAGACAGCTAGAATGATTTCTCCCTAGTGGCAGTGGTCATTACAGATGTCCTCCACCATCAACAAAGCTCATGACTTGCAGTGATGGGCACTCTATTATTGAAGGTGGGAAGAATAGCGATTTCTTCAGATGAATTCATGAAAGCCTTTAAAATACATGAATTTGTTTCAGCTTGTGGCAAAGAAGTGTGAACAATATAAATGATTGTAGTTGACTATGACAGCCCCAGCAAGGGGTACCATCATAAAGTATCAAGTTCCAACAAATTTTACAGCTCAGATTTTGATGAATTTAGGGAGCCCAGTGGGGATAGGGTCAAATGTTAGTTTTAAAAATGTTAATTATATATTGGATGAGCATCTGCCAGGGCTCTGTTACACAGCAGTTACACCAAAATGAACTTGGCATTAAATTTTGTGTCCAATAGAGACCCCAGTTACACCAAAAATGAATTTGGGCTTTGGATCTGATATTTACATGCAGGTTATGCACATCATTTTGTTTTGTTAATAGGAGACAGAATGGTGGTTACTATGGCAACAGAAAATTAAGCTTGTTTCTTCGGTACCTGTTTTATATACAGATGCCACATAGTTTATAAGTGACCACCTATTGGTATGTCTTTCTGAGATTCTTGTCCGGACCATGATTATTTTCATTACTTGAAGACATACAGATACCTAGCTAATTCACATGTAGATACTTCATCATCATCATCATCATCATCATCATCATCATCATCATCATCATCATCATCATGACGATGGTAAAATTTGATCAATACCTAGATTGTTAATTAAACTACATCGTTAATTAGTTAGTTTATACAAATTTATTTTAGCTCGATTGCGAAACAAGTTATTTCAACTTATATAAATCACTCTCGAGACCTCATTCCTGATTGAATCCATCGCCACGAGGGAGAGAGAAGAGGCAATGTGGAATTTAAATGCCTTGCCTAAGGGCACAATCGTAATGGCTCCAGTGGGGCTCGAACTCCGGACTTTTGCACCTGAAGCGAACACGCATCCACTGCGCTATCACGACTTCCACGTTAATTAGTTGACACCCACTGTTCAAGAACAAATTGCTACTGGTCTCCCAGTCACCATTTATTGAGTGCTATCATTGGGTGTGACTGTATGAATACTGATCAATAGTCCCTAAAATCCAAACATGTCCATCCACTCATTAAAATAATACATTAATAACACCAGATTGAAAATGTGATGTATTAAAATCGGTCCATTCAGGTTAAAATCATTCTCTAATAACTCCAGATTGAAAATGTGTTGTATTCAAATTGTCCATTCAGGTTAACCCATTTCATTCTGGATACCATTCAAACAGTATTTGCAAAGAACATAGAGCCAGATCAACCGCCATGGAACGTGCCGTCTGATCAGGATCTATACTGTTTGCTATTCAGATGATCTTGCTAAGACACTTGGCTATGTAGCAAACAACATAGATCCTGATCAGCATGCAGCGTGACGCTGCGGCTGATCTGGATCTATGTTGTTTGCAAAAGCCTTTAAATGTATCCAGAATGAAATGGGTTAAAGTCATTCTCTAAACAGGACAGAATTTAATGCAGAAAAATTGTTTGAAATGGCCATAAAACCACCTCCTGTTCTGTAAGAAATAGAGAATGTTGGGCCATTATCATGGGAGGTGTACATTATTCTAAATAGCAACTTAGCAGGGTTTCATCCAATTGCCCCATAACACTGATGGAAATACCCTCCTGCTTTCTCTCCCCTATCACTTGCTAACAAGAATTGATGAACATTTTTATTTGTGTACACCTGTTCTAATTTTAGGCTATAGCAACTTTATTTATATCTGTCATTAGATTTATATAATTTGAAAGAAAGCCTCATTTATAAGGTGGTAGGCATATAGAGAGACTGCCAGTATGTCAGATAGGAGCCCACCATTCAGGTTTTCGTTGAGAAGTCTCGTTGACTCGTGTTATTAAGCCGGCTGTGTTAGCTGTTTGAACTACTACGCTAGTGGTCTTCTCTCTGGTATTGACTGTTATCTTGTTATAGTTGTAGTGTACACTCGGTTAATGATGTTGTATTGTAGTGAGGCCTGTTAATGAAGAGGCAATACCGGTATATAAGGGTTTATTATTTATATAAATAACTACAAATATTATTTTTGGGGATGTAAAGTTATAGGGATTTTATGTGTGTGACACATTTGCCTGTCACCTCGAGAGCAAGTGTTGTTTTTAAGTGACGTAAAAGACATTGAGTGACATGAAATGTTAAGCATTTCTTTTGTGATCAATAAAAGTGATTTGGGAAAATAAAACTTGATTTGTGAAGTTATAGACAGTAACGTTTCAATTAAAAAAAATTACGATTTAATTGCAGTAATATTTTTTGCGAATATTTTTATCTTTCTTTCTGTTCTTTTTAAAAAAAATTATGATGATGGATTTTCCTTCAAACAATTTACTGATGTTTCGGATTATTTTGGTGATCATGTGAAAGGTTTAGTGTATTATGTTACAACTTTATATTTTTCCTGATATGGATGTTTATTATATCGGTGAATAAAGACAATAAAAATTTAATTCGAAAGTGATGTTGGAAATTAATCACTGATATTCTTAATTTTGGGAAATACAATGTTCAACCAATGTGGAGAGTAATCATTTTCATTTTTGGATTATTTCTACCGGCAGTCACAGAAATGTCGTACCTGGATTTTGATTTTGGGTAAGTGATCTTGTACATGATTTCATTATATTAATATATTTTAAACTATTTTCTATAGTGTTTCTTTTATTGCTTCATGTATTTTGATATTAACTTGTGAATAAAAAAACATGTTGATGCAAAGATTAGGAAATGTGTCGGCGACAAGTTGTAGAAACATTGGTTGACCTCATACAGCCCTCATGTCGCTCCCCCCTCTGTGATATAAATAGTATGATGAAGTTTCACACAGCTAGGGTAGCCCAGTGTAACACAGCTAGGGTAGCCCAGTGTTTACAATGTTTTTAATTGATAATTGCGTATCACCACAGTTTTCTAAAGTTAACAATTAATGTGCCAATAGATCAGCTTCTTTGAACCAATTTGTTACATACTTCCGATTTCATAATATTTCATAATTTAAAGAAAAATGTATGAGTTTTACACTAAATGTATTTCCTCATACGAAATAAGCATCCTTTAAGCTGATTAGATTGTCCATTTTGAAACATTCTTTTTAAGTTAAGTTATATAGGCAGAAGCCAGGTTTCCAACCCACACATTTATATACATTATGTACAATTTTCTCTTGATAATCTTGTGTTTTGAGCGACGGTCAGTTTACCTAACAACACCTTTCCTGGGCAGGCTCCAGCGGTTAACCAGTACTTGCTGCTCAGCCTCCATAGAAACTGCCAACTTTTTCATATAAAGAGACACGATCTGAGCGGGGCTCGAACCCGTGACCATCAGTGATGATAGTGGACAGTTAAAATATTTATATACAACAGAAAAGGAAATATAACAGCTCTCAAAGGAGAATTTTAGCATTTTGTTCAAATCACACCTAATTTTACATAAATGTGAAGGATTCCCGCCAGTAAGTTGACACATGTATTTTGTATATAAATAAAAAATAATATTATACAACCTGCAAGTTTTACATGCAAATGGCAGTTACAAGTACAAGTACATTTGTATTACAATTGCATTGTTGTCCCTGTATGAATGTGTTCTGTTGGTCTACTAACTATTGAACGAGGGATTTATGTCTTCTGTCGCCATACAATATTGTCGAACTTCGGAATTAGTTTCTCCCCATTTATTGTGTACTCGTAGTTCCGGTGAATTGATACCAAATAACAAATAACAAATAACAAATAACAAATAACAAATAACAAATGCCAATGATGGCTTCCATCATGTTCTTATAACACTAGCATATAGACAAATAACAAATAACAAATGCCAATGATGGCTTCCATCATGTTCTTATAACACTAGCATATAGACAAATAACAATATCCATACTAGGAAGTACAATCTGATCCATACTGTATTAGTTTCATCAATCCTTTTAATTATTGTCATTTCAGGAATTCTTGAGCAGAAAATGATCGCCTTTGACATAAAAATAAATAAATTTAAAAATAATAAATTTTTACTTTTACTATTTTGTCTGCTTAATTTCCATTGAGGCTTGAGAAAAAATAAAAAGGCATTTGCAAACAACATAGCATAGCCGCTGCTGATCAGGATCTATGTTGTTTGCTATTCAACCATGTTGACTCCACTATCCGAATAGCAAACAGCATAGAGATTGATCAGATGACACATTGTGTGTCATCAAATCTGGCTATAATATTATGGTCTTTGCAAATGCCACTAAAAGTGTCTCATGAATTGTATGAATGGGTTGTTAATGGAGAAGGGTTCGGAACAAAACCGCATAATTGTATGGGCATAATGTTTCCATATAATATTAATTATCAGTAAAATTTCCAAGAAATATATGGCACGAAAGGTAAAAGTAGACTAAGTGGAAGAGAGTTGAAAACGAATCATTTATTAGTTGTTATTTTAAATTAGGTTTGTGATGTTACAAGATTACATGCTTATTGTAGCTCCATATTCTTGTATGTTACAGACATTTCTGCTTTTTCTATTACCTCCCTGGACAGATAAAGTCAGATTTATCCCGAAATATAATTATATTGGTTCTTTTAGTTGAAATCCTTTGTTTTTACTGTTGTTTTCTAACCAGATGTTGCGATAATATAAATGTTATTTTATCAGATCTTGTTAATTAATTGATAGCCAATTTTTACAGTAAAGTGTCCATTGGATATACTGTCGAGATTTAATAATTTAATAATTCTAAGATGAGAAAACGGATTAAAAGGAATAGCATGTGGTGCAAAGGAAATAACAATAAAAATAGAGGAAACCAATTAAGAGGACCAGTCTACTTTTAGGAGTATTCAGGGGTAGTAACAGACAGATCTGTAGTCCAGTTGTTAACACGTTGAACTGGTAATCCAGGGATTGCAGGTTCGATCCCCCCATTTGACCCTAATAATCAGATAGGAGTCTAATCCGAGGTCTCGTGCCAGTGCTTTACACCGTGCACGTAAAAGAACCAGAGGAGACTGGAATGGGTCCCTGTCTGTATCACTGCACTATCCTCCAAAAACACCACCACAAGTAACTGAGTAATGTTTCTCTCATTAACCGCTTTCTACATACATTAAGCATGCTGCTTGTAATGATGTATTTCTAATGTGTACTTTTTCAATTCTATTAGACTATTAATTTTTAAAAATTAACTGAAAAAAAAGTCCGGAGAAAACTCCTTTAAATTGATGGAAAATGGGTATCGGGTCTCATCCCGGTAATTACACGCTCTCCATCTTATCCTATGCATGTAATTGCATGCATTTTCAGTTTCATGAGCCTGCATAAATTGTCTATAGATCTACAATCTCATTGATAATGATCTGACAATTATCTGCTTCAATTATCGTTAACGAAGGTTCTGTTTTAAGAATCGAGGAAATTAAGAACGATCTAGACATATGCCACCTACATATACGAGATCGAATCCATTTTGTGTCTCATCTATTTTGTCCCAATCCATTCGAGACATGACCATATCTTTATCTTAGTTTAAACATATTTTATTCGGATCAAATACATATATACATATATAAACACAATTTTTGTTTATACATTCGAACCGATATGGGTCGAGAAACAAGCTTAAAGCTTATATGAATCCCTTCCCATCTTTATCTTGAATTTTATTTTAACCCTTTCCCTCATAGAAGCACCTTGATGCCACTACCAATATGACATACATTGACAATGTGTGACTCTTTTTTCTGGCACACGTGACAGTATCCTAAAGTACAAATTTAACTGCATTGATATTGACAAAAATATTTAATCTTTGTGTAAGAGTGTGTGTGTTTTACGTTTATTTATCGTCGCTACCGGTTGCCCATATGAAGAGATTAGTCATTTTAGATTTTTGGAGGATAGTGCAGTGATACAGAGACCCAGTCCAGAATCTCTTCTGTTTCTTTTACGTGCATGGTGTACAGCACCGACATGAGACATTTTTAAAACGTTTGCATTTTCTTACGGAGGTTGGTGAACCAAGTACTGGTTTAGTTTATACAAATTTTGTGTAAGACATCAATTTTAGTCAAACACACATAAACAAATTTTGTGTAAGACATCAATTTTAGTCAAACACACATATACAAATTTTGTGTAAGACATCAATTTTAGTCAAACACACAGTCACCCCACCCCCCCCCCAGCTGATATTGTTTATATTTTCTAGTTAGCTGGTATTTTTTGTAGCAGGTTGGAAGAATGTTACAGATATTCATTTCCATTATAGTGTCAGAAGTTACAGGGATCAGGGGTAATAACATAATAGCTTTGACATTTCTTTTGTATTTATTATTGATATTAACATATAAATTTTTCCGGTTATTTAAAAATATTGAAATATTTCTCATATGTCTGTTTGCTATCCTTACATTACAAACCTATAATCAATTTTTATTTCTGCCATGCTTTAACAAATGTTTAAAAAAACAAATAACGTGTTGGTAGAGCAATTGATTTTAATGATACGTTACAATGCTGTCAACTTTTTTGAGTTATGCATTTATCGTGAACGTTATCACGCCATTTAGGGGGCTAAAGTAACAAAATATATCGCTGTAATCTATAAAGTTGACTTATAAACATTGAAAACAAAAAGACCTTTTATGGAATTAAGTTGACACGTCTGGATGCTTGTTTTGTCTTGGGTGTGTGGCATTTTTACGCAAAGATCGGAGATAAATTATCGTCTTTACAAAACAATTCTTTTCAACTGTAAAAGTCATGTTTTTACCTAACGGAAAAATTGCTCAAAGGCAGAGAATTTCAGACGCCTCAAATACTTGTCTTATTCATTAGATTTGCATATTCTTTAGATTCATCTGCTATTTTTATGAACCATTTAAATGATAAAATCATTTCTTTCATTTTTCAAATCCAGGCTTAAAATCATACCATTTAGTTATATAAAAACAATTTCATTAAAATAATTTCACTATAACACTTAGAATATAATACAGATGGTTTCTAACCAATCACAAGAGGTTAAATGTATTTGTTTAATTGATCAGAAATCTTACTTATATCTGCATGGATTCACTCAAGGATATGTTTTTAAAATAAAATGGCTTTTAACTATTTTAATTCATTTAAAGATTGATTTGATACTATATAATTACAGTTGGGAGACACATCCATTACGCTGGCTTCATGTGCTTCTCCCACCAAACAATAAAAAGAATATAAAAAACGCTAAATATTTTGTTGCCATTTGTTAAGAATTTCACACATGTTGTACAGTGTAATTTATCAGAATGTTCACACATGTAGTTCAGTGTAATTGATCAGAATGTTCACACATGTAGTTCAGTGTAATTTATCAGAATGTTCACACATGTAGTTCAGTGTAATTGATCAGAATGTTCATACATGTAGTTCAGTGTAATTTATCAGACGTTTCATACATACATGTAGTTCAGTGTAATTGATCAGAATGTTCACACATGTAGTTCAGTGTAATTGATCAGAATGTTCACACATGTAGTTCAGTGTAATTTATCAGAATGTTCACACATGTAGTTCAGTGTAATTTATCAGAATGTTCACACATGTAGTTCAGTGTAATTTATCAGAATGTTCATACATGTAGTTCAGTGTAATTTATCAGAATGTTCATACAATGTCATGTAGTACAGTGGAATTTATCAGAATTTGAACTGTTGCAGGTTCTTGACTCGACATTTACGAGAGTACGTGTGACCTAACCGAGCCCTTGCACATTTTAATGCTGTATTTTTATTCCCAGTGCATCCTTATGGTTACCACGGTCGATAAATCTGTTTAAAAGAAACACTGCTACCTCTCACTCACATTATGCCACAATCGTCTTCATTCTCAAATCCTGGGATCAATATATTCTTGCTGATGAAAGTGCATAGCATTATTGGAGAAAATATAGTCTCTAAACTATAGTCTCTAAACTAGTCTCTAACCAATCCAAGAGCTAATCTTTGTTTTACTTAAATTTAAGCAGAAACTTAAGATCTTTCAACTGGCCTTGATATTAGAACCATTTACAGAGACATGCTGGAAACTTGGAACTATCTATCTACAGTCGAACCTCTTTAAATCATACTTACGTGAACCACCAAATCATACTTACGTACATGAACCACCAAATCATACTTACGTACATGAACCACCAAATCATACTTACCAGTACGTGAACCACCAAATCATACTTACCAGTACGTGAACCACCAAATCATACTTACGTACATGAACCACCAAATCATACTTACGTACATGAACCACCAAATCATACTTACCAGTACGTGAACCACCAAATCATACTTACGTACATGAACCACCAAATCATACTTACGTACATGAACCACCAAATCATACTTACGTACATGAACCACCAAATCATACTTACCAGTACGTGAACCACCAAATCATACTTACCAGTACGTGAACCACCAAATCATACTTACGTGAACCACCAAATCATACTTACCAGTACGTGAACCACCAAATCATACGTGAACCACCAAATCATACTTACCAGTACGTGAACCACCAAATCATACTTACCAGTACGTGAACCACCAAATCATACTTACGTACATGAACCACCAAATCATACTTACGTACATGAACCACCAAATCATACTTACCAGTACGTGAACCACCAAATCATACTTACGTACATGAACCACCAAATCATACTTACGTACATGAACCACCAAATCATACTTACGTACATGAACCACCAAATCATACTTACCAGTACGTGAACCACCAAATCATACTTACCAGTACGTGAACCACCAAATCATACTTACGTGAACCACCAAATCATACTTACCAGTACGTGAACCACCAAATCATACGTGAACCACCAAATCATACTTACCAGTACGTGAACCACCAAATCATACGTGAACCACCAAATCATACTTACCAGTACGTGAACCACCAAATCATACTTACATGAACCACCAAATCATACTTACATGAACCACCAAATCATACTTACATGAACCACCAAATCATACTTACATGAACCACCTCTATTCACAGACACAACATTGCTACCTGAACTAGTATTTTATGAGGAAGTTATCATGTTGACAATAAGAGTCTCTCAACATCAAAGCACAATGTTCAATTCTGAATGGTGTGTGTTGTAGACAGATTTCACTGTATCTGATAGCAAGGTGCCTACAGACTTATCATGTAAAAGTAATTACAAAGTATTGTGTATGTCCTCATGTTACATATAAGATTATTCTAATCTCTAATCTCATTTCTTTTCCATATTTTCTGAAATGAAAATGAAATCTATGCCGGGTTGAGTACAACCGCCTACATCCGCCTACATCCGTTATGTCGAATTCCATCGGACCGAACAAAATACTTCGACATAACCAAAGTTTGACTTAACGAAATTCGATATAAACAAATCCATATGTAAAATGATAGTGTCTGAAACAGACTTTGATCCGACTTCGAGAAAACCGGAGAATTCGACATAACCGACATTGACATAACGAATGTAGACTGTATATAAATCTGACATTGACCAAACATATATCTATTGAATTTGTAAGCAGACATTAACCAGTCCTGTGGACATTGACTTTAACAACTCAAATGTATTGATCTTGTTGGTGTGGATGAAAGCGTACACGATCACCATACCATCTTACATATGGTCAACGGATCGAAGCCGGGTTCCATTGGTAAGAAGCGAACATGCTAACCACTGCGCTAATGACATTGAATTTGTGATCAGATATTGACCAATTCAGGGACATTGATTTGTGATCAGATAATGACCAATTCAGTGACATTGATTTGTGATTGATTTGTGATCAGATATTCACCAATTTAGTGACATTGATTTGAGATCAGACATTGACCAATTCAGGGGACATTGATTTGAGATCAGACATTGACCAATTCAGGGGACATTGATTTGTGATCAGATATTGACCAATTTGGGGACATTGATTTGTGATCAGATATTGACCAATTCGGGGACATTGATTTGTAAGGAGACATTGACCCGTCTGAGGACATTGCATTTCTCACAGAAGACGACCAGTCCCTCTGTTCTAAAGTACAATTCACTTTTTATTCAGTATTCAGTAATTTTATTTCTGGAAAAAAAACAACCCATAAGTTTATGCTCATGTGGGTGGTCTATCCAGAACCTGACTGTATCAAAATGATAGATAGGAGATATTGCACCCACCATGTGGCTGGACAAGGTATATAACTAACTGCATGTGTGATATATGCTGGACATCTAGACTGATGTAGCAATATGCTGATGACAGGACAATATTTCACCACTATGTATAGGATAAAAGCTGAAAACTATCCAATATGTAAAATATTGGACTGTGTGGTACGCGCCTCACATGGTGCCAATATTTTACATATTGGATCCGTTTGTGGCTTATATCTTACTTAAAACACACACTTATATATATATAACAAGGAGAGACACTATATAAGCTCTGCTTCCGTTTTGATCCTTTCCTATTCTTTGATTTTGTGTGCATGTATTGTTTTGTGAATGTATATAGTGGAATGTTTAAACCAACAAGATCATACTAATTAAAATTGTTAATTTCGTACATTTACGCATTGAATTTAATATAATACTCTGGCATTTTGAAAGCAGTCCAATATTAATAATAATGGACTGCAAGTACAACGGTATGATGTAACGACAATTCCATCTTATCAGCACACTCTCTTCTCACCAATGCAACCCGCCTTCGATCCACGGACCGGGAAGTATGTGAGATGGTACGGTGGTCGCCAGATCGGACAGGTGGGTTTTCTCCGGGTACTCCGGTTTCCTCCCACACGAATGACCACATGCACGCTTTCATCCTCGCCAACGAGAGAGATTAATATAAGTTGTTAGAACTTGCTTCGCAATCGTTGTAAAATAAATATAGTTTAAACTTTAAAGTTCTTGTATATATTGAAAAATACCAGCAAGTTTAAAATTACAGCGCACAATGTGCGAAAATATTCTAAAATGATTGCAATTGCATGCATTATTACATTAATATAACTTAAAAGTGAAGCAGTTAGTGTCTTGCTCGTAAATTGGTGTTGGTTTTCCATACAGCACTTCTCAAATATACACTTCAAATATTTATGTGATTATGTCCCTTGTCACAGGGGTTCATGAATATATTATGCTGTCTCTGAAAAATCTATTAAAGGCTCATATTCCCTTACTTGGAGTGCGCAGCACACAGATATTCTAAGTGGCATAATCAGTCAATATTTCATAAAACTTTAATAGTAACATTTTAGCGATCTGCCAACAAATAAGCTTGTTTCTGTGAAATTTGTATTTCTAGATGGATATTTGTAAGCTGTAACTTTAACAATGATATATCGATAAATTTGTCTATGAATTATTTGTTTCCATTAGAAGAAACCACATTTGAAGACTAATCCATTCAACACCAAGTATCTGACATGGACTGGTCCATGATATTTTTAGGCCAATAAATTAATAAGAAAATTACATTTGGACCAGTTCATTTTATCAAAATGAGTAATTTTGTCTAAAAACATTAATATTACTGGCAAAAAGTGCAGATCCTGATGAGACGGATCGCCATGAGCCGGTTCATCTGGATCTACATTTTTTGTAAGCTCATTTAGAGGCCTGTGGTGTTGAAAGTGTTAGGTAATATAGTGATATAATATTGAAAAATCAGCCGTCAATCAAAGTTTCAATGCTTAGTAGTAAAATTACCTTGCAAATAAACTTCATGTTTAGAATCATAAATGACAAGGTTACTAATCACCATGTCCTTACACCAACTTTACGACGTCCTATCCTGGTCATCCAGACAAATATTGGCGGTACCCTACCATACAATAGTCATAAAATCTGGCATATAAATCATAATTTGTCAACCTTGATTAATTATTTGTTTGACAGTTTAATTACTACCTGATTTAGCATATAATTTACGACATCTCCGGTTACATGAGATACTCTTGACATGACTATCATTAAAGGACATTTGATCAACACAACATTTATATTCCTCCTAAAAACTATGGTGTTGGTATTTTTTGCATGCACATAATTTTTTAATGTCCTTATATTGGTAAGATTAAGATCGTTATAATTTTTATTAATTAAAGTTTAACGTTTATTAATTTTACAACGATTGCGAAGCAAGTTCTAACAACTTATATTAATCACTCTTCTTGGCGCGGATGAAAGTATATATGTAGTCGATCGTGTGGGAGGAAACCGGAGTACCCGGAGAAACCCACCTGTCCGATCTGGCGACCACCGTACCATCTCACATACTTCCCGGTCTGAGGATTGAACCCGGGTTGCATTGGTGAGAAGCGAGCGCGCTAATCAGACAGCCTTTTTATTAATTGATGTCTCCTCTTGTTAATAAACATAAACTGCTCATAAAATAGTCTCAAACAGATTAGTAATCTGAGTACATAGCTGCTCATTATAACAAACTTAACTGAGATTGATTCTATGCATCTAAACATAACATAATTTATTTCTTTTTTATTTAAAACCCCAGGAATTGTAGGTTGTAGCTGTAGAAATAAATACTATTTGAAATTGATTAATTCATAAACACGGTATGGTAACTTGATGCCAGCGTGCAATGGAGAAATGTTTTGTGAGATCGACTTAGACTGGCAGTGAACTTAGCAGTGCAACTGTACTACAAGCAGAAGACAAGACAAAGAAAGAAGATATAACTAAAATTAAAGTCAACCAAATAGAGGTACCCATAACCAGCTGCATGTGCAGACAATATAGATCCAGATCAGCCACGACATAGCACTGCATCTGATCAGGTTCTATGTTGTTTGCTATTCAGACAAAGTGTTTTAGCTCCATTATCCGTATAGCAAACAGCATAGAGCCTGATCAGACTGAAAAAGCAACTTTAGTTGTGATTGGCGGGTTAAGGGTTAAATCTGTCTCAACAGGAATGACAGAAAGTGGCTGCTTAATACAAGAGTCAGTTTGTGTAGTTAGTAGTGAGATGCTTCAACACATTGGTGTCAGTTTCATTTACTCTTTGCATGCTGGGTAAAATAAAAGCTATAAATAATTGTAGCAGAATGTGTTTTTCTTATTTTTAACTCGAATTTCTTTTGAATTATAATGAACTTGCAGGACACATTTGACCTATTTTCACCGCTAGTGTACAAAGGATTAAAATATGTAGATTTCATTTTTAGTTTGGCTTTTATAGGAAATATTATCACTGCACACTCATTGTCCTTATACCATGGTCTCATATCTGACATAATCTGTCATGTTGAACATTGCTTCTTCACCTAGATCCACTTAGCTCACTGTGACTCACACACGCCTCACAATGCCTCATACTCACTCACAATAGTCTGGCTCATTAGTACTTCACAATCATATATTCAATTCCATCTTATCAGCACACTCTCTGCTCACAAATGCAGCCCGCGTTCGATCCTCGGACAGGTGGGTGTTCTCCGGGTACTTCGGTTTCCTCCCACACGAATGACCACATTTACACTTATATCTGCGCCAACAAGAGTGATTAATATAAGTAGTTAACCCTAAAATGCTGAATAAGGAAGGAATGTGCAAAAAACATAGATCCAGATCAACCGCGGTGATCTATGTTGTTTGCTATACAGCGAAGTGTTTTAGCTTCACTATCCGAATAGCAAACGGCATAGAGCCTAATCAGATGGCATAGAAAGTGCCATCAGATCTGGCTCTGTGCTGTTTGCAAAAACGAATATACTCAGTAAGTGTTAACGCTTGTTTCGCAATCCTTGTAAAAATTGCTAAAGATTACACTTTAATTCCACATTTTTCACGATTAAAAGCTTGTTAGCAGAGCGTTGCCGCTCTCGCGTTATTACCTACTATATAATGGTTTACATACAATCTGTCTGATTGATTTACCATAATTAGGTAGGACTGTACAAAATGAAAAATATGAACGAATAAATGTTTAAGAAATATAATGACGCTCATGGATTAGTTATTGTACATATAGCAGATAAAGAAAGTATTATAGATGCATATCGGCAATAATATTATGCATTAATTCGGGAGATAGGTATCAAATTAACGTAAGCGAAATATGATTTATTACCTAATCCATTAGGTTCATTCACAGATTTCTAAGCTTTTGACGGGAAGGTCTATAACCCTTAAAATGAATTCCTTCCAATTTACAAGGTTTCATCCGATGTCTCCAATTACCTCTACGCTGTGTGCTGTAGGTTATTTTCCATTTCAATTTTTATGGAAAAAAAAAATACATGTTAATGTATTATAAATTGCTTTGCAGTTTATCTTTATTGCTGAAGGGCAAAATTGAATGAAATTCACCAGTGTGGTCTGTCTCTATTTGTGATGCACAAACAAACATGTAAATATGAAACTATCTGGCATGTAATATGTATAGGATATAAGCCGAAAACGATCCAATATGTATGATATTTGCCTGTGTGAGGTGTGTAGTGCCGAAGATATATAGTACCAATATTTTACATATTGGATCCTTTTTGGGCTTATATATTACTTAAAACACACTTATATAACAAGATCCTATTAAAATTGTTAATTTCGTACATGTACGCGTAGGATTTAATATAATACTCTGGCCTTTTGACAGCAGTCTAATATTAATAATATTGGTATGCAAAGGTATGATGTAACGACAATGTTTTAATGACTGATACTGGAGTTAAAATCTTAGTGATATTTGTTATGATTTTAATGCACAATATGCATGTTTTATTGATCATATATACGAGTAGATGCGAAATAAATGCAAGGAGAACCTGACATAGAGAACCTCCTATCATCACTGATGGTCACGGGTTCGAGCCCCAAGCCCCACCATATCTCTTTATATGAACAAGTTGGCAGTTTCTTATGGAGGTTGGTACACCAAGTACTGCCCCGAATTTTTTCAGATCTCAAATGATCTGATTGGTTAATTCTGAATGTTACTGTCAGCTGAACCAATCAGACGCTTGAGACTGAGTTTTGAGATTGGAGAAAAGTGTTATAACCTCGGGGCCTTGTTAACCGCTGGAGCCTGCTCAGGAAATGTGTTGTTAGGTAAACTTCAATAAATAATTTTATTTTAAAAATGCAAGGGGATGAAACACAATGAAACACAATAATATTTGGTATGTAATATCATAATTATGTTTACGAATAACCGACTTTGTTTGCTCCACTGATCAATATTCAGAGAGTGTGCACGGAGCCATTGTGTGCGTGTCCAATATGCAATATATCATGCAGCACGATCTATAAATAAGGAATCGGGTCAAAATAATATTAAACCATACAAAACAGAAATTATTTTTCCTTTTTTTTAGTGAAATACTGGCATGATTGGATTATGAATGAGCGCAATGTGTGTTTGGTTTCATTGTGCGGGTTATTATAGACCCTGTCCCTTGACATGAACCAGATCCATTTACTAAACAAAAAAAATAGGGATACATTACCAAAAAGAGAACTTTAATTCTTTTCCCAGGAAAAATATTTGGTCGGAATAACAAAAAAACCTTGAAGATTAATTACAACAGATGGCCCCACATACTGTCTCACAATTAAATAAACTAACCAGGCATAGAATATGAACCAGCGTGTCCCTCCCCCCTTTCGCACCAGTGGATAATCAGTACAGCACATACCAATTTTTCATACCTAGCCCCCACCCACCCCCTTGAGCAAAATCCTGGCACTGCACCGGGTTTAGTGTTAGATTTTTAATGCACAGACAAAAAAAATGGAATATTTTTCTTGCTGGTTTTGGTGGACAAAGTTTTTTTGCTTGAGCAACGATTGATATTTGACAAAGTTTTTTGCTTGAGCAATGATTGATATTTGACAAAGTTTTTTGCTTGAGCAATGATTGATATTTGACAAAGTTTTTTGCTTGAGCAATGATTGATATTTGACAAAGTTTTTTGCTTGAGCAATGATTGATATTTGACAAAGTTTTTTGCTTGAGCAATGATTGATATTTGACAAAGTTTATTGCTTGAGCAATGATTGATATTTGACAAAGTTTTTTGCTTGAGCAATGATTGATATTTGACAAAGTTTTTTGCTTGAGCAATGATTGATATTTGACAAAGTTTTTTGCTTGAGCACCGATTGTTGACGTGTTGTTATGTTTGGCTGGATTGATTGTATTGACTTCTCATTATTTTATAATATTCTTGTTTCGATACTTACTGTCATAGGAAGTACAGACAGACATCAAGATAAGTCATTAATTAATGTCACAAAACTCATCATGCTTGTTACCATGGTTGCAGCCGGAACAGGTGTTGTGTTACATAGATTCTGAATGCAGGTAGCCTAGATAAATCAAACTATCTCCGCTAAGGAGGTTAGATTGTTGTCTCCATTTGTTTGTTTGTTTGTTTGTTAGCAATATTATGCAAATAGTTATGGACAGATTTTCATGAAATTTGGTGGAATAGTGGGCCTAGAGTTAAGGACGAACCCATTCATTTTTGGAGGTGATCTAGATCTTGTTTTATGCATATTTAACCCATTAACTGGGGGGGGGGGGTAGAAATATAAAGGGAGATAATAATATTATAAATATAAAGGGAGATAATAATATTATAAAATAAAAAGGGAGATAATAAAATAAACACATTAGTTTAAATCAATGCATATTTTAATATAATATCTTTAAAGTGCTTTTATTTTAGAAACATAGAAATAAAGTTTTTGTCAGCTTGTCAGGTTTATATTCGTGATGCTCAGTAGCTTGGCGCGGGTACAGGATTTTTAAAAAGGATTCTTTACCATCGTGAGATTTGGGGGGGGCGTCGCTCATATGGGTAACCGGTAGCGACGATAAATAAACGTAAAACACACAGTGAGATTGGGCAACAATGGACATTTAGCAGCTTGCCGGAGGTTTGCTATCCCGAATAGTTCTTGTTTATCATGTTTTATGTATTATTGAATTATCCATTACCATAGAGATATTGAAAGGTGACGTCTGCTGTGGAATAATATACGTCTTTCCTTGTTCTGGCATTGATTCTCTTTATTCAGGATGTTTTGTCTGTACAAACATGGTCATTAAAGGAATTAGAGAATACTTGATGGTGTGTATGTATCTATTCCATTGAGTTCTTCTGTCTGCGGCCTTCAATCAGGTCACAATGTCTGCTAACCTACAACACAGTTCTCTATAAAACTGTTGGTTTTTTTTTCATGGTGTCTAGATACAGGGTGTAACATTAGACATGTGGAATGTCTAGATACAGGGTGTAACATTAGACATGTGGAATGTCTAGGTATAGGGTGTAACATTAGACATGTGGAATGTCTAGGTATAGGGTGTAACATTAGACATGTGGAATGTCTAGGTATAGGGTGCAACATTAGACATGTGGAATGTCTAGATACAGGGTGTAACATTAGACATGTGGAATGTCTAGATATAGGGTGTAACATTAGACATGTGGAATGTCTAGGTATAGGGTGTAACATTAGACATGTGGAATGTCTAGGTATAGGGTGTAACATTAGACATGTGGAATGTCTAGGTATAGGGTGTAACATTAGACATGTGGAATGTCTAGGTATAGGGTGTAACATTAGACATGTGGAATGTCTAGGTATAGGGTGTAACATTAGACATGTGGAATGTCTAGGTATAGGGTGTAACATTAGACATGTGGAATGTCTAGATACAGGGTGTAACATTAGACATGTGGAATGTCTAGGTATAGGGTGTAACATTAGACATGTGGAATGTCTAGATACAGGGTGTAACATTAGACATGTGGAATGTCTAGGTATAGGGTGTAACATTAGACATGTGGAATGTCTAGATACAGGGTGTAACATTAGACATGTGGAATGTCTAGGTATAGGGTGTAACATTAGACATGTGGAATGTCTAGATACAGGGTGTAACATTAGACATGTGGAATGTCTAGGTATAGGGTGTAACATTAGACATGTGGAATGTCTAGATACAGGGTGTAACATTAGACATGTGGAATGTCTAGGTATAGGGTGTAACATTAGACATGTGGAATGTCTAGATACAGGGTGTAACATTAGACATGTGGAATGTCTAGGTATAGGGTGTAACATTAGACATGTGGAATGTCTAGATACAGGGTGTAACATTAGACATGTGGAATGTCTAGGTATAGGGTGTAACATTAGACATGTGGAATGTCTAGATACAGGGTGTAACATTAGACATGTGGAATGTCTAGGTATAGGGTGTAACATTAGACATGTGGAATGTCTAGATACAGGGTGTAACATTAGACATGTGGAATGTCTAGGTATAGGGTGTAACATTAGACATGTGGAATGTCTAGATACAGGGTGTAACATTAGACATGTGGAATGTCTAGGTATAGGGTGTAACATTAGACATGTGGAATGTCTAGATATAGGGTGCAACATTAGACATGTGGAATGTCTAGGTATAGGGTGTAACATTAGACATTTGCACACTAGCAAACTTACACTGCTCTCTAACAAACTTGTGTTGCTCTTTAGCATTAAGCTTGCACTGCTCTCTAATGAGCTTGCACATTCGGCTCACTATAATGATGACACTGCTCTCTGAGCTTGCTATAATTACTCTCTAGCTTTAAGATAACATTGCTCTCTAACAAGCTTGCACACTGCTCTCTAACAAGCTGGCACTGTTCTCTAATGTGCTTGCATGCTGCTCTCTAACAAGCTTCTGTTACTCAAGCATTAAACGTGTACTGCTCTCTAAGTCCGCCTCCATGATCGAGTAGTTACTGTCGCTGACTTGTATACGACTGTAACCTATCATCATGGGTTCGAGCCCCACTCAGACCATGTCTCTTTATATGAAAAAGTTGGCAGTTTTTACGGGGGTTGATGTACCAATACTGATTAATTGCTAGAGCACGCCCAGGAATGGTGTTGTTAGGTAAACTGCCAGTCGTTATTATGGGCAACCGGTAGCGACGATAAATAAACGTTTAAAAAAACCAACAAAAAATATACTAAATTTTTATTTTAAATGCTCTCAAACAAGCTTGCACACTGCTCTCTATAACAGGGCTTGGTAATAAGTTTGTAGGTTACTCTTCAGTCATGCAGTTAACCCTTTCAACACCACATACCTCTAAATAGGCTTACAAAAAGTGTAGATCCAGATGAGCCGGCTCATAACGAGCTGTCTCATCTGGATCTGTGCTTTTTGCCAATAACATTACTATGTTTAGACAAAATTACCCATTTTGATAAATGAACTGGTCCAAATGAAATTTTCTTATTGGTCTAAAAATATCATGCACCAGGCCATGTCAGCTACTTGGTGTTGAATGGGTTAATAATAGCATTCTATACAGCCAAGATTAATGCCGTGTCTTGACATTCGTGGTGGATAACATTACGGCCATGGCCGGCCATTACGGCCGACTGCGTATAATTGCATCTACTATACTGTTGTCTCTTGCGTTTGGAACCTGTAATCAAGGGCATGATTTAGGGGCATCCTAGCATTATAATTATGTACAAACATTCCCCATTTTTCATCACTTGTCATGGTGTAGGAGCTACGAGATGCGTTGTTGGTGACACATCCTCTACCAGGATCAATAGTTCCCTGGCTGGGACACACTGCCACTCAAGAAATTGATCATAATTACATTTTGGTGAAGTGGTCAGCTGGTCAGCTAGATAAATCAATGAGGTGGTGAAAATGGTGATTGTTTTCTGTCTGAATATCATGTTATCTTATTGTTGGGCTATTTGTTCATTTGTGAGGAATCTTCTATTCAATTACCACAGATATGAGAAAACGACAACCATTTAAGGCTTGTCATATTGTAACAGGCAGTGCATTAAAGTGCTGTTTGATTTATTGAATACCAGTCCATGGAATCAGCACTTACATCATTATTGTGTGCTGCATCTACACTCAAACCCATCTTAAGCAGCCAGCCAAGGGAGTCACAGAAAGTGGCTGCTTAGCACAGGTGGCTGCTTAAGAGAGGTCAAATGTATAATAAAACAGCATATTGGGAATCTGGAAACTGGCTGCTTAATACAGGTTAGCTGCTTAATAGAGGTGACCACTAACACAGGTTTCACTGTATTTCATTCATGATACGCACAGGAGGATGTATGTATGTTCCATTAACCCTTTCAACCCCAAGTAACTGACATGGACTGGTGCGTGATATTTTCAGACCAATAAATTAATAAGAAAATTACCTTTGGACCAGTTCATTTATCAAAATGGGTAATTTTATCTAAAAATAGTAATAATTAGTACTGGCAAAAAAGTGCAGATCCTGATGAGATGGCTCGTCACGAGCCGGCTCATCTGGATCTACACTTTTCATAAGCCTATTTAGAGGCCTGTGGGGTTAAAAGGGTTAATGTGAAGCCCCTTGTGGGGACCTAGACATGTCTTCCTGGGCAGGCTTAACCGACCTAAGCGGTTAGCCGGTTAACCAGTACTAAGCTTTTTGTATGATGAAGACACTCAGATAGACCGTTGACTAGAATCATTTCTCACTGTGACAAGAGTTCTGTACCTGTAGACAAGTGTACACCATCCAGCCTCACCATGTTGAAGTATTCCTGAACCCATTTCATTCTGGATACCGTTCAAACAGTATTTGCAGAATATAGAGCCAGGCTCAGCCGCCACGGAATTTGCCTTCTGATCAGGCTCTATGCCGTTTGCTATTCAGATGATCTTGCCAAGACACTTGACTATATAGCAAACAACATAGATCCTGATCAGCATGCATCACGCTGCGGCTGATCTGGATCTATGTTGTTTGCAAAAGCCTTTAAATGTATCCAGAATGAAATGGGTTAATCTGTGTCTGCCTTGCAACATGTCCACACTGAAGCAACATTTGTTATTTCAGTCGTATATCTGGGCACTTGTCTAACCTTCTTATATATAGTCTATTATTATAAGGAAACAAAGTAATCCTTTATAATATATGATTACCCTGCTATGTGAGATAATGTGCTGGTTACTCGGCAGATAATGCCCAGTTATTGTTCCCCCCCCCCCCCCGATACCAGCTAATTTAAGGATAGTTGGTAAGCTGTCAGGTAGAGCATCAATCAGTATATCATCAGGTGCATTAGTCCCTCTTAGCAGCTCTCCAGACACATACTCAGGTGTGCTAGCAGAGTTATTGTAGAAATTCGAAAAATGTGAACATTTACTGAGAACTATTGGTAACTACAGTAACCATTATATATCGAATAGAACATTTCATTATGTTGTATCATAGCAATACTTGTGAATTGATTCCCAACTTATAAATCAATTGCCATGGTTACCTTTCAAAGTCTACATTGCCATTTCATGAATAAGGCTTAAATATCACTGTGTCTTTATCGTAAATCACACAACCTATGTCACATGACAATAGCACTATTAAGTTGACTATCTATCTATCTTATTGGGTAGGCAAAGTAGGATTTGTATGAAAAATTAATTTGTTGGTACAGTGAAACCTCTCAAAACTGGAACCCCTCCAAACTGGAATTCCCCCCAAACCGAACAAATTTATTGGTCCCGAATTTCCCCCTTCTCTTTCATTGTAAAATAATCTCTGTACACTGGAAAATAACCTCTGTACACTGGAACCTCCCTTTACTGGATACCGAACAGACTTATTTAACAATATGATACATTTTCAATGTAAGTTACCCCTGTAAACCACACAAGCACCTTGTCTACATCAAATATGAAGCTGAGTATTCTTTTAACCCTTTCCTTCATAGAGATTTAATTTAATATACTATTATATCTCCATACATACGACGGCTGTATAGCTATCATGCAGTGGATAAGTAGTCGCCATATCTATCCCACCTCCATAGATATTACTGGGACTTCATAGAGATTTAGGTTAATATGCTATTATATCTCCATACAAACGACAGCTGTATAGCTATCATGCAGTGGATACGTAGTGGCCATACCTATCCCACCTCCATAGATATTACTGGAACTACATGAGATTCTGGCCTTTATTATGAACATTGATTTGGCTACTATATTGTCAATGTACGTCGTATTGGTATTGGCGTCAAGAGGTGCTTCTATGAGTTCTATGAGGGAAAGGATTAAATAACCAAACAAACAAACTTTCAGCTATTTTTTTCACACTTCTTTACTAACTACCAAACTATAAACATGTCTCTGCCTCTTTCTAAGCATTGCAGAGTTGAGTTGTTAATATAGTATATACCCCACTATGAAAACGACAACCCCTCCAAACCGAACTTTACCCCTGGTCCGGTGGTTGTTCAGTTTAGATGGGTTTCACTGTACATAACATTAACAAATGATCAACAATGCTACCCGGGTTCGATCCTTGGACCGGGAAGTATGTGAGATGGTACGATGGTCGACAGATCAGACAGGTGGGTTTTCTCCGGGTACTCCGGTTTCCTCCCACACGAATGACCACATTAAAATTTATGCTTCCATCCGTGCCAACGAGAGTGATTTAGATTAATATAAGTTGTTAGAACCTGCTTCGCAATCGTTGTAAAATAAATCAAGTTTAAACTTTAACCCATTCAACCCCAAGTAACTGACATGGACTGGTCTATGATATTTTTAGACCAATAAATTAATAACAAAATTACATTTGGATCAGTTCATTTATCAAAATGGGTAATTGTTTTTCTAAAAATAGTTATATTACTTGAAAAAAGTGCAGATCCTGATGAGACGGCTCGTCACGAGCCGGCTCATCTGGATCTACACTTTTTTGTAAGCCAATTTAGAGGTCTGTGGTGTTGAAAGGGTTAAACAAATGATCACTTAATTGTTTGCAAGCTAGCGATGAAGATGACAGTCAAATATGTCATGGAATTTTATTAGAATTGTGTTATTATGACATAATTCCAGGGTTTTTCAGTTACAAATAGTAAAGACAGATAAATGAATTGTCGTCTGCTACATTTATTTGACCTATTTATAGCCTTTATCTTACCCATAATGCAAAGAGTTAATATAATTGCAATTAAGTTCCAGAGGCCTTGAGGTTATAAAACTTTTCTCCAATCTCAAAACTCAGTCTCAAGCATCTGATTGGTTCAGCTGACAGTAATACTCAGAATTAACCAATCAGATCATTTGAGCTTGAGATTGAGATCTGAGAAAAGTTTTATAACCAGGACACATCTCCAGAGTTTTAAGCTTCATATTACTGAATTGTCGGCTGCCACAATTATTTAAATTATTTATAGCCTTTTATTTTACCCAGCATGCAGAGTTAAAAAATGCTTGTGCAGAATTTTATTGAGCCTTGTTCTGTATCTCATCAATTACATGCCTATTCTGAGTTTGTATGGTATTGATGAGTTTATTAATGACTTGCCTAGCAGACATTGCTCTCTAATGAAGAGCTGGCTAAGCGGCATCTATTAGCTAATTATTGTACAGAAACCTCTGACGTGACAAGTTTCTTACCGTAGTGTCAATCAATGCGAATCAATATGTTAACGCTGATCAGTTTAATCCAGCGTTTTACATTTATTTATCTCGTTGCTACCAGTTGCCCATATGAGTGATGCTTCCTGAAGAGATTAGTTATTTTTGATTTTGGAGGATAGTGCATGATACAGACAGAGACCAATACAAGAATCTCCTCTGGTTCTTTTACGTGCACGGTGTAAAGCACCGACACGAGACCTCGGTTTAACGTCCCATCTGAAAGACTGTTAATTTTATTAGGGTCAGACGGGGGATCGACCCTGTGATCCCTGGATTACCAGTTTCAGTGTGTGTTTTACGTTTATTTATCGTCGCTACCGGTTACCCATATGAGCGACGCCTCCTGAAGAGATTAGTCAGTTTAGATGTTGGAGGATAGTGCAATGATACAGATAGAGACCCATTCCAGAGTCTCCTCTGGTTCTTTTACGTGCACAGTGTAAAGCACCGACACGAGACCTCGGTTTAACGTCCCATCTGAAAGACTGTTAATTTTATCAGGGTCAGACGGGGGATCGAACCTGCGATCCCTGGATTACCAGTCCAGCGTGTTACCACTGGACTACATATCCGCCAGTTTCAGTTTCCTTATTGTGCTATATATATATATTATATATATTATATATATATTATATATATATTATATATATATATATATTATATTACAGCTGCTTTTCAATGCATTTGTCACTATTACCTCCCTTATTTACTGTGCATTAGTCCATTATTACCTCCCTTATTTACTGTGCATTAGTCCAATTGTCTATTATTACCTCCCTTATTTACTGTGCATTAGTCCATATGTCTATTATTACCTCCCTTATTTACTGTGCATTAGTCCATTTGTCTATTGTCTCTGAAATTAATTCAGTTACTTTACATTAAAACTAGAGTATGACATGTTTGTATAGCGTATGCAAATTGAGTTTAGCTAACTTAGCTAACTTAGTTAAATCACTCTCGAGACCTCATTCCTGATGGAATCCAGCGCCCCCGAGGGAGAGAGAGAAAGGGCAATGCTCAAATGAGAAATGTTTTTTATCTGTGACATGTGTATTAAATGGTGCTTTAGACACCAAATAACTGACATGGACTGGTACATGATATTTTTAGACCAATAAATTAATAAGAAAATTACATTTGGACCAGTTCATTTATCAAAATGGGTAATTTTGTCTAAAAATAGTATTATTACTGGCAAAAAGTGCAGATCATGCTTGTCACGAGCCTGCTCATCTGGATCTACACTTTTTACACAAAGCCTATTTAGAGGTATAGGGTGTTGAATGGGTTAACATGTACACAACTTTTATCCTTATTCACCGATATATAATGCCACTTTCTAGTTGAATTTCATCTCTTACAGACGGATCTGTAGTCCAGTGGTAACACGCTGCACTGGTAATCCAGGGATCACAGGTTCGATCCCCCATCTGATCCTAATAAATTAACAGTCTTTCAGATGGGACTTTAAACCGAGGTCTCGTGTCGGTGCTGTACACCGTGCAGGTAATTGAACCAGAGGAGACTCTGGAATAGGTCTCTGTCTGTAAAATGACTAATCGCTTCACGAGGCGTCACTCATATGGGCAACCGATAGCGACGATAAATAAACATAAAAACCACACAAGAATTTCATCTGGAAAATGAATAAAATGATCAATGTAAAACGGGTTTTCATGAAGACAAGCTTTCTAGAACATTGATTAAAAGCGGAAAATGCATTTCATCACAGCTTCCTGAATTACCAGAGTGTTATCGTGTGTGTATCTGAAAGCATTTTGTTTACTTGTCGTCCTATGTATATTGAATACATTATATAATAACATAGCATGGTAGCGCTTATTGTGTGGTACCGTATCATAATATGGTATTGTAATTCTACTGTACCCCTGGTGTACTCTGCAATGCTGGCTGACAGGTCTCATAGAAACAAAATGCTATTTGTTGTTCCACCTTAACCCTTAAAATGCTTAATAAAATGGAAAGAAATTTGCAAGTTCCTGTAATTAATACCTTGTCTGATCAGGATCTATGTTGTTTGCTATTCAACCAAGTGTTTTAGCTCCACTATCCAAATAGCAAACAGCATTATGAGCCAGAACATGCTGTCTGATCTGGCTCTATACTGTTTGAAAAATTAATTCTGAATATATTGGACAGAATGTTGTGCAAAGCACATATATCCAGATCCAGTAATTAATACCTTGTCTGATCAGGATCTATGTTGTTTGCTATTCAGCCAAGTATTTTAGCTCCACTATCCGAATAGCAAACAGCAGTTCTGTGCCGTCTGATCTGGCTCGATGCTGTTTGCAAACAGCAGTTCTGTGCCATCTGATCTGGCTCGATGCTGTTTGCAAACAGCAGTTCTGTGCAGTCTGATCTGGCTCGATGCTGTTTGCAAACAGCAGTTCTGTGCAGTCTGATCTGGCTCGATGCTGTTTGCAAACAGCAGTTCTGTGCCGTCTGATCTGGCTCGATGCTGTTTACAAACAGCAGTTCTGTGCCGTCTGATCTGGCTCGATGCTGTTTGCAAACAGCAGTTCTGTGCCGTCTGATCTGGCTCGATGCTGTTTGCAAACAGCAGTTCTGTGCAGTCTGATCTGGCTCGATGCTGTTTACAAACAGCAGTTCTGTGCAGTCTGATCTGGCTCGATGCTGTTTGCAAAAGCAACTTTACTCATGATTACGGGTTAATGCAAGAAATACGGTTTAATAATAATTTCAGCTAAAAGCTTATTTTTTTGCAAGCAAAATTATTCATCTTCGTATTCTAGAAAGCAAAACATGATTGTGGTAGCATATTGTAACATTTCTTGAGATATAAAACATACATATCTATAATGAATGTTTTGGAAATGTTAGAAATATGAAAGAGCTTCTCCAGTCTCATCCAATAACAACATAAGTAGAAGTTATCTACAGACAGCACATTGAACATGTCAGAAGGGAGACTGATAATGGTGGCATTGTTAATAATTTATCCCCTATCTCTATGCAGGAATCCCGCTTGACTTCTATTTCTTGGGTCAGTTTAGATAAGAGTGTTGTGAGAGTCATTTGGTTTTGGATGAGGATTGTCTGGAATTCTTCTCCTACTCTTTGAACTGCTGCTTGCAATAAATTGCTACATTTGTTCTGCTGATCACCGTGATTTGCATTGTTCAGTTAATTAAATCTGTAAATGTGGAAGTCGTGGTAGCGCATTTGCTTTAGGTACGAAAGGCCCAAAAGGCCCGGAGTTTGTGCCCAGCTGTAGCTGTTTTTATTGTGTCCGTGGAATCGCCATTTCAATTCCACATTGCCTCTTCTCTCTCCCTCATGAATTACTTCTCAAGAGTGATTAATATAACGTTGTAAAAACATGGTTCGCAATTGAGCTAAAATTAATCTGTAAGTAATAGTTGTTGTAATGGTGCATTGTGAAAGGATACTTTGTCCTCCCCCCACCCCATGTCCCCTGCTTTGTCCCCCACTCTACCCTCTCACATGGCAATATCTGACTTACTACGGCTTCTTACTTTTTAGATGTAGATAACAAGATTTCTTTATTTCTAGTGGGTTAACTAAGTAGTTCTTTGGGTGAAGTGTCTGGTTTAGAGTCATAACGTACATGTGCCAAGTGTTTGATCTTCACACCGGTATGTTGCAAGGTGGTACGGTAGTCACCAAATCAGACAAGTGTGCTTTCTCCGGGTACTCCCACATTAAGAACCACATATACGCTTTCAAGCACACCACGAGAGTGGTTAATGTAAGTTATTAAAGCTTAAATTAAAGTATAATAAATAAAAGCTAAGCGTTACATGTGCCAATTGCATAATATATTCCTGCAGACCATCTGCAAAAACATAACCTGTGGACCATCTGCAAAAACATAACCTGCGGACCATCTGCAAAAACATAACCTGCGGACCATCTGCAAAAACATAACCTGTGGACCATCTGCAAAAACATAACCTGCGGACCATCTGTAAAAACATAACCTGCGGACCATCTGCAAAAACATAACCTGCGGACCATCTGCAAAAACATAACCTGTGGACCATCTGCAAAAACATAACCTGCAGACCATCTGCAAAAACATAACCTGCAGACCATCTGCAAAAACATAACCTGCGGACCATCTGCAAAAACATAACCTGCGGACCATCTGCAAAAACATAACCTGCGGACCATCTGCAAAAACATAACCTGCAGACCATCTGCAAAAACATAACCTGCGGACCATCTGCAAAAACATAACCTGCGGACCATCTGCAAAAACATAACCTGCAGACCATCTGCAAAAACATAACCTGCGGACCAGTTACATGTACCTTTGGCCCAAAAGCGATGTCCCTGCAGTACATTGTATTACAATTACAGTTGCACCAGTTGATGGGCATTTTCTATCTGGAATATTATAAAATTTAATAGTAATTAGTTTCATGCCTATAGCTCCAGTAACTAGGGAAATAGTGTACAAAAGGCAAGCGCTGCTTTGGGTTTAAGCTCTTTAACTCTTTGCACGTTAGCGGTGAAAATAACAGTCAAATTCATTAAATGTCATGGAATTTCATTAGATGTCATGGAATTTCATTAGAATCATGTCATTACATGAAATTCCATGACATATTTCCATTTGCCATTACAAACGCATTAATGAATTGTGGGCTGCTACAATTATTTGAACTATTTATAGCCTTTATTTTTACCCAGCATGCAAAGAAGAGTTAATATGCCAGTGCTGGGGAGACTGTGAAGCTGAACAAGCACAGCAGTTAATATGCTGGAAGCAGAAACCAGCACCAGTTGTAGATAATAAAGTCATAAAGCTGTCTGCCAATGATCAACAAGCCATTTCTGATGTGTTGCAAAGCTTGCATGAAATTGAAGTAATTATAATTTTTTCCATTGCTCCTGAAGTGTTTGAAGGTTGTGATGTCATCCAGACATAGATGTAATATGAAAGGTAGCCCCTGACACCATTCAGATTGATGGGTAGGGATTTTACTGCCTTGATAGCCATTTTCTCAGAGAAAGATATTTTATTTTGAAAAATAAACTTTTTTTACAAGTAATTTTTTGTTAAACCCAAGGTCTGTTGTGGGCAGGAGTCTGCAGGTTTGCTGTGAGGTCTTGTTCATACAATGTTGTGGGCAGGAGCCTGCATGATTTGGTGTGAGGTCGTGTCCATACACTGTTGTAGGTAGGAGCCTGCAGGATTTGGTGTGAGGTCGTGTCCATATACTGTCGTGGACACTGCTGTGGGTAGGAGCCTGCAGGATTTGGTGTGAGGTTATGTTCATACACTGTCGTGGGTGGGAGCCTGCAGGATTTGGTGTGAGGTTATGTTCATACACTGTCGTGGGTGGGAGCCTGCAGGATTTGGTGTGAGGTTATGTTCATACACTGCTGTGGGCAGGAGCCTGCAGGATTTGGTGTTAGGTTATGTCCATACACTGCTGTGGGTAGGAGCCTGCAGGATTTGGTGTGAGGTTATGTTCATACAGTGGACACTGCTGTGGGTAGGAGCCTGCAGGATTTGGTGTGAGGTTATGTTCATACAGTGGACACTGCTGTGGGTAGGAGCCTGCAGGATTTGGTGTGAGGTTATGTTCATACAATTCTGTGCAGCATAATAACAATCATTAGAATGATCTACATGTAGTGGGGAAAAAACTGGTGCCGGTACAAACATTCTTGGAAGTCTTACAAGTATTCCTCAAGTGTGTATGAAAAAAGGAATTAAAAGGTGATTAAAATGCAATCTGAATGAAATTAGAGTGTGCATATTGTTTCAATCAGTGTTGGTGACGGGTTAGGCACTCCCATTAACGAGGAAATAGATGATCTAGATAAGGAATCAGGAGATGACTGACACGTTCTAGATATGATGGATAGTTCCAGGGTCAGTGGGTCTTATACCTGCAATGTTTTTATTCCTAACTGGCCATGATTAGGTGAAGATAAATGAGAACTGTTATCAACATAAACATACGTTGAAGGTCAGGGCGTAGGTGATCAGGGGGTAGGTGATTGGTCAGTCTAATCTCTCTTTAAAACATGTTTTCAATTATTGTCAGAATGGAAGAGAGCTTAATCCAACTTTATGATTTGTTTTCAAGCAATGCATCCATATGAATGGAAATTGTGAAATATATGGACCATTCTAGCATATCATTTATATAAAGTTTCCAGGGTTGGCCAGTGATAGCAAGAACTTAACTATTTGCATGCTGGGTAAAATAAATGCTATAAATAGTTCAAATAATTGTAACAGACAACAATTCATTAGTGTGGTTTTCTTATTTGCTTTTTAAAAAAAAAATTATTACGTTTATTTATCGTCGCTACCGGTTGCCCATATGAGCGACGCCTCCTGAAGAGATTAGTCATTTTAGATTTTGGAGGATAGTGCAATGATACAGACAGAGACCCATTCCAGAATCTCCTCTGGTTCTTTTACGTGCACGGTGTAAAGCACCGACACGAGACCTCGGTTTAACGTGCCATCTGAAAGACTGTTAATTTTATTAGGGTCAGCCGGGGGATCTTATTTGCACTGGAAAACTCTCGATATATGTCATGGAATTTCATTAGAATTGTCATTATGACACAATTCTAATGAAATTACATCACATATATTTGACCTGTTATTTTCACCGCTAGCATGCAAAGAGCTAAAGAATTATTTTTTTCTCAGAAATATATGATTCCCTAATAAGGTCTCAAAAGTTCTGACCTAGAATGAACCCTGATAACATGTCGCTTGATTATTATGTGATACTGTCACTAAAATGGCCAACAACAACTGAGAACTTCATCTACTTGAAGCGGTTTTCTTTGAATCTGTATTCATATGTAATAGCATGTGCATACCCTCATCTCACTTTGACCGGACAATACATCACATAGTTTGCTTTGAGTCTTTGTAGGTCATCTGAGAAAGTATTGTGTCAGAGCAATCTGACATCATATATCTCTCCCTCGTATCCTCTATTTGTCAAACATGTCCACATATGATGCATCCATTTGTTCTTTTAGACAGCTTGTTTTCTCTACTAATGATACACCATACTGATAAATTACTGTGCTAATAGTTATACAAATTGTTGCAGTGAGAGTTTCTCGACTATTCGCAGTTTCACCAGCCCCAATTGACACGTTCCCATCTGTATTGGGCATTTTGTCAACCAATAATTTAACATCCTAAAAATGGCCATCTGTCTTAAACTGTTTGCAAAGAAGACATGTTAACAAGGTTTTAAGAAACTACAGTGTGTCCTTCACTTTGATCAGTATTCAACTTTACACAGTCCACAATTTGTCTTTCCTCTGTCGCCTTGTGTTCCATGCATCTGTTACAACAATGGAAGAAAAGGTAACAGTAACTGAACTCAATCTGACAGTCTGGACAGTGTTGGTTAAACTTTGATTACCCCACTGGTCATTGAGGTCACTCATATGACCTTTGAACAATAATGGAGAGGACAGCAGTGACTGGTCATCTACTTATCAGATCTGCTCATTTCATTCTCATGTTTAAAGTTTATCAGATTAGTCTCAGGTGGCCTATGAAAATGATAATTGACTCTGTTGACGATCTAAACTAGTCTGTCATCTTATATATCTATAGGGCATCCAGTGACTGTAATGTCATTATTAATTTATTTTTAATATTTCTGTGCCAGTACAAAAATACTAAATATAATGTAAGAAATGTTTTAATTAAAATGTTTTATTTAGCTAGTTACTCCTGGTGGCTGGCTTACTTACATGTCTGTGTTTTATTTCTTGAATCCTGATGGGAGACAATTCTGAATAGGATGCAATAATAATCTGTTAACCCTTTCAACACCACATACTTCTAAATAGGCTTACAAAAAGTGTAGATTCATACGAGCCGGCTCATTATGAGCTGGCTCATCAGGATCTGCACTTTTTGCCAGTAATATTACCATTTTTAGACAAAATTACCCATTTTGATAAATGATCATGCACCAGCCCATGTCAGTTACTTGGTGTTGAATGGGTTAAATAGACTAATAATTACGTCTATATTGAATAGCTATTTATTTTTTAATTTTTTAAAACTGAATAGTATTTATTTAATTAGAATGTTTATTATGATTATATTAATTCCATTATGTGTGTACATGTGTAGCTTTTATATGTTGTGTCAGTTACAGATGGATCTGTAGCCCAGTGGTAACATGCTGGACTGGTAATCCAGGGATCGCAGGTTCAATCCCCCGTCTCACCCTAATAAAATTAACAGTCTTTCAGATGGGACTTTAAACCGAGGTCTCGTGTTGGTGCTTTACACCGTGCACGTAAAAGAACCAGAGGAGGCTCTGGAATTGGTATCTGTCTGTATCATTGCACTATCCTCCAAAAATCTAAAATGACTAATCTCTTCAGGAGGCGTCGCTCATATGGGCAACCGGTAGCGACGATAAATAAACGTAAGTCACACACACACAGTTAGGAAATTGACCTTTTTTACATTGATCTCCTACACAGATTCTTTGACACCTAGATGGATCTTCATGGGATATTTTGAATGCTTAGGCTCCTTAGAAAGTCTGGCTGACATCAACACAGGTGAGGAATCCAATAAGCCCATGTTCTTGTATCTGACTATCTATGCTGGTTAACTTTGAAAGAGGACTTCCATACAGGTGTAAGACGTCTGCCATTACTCAAATTAGCGATATCTTGCAAGATAACATTAATGAAGGAACAGATAAAAGTGTAGAGTGCAAACGTGGACACAACATGCATCTGTTCTTCCTAAGCATATTGGAGCATACCATGAGTCAATGTGTTAAGCTTTATACAGTCTTCAAAGTCAATATTTAAATTGAGCTCATTGGTGCATGTTGAGAGATGATTAATGCTTGGGGAGTCTCTGAGAGAAACTAGACAAATTACAGCAGCTCAGATTGACCTCTCTGCCTGGTGTTTGTAGGATCTATGGAATGGTAAATGATTGTGGTAGATCTGGACATGAAATACCACCTACTAGTTAGTAGCTATGTAACTACAACAGGTTACAATCCCCCCCCCCCCGGCTGACCCTAATAAAATTACACTTTAAGATGGGACTTTAAACCGAGATATTGTGTTGGTGCTGTACACCGTGCACGTAAAAGAAGCAGAGGAGACTCTGGAATTGGTCTGTCTGTATCATTGCACTATCCTTGGTGCTGTACACCGTGCATGTAAAAGAAGCAGAGGAGACTCTGGAATTGGTCTCTGTCTGTATCATTGCACTATCCTCCAAAATCCCAAAATCTGAAATTACTAATCTCTTCAGGAGACGTTGTTCATATGGGCAACTGGTAGTGACGATAAATAGATAAATAAACGTAAAACACACACACACATACAACAGCTTGCAAATCACTTGAAATGAATGACAAGGCAGCTGAAAAAATCATTATGGAAACGGAATATGAACAATGTTTATCTTCAGCTGACAATAGCATAGCTCATTTGGCAACAAGACATAATTATGCTGCTGGAATTAAAGTGCCCAATTATCGATTCCATGCTATAATTTTATTAACCCATTTCATTCTGGATACATTTAATGGCTTTGGCAAACAACATAGATCCAGATCAGCCGCAGCGTAACGCTGCATGCTGATCAGGATCTATGTTATGCTGCATGCTGATCAGGATCTATGTTGTTTGCTACATAGCCAAGTGTCTTGGCAAGATCATCTGAATAGCAAACAGCATAGATCCTGATCAGAAGGCACATTCCGTGGCAGCTGATCCGGCTCTATGTTCTATGCAAATACTGTTTGATCGGTATGCAGAATCAAATTGGTTTAATATACATGCCGGTTTCAAGCAGCCCCGCCTAATTTTAAATTTGACCACTATAAACCTTTGCCACAGCACATAAAAGGTTGTACAAAAATCTCTATATAGTGACATTCGATGCATCACCTAGGCACTACATAGACTGCCAAGGTGCACAACATTCTATACTCTATTATGCCAAACTGCCAAGTTGTTGTATTAAACCGCCTCACTAAAAGGAAATGAATAATAGATCACTGAAGTGCTCTGGCAGTTTATGTATTATTTTTCACAAGTAGTTGTTTTAATGCATTATTATTTTTTCAAATGTCTCTCTTGTACCAAGTTATTGAGCTATTTAAAGGACTGTGTGATTGTGGAGTGCAGGTTTTTATCGCCTCCAGATCACAATCGTGCATACTAATCATTATAGGATCTAGGCCTTGCCTATTCCAGAACACCCAGTAAACGAGCTCGTCATTACAAACTATTGGTGTTTAATTTAGCAACACAAATTTGTTTCACCTTATGGTTTTTCAATCCATTGAAAACTAGTCTTAAATCATAGGACATTTAATTTAGTGGTTTAGCATATTAAACTATTATGTAATTGTTAAGACTTTTAAATATTTTATAAAAGCATATAAAATGCATTAAAAAGGGGGAGCGTGTTCGATTAAATTAAAGTCATTCAAATGGGTCTTGATGAATGGATTTTTCATTTATGCCTGTAGAAATATTAAGCATGTAAATGTAATGCAGGGGTTTAATGAAAGAAGAATTGTATTAACTTTGTTTGGCTTTGGCCATGGTAGGCGACAGCGGAATATAATCATATGAAAAGGAAAGTTATTGAATTCATAGCCTTATCACAGCCATTGAATAACATGAATTACTGTAAAGCCAATTTTGATACATTTTCTGACTGTTAAATTGGTGCACATGTTGATCTAATATACCTAATCAAGCAGATTATATTTAACAATATCAGACTTACCAGTAATTTATGGGGTTATTTATAATTTTAACATGACTTGATATTTTGTTCTAATGAACAAAGAACAGATCTACCGTTGTAAAATATGCAATATACCATGGCTAGAACCAGTCTATTTTTTAGGCGGCACGCCGACAAAGTAACATGCACATTTCTTCATTCGTAGCATTATATTGGGTCATGTTAGAATGGAAATAATATTTGTCTTGCCGTGGTATATCGGAGAATAAACCACGCTTTGGAGTTCTGATGCGTGGAATTAACCACTTAGGTCTACGGCCTGCATGGTTATTTCCTACACATCAGATATACCACAGCAAGACAAATATTATTTCCTAAGCAAAACCATAACAAAGACTGATATACATATAACAAGAAAAACTATTACATATAAATATGTAATAGAAGGACAATGGAAAACTCACTCTGCATAATACACACTTGGATAGTCTCATTTATATGAAAAAGTTGGCAGTTTCTTACGGAGGTTGGTGCACCCAAGTACTGGTTAACCGTTGGAGCCTGCCCAGGAAAGGTGTTGTTAAGTAAACTGCCCGCCGGCGATATAACCCGAAATGGTGCTGATGCAGGCGTAAAACCCGAAATATAACTATAACACACTTGGATAGTGTATTGAGTGAATGTATATAAATTATAAAGTGCGTAATTTAGTAATTAAATACAAACATGTTGACAATAACATGAAACCCTGTCCAACATAATAGTATATACCACATCCCTGCTGGAACAATTTCAACTACCGTATTTAGCTATGTATAGTGCGCACATTTCTTACTGAAATCCTCATCCATTTTATCTACTGCGCATTATACACCAGTACAGACATCAGGACATTTTTTTCCGGACCAAAATTGACCAATATTTCGTGAAAAAACTGAAATTCGACCCGAACGGCTCACAGTCATTCTATAAGTTGTTACATTCGACAATCGTTATAAACTAGCTATTAAAACCAGTTGCCGATAGTCTATATAAATAAATCAAATGAATAAGACCACAAAATTAGCATATATTTCGTTTATTTTGGCAAACTTTGAAGAATTTAATTGAAATTAGTAAATGCATAAAAAATGGCGATTTGATAACATCACGTGGTTTTATCGTATGTAATATTTCCCGTACTTTTCGCGTACTTCGCCGTACAATGTACAATGCATTGCATAAAAAAATTTTTTGGCTGCAGTATTTCAATTGATTGTAGCGATAATTAATTTCGACAAACCTTTCACAATGGGTCCCAGTTAATTAGGTAGGCTTCACGTGTTGAGAAGTTTGAGCATCTGCTGACATGTTTGAGAACGTGTCGAGATGTTTGAGAACGTGTCGAGAAATTTGAGCAGGTGTGCCTGAGTGCGTTACCGTTACTCGATGAGTTATATCTCGAGTGATTAATATAAGTTGTAAAAATCACGGAGCACAATTTTTAGCGATTCTTGAGAAATGTTAAATTTTGACTTGGAAAATTGCGTTTTTCACGTGCGCAGTATACATCGGAACTCAGTTTTTCCGCCGATTTTCGTGCCAGATCGTGGGTGCGCACTATACACGGTAGCGCACTATACATAGCTAAATACGGTACGTAAATGGATTGACCTGGCCATTTCTGGATTCCAGCTCAAGTCTGTATTTCTATGCGCACATCAGTGAAAGCTTGGAACTAGTTCCCTGAAAACAAATGAACAATTTTAATACCTATAATACGAATACATAGCAGTAATTCTTATCGCATAAATTTCCATTCGTCCAGAAAAAATCATGCATGGATGCAAAGCTAAATGTTAGATATTTGCACTCACCTGGATGTTGGTTACATTAATTTCGCAACTAGATGCTGTGTATATTGTGACAAGTTGATCCCTTTCTTTATGTTACCAAGGATAGATGGACTGTATTCCCCTGTCAGAACAATAGCAACAAAGCTGACACAATATTTATCTTTTATAATTACTACAAATGTTGTACAGAAATGTATTACATCACTGCGCCTAGATTACTGTTCAGCTGACAGAAGATTTGTCAAATGATTTTCTTGTCACTGCGTAATTTATCATTTCTGTCCTGGAACAGGATATGGCAGTTTCTGACTCAGGTTTGGTGTAATGGTTCATTGCATGCCTACAATTGCTTGTCCTAACACTGTGCAGTTTGTGTGTTTTACGTTTATTTATTGTCGCTACCGGTTGCCCATATGAGCAACGCCTCCTGAAGATATTAGTCATCTTAGATTTTGGAGGATAGTGCAATGATACAGATAGAGACCCATTCCAGAGTCTCCTCTGGTTCTTTTACATGCACAGTGTAAAGCACCGACACGAGACCTCGGTTTAATGTCCCATCTGAAAGACTGTTAATTTTATTAGGGTCAGACGGGGATCGAACCTGTGCAGTTGTTTAGTATGCTTCCTTATATATCATCACTGATGGTCACGGATTCGAGCCCCGCTCAGGCCGTGTCTCATTTATATGAAAAGGTTGGCAGTTTCTTACAGAGGTTGGTGCACCAAGTACTCATTAACTGCTGGTGCCTGCCCAGGAAAGGTGTTGTTTGGTAAACTGACAGTCGCTCAAATGGTCAACCGGTAGCGACGTTAAATAAACTTATATAAAAAAAATTAAAATTCTTTATAACCCAAGCCATAAAGAATCAAAGAAACTTGTTGAGTTGTACCCCTTTTATAGTTCTACGTATTTTCTTATAACAGACAAGCATGCAAGCACAACACAGAATTGGTAGACTAAAATATGTGAGAGAGACATACCAGCTGCCTAATGCAATACTAGGTTACTTTACATGCTCTGTTAATTATTTTGATCTGTGTTTTAATTAAAGCATTTGGAAAGAAAATATGCGCCAAGGCGGTACAAATACCTCCTATACTCCCTCCATTGCTGAGCATCGACTACACTATTTCTAGGGAATTATTACTACACAATTCTGCACTTTTCATTAACGGGCTTGGATTACTATCAACATTATTATCATTCACATGTTCTTTTACCTCGGAATTATTCGTATCTGCTAATAGTCTGGGGTAATTATCCCGAAATGTCTTAACCCGTAACCTGCCGAATAAATTGGACGGAATATGCAAACAACATAGCTCCAGATCAGCCGTGGCTGATCAGGATCTATGTTGTTTGTTATTCTGACAAGTGATTTAGCTCCACTATCTGAATAGCAATCAGCCATCTCATCTGGCTCTATACTGTTTGCAATAGCAACTTTAGTCGTAAATGGCCTCATAGAAGCACCTCTCGACGCCATTACCAATATGACATACATTGACAATGTAGTAGCCAAACCAATGTTCATAATAAAGGCCAAAATCTCATGTAGTCCCAGTAATATATATGGAGGAGGGATATATATGGCCACTACTTATCCACTGCATGATAAGTAAATGGCTGTCGTTTGTATGGAGATATAATAGTATATTAACCTAAATCTCTATGAAGGAAAGGGTTACGGGGTAATTAACTCTAACATAGTATAATCATGAAGCTAGTCACACAGTACATATGGGAGTTACATTTAGAGATTAAGGTAATGTTAGTAGACATGGTGCTAGTGATACAGTGCAGATTGCAGCAGTTCAGGTAGATAAGTATCCTGATACTGATGCTGTTCTAGGTGATAAGAGGACTGATGCAGCAGGTTGATAGAAATATGATTTATTTCTAAGATTTCTTCAGTTGGTTGGGAGATCTCAATCAGTGCTGTGTAGTTACAGACAGTTGCACACACCCAAACAACAATTGGGAATTTTGGGTTTTTATTGTGCAGTAATCTTACATAACTGAGAAGAGGTATGGGTCGTAAAAGTAGGTTTCTCAGAATTTTTATTACCTGTATTGTCTGCCATCAAGATTATAAAAAAAAACTTTCAGGAACAAAAGAATACTATTTCAAGTTAATCAATATCTTTCTGCACCATAAGGACACCATATACAAGAACTTTGTTTAATTGGGTATAATTTCAGCCAATGATAATGATGCAAACAGTTCTGGGAAAATTTTAGATACTGCTGCTGTTGCTAATTATAATGATTAAAATCAGAGATAATATTAGGCATGCCAATTTTAATTTGTCCAATAATGATGGGCATAAATATTTGTGTGTTAAACCTTTCCCTCAAAGAAGCACCTCTTGACGCCATTCACTTAGCCCTTTCCCTCATAGAAGCACCTCCTGACGACATTCACTTAGCCCTTTCCCTCATAGAAGCACCTCTTGACGTCATTCACTTAGCCCTTTCCCTCATAGAAGCACCTGTTGACGTCATTCACTTAGCCCTTTCCCTCATAGAAGCACCTCTTGACATCATTCACTTAGCCCTTTCCCTTATAGAAGCACCTCTTGACGTCATTCACTTAGCCCTTTCCCTCATAAAAGCACCTCTTGACGTCATTCACTTAGCCCTTTCCCTCATAGAAGCACCTCTTGACGTCATTCACTTAGCCCTTTCCCTTATAGAAGCACCTCTTGACGTCATTCACTTAGCCCTTTCCCTCATAGAAGCACCTCTTGATGCCATTACCAATACGACATATATGACAATGTAGTAGCCAAAGCAATGTTCATAATAAAGGCCAGAATCTCATGTAGTCCCAGTAATATCTATGGAGGTGGGGTAGATATGGCGACTACTTATCCACTGCATGATAGCTAAATGGCTGTCGTTTATATGGAAATATAATAGTATAGTAACCTAAATCTCTATGAAGGAAAAGGTTAAGTGGATAAATAGTCCACACACAAATCTTTAGCTTCTGCCAGATGACTGTGATCTTCTTCCGTACAGTAATGAGACAATCTGTCTTCTATATGAATATTTAAAAAGGATACCTTGTTGCAGATGTCGTACAACATACCAACATATTGTTATTAATCCATTTCATTCTGGATACATTTAAAGGCTTTTGCAAACAACATAGATCCAGATCAGCCGCAGCGTCACGCTGAGTGCTGATCAGGATCTATGTTGTTTGCTACACAGCCAAGTGTCTTAGCTAGATCATCGGAATAGCAAACAGCATAGAGCCTGATCAGACGGCACATTCTATGGCAGCTGATCTGGCTCTATGTTCTTTGCAAATACCATTTGAACGGTATCCAGAATCAAAATGGGTTAATATACAAAATATAAGAAAAATATGTATAGGCGTAATATGTAATATAATTACAGTAATAATGATACACACACATAGTTACGTGGTTATGATGTAATAATTAATAACAAATAATTGCATGATTTTCTTTTTTCGTGCTTTATGACTTGTGTGATCTATCTGAATCTGGTGTATGCTACATTACACAGTAGGATCATCGTCATTATAATAGTTAACCGCTGGAGCCTGCCCAGGAAAGGTGTTGTTAGGTAAACTGCCCACCGGCGATATAGCCCAAAATGCAGGCATAAAACCCGAAATATAGCATAATAGTGAAGCACGATTTCATTTGAGAGAAATACATTTGCAACTATCAGACAAACCAACACACAATACATTTGAATTATAATAGAGAGAAATTGGTTGATCAAAATTTGGTAAATTTGCCTCCTTTATTGTTTGCAAATGGTGTTAAAAGTTAAATGGTATAATGAATATTGTAAGAGTTTCCATAAAAAGTGATGATTTTATTGTTTTTTGGTGTACAAAAAGTTAGTTTTTGGTTATAAAAGGAGGTTTCTCAGACTTTTTAGTTAGAAAAAGTTAGTTTTTGTACAACAAACTTATATTTTATTTCGTTATGGTGAAAATAAACCAAATCTGACACTCTTTTTTTTTAACACCTGATTCTTTGCACAAAATATTAAAAGCCATGCTAGATGTGTGACTTCCACCTCCAATAATACCCTAGCTAGAGTGTTTCCTAAGCCTCTCTATTGAAAAGGTGTCAATTTGTTTTGCATAAAGATTAACAAAACAAACCCAATGGAGTAAATGTTAAAAGTATGTAACAGATTTATGATAAATACAAATAGGCATCCTCTAATAATGCTAAAACCTTACAGAAAAAGTGGTACAACCAAGTCGTTGAGATATTTGAGCCCCTTTAATAACATCCTTACTATTAAACCTGCATAAAAATTGAGCAATGTTAAAATAACATTGAAAATAGTATACACCTTGGCTTTTATCTGTATTATCAAGATAAGAAATAAAACAGGACTAAATTTGCCACCCAGCCTAATACCTCCATATCTCTGCCTTTGAATTTCTAAAAGCCTGGCAAGATATTGGCATTAGTTAATTTACTTCTAGATCAAATAGTGGTCAGTTTCAAAGTGTCATTAATATCATTTATTGATAAGCTACAAAGGTAGAGCAAACAGTAGGAATAGTACCTCCATGAAACCGAACTTTATCAATTCTGACATTCATACACAAACAGGAATGCTTATTCACTTTAATGATACAGGAGTCCATGCTTGTTATGGAATTATTTACTACTTAGACTGATTGCTGAATGACAATAATGGATATAAAGATTTGGTGAGAAACTCAGCACAGGTGCTAGTGGAACCAGCAGGGGTAGATTTAGCACTTGGTATTCAACAATCTGTGGTGACTTTGACACTGATTAATAATGCATGAGAATATGGGAGGCTGGATCTGGTAAGCACAATTTGTTGACTTATATTCACATGACTTATTTGCAATGTGATACAATACATGGTTATACTTTTGTCATCAGATTATGTTGCAATAAGATATTATATTAAATAGATGTTAACCCAGTTCATTCCATTCAAACAGTATTTGCAAAGAACACAGAGCCATATCAACCGCCATGGAACGTGCCATCTGATCAGGCTCTATGCTGTTTGCTATTCAGATGATCTTGCTAAGACACTTGGCTATGTAGCAAACAACATAGATCCTGATCAGCACACAGCGTGATGCTGCGGCTGATCTGGATCTATGTTGTTTGCAAAAGCCTTTAAATGTACCCAGAATGAAATGGGTTAACAAGCCTGCACATTAATTTTGGGGAAAAGAGGCAATATTGGCATCAAATTTAGTTGATAAAACATTTTGCTTGAGTGCACAACAATTTGTAAAAAAAAAACATTAGCTTAATCTCTCTTTATACCAATTTGCTGGCTGAATGCATTGACATGAAGTAAAAGTAATGTGGATTTAACTTTCTATCCTAATGACACCACCAAGCTCACACTCCCTGGTTACGAGAGGGACCCCATCAGTTTATACAAACTCACAACCCCTGGGTTACGATATGGACGCCATGTTCATAGCACCATGCAGGTTCCACCAAGTCAGCGCTAATTACATCATAATATATAAATATTGCGCCACGCTGCGGCTGATCTGGATCTATGTTGTTTGCATAAAGCCTTTAAATGTATCCAGAATGAAATGGGTTAAGAGAGGTGAATTGTTTTTATTAGCAATATCCCAATGAGCGTTTTACAGATTCAGATTGGTAGTCAAAGGCAGTCAATATTACTGGGAGTCAATATTACTGGCAGTCAATATTACCGGCAGTCAATATTACCAGCAGTCAATATTACCAGCAGTCAATATTACCCAAAATATTGACCGGTCAATAATATCTCAGAGGTGAATAGTAAATAATATTGGCTGTTGGCCTATGGGAATTTTGCATTGAGTAGCCAGCCACATGGTATATAATTATGTTTAATATTTAGTTGCTCTTATAGGTGAGTATGTACTGTAGTAGCTATAATAGCTCTAATCACTCAACACACAAAGATTTATTGTTTATGTTTATAAATCATGATTCTCTAAGAGTTCCATTTTTCGATAATAAATTGTTCTGATTTTAAGCAAAAGTTTAAGGATCTGTCAACAAATGAAAATAATTTTGCGAAATGACTACATGTAAATTATCTCCCTTTATGGATACGTTTATGCAAAAGCAACATTAGCTTGTAATTGATAGTTGTATAAAGTTATCGCCAGGATAAATTTACATAGAAATTGTATGATAAATAGTTTAGTTTGTGAAACAATTTCTCACCTGATCGAGTTTGTTTTTAGGATTATTTATTAAACTTGAGCAAAGTGTTTTATTGGTCTATAAATTATTGTTTAAAATAGAATGAAGAAACGGATCTGTAGTCCGCCTCTGTGGTCGAGTGGTTAAGGTCGCTGACTTGTATACCACTGTAACCTATCATCTCTGATGGTCACGGGTTCGAGCCCTGCTCAGACCGTGTCTCATTTATATGAAAAAATTGGCAGTTTCTTACGGAGGTTGGTGCACCAAGTACTGGTTAACCGCTGGAGCCTGCCCAGGAAAGGTGTTGTTAGGTAAACTGCCCGTCGCTCAAATGGGAAACCGGTAGCGACGTTAAATAAACTTAGATAATAAAAAAAAAGGATCTGTAGTACAGTGGTAACACGCTGGACTGGTAATCCAGGGATCTCAGGTTTGATCCCCCATCTGACCCTAATAAAATTAAAATTAAATTGGGACGTTAAACCGAGGTCTCGTGTCGGTGCTTAACACCGTGCACGTAAAAGAACCAGAGGAGATTCTGGAATGGTCTCTGTCTGTATCATGCACTATCCTCCAAAATCTAAAATAACTAATCTCTTCAGGAGGCGTCGCTCATATGGGCAACCGGTAGCGACGATAAATAAACGTAAAAACACAATGAAGAAATGGTGGTTTTCTTGGTCTTAACCCTGTAATCTTCCAATCATGACTAAAGTCACTTTTGCGAACAGCGTAGAGCCAGATTGGACGGCACAGAACATGCTATCTTATCAGGCTCTATCCTGTTTTCTATTCGGATGGTGGAGCTAAATCACTTGCGGGATTATGATTATGCAGCGGCTGATCAGGATCTATGTTGTTTGCACATTCCGTCCAATTTATTCGACAGGTTAAGGGTTAACATCGGTTGAATTAGCTAGAATGAGCATTGAATGATATACTGAACAAGTGTACAGTTAACAAATAATTGCTTGTGGAAGTGGTGATAGCGCGTTCGCCTAAGGAGCGAAAGGCCCGAAGTTCTTGCCCCGCTGGAGCTGTTACAAGTGTGCTCTTAGGCAAGGCATTTCAATTCCACATTGCCTCATCTCTCTTCCTCGTGGCGATGGACTCCATCAGGAATGAGTTCTCGAGAGCGATTAATATAAGTTGTAAGAACTTGTTTCGCAAATCAAGCTAAAATAAATTTGCATAAACTAAACAGTTACTTGGTTTTGGACTGAATATGTATTTTCCCACTTTCTCCTGTCTTAACCCTTTCAACACCACAGACCTCTAAATAGGCTTACAAAAAGTGTAGATCCAGATGAGACGGCTCGTCACGATCTGCACTTTTTGCCAGTGATATGACTATTTTTAGACATAATTACCCATTTTGATAAATGAACTTGTCCAAATGTGATTTTCTGATTAATTTATTGGTTTATGAATATCATGGACCAGTCCATCTGAGTTACTTGGTGTTGAAAGGGTTAATTGATTGATAAGAACACATTTCTAAGAAGTTGTGAAATAGGTTTAAAAATATAAGTCTTCTATTTCCAAAGATATACGATACCTATTTTACTGGTGTCAGAAATTTTGGAAAACTGAGTAGGCATCCATTTCAGCACACAGTAGGAAGTCTGCCTGATTAAGTGTTGGCTCTCCCTTGGGGATTTATCCCTACAAGTATGTGGAATGGACAGGACTTAATTAACTGATAATAGTGATAAGGTGGGGATCATTAGTTATTGGGCTGTCAGTGATGGGGTTTCCCCTTGTTACATGTATACATGCTGGCTTTTCTCTCATTGATATACATTGGTTTTGTTGATGGAAGGTGTGATAGAACAGATGTTATGGACAGTAAATGGGGTTACTGTCCAACCGTGGTTGCAAAATTGTCAGTTTGTGTACGTGTGCATCTCAAGATCAACCCAAAGTGCAAGCTTTGTATTAATGCAAATAGTTTCAGTAAAAAGTGCTTAGTTTAGTTTTAAACAATATTTGTTAAAGAATAAGGCATGACATAGGAATAGATGCAACAAAATAGTTACGATTCTGAGGAAAATAGTTATGCAGTAACTTATTTGAATCTGTAATAAATTCCTTAGAAAGTGCTTTAAATGAATGAAAACTTACTCTGAACTTGGTGGATAAGGTAGATAGATGAATAGTAATCTACCCATTCGGTAATAAATGGAAAATAAAGTGAATATGAACCTATCTAATTGTCGGCTATTACTGATATAATGATATACAGATGCTTCGATTAAAATTATACCTACGGTAATTGATATTTGAAGGAATCTGATTGGCTGAGAAGAAACATTAATATTGTAGAGGTGAATGAAACTTTGCATTGGATCTTAAATTGCAAAATATACATTCTCATGTATATTACTGTTCTACATGCGTTTAAATAAACGGCTTAAAAAAATAAAATAAGTGTGTGTTCATGGTCGTCAGGACATGCACTCTGTAAACGATACTCTACTTTTTTAAATTGTAAACGATTATTGAATTAATTTTGCATCTGTCCGCATCCTTTTGAGATATGTTGACATAGATATATTTTCGTAAAATCACTGATGTACGACATTCTGATGTTAGATTCATTGCCTAGGAAACAGATATAGGTGTTTTTGACCATAGATTATGTAGCTGTCAGCGGTTTATACAGTGAAAAATTGTGAACATTACATGATACACTTATATACCTGATATGTTTTTGTACATGGAGAAGAGTGGGATATTTGGGGTGTTATAGAGAAAGACAAATAGCCCCAGTATAAAGTGCATCCGCGTAGGATTTAATGAAAACATGGTGAAAATTGATCGTACAGAATATTTTCCACAAAATTTGTAAGTATGCTATACTGTATATATATATAATATTGTGGCCCAAACCATTTATTTGTGGCCCAAACCATTTATTTGTGGCCCAAACCATTTGTATTTTCGTGCTATGTATTGTATCATTATGTGTATGGTATATTGATTTGCAATAAAATATGGTTAAAAAAATTTCTTTTCAAAAAAGGTTTGTCTTATTTCTCCGTGTGCCCCATTTTGAAATTTGTAGAATACTTATAATAAAAGTTCTTCCTATCTCTCTGTGTGCCCCATTTTGAAGTTTGTAGAATACTTATAATAAAAGTTCTTCCTATCTCTCTGTGTGCCCCATTTTGAAGTTTGTATAATACTTATAATAAAAGTTCTTCCTATCTCTCTGTGTGCCCCATTTTGAAATTTGTAGAATACTTATAATAAAAGTTCTTCCTATCTCTCTGTGTGCCCCATTTTGAAGTTTGTAGAATACTTATAATAAAAGTTCTTCCTATCTCTCTGTGTGCCCCATTTTGAAGTTTGTATAATACTTATAATAAAAGTTCTTCCTATCTCTCTGTGTGCCCCATTTTGAAATTTGTAGAATACTTATAATAAAAGTTCTTCCTATCTCTCTGTGTGCCCCATTTTGAAGTTTGTAGAATACTTATAATAAAAGTTCTTCCTATCTCTCTGTGTGCCCCATTTTGAAGTTTGTATAATACTTATAATAAAAGTTATTCCTATCTCTCTGTGTGCCCCATTTTGAAGTTTGTATAATACTTATAATAAAAGTTATTCCTATCTCTCTGTGTGCCCCATTTTGAAGTTTGTATAATACTTATGATAAAAGTTCTTCAACATTTATACCATAGTAATCAGAAAACAATATATATATGTCACCTTTTTATTTCTTCGATTTATTTAATTTTTAATTCACAGTTTGTAACTTTGTTTGTGTGTGTTTTACGTTTATTTATCATCGCTACCGGTTGCCCATATGAGCGAGGCCTCCTGAAGAGATTAGTCATTTTAGATTTTTGGAGGATAGTGCATGATACAGACAGAGACCCATTCCATAGTCTCCTCTGGTTCTTTTACGTGCATGGTGTAAAGCACCGACACGAGACCTCGTTTTAACGTCCCATCTGAAAGACTTAATTTTATTAGGGTTAGACGGGGAGATCGAACCTGCGATCCCTGGATTACCAGTCCAACGTGTTACCACTGGACTACTTTGTTTATTTTTTCAAGGCCGATGTGACCTTGCGTTGCATAATCATAATGGTCTATGATGAAACTTGTAAACAAACTTGTGATTTTGACTGTGCATCATTTGCATTAGGTCTCTGTGATTGTAAAAAAAATATGCAAATATTGAATTATTCAAAACAAACAAGCAAAAATAAGTGATTTATTTATGAAGGATAAGAATAAATTAGTTCAAATATAAAATATGTATTCTTCCAGTTTTCTGACAAATTTACATGGCTCTGAAATATGTTATAATGTAAGCTAGGGTGCTAGGGAGGAGCTAGTCTCTTTCAGATAAACTATGTAGCAAGTCCTTGGGGGAGGGCACTAGCTAATGTTGGTAAAACGTGTTGCCCAACCCATTTGCCTCTAAATATTTATTCTGACAGTGTTCAAGTATAAGCATATTTGTAATTGTATTGTATATCAAACAAGCAATACAATATGATTAAACTAAAATGTTCAATAAGAATAGAAATAAACTTCTAGAGAATATCATTAGTCCCTACAGTACATACTCACCTATAAGGGTATATCATTAGTCCCTACAGTACATACTCACCTATAAGAGTATATCATTAGTCCCTACAGTACATACTCACCTATAAGAGTATATCATTATACCCTACAGTACATACTCACCTATAAGAGTATATCATTATACCCTACAGTACATACTCACCTATAAGAGTATATCATTATACCCTACAGTACATACTCACCTATAAGAGTATATCATTATACCCTACAGTACATACTCACCTATAAGAGTATATCATTAGTCCCTACAGTACATACTCACCTATAAGAGTATATCATTATACCCTACAGTACATACTCACCTATAAGAGTATATCATTAGTCCCTACAGTACATACTCACCTATAAGAGTATATCATTATACCCTACAGTACATACTCACCTATAAGAGTATATCATTAGTCCCTACAGTACATACTCACCTTGGTTTATAAGAGTATATCATTAGTCCCTACAGTACATACTCACCTATAAGAGTATATCATTAGTCCCTACAGTACATACTCACCTATAAGAGTATATCATTAGTCCCTACAGTACATACTCACCTATAAGAGTATATCATTAGTCCCTACAGTACATACTCACCTATAAGAGTATATCATTAGTCCCTACAGTACATACTCACCTATAAGAGTATATCATTAGTCCCTACAGTACATACTCACCTATAAGAGTATATCATTAGTCCCTACAGTACATACTCACCTATAAGAGTATATCATTAGTCCCTACAGTACATACTCACCTATAAGAGTATATCATTATACCCTACAGTACATACTCACCTATAAGAGTATATCATTAGTCCCTACAGTACATACTCACCTATAAGAGTATATCATTAGTCCCTACAGTACATACTCACCTATAAGAGTATATCATTAGTCCCTACAGTACATACTCACCTATAAGAGTATATCATTAGTCCCTACAGTACATACTCACCTATAAGAGTATATCATTATTCCCTACAGTACATACTCACCTATAAGAGTATATCATTAGTCCCTACAGTACATACTCACCTATAAGAGTATATCATTAGTTTCCCTACAGTACATACTCACCTATAAGAGTATATCATTAGTCCCTACAGTACATACTCACCTATAAGAGTATATCATTAGTCCCTACAGTACATACTCACCTATAAGAGTATATCATTAGTCCCTACAGTACATACTCACCTATAAGAGTATATCATTAGTCCCTACAGTACATACTCACCTATAAGAGTATATCATTAGTCCCTACAGTACATACTCACCTATAAGAGTATATCATTAGTCCCTACAGTACATACTCACCTATAAGAGTATATCATTAGTCCCTACAGTACATACTCACCTATAAGAGTATATCATTAGTCCCTACAGTACATACTCACCTATAAGAGTATATCATTAGTCCCTACAGTACATACTCACCTATAAGAGTATATCATTAGTCCCTACAGTACATACTCACCTATAAGAGTATATCATTATACCCTACAGTACATACTCACCTATAAGAGTATATCATTAGTCCCTACAGTACATACTCACCTATAAGAGTATATCATTATACCCTACAGTACATACTCACCTATAAGAGTATATCATTAGTCCCTACAGTACATACTCACCTATAAGAGTATATCATTAGTCCTCCCTACAGTACATACTCACCTATAAGAGTATATCATTAGTCCCTACAGTACATACTCACCTATAAGGGTATATCATTAGTCCCTACAGTACATACTCACCTATAAGAGTATATCATTAGTCCCTACAGTACATACTCACCTATAAGAGTATATCATTAGTCCCTACAGTACATACTCACCTATAAGAGTATATCATTAGTCCCTACAGTACATACTCACCTATAAGACAATCTCAATTATAAGACAACACCCCCAACTTTGGTCTTAAATCAGTGGTATTTTGCATAGACCTGCGTATAAGACGGGTTGAGAAAATGGAACCACTCAGAATTAAAGACCAAACAAATTAATTAACCGCTGTAAATTATGTTAAATCATATAAAAAAAAGCACTGATGCACAAGAATAAATTTGATTTGCTAAAATGCTTTTGTTAGTTCAGTTTACAGACAGATCTATGAAAGTCTATGCTTTTGTTATATCCTTTAAGTTATTTCAATATACGGTAATTAATTACCATCTCTTTTTTTAACACTCCCTTATAAGACGGAAGCCACTTTGAAGCCATAATCACATGATACAAATCTTGTCTTATAGGCAAGTAAGTACGGTAAATATGCTTTTAAGGGACTTTACATATCGACGACGCAAATAATAAATATAAATATTTTGCCTATGTAGCATTTATTATCTTTAAAATTTGACACAGAAACGAAAAAAGCACGAAACCAACAATGGATATTGTTTGCAATTTGATTCAGCACGGGTTATTTTGGCAAGATGGTGCCAGGGTTTGGCTGCGGACTGCTGGGAATGGCATACATTACCAGAAGCTATGTCAGTCAGATAGCAAACATGATCTAGTCATGTTCCATTTATATCATTGCTCAAACAAGTCTGTACACGATCATCTAACATTGATGAAAACAGATACAAAACTAATCTAAACTTCCTGAGGAACATGGCATTGGATACAGTAATCTATTTTATCAGATTTTTGTCTTGAATGAAATGATCGTGATTTTGACATTAAGGAAATGTAACTTATTCTAGACTGACAGAAACATACTTGTTTTGATGTGGTGTGTCATCTATGACCACATGGAATCAGTAGCAGAAATCTGTCGGTCCAGAAACAATCTATCTCTATATGTCCAGAATGAACCCTGTCTGGTCAGGTCTGGTCTGGTCTGTACATTGTTACAGCTAGAAGCAGCATACATTGTTACAGCTAGAAGCAGCGTACATTGTGACAGCTAGAAGCAGTGTACATTGTGACAGCTAGAAGCAGTGTACATTGTGACAGCTAGAAGCAGTGTACATTGTGACAGCTAGAAGCAGCATACATTGTGACAGCTAGAAGCAGCATACATTGTGACAGCTAGAAGCAGTGTACATTGTGACAGCTAGAAGCAGCGTACATTGTGACAGCTAGAAGCAGTGTACATTGTGACAGCTAGAAGCAGCGTACATTGTGACAGCTAGAAGCAGTGTACATTGTGACAGCTAGAAGCAGTGTACATTGTGACAGCTAGAAGCAGTATACATTGTGACAGCTAGAAGCAGTGTACATTGTGACAGCTAGAAGCAGTGTACATTGTGACAGCTAGAAGCAGTGTATATTGTGACAGCTAGAAGCAGTGTACATTGTTACAGCTAGAAGCAGTGTATATTGTGACAGCTAGATTGTGACAGCTAGAAGCAGTATACATTGTGACAGCTAGAAGCAGTGTACATTGTGACAGCTAAAAGCAGCATACATTGTGACAGCTAGAAGCAGTATACATTGTGACAGCTAGAAGCAGTGTACATTGTGACAGCTAGAAGCAGTATACATTGTGACAGCTAGAAGCAGTGTACATTGTGACAGCTAGAAGCAGTATAGATTGTGACAGCTAGAAGCAGTATACATTGTGACACCTAGAAGCAGTGTACATTGTGACAGCTAGAACCAGCATACATTGTGACAGCTATAAGCAGTATACATTTGACATTCAGGTCAGCAGCACACAGGTGTTGTCGCAGCAGCGCACACCTTGGGGCAGGACTATTGCAAAAAAATGATAGCTCTTGAACCAGATAATGGGTTTAAATGTTCTGTCAGCCTGGTATTTCTTTATGCAAATTTTTGTATTATTACGGGATCATGTGTTTGAAGGTTGAAAGACAGCAAGATTTATGGGACTGTGAAATGTTTGTGGGTACAGCCATTGAATAGTGTATGGCTGAAATGGGTAGGTCTCCGATTACCTCATTTGCATAATTTTTATTGGCCATTATGCATATGATTCATTTGGGTAATTAACATGTAGCGCATAATATTATCTGAATGCAAAATAACACAGGGGTAATATTACCAGTTTAGATTACCAGCAATTAAGATTACCAGCATATTAAGATTATGATTTTGTAATAAACAAACTATGATAAAGGTGTACCAACAAACATGTTTGTAATATAGCTGTAACTGGAATATCAGTAAAGGTTATAAATGAGAGATGTTGTAAAATTAAATAAATAAGTATTATATACCAAGTAACTATACACAAACCACTGGCACATAATTTATTAACATGAAACCTAGCTGCAAATACCTTGACAACGGGAGAGAATTCAAAGGTGACAGATAATTACCATATCGTTTTATATAAATATACGTAATACTTTGAATGCACCCATATTAACCCTTTCAACACCACAGGCCTCTCAATAGGCTTACAAAAAAGTGCAGATCCTGATGAGACGGCTCGTCACGAGCCGGCTCATCAGGATCTGCACTTTTTGCCAGTAATATTACTATTTTTAGGCAAAAATTACCCATTTTGATAAATGAACTGGTCCAAATGTAATTTTCTTATTAATTTATTGGTCTGAAAATATCATGGACCAGTCCATGTCAGTTACTTGGGGTTGAATGGGTTAAAGGCCAAACTATTAAACATATAATTATGTAGCAGGTTACTAATGTTTATAGATTGGTGCCTCTGAACTATGCATACTGGTTTTACTTTCATTTTGGGAAGGTATGAGATAGAACAACATTGCTTTATACTGTTTTTTTTTTACTTTAACCCTTTCCTTCATAGAGATTTAAGTTAATATTTAAATTAATATACTATTATATCTCCATACAAATGACAGCCATTTAGCTATCATGCAGTGGATAAGTAGTCGCCATATCTATCCCACCTCCATAGATATTACTGGGACTAAAAGATTCTGGCCTTTATTATGAGCATTGATTTGGGTACTACTTTGTCAGTTTGTCATGTCGTATTGGTAATGGCGTCAAGGGGTGCTTCTATGAGGGACAGGGTTAAAGAAAATGAACAGCTCAGAACAGGTAGTCTTTATATGAGATGTCTCGATAAACCGTCTGATCAGGCTATGCTGTTTGCTATTCGGATTGTGGAGCTAAAAAACGCTAAAAAACACTAGGCTGAATAGCAAACAATGTAGATCCTGATCAGACATGGCATTACTCTGCGGCTGATCTGGATATATGTTGTTTGCAAATGTGATTTTTATTTACGCAGCAGGCAAAGGGCTATTTATTACGTTTATTGTTCATGAAAGGTTTCTTGTTTGTGAAACTGTCTGCTGTTAACTATAGCTTTGTAGATCATTTTATCTTCCTTGCCCATAACATTTTTATCTTCCTTGCACATACTATTTTAGATTAACTCACTGTAGTAGACTGTGCCTGCCAATCATATTCATTACTGATTGTTCAGCAGTATCAAGTTGAAGGTTCCATTTCCTTTACTGGTTATGTGGGGTATTGTCAAGCTGTATTCTCTTCATACATTGTTTAGACATACAATATATTGTGTAGTCTAGTTGTGAATAGCATCTACAAATGATCCCTTGCTTGACGTGTGGACATTTTGTTTTATCCATATTTTATCCATACCGTCTCTGTGGCCTAGTGGTTAAGGCGGTCCGACTACGGAGCGGAAGGTCGAAGGTTCGAATCTCACCAGGGGTTCATTCTGATATGGCCGGTTGGTGAGCCGCCAGCTAGTTAAATAATGGTTACCGATTGCCTACCAGCCTGGCATACAAGCATAGGATTCGGGAAGTACTGATGTTCATAAAAAGAGGTGTCTCATAAGTCAGATGGCTGGCTCTTATGGGTGACACTATAATAAGCAAACACTTTACTTTTATTGCTATTATGCTTAAAATGGAACTGATGCAGGTCAGACCTGGTCTGATTTGCACCAAACTTTATGAACAGCATCATTTCAAAACCTTCTTGTACAAATCTTCAGAATGTATGCTTGAATAACTTGTCATGTAGTTATGCCCTTTATGTGTTCTATTATGTGAACATTTCAATAGAAGTATTTCCGAGGCGAAAATATGTAAATTTAATTTTTATATAATTTTAGAAAATTAATTTACACGTTTTTTTAAGTAGTACAAGATAATGAAAGCAGTGGCCAAGCCAAAGAAAACATGCTAATAACCTACAATGTCAGAGAAAAACTACTACAAATACTTTATTCACACCAGTACAATGCTTTATTCATGCAGAAAATCTAACTAGTTTTACTTCTGCCTCAGCAGACACAATAATTCTGTATGTTTCCACAGAAAATTGTAAATTTATGAGACATGGAACATATTGCAGAATAGATTGTATCAAATCAATAAATAATCCTGAGAAATAATGTTGCATTATCATCGTGGTAGCAATAAACACAAGCTTTTACCATGTTTGGCTTCTTCTAGGAAGTCTGCAGACTAAAACTGGTATCAAAGTGTTTGGAAATTGTAATGGAATTCTGGGATTGATCTTGGTCTCTCAGGAGCTCACTGCATTAACAATGCATCTGGCAGTCTTCTGAATGATGCAGAATGGTGTGTCTAGTGGATTTTTGTTTGTTTTTTCTTGCTCTGTCCTGCTAGAAACAATACAGAAGCCGACCCTCCTTGCACACTGGATGCAGAATGTATTACAACACACATTCTCTGCTTATTTTATGCAGAATATTTTATGCACAGAGCAGGTTTAATCTTTTCAGAGACATGCTCTTGCATATAGATGTGTGTCAAATGTATCTGCAAAATTGATATATGTATTGTCTTATTGGGGCCTAACATAAAGGGACAGAACATTTCACCAGATGTTTATTTTGCAGTTGTGGATCATTTATATGTTGGATATCATGCAAGGGATAGACATTAATTATTGAATGAAGGTCAAGAATTTAATAAATTGCTTTGAAAAAAGGGGCCATTTTCAGTGTTATCTGAGTTAACCCTTTCAACCCCAAGTAACTGACATGGACTAGTCCATGATATTTTTAGACCAATAAATTAATAACAAAATTACATTTGGATCAGTTCATTTATCAAAATGGGTAATTTTATCTAAAAATAGTAATAATTATTACTGGCAAAAAAGTGCAGATCCTGATGAGACGGCTCGTTACGAGCCGGCTCATCTGGATCTACACTTTTTCATAAGCCTATTTAGAGGCCTTTGGGGTTGAAAGGGTTAAGCTGTGAGTACTCAACTGACAATTAACAGGGTTATTTGTGCATTTATATTATACTGTGTGTACATACATGATATTAATAATGATTTGTAAATATGTTATGCTCTTCAGAAATGGAGGAAATAAAAGTATCTATCTATCTATCTATTTAATGTAATTCATATTTACTAAAAATCATTTGAAATTAAAAAGTTTACTTTGTGACTTCTCATGTTTTATCTGTTAAAATTAAGAATGCATTTGTTTGTTCATTTAGTGCAAAAAGAGACTTTTTAAAGAATATTAATAGGTTATTATTTCTTGTTAATGAAGGAACTTACTTGTAAAACCACACTTTAAGCTGCAGCTACATTTTGGTTAGGATCACCTGTATAATAATTATATAATCTCGCTTGAAGTTGTAAGATCTTGCTTAGCCATTGAGCTAAAATAAGTTTTCTATAAATATAGTGCAAAGAAATCTGGTTAGTTAAGCAAATGTCTTGTTGCATAGTAGTAGTATGCTTATTTATAGTAGTTTTTTTTATGTTGCATATTTCTATAATAGCACGAAAAAATGCAATTTCATGTAATTTCATGTACCAATTATTTCATCACAGATAGAACTTATATTGATGCTCTCCCTTTAAACAAGGTATTCTGTCAGTAACAGTTACTGCTCTTACATTGATACTCTCCCTTTAAACAAGGTATTCTGTCATCTCCCTTTAAACAAGGTATTCTGTCATCTCCCTTTAAACAAGGTATTCTGTCATCTCCCTTTAAACAAGGTATTCTGTCATCTCCCTTTAAACAAGGTATTCTGTCATCTCCCTTTAAACAAGGTATTCTGTCATCTCCCTTTAAACAAGGTATTCTGTCAGTAACAGTTACTGCTCTTACATTGATACTCTCCCTTTAAACAAGGTATTCTGTCATCTCCCTTTAAACAAGGTATTCTGTCATCTCCCTTTAAACAAGGTATTCTGTCATCTCCCTTTAAACAAGGTATTCTGTCATCTCCCTTTAAACAAGGTATTCTGTCATCTCCCTTTAAACAAGGAATTCTGTCCGTAACAGTTACTGCTCTTACATTGATACTCTCCCTTTAAACAAGGTATTCTGTCATCTCCCTTTAAACAAGGTATTCTGTCATCTCCCTTTAAACAAGGTATTCTGTCATCTCCCTTTAAACAAGGTATTCTGTCAGTAACAGTTACTGCTCTTACATTGATACTCTCCCTTTAAACAAGGTATTCTGTCAGTAACAGTTACTGCTCTTACATTGATACTCTCCCTTTAAACAAGGTATTCTGTCATCTCCCTTTAAACAAGGTATTCTGTCATCTCCCTTTAAACAAGGTATTCTGTCATCTCCCTTTAAACAAGGTATTCTGTCATCTCCCTTTAAACAAGGTATTCTGTCATCTCCCTTTAAACAAGGTATTCTGTCATCTCCCTTTAAACAAGGTATTCTGTCAGTAACAGTTACTGCTCTTACATTGATACTCTCCCTTTAAACAAGGTATTCTGTCATCTCCCTTTAAACAAGGTATTCTGTCATCTCCCTTTAAACAAGGTATTCTGTCATCTCCCTTTAAACAAGGTATTCTGTCATCTTCCTTTAAACAAGGTATTCTGTCAGTAACAGTTACTGCTCTTACATTGATACTCTCCCTTTAAACAAGGTATTCTGTCATCTCCCTTTAAACAAGATATTCTGTCATCTACCTTTAAACAAGGTATTCTGTCATCTCCCTTTAAACAAGGTATTCTGTCATCTCCCTTTAAACAAGGTATTCTGTCATCTCCCTTTAAACAAGGTATTCTGTCCGTAACAGTTACTGCTCTTACATTGATACTCTCCCTTTAAACAAGGTATTCTGTCATCTTCCTTTAAACAAGGTATTCTGTCCGTAACAGTTACTGCTCTTACATTGATACTCTCCCTTTAAACAAGGTATTCTGTCATCTCCCTTTAAACAAGGTATTCTGTCATCTCCCTTTAAACAAGGTATTCTGTCATCTCCCTTTAAACAAGGTATTCTGTCATCTCCCTTTAAACAAGGTATTCTGTCAGTAACAGTTACTGCTCTTAAATATTATAACTACTTTCAAATTTAAATATTTAGGATAAAAAACTTCCATATTTCATGAGTAACTTGTTTGAATTTTCCAGATTTTGGCTTATATAGCTGCTGTAGCTTCAAACTTATTTTATTTGTTTGGAGTTTAATTAAAGCCGCATCAACAGCTCTAGATCATATAGCGACTTTCCAGTTGTTATTAATAACTGTATGAGGAACACTGAGGTTAAACTCTGAGCAGTGCTGTCCGATTAGCACAGTGGTTAGCGCACTCGCTTCTCACCAATGCAACCCAGGTTCGATCCTCGGACCGGGTAGTATGAGAGATGGTACGGTGGTCGCCAGATCAGACAGATCGGTTTTCTCCAGGTACTCCGGTTTCCCCCCACACTAAAGACCACATAATAACTATACGCTTTCATCCACGCAAACGAGGGTGATTAATATAAATTGTTAAAAATTGCTTAGCAATTGTTGTAAAATAAATATTAAAAAAGCAGTGCTTCAGAAGAAACATGGTGTCCCTCTTTTATTAATAATGTAATATAAGCTATTAAACATAATATATGGATCTGTATGACACGTCATGCTAATTGTTTTAATTTTCATATAACTCTTAATTTTTTAAAATTAATAATCGTTTAAATTACTTCCATTATTAACCCTTTCAACACCACAGACCTCTATTTATAGGCTTACAAAAAGTGTAGATCCAGATGAGCCGGCTCGTGACGAGCCGTCTCATCAGGATCTGCACTTTTTGCAAGTAGTATTACTAGTTTTAGACAAAATTACCCATCTTGATAAATGAACTTGTCTGAATGTAATTTTCTTATTCATTTATTGGCCTAAGAATATCATGGACCAGTCCAGGTCAGTTACTTGGTGTTGAAAGGGTTAAAGGGCACATTTCTCTATCGACAACTCCTTCCTTATACAGTTTAACTTTTAATCAATTTGAAACCTCCCAAGATGCAGTCCAATGAACGACATCACTGTCTTTTCTATTACCTCCCTTGGCAGATGAAATCTGATATATCCCGAAATGTATATCGTCCTTTTAGTTGGAATCCTTTGTTTTTACTGTTGTTCCTTACCCAGAGGTTGTGGTATGATAATGTGATTGTATTAAAAACAATTAATTGATTACAAATGTTTATGGATTCTCATTGGATATACTGTATGCTATCTGTATATGTATGCTATGATATAGTAATTTATTCATTATAAGACGGGAAAGTGGGTGAAAATATTATAGGGAGTATTCAGGGGAAGTAACTGACCGATGTCTCTCAGTGATCTGATTAATCATGTGACACCAATCCTTGAGCTAATCCAAGGTTGCCTCAATCCAAGGTTGCGCCTCAATCCAAGGTTGCCTCAATCAAAGGTTGTACCTCAATCCAAGGTTGTACCTCAATCCAAGGTTGTACCTCAATCCAAGGTTTCCTCAATCCAAGGTTTCCTCAATCTACAGTTTCCTCAATCCAAGGTTGCCTCAATCCAAGGTTGTACCTCAATCCTAGGTTGCACCTCAATCCAAGGTTGCACCTCAATCCAAGGTTGCCTCAACCCTAGGTTGTACCTCAATCCAAGGTTGCACCTCAATCCAAGGTTGCCTCAATCCAAGGTTGCACCTCAATCCAAGGTTGCACCTCAATCCAAGGTTGCGTCTCAATCCAAGGTTGTACCTCAATCCAAGGTTGCACATCAATCCACGGTTGCCTCAATCCAAGCTTGCCTCTCAATCCAAGGTTGCCTCAATCCAAGGGTTGTAATCAATCTAGCGGTTAGTAACACTGACTTAGTTTATAAAATGCTGTTTGAAAAAAATACAAAAAAATGTCATTAAAAATATTCAAATAAATACATTCAGAACCTTACCAGGTCCTATTCTCATTTACTTATCCCTTTCAACACCACAGACCTCTAAATTGGCTTACAAAAAAGTGTAGATCCAGATGAGCCGGCTCGTGACGAGCACATATTTCAAGTAATATAACTATTTTTAGAATTATTTTTACCCATTTTGATAAATGAACTGATCCAAATGTAATTTTGTTTTTAATTTATTGGTCTAAAAATATCATGGACCAGTCCATGTCAGTTACTTGGTGTTGAATGAGTTAATGAACTTTAAAGCAGATTATTATACTTATGGTGGATGCAGTGTAGATTATAGCAAAACAAACAAGTAGCAATTAGAATTTATTGTAGACAATAACTGATGCATTACCAGGATAAGTCTCGGAACAAAGCATCACTTTACTAAAACATTGTCATTATTTGTCTGGTTGGTGAGAATTGAGCAGGAAAAAATATATTCCATTGTACAGTGTCTGTAAAGTAATCAAGATGAATATCTTGGAGATGCAAATTGCCTGGAGACATATTCTCCATGCTTTGTTGGTCTACTGTTTATTCAGGAATATTAGATATATCTTTATTATGGGTGACCTTAATATTGATTTTTTTTCCATTGGTTCTAATATAGCAGCAACTGTTAGTGTTGGTATGTTATTGAATGCTATATTGTGATGTTTAGTGTCTTGATATATCCAATTTATTAGGTAACAATGTGGCTATGTATAGCTATCTTCTGTCATTGAAGTTCCGTTTCTTTCGCTTCTTGTATGTGTACAGACGGATCTGTAGTCCAGTGGTAACACACTGGACTAGTAATCCAGGGATCGCAGCTTCGATACCCTATCTGACCCTAATAAAAATAACAGTCCTTCAGATGGGACTTTAAACCGAGGTCACGTGTCGGTGCTGTACAGCATGCACATAAAAGAACCGCTCATATGGGCAACTGGTAGCGACGATAAATAAATGTAAAACACTCACACAGTCTTATTTGTGAATCTGCGGTGGTGGACTGGTTCCTTGCCAGATTAACAAAGTAAAGAAGCTGAGAACAGGTCATGGTATCAACACTTTAAAAGTTAATTTTTTTAATTTATTTTACAATAATTGCGAAACAAGCTTTTAATCAACTTATGATAATCACCCTAGTTGGTGTGGGTGAAAGCATAATTGTGGTCATCTGTGTTTGGAGGACACCGGTGTACACAGAGAAAACCCACCTGTCCGAAATGGCGACCACTGTACCATCTCGCATACTTCCGAGTATCAAACCCGGGTTGCATTGGTGAGTAGTGAGCATGCTGTTCGGATTCTCAGGTAATACCGAGTATTTCGGATAGCCATTAAAATGAGGTCTTACCTACTCTGTCTGCTATGCAATACCAGAGACTGTTTGACTTACCTGTACTCGCAATATCTGTATAGCTAATAGTCCTTCAGATGTATCACCTATATGGGCAACCAAATTAATGTCAACTAAAGCTAATAGCAAATAAACTAATAGCAAATAAATTAATAGCAAATAAACTAATAGCAAAATATATAGCAAATAAACTAATAGCAAATAAACTAATAGCAACCTATTTCATGCCAACAAAATTAATGGCAACTAAAGCTAATAGCAAATAAACTAATAGCAAATAAACTAATAGCAAATAAACTAATACCATCTTACTCGCAACTATATTAACTCTTTGCATGCTGCGTAAAATAATGGCTTTAAATTGGTCAAATAATTGTAGCAGACGACAATTCATTAATCTGTTTTTCTTATAATTTGAAAACTCTGGAAATAATATTTATGTCATGAAATTTCGTTATGACGTAATTCTAATGAAATTCCATGACATATTTAACCCATTTCATTCTGAATACATTTAAAGGCTTTTGCAAACAACATAGATCCAGATCAGCCGCAGTGTGATGCTGCATGCTGATCAGGATCTATGTTGTTTGCTACATAGCCAAGTGTCTTAGCAAGATCATCTGAATAGAAAACAGCATAGAGTCTGATTAGATGGCACGATCCATGGCGGCTGATCTGGCTCTATGTTCTTTGCAAATACTGTTTGAACTGTATGCAGAATCAAATGGGTTAACAGTTATTTTCACCGCTAGCATGCACAGACTTAACCCATTCAACACCAAGTAACTCACATGGACTGGTCCATGATATTCATAAACCAATAAATGAATCAGAAAATCACATTTGGACAAGTTCATTTATCAAAATGGGTAATTATGTCTAAAAATAGTCATATCACTGGCAAAATGTGCAGATCCTGATGAGACGGCTCGTCACGAGCCGGCTCATCTGGATCTACACTTTTTGTAAGCCTATTTAGAGGTCTGTGGTGTTGAAAGGGTTAAGCTGAACAAAAAATGAGAGTATGGTATTTTGTCTTGTCTGTATAAGATAGGTAAGGGAGATTGTGTAGTTGTACAGGTGCTATAAGATAGGTAAGGGAGATTGTGTAGTTGTACAGATGCTATAAGATAGGTAAGGGAGATTGTGTAGTTGTACAGGTGCTATAAGATAGGTAAGGGAGATTGTGTAGTTGTACAGGTGCTATATGATAGGTAAGGGAGATTGTGTAGTTGTACAGGTGCTATATGATAGGTAAGGGAGATTGTGTAGTTGTACAGGTGCTATATGATAGGTAAGGGAGATTGTGTAGTCATACAGGTGCATGAACACTATGTGACAAGATGTATCAAATTTGCGATGTAGAACAAATATCACGCATATAATTGCTCCATAGGACAATGTCAGCAATACCAAACTTGACAATTCTAAATTTGTTTTGTTTGTGAACTTTGGCTTATGAGACTTAGTTTGAAGCCAGAGACCTAACGAGACGTAGCAGTTGTGCAGATTTTTCACTTTGATGAATGGTAACATCTCTGTATCTACGGTGTAATCACTGCATTAACACAAGCAAAGATAAATTCGAGACAAGATAAATTCGAGACAAAATGATAGAGCCTGGTAACGGCATATCACTTTAAACCATTTGATTCTGGATACCGTTCAAACAGTATTTGCAAAGAACATAGAGCCAAATCAGCTGCCATGGAACGTGCCATCTGATCAGGCTCTACACTGTTTTCTATTCAGATGATCTTGCCTAGTTTAAACTTTATTTGAGTACAGTGTTTTTTCACATTCCAATATTGTTTTAATTTTTGGGGATTTAAATTTGCATTGACGGATTTTAGACCTTCTATGAGCTAGCGAAAAGCTTCCTCACATGAAAGAATTCAACACCTCAGATGGATTCGAACCTACAGTAATGAGGGGCAAGCAATTTGAAGCACACGGCCGTAGCCAATCACTGAGCCATGGATGATGTCCCTATTGACTGCAGTAGAGTACTTGTTATTGTGGATGTCCCTATTGACTGCAGTAGAGTACTTGTTATTGTGGATGTCCCTATTGACTGCAGTAGAGTACTTGTTATTGTGGATGTCCCTATTGACTGCAGTAGAGTACTGTTATTGTGGATGCCCTATTGACTGCAGTAGAGTACTTGTTATTGTGGATGTCCCTATTGACTGCAGTAGAGACTTGTTATTGTGGATGTCCCTATTGACTGCAGTAGAGTATTGTTATTGTGGATGTCCCTATTGACTGCAGTAGAGTACTTGTTATTGTGGATGTCCCTATTGACTGCAGTAGAGACTTGTTATTGTGGATGTCCCTATTGACTGCAGTAGAGTACTTGTTATTGTGGATGTCCCTATTGACTGCAGTAGAGCACTTGTTATTGTGGATGTCCCTATTGACTGCAGTAGAGTACTTGTTATTGTGGATGTCCCTATTGACTGCAGTAGAGCACTTGTTATTGTGGATGTCCCTATTGACTGCAGTAGAGTACTTGTTATTGTGGATGTCCCTATTGACTGCAGTAGAGTACTTGTTATTGTGGATGTCCCTATTGACTGCAGTAGAGCACTTGTTATTGTGGATGTCCCTATTGACTGCAGTAGAGTACTTGTTATTGTGGATGTCCCTATTGACTGCAGTAGAGCACTTGTTATTGTGGATGTCCCTATTGACTGCAGTAGAGTACTTGTTATTGTGGATGTCCCTATTGACTGCAGTAGAGTACTTGTTATTGTGGATGTCCCTATTGACTGCAGTAGAGTACTTGTTATTGTGGATGTATTGACTGCAGTAGAGTACTTGTTATTGTGGATGTCCCTATTGACTGCAGTAGAGCACTTGTTGTTGATCTTGCGCCTGTAGATATTGGTGGACATCACTCAGAATGCATTAAATTTTGTTGTTTCGGAATTACCAGTTCCAGTAGGTTTTTACTATGCACGCTAGCGGTGAAAAATAACAGTCAAATATGTCACGCAATTCCTTTAGAATGGTTTAGTTTATACAAATTTATTTTAGCTCGATTGCGAAACAAGTTATTTCAACTTATTAATCACTCTCGAGACCTCATTCCTGATGGAATCCATCGCCACGAGGGAGAGAGAAGAGGCAACGTGGAATTTAAATGCCTTGCCTAAGGACACGATTGTAACGGCTCCAGCGGGGCTCGAACTCTGGACCTTTCGCACCTGAAGCGAACATGCATCCATTGCGCTAACACGACTTCCACTAGAATGGTGTCATAACGACACACTTCTAATGAATTCCATGACCTATTTCCAAAGTTTTCAGTTAAAATAATAAAAACACATTAATGAATTAGTCGTCTGCTACAATTATTTCAACTATTTATTACCTTTATTTTACCTGGCATACAGAAAGTTAATTAACACACAATAGTTACTATTATTTTAATTGGTTGCAAGGTACTGATGCTTCAGAAATTGTTTTTTAACTACTTTTCTATATTTAGGATTTACTATCCTTGGCATGGCTTTCATTGAACTGCGATGTTCATTGGCAATGATAAAAAGTACATCTTCAAACAGAATTTATCAAAACTGAATGAACATTTTGAGATGTCTTTTATCAATTTGTGGAAGTAGTATATAAGCAGTTAACATCCACTTTATTATTTTGAAGAGGCAGCCATTATGTTTTACTGGTTGTGTTATCAGGTATATAACTAATTATGATGTAAACATATGTTTATGCTAATCTAAATGCATGCAAATGTTGTCAATTAGAAGATTTTGAAAAACAAATTGTTGCATAAACCTGCCACTCTGATATATGCCTGGGGTATGTTGTTTGCTGGATCATTCAACATATTGCATTTGATGCATTCAGTGGCGTGCTGGATCCTTCAATATATTGCATTTGATGAATTCAGCAGCATGCTGGATCCTTCAATATATTGCATTTGATGCATTCAGCAGCATGCTGGATCCTTCAATATATTGCATTTGATGCATTCAGCAGCATGCTGGATCCTTCAATATATTGCATTTAATGCATTCAGTGGTGTGCTGGATCCTTCAATATATTGCATTTGATGCATTCAGCAGCATGCTGGATCCTTCAATATATTGCATTTGATGCATTCAGCAGCATGCTGGATCCTTCATATATTGCATTTAATGCATTCAGTGGTGTGCTGGATCCTTCAATATATTGCATTTGATGCATTCAGCAGCATGCTGGATCCTTCAATATATTGCATTTAATGCATTCAGTGGTGTGCTGGATCCTTCAATATATTGCATTTGATGCATTCAGCAGCATGCTGGATCCTTCAATATATTGCATTTAATGCATTCAGTGGTGTGCTGGATCCTTCAATATATTGCATTTGATGCATTCAGCAGCATGCTGGATCCTTCAATATATTGCATTTAATGCATTCAGTGGTGTGCTGGATCCTTCAATATATTGCATTTGATGCATTCAGCAGCATGCTGGATCCTTCAATATATTGCATTTAATGCATTCAGTGGTGTGCTGGATCCTTCAATATATTGCATTTGATGCATTCAGCAGCATGCTGGATCCTTCAATATATTGCATTTAATGCATTCAGTGGTGTGCTGGATCATTCAATATATTGCATTTGATGCATTCAGCAGCATGCTGGATCCTTCAATATATTGCATTTGATGCATTCAGCAGCATGCTGGATCCTTCAATTCTTGCATTCAGTCTGTCTCCAGTTCTATAATTATGCAATATGTAGTAAAAACATCCAACACAGACCTGATAAGACAACAAATGTTAACATTATCAGTTTGATACAGGAAGTCGGGTTTTAGACATTCTCCCGTCATTCTTTACACCAACATTTTATTTTGATGTGTTCCCATCAAACCTTCCTTAATTACAGTATATTCAATTTAATAGCAAAGAATTCTGTTGGACATTGTTTTATTTATTTATATTGACACCATGTGTTTTCTTAGAACTTGCTGCACCACTGACCTACTGTAGGGAGCTCCATTTGTTCAGTAAATATATTCAGGTTTGGAAACCTTTCTTATTAACAAATTCTGAGAAATTACTGTTTTGTCAATCGCTTTCATTTTTGGGATATTAATTAATTTACAAAATTATCCTTAAATGTGTAAAATGTGGTTTAACCCATTTGATTCTGGATATCATTCAAACAGTATTTACAAAGAACATAGAGCCAGATCAGCTGCCATGGAACGTACCATGCCGTCTGATCAGGCTCTATGCTGTTTGCTGTTCAGATGATCTTGCTAAGACACATGGCTATGTAGCAAACAACATTGATCCTGATCAGCATGCAGCGTCACGCTGCTGCTGATCTGGATCTATGTTGTTTGCGAAAGCCTTTAAATGTATCCAGAATTAAATGGGTTAATAGAGTTAACACCTGATTGTTTCATGAGACTCAGAACAATATGGTGGTAAATATGGATCTACATACATCAAGGTAGTCTTTAATTTAAATAAGTTGCAAGAACTTGTTTCACAATGGAGCTAAAATAAATTTGTATAAACTAATTAGTGGTCTTTCTTCTTTATAACAGTCTTTAGGTTCATAAGAGGAACAATTATTGTCCACATACAAATCCATCTAATTTTACAAATAAAAATGAACTTTGTTCCATTTAAAAATAATTATTCTTTCTTTACAAAGATCATCCAATTTAATTTTCTTGTGTTGTCAGTAAATTTCATCAGGAGACCTTATAAATGAGTTACAAATTGAAATGGTTGCTAGGCGACAGCTCCACAGAGCATTGCAAAAATAAGTTTGTTTGATACCCTTGGAACAGGTGGAATCATTTTTTATGCTTTTAATCTGACTTGTCTTTCCCATTCAACAGCCAGAAAAAAACACGTAAGATAAATATGTTTTCAAATGAAACCATACATTTGCAGAGCAATACACCAAGAGTTGAAGTAATTGCCATAGACAGGAAGTTAGATGTTGCTGAGAATTCTGGGTAAAAATATGTGTCTGCAATATTTAAAGATTTGGAGAATCTGATATTTTCAGTTTTTCACCCTGTTATTCAGGAGACTTTGTTTTATAATGCCAAAATATGTGCAAGTTTCAATGCGAGAATGATGCATAATACAGCATGTTACATCCAATGCTAATGTTCCAAGAAAGATATAAATAGACATTATGTCTCGTCCAATGACATTGTTCTTTACATGTGGCTCTGTCATCAGGTACCAAACAACAACTGAACACAGTACATGTATGACGTAAATACATTTTAATTGGGACATAATTAGAATATTTATGACCTTGGACGACAGTCACTTAGAATATTTATGACCTTGGACGAAAGTCAATTAGAATATTTATGACCTTGGACGAAAGTCAATTAGAATATTTATGACCTTGGACGAAAGTCACTTAGAATATTTATGACTTTGGACGAAAGTCACAACTATGTGCATTGCTGTATTTGATGTCCACTACAGACTGCTTGAAGTTGTCCACACTCTGTTTGTCAAACATGATCATAGCTGTATGCTTTCCTATCGGATCAATATTGATGTTTGCATAAAATATTTGCAAGTTTGTTCACTATAATGGTTTGTCCACACAAAGTATGATGTAATTAAGGGTTGGCTGTCAATTGATATTAATAGATATGAACAACTGTTTGGCTGCTTGTGTTAGACGTAGTGTTTAGTTACTGTCAATTACTTACAGATATTTTTTTTTAAATTATAAATTTATTTAACGTCGCAACCGGTTGCCCATTTGAGTGAACGGCAGTTTACCGAACAACACTTTTCCTGGGCAGGCTCCAGTTGTTAACCAGTACTGTGAGAACTTGTTTCGCAATCGAGCTAAAATGAATTTGTATAAACTAAACCAGTACGTAAAATTAACAGTCTTTCAGATCACAGGGATTCGGCACGTTTGGGGGTACTAGTATATATATATAAGTACAGGGATTCTACTCTGTGGGATGTCAGATTTCGCATCGATCAGTAAAATGGCCATATCTGAAACAAAAGCGGCGCAATTCCCGTTGAAACGAGCGTTGAAACGAGCGTTCTGATTGGATTATGATTGTTCTTCATATATAAAAAAACATCTTGTTACATTCTAATAATCCAATCAGAACGCTCGTTTCAACGCTGGTTTCAACGCGAATTGCGCCGCTTTAGAAATTTTCAAAACAAATTGATAATGCTACGAAATCTCTTTTTGACGTACATTTTTGCCGAATAAACATACAGGTTAGTGGAAACACATTTTATTGATAATGTTATTCACAGTTAAAACTCTCCAGTCGAAGATTTTTTTTTGTTGCTGACAGAACCCGTGTCCTAGTATGGAAATGTGACCTGCTATGGCCAATGTATGTGGCAATTGTTTGCAAAGTATACATGCATGCAGCTTAAAGTCGTGTTTTATTTGAAGAACAATATAAAGACTCGGGATAGGCGTTATATTTGGACAGCTTTGTACAAAATTGTTTCAGATATGGCCATTTTACTGATCGATGCGAAATCTGACATCCCACAGAGTAGAATCCCTGTACTTAAATATATATACTAGTACCCCCAAACGTGCCGAATCCCTGTGTTTCAGATGGGACTTTAAACCGAGGTCTTGTATCGGTGCTTTACACTGTGCACGTAAAAGAACCAGGAGACTCTGGAATGGGTCTCTGTCTGTATCATTGCCTGATCCTCCTAAAATCTAAAATGACTAATCTCTTCAGGAGGCGTTGCTCATATGGACAAACGGTAGCCATGATAAATAAATGTAAAACACACAAATTACAACTTGCAGAAATATTCAATCTATTGAAAACGTCTGATGGTAACTAAAACAGCAGCCAGTTATTTCCATGGTACCATGTTACATGCAATTAATCAGCAGGTTTCTCAAGTTCTTTACTTTAGAAAACAGAAAACTGTGATACTCTTCTTTTGGGGAGATTGATTTGGTCTTCTCTGTGTTGAATTGTCAGACAACAGCGGGTTCTAAATTTTTCACTTAAATGGCTGATATATAATTCTACTGTAATTAGAACACAATATATGACTCAGAAAATACTTCATATTATATGGTTTTTTTGAAATATGGTGTTTACAAATACCAGCAGGAGACTTAATTAAGTAAGAAGAGATGGGTGGATCGGTGTTTGTGTTTGAATGAGAGATAGTGTGCTTGGTGGTATGTTATGACACTGAGTCATTGTACTGTTGGTACATGGTATGATATTGAATTGTCCTGTCATTTATTAAAGTTAAGATCTGATCTTGTAGATTATATGTGAGATGACTTTGTACTGCTGTTATTGCACCTATGTGTAGTTATTGTATGTACAATGAGTGTAGTTATTGCACATACGATAAGTGTAGTTATTGCACATACAATAAGTGTAGTTATTGTACAATAAGTGTAGTTATTGCACATACAATAAGTGTAGTTATTGCACACACAATAAGTGTAGTTATTGCACACACAATAAGTGTAGTTATTGCACACACAATAAGTGTAGTTATTGCACATACAATAAGTGTAGTTATTGCACATACAATAAGTGTAGTTATTGCACAACAATAAGTGTAGTTATTGCACAACAATAAGTGTAGTTATTGCACACACAATAAGTGTAGTTATTGCACACACAATAAGTGTAGTTATTGCACATACAATAAGTGTAGTTATTGCACATACAATAAGTGTAGTTATTGCACATACAATAAGTGTAGTTATTGCACATACAATAAGTGTAGTTATTGCACATACAATAAGTGTAGTTATTGCACATACAATAAGTGTAGTTATTGCACACACAATAAGTGTAGTTATTGCACACACAATAAGTGTAGTTATTGCACACACAATAAGTGTAGTTATTGCACACACAATAAGTGTAGTTATTGCACATACAATAAGTGTAGTTATTGCACACACAATAAGTGTAGTTATTGCACATACAATACAAATGTAAATCCACTACTCTCTCGTGATTGTGAAGAAAGCTCATTCAATACAATAATCATACTATTGGACTGGTGACCTATTATATGTTCCATCCTCTAGAAGTGAATTAATTATCTGCAGTAGTGCATCATATAGATCAACTCATTGTCCATAGCATCTCTCTTCACTGTAAGCCCCGTTATGCCTTTACTTAGAATGTGCTGCACACCGAGATATTGTAAGGAGTGGATGATTAGATATTGTGATTATTGTCTTATGTTTTCATAACAGCCGGATCTGTAGTCCAGTGGTAACACGCTGGACTGGTAATCCAGGGATCGCAGGTTCGATCCCCCGTCTGACCCTAATAAAATTAACAGTCTTTCAGATGGGACGTTAATCCGAGGTCTCGTGTCGGTGCTTTACACTGTGCATGTAAAAGAACCAGAGGAGACTCTGGAATGACTGTATCATTGCACTATCCTCCAAAAATCTAAAATGACTAATATCTTCATGAGGCGTCGCTCATATGGGCAACCCGCTAGCGACGATAAATAAACGTAAAACACAATAAAAAAATTGGACACTAAATAGCTTTGTTCAAAGCTAATCTGGTAGACATGATTACTGCTTATGTGAAAGGTAGAGTGAATTAACCCAGTCAACACCAAGTAACTGACATGGACTGGTCCATGATATTTTTAGACCAATAAATTAATAACAAAATTACATTTGGATCAGTTCATTCATCAAAATGGGTAATTTTTTTTTTAAAAATAGTTATATTACTTGAAAAAAGTGCAGATCCTGATGAGACGGCTCGTCACGAGCCGGCTCATCTGGATCTACACTTTTTTGTAAGCCAATTTAGAGGTCTGTGGTGTTGAAAGGGTTAAACAGAAGTGCAGTTTACAACCAATTTGCTTAGCAAAATAAACTGATGTATGTCTCTAACAGAGGTGTTGAATATAAAACAATTGTATAGGAAATATTATCACCACTCATGGCTATATGATAGACCCACTTCCACCATTAACCGCTTCCACCATTAACCGCTTCCACCATTAACCGCTACCATTTTTCGGTGGTCGCCAGATCGGACAGGTTGGTTTTCTCTGGGTACTACAGTTTCCTCTCACACGAATGACCACATTTAGGCTTTCATCCGCGCCAACGAGAGCGATTAGTATAAGTTAACCACTACCATTCACCTTAGATTGTGTGCATCATAAGTCTCTGCAGACAATGAAGCATATGGCTATGTGGAATATATCATGCCATGTGGTTACATTGATCATACAGTCAGGCCGTGTGGCTACATTGATCATGCAGTCAGGCCATGTGGTTACATTGATCATACAGTCAGGCCGTGTGGCTACATTGATCATGCAGTCAGGCCGTGTGGTTACATTGATCATACAGTCAGGCCATGTGGCTACATTGATCATACAGTCAGGCCGTGTGGTTACATTGATCAAACAGTCAGGCCGTGTGGCTACATTGATCATACAGTCAGGCCGCATAGCTACATTGATCATACAGTCAGGCCGTGTGGTTACATTGACCATACAGCCAGGCCGTGTGGTTACATTGATCATACAGTCAGGCCGTGTGGTTACATTGACCATACAGTCAGGCCGTGTGGTTACATTGATCATACAGTCAGGCCACGTGGTTACATTGACCATACAGCCAGGCCGTGTGGTTACATTGATCATACAGTCAGGCCGTGTGGTTACATTGACCATACAGTCAGGCCGTGTGGTTACATTGATCATACAGTCAGGCCACGTGGTTACATTGACCATACAGCCAGGCCGTGTGGTTACATTGATCATACAGTCAGGCCGTGTGGTTACATTGACCATACAGTCAGGCCGTGTGGTTACATTGATCATACAGTCAGGCCACGTGGTTACATTGACCATACAGCCAGGCCGTGTGGTTACATTGATCATACAGTCAGGCCGTGTGGTTACATTGACCATACAGTCAGGCCGTGTGGTTACATTGATCATACAGTCAGGCCACGTGGTTACATTGATCATACAGTCAGGCCACGTGGTTACATTGATCATACAGTCAGGCCACGTGGTTACATTGATCATACAGTCAGGCCACGTGGTTACATTGATCATACAGTCAGGCCACGTGGTCAATGACCACAATGAGTTATGGTACAGATCAAATTTACCATTAATGCTCATATATTGCACCTGCTTATAATTAACGCTTGCACTAATCTGTATTAAATGATTCCTAAATGACAGTACCACACAATCACCTCTACCCAATTAGTAATCTGTATTAAATGATCCCTACGTGACAGTACCACACAATCACCTCTACCCAATTAGTAATCTGTATTAAATGATCCCTACGTGACAGTACCACACAATCACCTATACCCAATTAGTAATCTGTATTAAATGATCCCTACGTGACAGTACTACACAATCACCTATACCCAATTAGTAATCTGTATTAAATGATCCCTACGTGACAGTACCACACAATCATCTATACCCAATTAGTAATCTGTATTAAATGATCCCTACGTGACAGTACCACACAATCACCTATACCCAATTAGTAATCTGTATTAAATGATCCCTACGTGACAGTACCACACAATCACCTATACCCAATTAGTAATCTGTATTAAATGATCCCTACGTGACAGTACCACACAATCACCTATACCCAATTAGTAATCTATATTAAATGATCCATCCCTAAATGACAATATCACATGATTACTACTAAGAAATTTCTAATCTGTTTTACATGATCCCTAAGTGACAACATCACAGGTATACATACACCTACTGATCAGTTAAATTCAATAGTAACAAAATGTCGTTTCCAAGATATACTGTTTTCAAAAATGCTACTTTTTGAGTGTATGTAGATCGCAAAAATGAAAAAAGTTGGCAGTTTCTTACTGAGGGTGGAGCTTGCCCAGGAAAGGTTTTGTTACGTAAACTGCCTGCCGGCAATATAAAACCAAATGGTGCTGATGCAGGCATACTCTACACACACTAACTGTAACTAACTTATTCTGAAAATTTAGTGTTACTTAAAATCTGTCAAAGCAGTAATTGTTATGAACAACAAATGGTCGAAATAAAAGTAATATAATACACTGGGAGACATCGGTCAGTTACTGCCCCTGAATACTCCCTAAAAGTAGATAGGTGCTATTAAGTGTTTTCCTCTGTTTTTATCGTTGTTTCCTTTGCACAACATGCTAGCAATTTTATTCCATTATCGCTTTATATGATTATTAAATTACTATATCTCGACATATCTCTTACAGTATATGCAATGCGTACTTATTTGTAAAACAATGCTATCAGTTAATTAACACGATTTTGATAAAATCACAATTATCATACCGCAACATCTGGTTAGGGAACAACAGTAAAAACAAAGGATTCTAACTATAAAAAGGACCTATTCACATTTTGGAATAAATCAGACTTTATCTGCCAAGGGAGGTAATAGAAAATTAGAGATTTCTCTCATATTAGCAACACATGACTATGTTGTTTTTAAAATAAAAATAAATTCATTTACATTATTTTGTTGTTGTAAGACTCTGTCATAAGTCGTTGGATCATTTTAACCCTTTCAACACCACAGACCTCTAAATTGGCTTACAAAAAAGTGTAGATCCAGATGAGCCGGCTCATGACGAGCTGTCTCATCAGGATCTGCACTTTTTTCAAGTAATATAACTATTTTTAGAAAAAAAATTACCCATTTTGATAAATGTAATTTTGTTATTAATTTATTGGTCTAAAAATATCATGGACCAGTCCATGTCAGTTACTTGGTGTTGAATGGGTTAAAGCACTTTTTAGAAGCAAAAATGTCGACTTATGGCAGAATATATACGGTAACCATCAATTCTCTAATATATATGTTACTCTCAAAGTGCACCACCCACTGTGCCGCAAACTCTATGTAAATACATTCTGTGACTCACAGTTACTCTCTAAATGTGCCAAAAGTTGTGCCTATATGATATCAGCGTATTGTATTAGTCCATTCACCTTGGAAAGTTTCTACAAGATTAACCCAATAATGTCAGAACAATTGTGTGGTTTCATTAATTTCACTTGCTTGCACACTTATTCTCTGTACTTGTAATTAGTACAGTTTTTACATGCTAATTGTGGGAGTAGATAGATAGAACTGTTAGTGTTGTAATAATAGTTACTGCAAGGAACGCGACAGGTCACGGTAGATGACGAGAAGAAATTAATATTACGTACATTTCATTTATTATTGCCCAAAGTTGCGTAAAACACATTTGTGGGGATTTTCAACATTTAGGCGTTATCATGACAATCTATGCTGCAAAGTAAGGTGTTTTGCGCAATTAATTAAATAACAATATATTTAGAGTTGGTTGATAAATGGCTTCATATGGTATAGAGCACATAGTAAAACAAACACAAACTTGTCTTAAAATGAAACGTGGCCGACAATCCTATTAATTGAAGATGCATGGTATCACAAAAAAAGACGGATCTGTAGTCCAGTGGTAACACGCTGGACTGGTAACCCAAGGATCGCAGGTTCGATCCCCCGTCTGACCCTAATAAAATTAACAGTCTTTCAGATGGGACTTTAAACCGAGGTCTCATGTCGGTGCTGTACACTGTGCATGTAAAAGAACCAGAGGAGACTCTGGAATGGGTCCCTGTCTGTATCATTGCACTATCGTCCAAAAAACTGAAAATGACTAATCTCTTCAGGAGGCGTCGCTCATATGGGCAACCGGTAGCGACGATAAATAAACGTATAACACACACACATAAAAAAAAAGGAAAAAAAGATCAAGTAAGAAGTGCTCAAATGACCATTGAGGAAATTAGAGGCAGTGGCCAAAATAGAAACTGACGTGAAACAGTTGAATATCAGTTACGAGCTGTTTAATTATACTATAGATACCAGTGCTCAAATTCCTAGGTCAGAAATTTTGAAAGCGTGCGATTGTGCCCTTAAATGGTATTATTTCAACAAAATGGGTTAAAATACACAATAGGACCATTAAATACACCATTTGAATAGAAGGTGTGCTTTACAATTGCCAGTGTAGCATACTGGACATCATTTTGTATGAAAATCGTAAAAACATATTTTTTTAGGGAGAAGTGGGGCACCCAGTGGGGGCGAAGTCAGGGTGATTAGGGTGATTATTTTGACCTCTAGAATGAGCCCTGGATTCTTGAAGACTTGTCAAAATGCTGATGAGTTGATTTGGAATTGCAGGGGGGAAAAACTGAATTATTTACTCGATATATTTGGAATTAACCAGGGTGCAATAGTATCTCCCCACCTCTTATCAGTCTCTATTTATGTGTTTGCAGTCTGCATTTAAATGACAATAAAAGTTCAGTTGTTGTTTGTCTATAGTTTGTTTTATTGCTGTTTCTCATGCATATCTCTCTCCAATTCTGGAACAGTTAATATTTTCTCCCAGTGCACATTAAAATAGCATGATGTTCATGTGTTGCAGGTGTATGCATGCACTTACCGAAATACCCGGTGTGGAAGATAAAGACAAATCGATAATATAAGCTGGAAGAAAGTGCATCGTAATCACTTGTCAATATATAAATAATATACTTATGTTTTGTTTTTATATTTTCAGGCCAGAGTTTTTCGATGATCTCGGCGGCAAAAATAAATGTAAGTTGTTCACATATTCTCCTGTCTGTCGTATATACCCGACCATAAGTAGATCTTGGCCATAAAACGATGGTGACACTTTGGGTTGAAAAAAATCTGATTTTAAGCCTGAGCCTTCCATAAGTCGAGGATACATTGTGGAAGTCGTGATAGCGCAGTGGATGTGTGTTCGCTTCAGGTGCGAAAGGTCCGGAGTTCGAGCCCCGCTGTAGCCATTACGATTGTGCTCTTAGGCAAGGCATTTAAATTCCACATTGCCTCTTCTCTCTCCCTCGTGGCGATGGATTCCATCAGGAATGAGGTCTCGAGAGTGATTAATATAAGTTGTAAGAACTTGTTTCGCAATCGAGCTAAAATCAATTTGTATACACTTTTTTTTTACTTTGTAGATGTATGCCACCCGTTATGATAATGATTTTCTCTCTCTCATTTTTGAATAAAACTGGGCTCAATTTGAGATATCCTTGTTAACTTCAGTCCATTACAAATCGTAAAACAATACACTGATGCACAACAATTAATATATAAAACAATACACTGATGCACAACAATTAATATATAAAACAATACACTGATGCACAACAATTAATAATTATATAAAACAATACACTGATGCACAACAATTAATATATAAAACAATACACTGATGCACAACAATTAATATATAAAACAATACACTGATGCACAACAATTAATATATAAAACAATACACTGATGCACAACAATTAACATATAAAACAATACACTGATGCACAACAATTAATATATAAAACAATACACTGATGCACAACAATTAATATATAAAACAATACACTGATGCACAACAATTAATATATAAAACAATACACTGATGCACAACAATTAATATATAAAACAATACACTGATGCACAACAATTAACATATAAAACAATACACTGATGCACAACAATTAATATATAAAACAATACACTGATGCACAACAATTAATATATGGAGATTTCTGTATCTACTTTTGCTATGGTTTATAAATAATTATCTAAACAAATTGTTATATTCAAGCAAATAAAAGTTCCAACAAATAAAAAAAGATATGCCAGGAGAGTATAGATGTGTTCTCTCTAGCTGCTTGTCCACGCCATTCTGATGTATGTATGTTCCATTACTGTCAAACCCACTTGCGGGGACCTCGACATGTTTTTCTTAGACGACCTAGCAAACACTAACTAAGGTACAATGAGATTTGTTTCCCCTAGCCAACACTAACTAAGGTACAATGAGATTTGGTTCCCCTAGCCAACACTAACTAAGGTACAATGAGATTCGTTTCCCCTAGCAAACACTAACTAAGGTACAATGAGATTTGGTTCCCCTAGCCAACACTAACTAAGGTACGATGAGATTTGGTTCCCCTAGCAAACACTAACTGAGGTACAATGAGATTTGGTTCCCCTATCCAACACTAACTAAGGTACAGTGAGATTTGGTTCCCCTAGCCAACACTAACTAAGGTACAATGAGATTTGGTTCCCCTAGCCAACACTAACTAAGGTACGATGAGATTTGTTTCCCCTAGCTAACACTAACTAAGGTACGATGAGATTTGGTTCCCCTAGCCAACACTAACTAAGGTACGATGAGATTTGGTTCCCCTAGCCAACACTAACTAAGGTACAATGAGATTTGGTTCCCATATCCAACACTAACTAAGGTACAATGAGATTTGGTTCCCATATCCAACACTAACTAAGGTACAATGAGATTTGGTTCCCTTTTGGTTGGTTTGGTTCTAGCCAACACTAACTAAGGTACAATGGGATTTGTTTCCCGCTGGAATGATTTCTGTTTCTTATTAATGCTTCTCCGAGATGTGTCACTTTTCAAAATAACTGTCACATCAAACAAAATATAAACTACAATAAATGTCTTGTTATATTATTTTATGATATGTGTTGCGTAGAATAAGGTACGTATGCTGGTATTTGACACAGATGATTGCACACAAGCTGTAAGGGAATGGCATGTCGGGTTCATTTTGACCTTGGAGAGTATAATTGCCCAAGTGCATACTCGGCATTCTGCTCTGATTATCTGTAACCATGCACATGAGAGGGAAGAATGCAAGCATGCAGACATATATATAATTACGGATCCCTGACAACCTATGTGGATATATGCCTATGCGGATCCCTGACAGCCTATGTGTGGCCATGTACATACACATCATGTTAGCCACACAGTGGAGTGGGGGTATTTGCAAACATTGAGTACATTCAGCAGACATCCCTTTTGGGATGAGTAAGCCTTATTAGATTAAACATATTTTATTTTATCAATATTTACATCATGTTGTAACATTAATATACCAGAACAAATGGATTAAATCGTTATTAAAGAGCCGTCTCATCAGGATCTGCACTTTTTACCAGTAATATTACTATTTTTAGACAAAAATTACCCATTTTGATAAATGAATTGGTCCAAATGTAATTTTCTTATTAATTCATTGGTCTAAAAATATCCTGCACCAGTCCATGTCAGTTACTTGGTGTTGAATGGGTTAAAGTGATAATCGTGTTCAGAAAGATAAGATTGCAATGAATGCACATTGTATGTGAGTGAGTCTTCCGTTGGTCATTGCCTGTGATTTAGTTTTAGTAAGTATGAAAACTTGTTAGAAGACAATATATCACCATGTCTTATGTTATGTTATATTTCGGGTTTTACGCCTGCATCAGCACCATTTTGAGCTATATAGCCAGCGGGCAGTTTACCTAACAACACCTTTCCTGGGCAGGCTCCAGCGGTTAACCAGTACTTGGGTGCACCAACCTCCGTAAGAAACTGCCAACTTTTTCATATAAATGAGACACGGCCTGAGCGGGGCTCGAACCCGTGACCATCAGTGATGATAGGTTACAGTGGTATACAAGTCAGCGACCGTAACCACTCGACCACGGAGGCGGACATCACCATGTCTTACATGTACTTGGCTTGTCCATGATTCACACATTATGAATGATTCACAAATCCATGAACTTAGAAGGGAATTGTCAGAACAGATGATTGATAGAAATAATAAATCTTTAAATTGTCTCTGGCATTGTCTTAGAATCAGAAATATAAAGTATAGTTAGTGTGTGTGTTTATAAGGACTGCAAATGTTATAGTTTTAAGAGTGGATCAATGGTCCAGTGATTGACATTTTAAACTGTAAATCCAGGGGCTGTGAGGTTGATCCCTCCTCCACCCCCCCTCCCACAACCACCCCGTCCAACCATAATAATACAGGGTTCCCACTTTCGGTCGCCAATGGCGCCAATTGCAATAAAAAAAAAATATTGGCAAATTTGTGAATTTGCGAAAATATTGAAAATATTTTATTATTTTTGCACATATTTTTGTCAAATACATGGCTACAAATATTTATCTGTAAACTATATGGCTCTTAGTTGGCTCCAAGTTTTTCCAATTGGCGACAGAAGTGGTGTAGACAAAGATTCAGACAGAGCCTGTAATATTAACCCATAATCTGCCGAATAAATTGGACGAAATGTGCAAACAACATATATCAAAATCTGTGCTGTATGCTATTCAGACAAGTGTTTTAACTATCCAAATAGCAAACAGCATAGAGCCTGATCAGACGGCAGGTTCTGTGCCATCTGATCTGGCTCTGTGCTGTATGCTATTCAGACAAGGGTTCTGTGCCATCTGATCTGGCTCTGTGCTGTATGCTATTCAGACAAGGGTTTTAGCTATCCAAATAGCAAACAGCATAGAGCCTGATCACACAAGGGTTCTGTGCCATCTGATCTGGCTCTGTGCTGTATGCTATTCAGACAAGGGTTCTGTGCCATCTGATCTGGCTCTGTGCTGTATGCTATTCAGACAAGGGTTCTGTGCCATCTGATCTGGCTCTGTGCTGTATGCTATTCAGACAAGGGTTCTGTGCCATCTGATCTGGCTCTGTGCTGTATGCTATTCAGACAAGTGTTTTAGCTATCCAAATAGCAAACAGCATAGAGCCTGATCAGACGGCAGGTTCTGTGCCATCTGATCTGGCTCTGTGCTGTATGCTATTCAGACAAGTGTTTTAACTATCCAAATAGCAAACAGCATAGAGCTTGATCAGACGGCAGGTTCTGTGCCATCTGATCTGGCTCTGTGCTGTATGCTATTCAGACAAGGGTTTTAGCTATCCAAATAGCAAACAGCATAGAGCCTGATCACACAAGGGTTCTGTGCCATCTGATCTGGCTCTGTGCTGTATGCTATTCAGACAAGGGTTCTGTGCCATCTGATCTGGCTCTGTGCTGTATGCTATTCAGACAAGGGTTCTGTGCCATCTGATCTGGCTCTGTGCTGTATGCTATTCAGACAAGTGTTTTAGCTATCCAAATAGCAAACAGCATAGAGCCTGATCAGACGGCAGGTTCTGTGCCATCTGATCTGGCTCTGTGCTGTATGCTATTCAGACAAGTGTTTTAACTATCCAAATAGCAAACAGCATAGAGCTTGATCAGACGGCAGGTTCTGTGCCATCTGATCTGGCTCTGTGCTGTATGCTATTCAGACAAGTGTTTTAACTATCCAAATAGCAAACAGCATAGAGCCTGATCAGACGGCAGGGTCTGTGCCATCTGATCTGGCTCTGTGCTGTATGCTATTCAGACAAGTGTTTTAACTATCCAAATAGCAAACAGCATAGAGCCTGATCAGACGGCAGGTTCTGTGCCATCTGATCTGGCTCTGTGCTGTATGCTATTCAGACAAGTGTTTTAGCTATCCAAATAGCAAACAGCATAGAGCCTGATCAGACGGCAGGTTCTGTGCCATCTGATCTGGCTTTGTGCTGTATGCTATTCAGACAAGTGTTTTAGCTATCCAAATAGCAAACAGCATAGAGCCTGATCAGACGGCAGGTTCTGTGCCATCTGATCTGGCTCTGTGCTGTATGCTATTCAGACAAGTGTTTTAGCTATCCAAATAGCAAACAGCATAGAGCCTGATCAGACGGCAGGTTCTGTGCCATCTGATCTGGATCTGTGCTGTATGCTATTCAGACAAGTGTTTTAACTATCCAAATAGCAAACAGCATAGAGCCTGATCAGACGGCAGGTTCTGTGCCATCTGATCTGGCTCTGTGCTGTATGCTATTCAGACAAGTGTTTTAACTATCCAAATAGCAAACAGCATAGAGCCTGATCAGACGGCAGGTTCTGTGCCATCTGATCTGGCTCTGTGCTGTATGCTATTCAGACAAGTGTTTTAACTATCCAAATAGCAAACAGCATAGAGCCTGATCAGACGGCAGGTTCTGTGCCATCTGATCTGGCTCTGTGCTGTATGCTATTCAGACAAGTGTTTTAGCTATCCAAATAGCAAACAGCATGGAGCCTGATCAGACGGCAGGTTCTGTGCCATCTGAATCGTGATCGGCAGGTTATGGGTTAACATTTTTTCGGGAATGTACTATAAACTGAGATCCCATTTATCAGTGCTATTCACCGGGCATTTAAAATCAGGGATGCTGCTAAATTTGGGATATCTTATGCCTCACTATCCTATAAATTATAACATTGCTTTAACCCTTTCCCTCATAGAAGCATCTCTTGATGCCATTACCAATACGACATACATTGACAATGTAGTAGCCAAACCAATGTGCATGAACCCTTTCCCTCATAGAAGCACCTCTTGATGCCATTACCAATACGACATACATTGACAATGTAGTAACCAAACCAATGTTCATGAACCGTTTCCCTCATAGAAACACCTTGATGTCATTACCAATACAAACATACATTGACAATGTAAGAGCCAAACCATTGTTCATAATAAAGGCCAGAATCTCATGTAGTCCTAGTAATATCTATGGAGGTGGGATATATAAAACCAAACAGTTTAATCAAAGGGCATTCAGAAATATACAGTCGGATTTTAAGTATAGGATATAAGCCAAAAACGATCCAATATGTAAAATATTGGACTGTGGGTGGTGCATAGCGTCGAAGACAGTGCCAATATTTTACATATTGGATCCGTTTGAAGCTTATATCCTACTTAAAACACACACTTATATAACAAGATCCTACTAATTAAAACAGTTAATTTCGTACATGTACGCGTAGGATTTAATATAATACTCTGGCCTTTTGACACCAGTCCAATATTAAAAATAATGGACTGCAAGCACAAAGGTATGACATCACGACAGTGTTTTAAGAATAAAAATTCTATGAAATTTATAATTATATCGTACTGCACTATTTACTGCGATCATTAACAGTAACCTTTTTACAGAATTTATTTTTCTGAGCTTTGCTGCATAATTTACAATTACGTAAATAAACTCATATTTTCACAGCTAATTTATAGAATTATATTGTACTTATCATAAATTGTCGTATAAATTCAGAGGTTTGTTACCTAATTTTATTACAGTTACTATCAATTGCTTCGAAATTCCACAATTTCGTTACAAAATTAACAATTACCATTTTTCCAACAATTTTTTATCCTAATTCCAGTTTCATCTATACACAGCGCAATACATAATATGAATACATACCATAACATGCATAACTCTGCATTAAACAATTGCTAAATAGAATTACAAGGGACATTTAACATTAACACAGTTACCATAACATCATCATTAACGTATATATTCCCAGATAACTTTGCTATGGCTTGAGAACCTGATGTTAACCTTGATCCTTCCATAGCCTGGAGTGTACTTTGTGGACTTAGTACATTGGTTATGGTAATGTTTTTAACCTTGATCCTTCCATAACCTGGAGTGTACTTTGTGGACTTAGTACATTGGTTATGGCAATGTTTTTAACCTTGATCATTCCATAACCTGGAGTGTACTTTGTGGACTTAGTACATTGGTTATGGCAATGTTTTTAACCTTGATCATTCCATAACCTGCAGTGTACTTTGTGGACTTAGTACATTGGTTATGGCAATGTTTTTAACCTTGATCATTCCATAACCTGGAGTGTACTTTGTGGACTTAGTACATTGGTTATGGCAATGTTTTTTCTCTCTCATTTTTGAATGAAACTGGCCTAAATTTGATATATCTGGTTGACAAATCACATATAACGCACTGATGCACAACAATAATCTCATTTATATGAAAAAGGAAAGGTGTTGGTAGGTAAACTGCCCGCCGGCGATAAAGCCCAAAGTGGTGCCGATGCAGGCGTAAAACCCGATATATAACATAACATAACAACAATAATATGAAGTTTGTGTATCAGCGTTTTCTATGTTTTCTATGGTTTATAATGTAAATAATCATTTACGTCAATTGTTATATTACATAAAACAAAATTATAAAACAGACAGAAAGTTCCAACAAATGTAAAAAGTATGTTATGTTTCACGTCCATAGGTGTTGACATATTAATTTTATCATATTTCTAGATGAGAAAATGGTTGACTTATGACTGGAAATATACAGTACATAATATAGAATTAAATATGTACTATGTACTAGGTCAAACTGAGGAACTGCCGCTAATTAAAAACTAAAAGTAGAATCAAATTGAGACATATCATTAAGAATATGAAATGTAATATGCTTAGAATTATTACGTGCATCTTTACAAGTACGTGCATCTTTACAAGTATGTGCATCTTTACAAGTATGTGCATCTTTACAAGTATGTGCATATATACAAGTATGTGCATATTTACAAGTACGTGTATCTTTACAAGTATGTGCATCTTTACAAGTATGTGCATATTTACAAGTACGTGCATCTTTACAAGTACGTGCATCTTTACAAGTATGTGCATCTTTACAAGTATGTGCATCTTTACAAGTACGTGCATCTTTACAAGTACGTGCATCTTTACAAGTACGTGCATATTTACAAGTATGTGCATCTTTACAAGTACGTGCATCTTTACAAGTATGTGCATCTTTACAAGTACGTGCATCTTTACAAGTACGTTATTATAATGATTATAATTGTTCACAGATAGTGTTACAACGTTATTAATTAAACTGATTAATATTGTCACATATATCATTACAAGTTTGTTACTAAACTGATTAAAAATGTTGCTGAATTGAATTAGTAAAGGAACACACTTAATCTTTTATGTTTAATTCATGGAAACCAATAACTCAAATCATTCACGCTGACACTAATGGACTTGACGTAAATCTTCTGTTGTGTAATAATTCTTAGTAAAAATGAAGCATTTCTGTGCATGTGAAGTCAGTTCTAGTCTCTGTCTCTAAGATTTACTGGGAACAATAAGGGAAATAAAGAATGCCCCATTCTCAGTAAACAGCACATTATGTTATTGATTGTTTCTGGTAACCCATAATTATTTGTATTACTGCTTTGACATTTGAAATGAATTTTGTAATGTGAACCATCTATTTTCATTGAAAACAGAAAATTTGAGACCATAACATGAATCTTGGTGGAAACAAAGGAGTACTGCACATGACAGATTTTTTGGAATCACAACATATGGCTATAACTTATGGGTTCTGTTACTGCATGTTTCATTGTTTTCTCCGCGTCTTCAGCAGCTTCTATCTCCATAGCTGCATAATATGTATATATTACTGTGCTTTGAATAAATTGGGTACTGATATATGTGGGTGGTACCTGCCCAAACAATGCTCTCATTTAAGGGTGACTGTTGTTGGTAAGTAAGGACTGACTGACTAAGCTCGATTTTGAGATTGTTCACAAAGTGGTTTGTATAGATCTATATAGATTATTGGTATATATATATATATCTGTTCGTGACAGTATGATATAGATGTATCTGGGTCAAAATCTGGTAAAACAATGATGTCACCGGTGAGTTATTGTGCTATCTAGATATAGTCCTTGCAAACATTCACCATTTGGACAAAACCGAGGGATAGCGGGTGGAATTGCCATGCTTTTGCAACTGAACGCAGCCCTTTCAATGCCAATGTACAAGCAGGAGTTTTGCTTTGTACTAAGTCAGTATTAATGCTTTCCTTCCTGGGTGAATTATTAGGAAACTGAGCATTCCCTAAATTTAACTCTTTGCATGCTGGGTAAAATAAAGGCTATAAATAGTTCAAACAATTGTAGCAGCCAACAACTCATATATTTATAGGTCATGCAATGTCATTATAATTGTGTCATTCAATTCAAATTTATGAAATTTCATGACATATTCGCCTGTTATTTTCACCGCTAAGCTGCAAAGAGTTAACCAAGAGAACAGCCAAAAGTCCCCTTTCCTGTGAACTGGAGGGAACTCGTGCCATACACATTTTTAATCACATGTTGCCTGCAGCAGTAATGGCAGCCTTTTTCCCCCAAAAGATATATCATGCTGTCAGTTTTTATAAATGATTGATTTGTATTCTTTACATTTGATCATGAAGTGTTTTTGAACTAGGATATTGTTACCTTTAATGAAAGAATTACGGTTTGAATTTCTCTGCCTCTTTGAGGTAATTTTTATATGTCTGTACTGATAATTGTCAAAAAATGTGTGATTTATTAGAATTTTTATATGATTTGCCTAATGAAAAGGGAAGTGTAGGGTATTAACGGGATCCTATTTCCTGCAAGATTGATGTAACTATGTAATTCTGTGTCATTAGGAGCCTGATAGACTACTGTTTGTGATTATGCGCCTTCTGTATTTCATCAGAAACGGCCAAGCGTTGTGCAAAGGCGGCAGATTGGAGTCTTAGTACAACCTTACAGTCTATAAAAAAACAGAAAATAATTATTTTATCTGAAAGCTGAACATGTTTGATGATGCAATTAACTTAAATCTGTTAACGTTCAGTTTGTTCAAATATTTGGCAAAATATGCATACAGTCAGTCATACACAAAATATAGGAGATATTTATGTAAAATTCAATTCTATCTGATTTTGGTTTTGAATGTACTCACTGCTAGTAAGTTTTGGGTTGATTTCACTATTTACTGTTATGCAGATTGTCTCACACTGACTAGTCTATATCTATTAGGGTTTGTGCGAAGGAGGTAATTATAGTAGAGTATTCATGAGTAGTCGGTGAGAAAGAGGGGAATGAAACAATATATACTAGATCAGTCAGTCAAGGAGAGGAAGCAGAATGGAATAGGAGAAACTAGACTCGTCAGTCAGGGAGAACTAAATGGAATAGAAGAAACTAGACTCGTCAGTCAAGGAGAACTGAATGGAATAGGAGAAACGAGACTCATCAGTCAGGGAGAACTGAATGGAATAGAAGAAATGAGACTTGTCAGTCAGGGAGAACTGAATGGAATAGAAGAAATGAGACTTGTCAGTCAAGGAGAACTGAATGGAATAGAAGAAATGAGACTTGTCAGTCAGGGAGAACTGAATGGAATAGGAGAAATGAGACTTGTCAGTCAAGGAGAACTAAATGGAATGGAAGAAACGAGACTTGTCAGTCAAGGAGAACTGAATGGAATAGAAGAAACGAGACTCGTCAGTCAGATAGAGCCGACAAGAAAATGTGAGACCGTTTATTTAGCAGTGTGAGCAGAATGGAACAAAGGATATGAAACCCATGTTATGGAAGGGCAGAATGGAACAGAAAATATGAGCCCTATCAGTCTGGAAGAATAGAATGAAACAGAAGATACAAGACAAGTCAGTCAGCTAGAGCAAATTGGAACCGATATGAAACCCGCTAGTTACAGAGAGCAGAATAGAATGGAAGATACAGGACAGTTACTCCGAGAGAGAAGAATGGAATAGAAGATGTGAGACCCATTAGTCAGTGAGAATAGAATGAAACAAAAGATACAGTTTAGGGAGCTCAGAATGGAACTGAATATATGATTCCTGACAGCTGGGGAGAGCAGAATAGAACAGAAGAAAGATTTTAGACAGTTAGTCATGGAGAGCAGATTGGAACTGAAGCTATGACGCCCGACCATTAGGGAGAGCACAATGGAAGAAATTATTGTGCGTTTCAGCCATCTTGATTCAAAATAAATTTATAAAAACAGTTGTCAGTATGAATTGGTTGTGCAATCTAAAATGTTAGCTGTAATCAGATTTATGTGTTTTCTGTATGGTGTATCACTTTAATCTTCATAGAGATGCAGACTTGATAGAAAAACATCTATGATTTTTCCGCTTTTGACAAATTCCATATGGCCTAAAACTATCATTCACTGCTTATAGCTTTACATAAAGTCGTAAATCTTTCAGCACTCAGAAAAACTTATGGTCATAAGCTCTTTTCTTTGCCACTCAGCCATAACGTACTTACGCCTGCATTATTCACTTATGAAGTGTTATAGTCAACTGCATGCTCCACAGCATGGTGCACTTTCTCAGTTATTCTGCAAGCTTTCTTCTAAAAGAGGAAGAATAGTAGTGTTTATTTTCTTATTGAACTTGTTCAAGTTACTTTTGTGCTTAGTCAGTGTGAGAAATTCTCCAAGTCAGGCTGGTGCTAATGGCTTCACAAAACTGGCCAGAGGATTGACAATCTGATTGTCAGTGCTTTCTGTTGTGTGAGTTTATGTTTTGTCGGAAATTAAGCAGAGAAAATTCCAGAGCGACCAACCAGAACAATGATGGCATGTGTGATGGGGTTATCTTGATTGTTGGGAGCTCATTTCTACTGTGTAACAACCAGGAAAAGCCTAAAGGCTTATCAGTTGCTGAGAGGCTTATGGCACAGGAATAAACTGTAGACATTTTAATTTAAAACTAGGAATTTCTCCAGTCAGAAGCAGACGTATCCTCACTAATTGGACTTTAATTGAAGCGGGGCTTTCCAGTTACATTTATATTGAGCATTGCTGCAAAGATTGGGATGTTGTGAGACCTCTTACAAAGACCAATAAAAATATTCACCTCCACTACACAGTTTGTGAAAAATAATTTTGTGATGGTAGGAATAGGGGAATATGATGTGTTGAAAGTCGAATAGAGGCTAGATAAATAATGATGACACTGGACAAATCATGTTAATTATGTACTGTTTAGGAAGATGGAAGCTGATGCCCAACACATGGAATTTCCTATTCTGACAAATAAATTGGCAACTGATGGATGTCTATATGACCAAATCATATAAGAATAATAGAATGATTCACAGTGTTACCAGGCTACAAAACTACTGCCTCATTTACATATGAATGCAGGATTTTTTGTACGTGGGACTATTATTTTTGCAGATTTATATGAAGGTTTGACTAGCTGTACTTTTGTGTAGAACATTCAGATGAAGCCATTATGTAAGGGGAGATTGTAGGCAGGACGCTCGACAACGGGAAATCAATACAATGTATGAAAGTCCTCATAGAAATTGTTCTAGCTTATCTTTTATGCATCAGCATAGTGATCAATTTTACGGATCACGTTTATACTCTATACTTGTGGGAATATCTTCCAAGAGTTTTAGTACATATTTGTTGGGTACATTATTCCAAGTTTACAAACATACTTCTGTTAGTGACGGAAAGGTGCAAAGAGAAGCGGATTTCCAGTGAGCAGACTAGTTTTGATGATATTGTCAACTTTAACACTAAGTCTAATCACAAGTTCTGAATTTAATCGAAACATCAGTGACCATCTTTGGTAATTGTTAAAAATGGATTTAATTTGAGATGAAGTCGGATTTAAAGGATTCATACAGAGACAAGATAAGAAATGACATGCAATAATACATGATGATTGAATATTTAGTGAATTCCTAAAAGTAATGTCTGAATGGTTTTTATAATGGAACTTTGGATTTTTTAATATCAGTGGCCTGAATTGAATGAGAAACTGTTCAAAAGATATATATATATATATATATATATATCTAGCTTAGCAAGAAAAACTATTACAGAAGTAGGATGGAAGTGTTTGGGTCCGTACTCGGGGAGACTCAGAATCCTGACTGTAAGTATATATACATGTTTATGAGCACCGTTGTGCGATCCCCAACATCAATGCAAATACTCCATACCTTTGTTTTATTACGACGTCTTTAACACTTGGGTGTAAAATACATAGACGTAATATTTCAATGCAGACGAATCGGGGAGAAAAATGTAAAATATTTTTCGAAACTTCACATTTATGAATGAAAATATAAATCATTATATATAACTCGTTTATATACACTCCCATCAATCATGCTTCCAACTATTTTTAATAATTTTATATAGATTTAATTATAAAATGAGGAAATAAAATGAGATTGTGTGGGTGGGTGGGACTAACTGTCACTTGAATAAAGATGACATGTTTAATCAGATTTTATTGCATTCTTTATATTCAATGTACAATACTACTCAAATGTACATACATGTTACGGATGAATCAAATAAGATATATGGTACAAACATTTTCAGTATGTATATAATTATATATACGAAGAAGCTAAAATACAGACGGATCTGTAGTCCAGTGGTAATCCAGGGATCACAGGTTCGAGCCCCCGTCTGATCCTAATAAAATTAACAGTCTTTCAGATAGGACGTTAAACCGAGGTCTCGTGTCGGTGCTTTACACCGTGCACGTAAAAGAACCAGATGAGACTCTGGAATGGGTCTCTGTCTGTATCATGCACTGTCCTCCAAAATCTAAAATGACTAATCTCTTCAGGCGGCGCTCATATGGGCAACCGGTAGCGACGATAAATAAAACGTAAAAACTAAATGGTTGGGCCACAAATTTTAACAACATTAGTTTCGGCCTGCCACAAATGATGAGAAACAAAGCAAGATGTCTACATAAGCATTGATAAAACTGTTCAATAAATAACCAAGTTTGTCCGATAGTAAAAAATATTCAAGAGAAGGAATAAGGTTGAATTTGTCCAGGAATTGTACTACCAAGAATTCTATATTCTTTATGCATTGTTTCTGTAACAAGTTACATTTCCAATCCATCAACGTTTATTTAAATGATTAGTATGATTGCCCCACATAGTAAAGTTCTGGTCGACTGGTTCCTACAGTTCCATAATGAAAGCCGGGACCATGATTTATGTTGTGTATTGCTTGGTGACTCTATATTTGTTTCCCAGTTCTAATTTCATTGACACTGTTGCTATGAGAATCTGATGAGCATAAGTCATTGGGGAATGTGTGGAAAAAAATAGAAGCATTCTTTTGATGTGTCTAGGGGGAAAAGAAATATTTATGGTTCTGGAAAATGTTAGTTTTGATGGACACGTCATGCTTTGCTAAGAATTCTTGACATTGTGTGTATTTTTCAGAGGTATTAAGGTATTAAGGAAAGTAATGGATTTTCAATCAATTTATTGGCCTGCACTTTTACTGTTTAACCCATTCAACACCAAGTAACTCACATGGACTGGTCCATGATATTTTTAGACCAATAAATTAATAAGAAAATTACATTTGGACCAGTTCATTTATCAAAATGGGTAATTTTGTCTAAAAATAGTAATATTACTAGCAAAAAGTGCAGATCCTGATGAGATGGCTCGTCACGAGCTGGCTCATCTGGATCTACACTTTTTGTAAGCCTATTTAGAGGTCTGTGGTGTTGAAAGGGTTTCAAGCCTTTCCCCACATACGGTAGATATTTAGTGTAACATTGGACAGCCATTCTGCTATCAGCATATCCACCATCCCCTTCATAGATGTTACTGGGTCTACATGAAATTCTGGCCTTTATTATGAATGTTGGTTTGGCTACTACATTGTCAATGTATGTGGAATTCCAGGGGCAACATGAAATTTGGTATACCCGGGTATGTGACATCATAATTCCAGGGGCAACATGAAATTTGCTATATGTGATGTCATAATTCTAGGGGCAACATGAAATTTTAGTATATGTAACCTCATTATTCTAGGGGCAACATGAAATTTTGGTATATGTAACCTCATTATTCTAGGGGCAACATGATATGTTGGTATATGTAACCTCATTATTCTAGGGGCAACATGACATTTTGGTATATGTAACCTCATTATTCTAGGGGCAACATGATATTTTGGTATATGTAACCTCATTATTCTAGGGGCAACATGACATTTTGGTATATGTAACCTCATTATTCTAGGGGCAACATGAAAGTTGGTGTATGTGATGTCATAATTCTAGGGGCAACATGAAATTTGGTGTATGTGACATCATAATTAGTATTTTCATCCGTATTTCGGAATGCCCATGGTACACGAATAGAGCAGTTTCTATGACGATTCGCTTCATCAGAGTGCAATACTAATTGTTAACTGAACTAGAAAGTTTAAAATGTCAGCAAAAACCTGGCTAGTAAATTAATTCCAATAAATGACTTTTATATGATAATATCTTATTCCCGTTTGGCTAAGTCTTCGGTTCCATATGCAAATCATTCTAATTACTAATTAATTATATACAGCTCATAAAAGATTATACTATAATAATCATGTGTAGAGACTTACAACTGAAAACCAATTATTAGAACTATCCGCAATTATTAGAACTATCCGCAATTATTAGAACTATCCGCTCTGTGATCGATGTTGTTTAATGAGCCATTTAGATACTCCTGTGTCATGTTATTGTTGACAATCATGAATTAAGTTGTATACATTGTATGCAATAATAATTGTCTGTAGTAATGAAAAATAGTTTAAATTATTTTCCATAGCAGAACATTATATATATCTGATTATTTCAGATAACTCGAATTCTAAAATTATAGAAAAATGAAATTTTAGTATTAGACTTTTTCAGAAATGTTGCGTCATGAATGTTTGTAAAAACTAAAATTGAACAATTCATATTGCAAAATAAGTACAGGTTATTGATCATACAGGGCGTTCACTAGACTTTGAAAGTCAAGAGTCAATGACCCTTGAGGTCAAAATCTCAAGAGTCAAGCTGGATTTTTCAAGAGTCAAACTGGATTTTTCAAGAGTCAATATGCATGTTAGTACTTTCCGTATATGACATATAGGGTTATTTTGTATATAACCTAGGGTTATTTTGTATATAACCTAGGGTTATTTTGTATATAACCTAGGGTTATTTTGTATATAACCTAGGGTTATTTTGTATATAACCTAGGGTTATTTTGTATATAACCTAGGGTTATTTTGTATATAACCGTATAATATCATGGGATCAATAAGAAACTTACAGCTTGCTCCTCCCCCTTTGCTCCAGACTCCTCCCACAATGTCATCATTACTTTGATATTGATGCTCACCGCGTGACAGCAGCCACGGTACATGCCACAGTGAGTAGCATAACACCTTCACTTATTGACATTGCAACTACTGGTTTGACATTGCAACTACTGGTTTGACATTGCAACTACTGGTTTGACATTGCAACTACTGGTTTGACATTGCAACTACTGGTTTGACATTGCAACTACTGGTTTGACATTGCAACTACTAGTTTGACATTGCAACTACTAGTTTGACATTGCAACTACTGGTTTGCTCCGCCCAATTTTACATCAGGTCTGCACAGATCTACTCGTATAATACATATCCAATATATACATGCAACATCAATAAGTAACATATTGGGTTCATAAAACATAAACTTCATAATATGGAAATAATTTTGCCGTTTTTAACCCATTTCATTCTGGATACATTTAAAGGCTTATGCAAACAACATAGATCCAGATCAGCCGCAGCGTGACGCTGCGTGCTAATCAGAATCTATGTTGTTGGCTACTTAGCCAAGTGGCTTAGCAAGATCATCTGAATAGCAAACAGCATAGAGCCTGATCAGACGGAACGTTCCATGGTGGCTGATCTTGCTCTATGTTCTTTGCAAATACTGTTTGAACGGTATCCAGAATCAAATGGGTTAAACGACATATAGGCTTTTGATTGGTTTACAAACTAAGACTAACTGTAACATTCATAGTTTAGACTTGTTTACTGATATTAGAGAGGACAGTACGTTATCAAACAACACAAATACAAACATTTTATTTGGCATGAATACATTTTGCAATATTTATAGCCTAATAGTATAACATAATAGTATTATGGGAAGCAACACATTGGTTTAGACAATATCTCTGAACAATATTGTTTATGAACAATCTGAATATTCTGCAGTTTAGACAATATCTCTGAACAATATTGTTTATGAACAATCTGAATATTCTGCAACACATTGGTTTAGACAATATCTCTGAACAATATTGTTTATGAACAATCTGAATATTCTGCAGTTTAGACAATATCTCTGAACAATATTGTTTATGAACAATCTGAATATTCTGCAACACATTAATTGGTTTAGACAATATCTCTGAACAATATTGTTTATGAACAATCTGAATATTCTGCAGTTTAGACAATATCTCTGAACAATATTGTTTATGAACAATCTGAATATTCTGCAGTTTAGACAATATCTCTGAACAATATTGTTTATGAACAATCTGAATATTCTGCAACACATTGGTTTAGACAATATCTCTGAACAATATTGTTTATGAACAATCTGAATATTCTGCAGTTTAGACAATATCTCTGAACAATATTGTTTATGAACAATCTGAATATTCTGCAGTTTAGACAATATCTCTGAACAATATTGTTTATGAACAATCTGAATATTCTGCAACACATTGGTTTAGACAATATCTCTGAACAATATTGTTTATGAACAATCTGAATATTCTGCAGTTTAGACAATATCTCTGAACAATATTGTTTATGAACAATCTGAATATTCTGCAACACATTGATTTAGACAATATCTCTGAACAATATTGTTTATGAACAATCTGAATATTCTATCGCCATAATGTATTTATACACTTGAACTACTTTTACCAGGAATTCCATGTATCAGGATATGTTAAATAGCAAGGGAAATGAACTATTTTTTATTTTTAATATCAACAAAGTCGTGTTCAGGTCTATCATTGATTTCCTTTTTATCAGATTCAAAACATTTTCTTCAATTATGTCAGTTTGTTTTAAGACTTGGCAAGTGGGGAGAATAAAACAAGCCTATTTCTAAATACAGCAATATGGTGCAATTTATAGACATTCATCTGGATCAGGTTACTTAGTGATTATTCATTCTCCAACTTGTCCTTTTGGTTCAATAGAAATAATGAAATGTCTGTGTCATAACAGAAGAGGGATAATGGGGTGGTGATTTATGAGCCTGGAAGTCCTAAACAACTTTCAATGCTGCAGACCTGTGTAAATTTGAAGATGATTCATGGAGGGTGTAATCACTGATCTCTGACAATATTATATTTTATTACTAATGTTTGGTGTCTTAATGTGATGTGTGGGACTTAGATGCCGCCCTCCCACCCCCCTCCTCCCTCTTGCTGAAGTTTCTAACCCATCGGTGCTACAAGGGGCAATTACAGTAATCCGTTTATTAGACCAGGGTAATTGGGTTTTTTTTAGAAAGTCCTTGTCATTACATGCTTTAGGTATGTCTAAACCTAAAGTGATACCAGCAAAGGACCACAATTGTATGCAATATGAATATGTCTGTCACAGCACTTATGTGAGTTAACCCATTCAACACCTAGTAGCTGACATGGACTGGTCCATGATATTCTTAGACCAATTAGTTGATCAGAGAATTATATTTGGGCTGGTACATTTATATCAAAATTGGTAATTGTTGTTAAATGTAGTAAAATTAATAGCAAAAAGTGCAGATTCTGATGAGATGGCTCATTATGAGCCAGCTCATCTGGATCTACACTTTTTGCTAGCCTATTTAGAGGTCTGTAGTGTTGAACGGGTAACGGGTAATTCGACAGCCTAAATAGGATTAGAGGATATAGAAGTTATCCCCGATCTCAAATTCAGACTCAAGCTTTTTCATTGGTTTAACCAATGGCAAATATCATACCCAACCAATCATATCACTTGTGCCGTCCAGGGTAATTGGGTAAATAGCAAGCAACATAGATCCTGCTCAGACATGGCATTACCCAGCGGCTGATCTGGATCTATGTTGTTTACACATTCCTTCAAAATTTATTCAGCAGATAATCATATTTTCATTAGACGACTTGGTTGCACCCAAATACTTGAATACAGAAGAACAGCTCAATGGCATTGGACCACGCTGCAGATAAACCAGACAGAAATAAAATATCATAAGATGTTTGTTCCTTCTTCAGCAGAGTTGGGAGATAAACCAGACAGAAATAAAATACCATAAGATGTTTGTTCCTTCTTCACCAGAGTTGGGAGTGCTCTTCTCAGTCGATGCCTCTTGCAACGACCCATTCATATGAGTAATGCACCAATCATAAATACACAGCTTGTTGTTCCCATGTTTTTTACTCGTATATTACATTGAGGCACTTAAAGTCATCAAAACGTCAGTGTCATAATGATGGCAATTGATATTTACGACATGTTTGACAAATAATCGGACCTGGTGTAACTGTCTGCTTATAAACATTTATGTTCCATAATTTAATCCTGTACCAAGGGGGGTTAGGAATTCTGTCCATCCGTCTGGCTATCTGTCTGTCTGCAATGGATTCTTTGTTAGAGCAATATGAGTATTGGTCAGGGTTGGCTGTTAATGTTAACCTTTTCCCTCAGAGAAGCACCGTTTGACGCCAGTACCAATACGACATACGTTGACAATGTAGTAGCCAAACCAATGTTCATAATAAAGGCCAGAATCTCATGTAGTCCCAGTAAATATCTATGGAGGTGGGATAGATATGGCCACTACTTATCCATTGCATGATAGCTAAATGGCTGTCGTTTGTATGGAGATATAATAGTATATTAACCTAAATCTCTATGTAGTCCCAGTAATATCCATGGAGGTGGGATAGGTTATGGCGACTACTTATCCATTGCATGATAGCTAAATGGCTGTCGTTTGTATGGAGATATAATAGTATATTAACCTAAATCTCTATGTAGTCCCAGTAATATCCATGGAGGTGGGATAGGTTATGGCGACTACTTATCCATTGCATGATAGCTAAATGGCTGTCGTTTGTATGGAGATATAATAGTATATTAACCTAAATCTCTATGACGGAAAGGGTTAAATGGCTGTCGTTTGCATGGAGATATAATAGTATATTAACCTAAATCTCTATGAAGGAAAGGGTTATGTGACTATTCAAAGGAGAGAACAATTTGGTAAACATGAGGCCGTCTGTCCGTCCCTAGCATGTATGTGATAGAGTTCGTCCTTAGCATGTATGTGATAGAACATGTGTCTGCCTTGGGTGATATTCCATATTTATTTCGGCGACTTGTACAAATGCATTGCGTATGGTCAGCTTTCGCTCTTATTTTAAGAATTTGTGAGGCACGCAAAATGTATGTATTTTAATACATAAATACCCTGGATAGCTCGTAACTATGACGATATATGTATAGAAATGTTATACAATCAATTGCTGGAAACTGCATTGAATCATAAATAAATTTATCATAATTTATGTTCACTGTGACTAAATCTATTTTTGTCATGTTGATAACTTATATGTTAATTTATTTGATCATGTAACTAGACACATTGTATGTTTACGGTACTGAATAATAAAAAAAAAAAATTAAAATCTTGAAAAATCTATTCAGTTGAGATCACCATTTTGTGTAAATCATGGTCTGGTGCCACAAGGCCTGTAATTTGAAATACATAAATCATAGCCTATTATATCTGGAAAAACAGCATGGTGCTAAACAGCATGGTGCTATTCTAGCTTGTTGAATGTGGAAGCAATTATGGATCAATTAAAGGATCCGATTAGCGGGGAGGTTGGCCAGTGTTAGTAGAAATAATCAGTTGGTCATTGAACACATCAGATGTTTAATTGATTGTGGTCCATCAGTAATGGAGCTTTATTATTCTTATCATATTTCTACAGGCTCTTCTTGCATCTGGTTAGAAAGCACTTCCAGATGATGTTGAACATTTACACAAATTTTATGAATGAATGAATGAATGAATATCACACACCAGACACATGGGAGAAATTCAAGTGCCAGGGATAACTACAGGGAATGAAGGATATAGTAGAACATGTATACAGAATCCATGACATCCTGATAGTCAAGATAAAACATTTCAACTGTCCAAATACACCTGCTAGCCATTAGCATAGTACAGATCTCCAAAGATTATTAAAATTGAATCTTGATCAACAGACTTGTCAGTGGTTCAGTGGTTAACACGTTGGACTGCGAATCCAGGGATCTCATGTTCGATCCCCGTCTCACTCTAATAATATTAACAGTCTTTCGGATGGGACATTAGGCCGAGGTCTTGTGTCGGTGCTTTATGCTATGCATGTAAAAAAAAAACAGAGGAGAATCTGGAATAGGTCTCTGTCTGTATCATTGCACTATCCTCCAAAATCTAACATGACTAATCTCTTCAGGAGGCATCATTCATATGGGCAACTGGTAGCGAAGATAATTAAATGCACAAGAATAATGCACAGACCCTTTAGCGGAAAAGAAAACACAGTACAAATGATGGACCAACATACTAAATTATCCAAACTGGACATTTTCTCTATTTCTCTAGTTCTTCATAAGTTCATTAAATGTATCACAAAACAAATAAAACCATGATATCACATGAGAATTCCATGGCATGTATTGTTATATCAATGACTATTCCGTGGAGTGTATGCTGGCACGGTTATATCGGTGACTATTCCGTGGAGTGTACATGTATGCTGGCATGGTTATATCGGTGACTTGCATTCCGCTTATAATAATGTATTATTATATTATCTGTAATGGTATTTCTATTTGAGTAGTTTTGCGTAGGGGTGAGGTCTTGTTCACCACCGGTAGCATCCATCAATTCACCATAGCTGTTGTCTGAATTTCCATCAAGTTATATTCATTTTGAGATTTTATTCCTTCTGAATGCTTATCAAGGAAAGAAAGATAAACATAAATCAAGCCAGATTGATTCTCCTCCACAACTGTGCTACTGTCAGTTACTGCCAAAGGCGTAAATTGCCCACGGAAAGTGAAAGTGTATCATTGGTAATAGGTTTTAATTATTCAGAGCTTTCATTTATGTTAGTCATACTTAGATACTGGCAGTACCGTATTTACACGCCTATAAGACGATCTCGACTATAAGACGACCCACCCCCCCAACTTTGGTCTTAAATCAGTGGTATTTTTGCATAGATCCACCTGAACCTGCATATAAGACGGGTTGGGAAAATGGAAATCACTTAGAAATATAGATCAAACAAATTGTACTGTAAAAGCACTGTAAATTATGTCAAATCATAATGAAAATCACTGATGCACAACAATAAATTTGATTTGCTAATGTGCTATAGACAAGTTCAGTTTGCAGATAGAGCTGTGAAAGTCTATGCTTTTGTTACACACTTTCAGTTATTTCAAAGGTCATCAGTTATTGAGTTGGAACAAACTGATTTTAAAAAATATTGTTTTTTTATTTTTATCATTCGTTTATTAGACGGGGAAGCCACTTTGAGACAATAATCTGGTGATAAAAATAGTCGCATCTTATAGGCGAGTAAGTACGGTAGTATGTTGCTGTGGAAGGGGTTTTATGTACATCTGGCCCATATTTCTCTAAATCGGTATTTCACCCAATCAGTATGAGGGTATTTCAGTCAATCTGTTTGGGGGTGTTTCGTTTCACTCAATCGGTTTGGTGATGTTTCGTTTCACTCAATCTGTTTGGTGGTGTTTCGTTTCACTCAATCTGTTTGGGGGGTTTCGTTTCACTCAATCGGTTTGGGGGGTTTCGTTTCACTCAATCGGTTTGGTGGTGTTTCACTCAATGAGTCTGGGGGATATATTTCATTCAATACGTTGGAGGTAAGCAAGGAGTAGTATTATATGGCTGTTCATGACAGGACCGCAAGGTTACATGCCAGAAGTTGTTTCTGTCAAAAAGGACTCGTTATTGCTTGCAATATATCTATTGCATAAAAAACATGCAGAGATTTTTTTTTTTACCCAATCTTACAATTTAGCAGCAGTTGCAGAATTTATGCTGTCTGAAGTGATTACTGTTGGGTAAAGATAAGCCCTGTAGGTTGGGCGTTTGCTTGTCACATGTCTGTGCAGAAAAAAACAAGAAACTCGAATAAAACTGTCACGGATTCCGCAACATCAAAGAATTACTTATTGTAACAGTGAAACAATGTAATGCCTCATGAGGATTACGGTTCAACTGAAGACACAGTTGTCTCAATACGTTATACTCTTGACATTGATTGGTTAACTCTATGAGCATTATTACCTTATTTCCTTCTGTTTTTGTCTTTGTTCTCATAAAACATTTGCAGATTTTTTTCTATATGATAAATATGAAATGACAACATGGACCAGATGATGATGTAAATCAGAGATGCAAGATTACTTGCAAGGAATGACTATAGTTTATATTTTGTTGCAATAAGTAATTTATTTGGGTACGGTAGAAGCCTATCTATGTGTACTGAAAACAGTGTATATTGTATCGTCAGTCTTGTACCATCATCAGTTCGTACCATCAGTCTTGTACCATCTTCAGTTCGTACCGTCAGTCTTGTACCATCTTCAGTTCGTACTGTCAGTCTTGTACCATCATCAGTCTAATACCATCATCAGTTCGTACCGTCAGTCTAATACCATCTTCAGTTCGTACTGTCAGTCTAATACCATCTTCAGTTCGTACTGTCAGTCTAATACCATCTTCAGTTCGTACTGTCAGTCTAATACCATCTTCAGTTCGTACTGTCAGTCTTGTACCATCTTCAGTTCGTACTGTCAGTCTTGTACCATCTTCAGTTCGTACCGTCAGTCTTGTACCATCTTCAGTTCGTACCGTCAGTCTTGTACCATCTTCAGTTCGTACCGTCAGTCTTGTACCATCATCAGTTCGTACTGTCAGTCTTGTACCATCATCAGTTCGTACTGTCAGTCTTGTACCATCTTCAGTTCGTACTGTCAGTCTAATACCATCATCAGTTCGTACTGTCAGTCTTGTACCATCATCAGTTCATACTGTCAGTCTTGTACCATCATCAGTTCGTACTGTCAGTCTTGTACCATCATCAGTTCGTACTGTCAGTCTTGTACCATCATCAGTTCTTTTTTTTAATTCTTTTTTTATTTCTTTTTTTTATTTAATTTATTTACCATCTGTGTATCTACAAGTACATACTCTAAACATTTAAATATGATAAGAAATTGACATAGAATATTTTGTAGCTCTCATCCACTCTCGCCCTCTCAATTTCTCACACCAAGCACTCTCACAACCATACACACATTCATACAGCATACGCACGTATCAGCAGGTACAGAAACAAATTCAGTATGTGTACGAGATACTTCTACCGTATTCCAAATATATGTTTATATAGATGTGTTGGTTATATGTTATATTTCGGGTTTTACGCCTGCATCAGCACCATTTTGGGCTATATCGCCGGCGGGCCGTTTACTTAACAACACCTTTCCTGGGCAAGCTCCAACGGTTAGCCAGTACTTGAGTGCACCAACCTCCGTAAGAAACTGCCAACTTTTTCATATAAATGAGACACGGCCTGAGCGGGGCTCGAACCCGTGACCATCAGTGATGATAGGTTACAGTGGTATACAAGTCAGCGACCTTAACCACTCGACCACGGAGGCGGACTTAGATGTGTTGGAATAAGTTTATAATAAAGTCCTAAAACTAACAAGTTCAGTTCTATCAATCCCATTAATCCCACGGATAAAGTTACTTTTACAAACAGCATAGAGTCAGATCAGACTGCGCAGACCTTGCCGGCTGATCAGGCTCTATGCTATTTTTTATTCGAATAGTGGACAGAATAGCAAACAACATAGATCCTGATCAGATGTGGCGGCATGTATTTGTCTGGATCGATGTTGTTTGTTATTTGAATAGTGGACAGAATAGCAAACAACATAGATCCTGATCCGATGTGGCTGCATATATTTGTCTGGATCTATGTTTGCTATTTGGATAGTGGACAGAATAGCAAACAACATACCGTACTTACTTGCATATAAGACAACATTTTTTTCACTAGATTATTGTCTCAAAGTCGCTTCCCGTCTTGTAAGCAAGTGATAAATTTGTTTATTTTTTTTTAAATCAGTTTGTTCCACTCAATAATTGATGACCTTTGAAATAACTAAAAAAGCTTAGCAAAAGCATAGATTTTCACAGCTCTATCTGTAAACTGAACTTGTGTGTTTTACGTTTATTTATCATCTCTACCATCTCTACCAGTTACCCATATGAGCGACTCATCATGAAGAGATTGCATTTTAGATTTTTGGAGGATAGTGCAATGATACAGACAGAGACCCATTCCAGAGTCTCCTCTGGTTCATTTAAGGTGTACTGTGTAAAGCACCGACACGAGACCTCTGTTTAAAGTCCCATCTGAAAGACAAGTATTTGTACTGAACTTGTCAATAGCATTTTAGTAAATCAAATTTATTGTTGTGCATCAGTGCATTTTTTGATGATTGACATAATTTGCAGTGCTTTTACGGTACAATTTGTTTGATCAATACTCACAATTTGTTTGATCAATACTCCTGAGCTGTTTCCATTTCTCAACACGTCTTATATATATATAACCCCCGTGTGATTATGCAAAATGCCACTGATATAAGACCAAAGTTTGGGGGTCGTCTTATAATCAAGATCGTGTTATAAGCCGAGTAAATACGGTAGATCCTGATTAGATGCAGCGGAATGTATTTGTCTTGATCTATATTGTTTGCTATGCAGCGGAATGTATTTGTCTTGATCTACGGTATGTTGTTTGAACATACCTCTTATTCAGAAAGATAAGGGTTAATGATGAAGTAAAAGAAATGGGAACTTTTTGTGAAAAAGGAACATGATAAAAGGATACTTACAGCGCCGTAGCCAGAATCTGAAAATAACCGAGGCAACCCCCCCCCCACCGGAATTATTTTTGTGCATGTTGTGCATTCTGAAGGCAGTTTTATCAGTTTTCCTATATACCTGTCGTTACTTGCCAAATCTTACCTTCAGGTGCGAAAGGTCCGGAGTTCGAGCCACGCTGGAGCCGTTACGATTGTGCCCTTAGGCAAGGCATTTAAATTCCACGTTGCCTCTTCTCTGCCTCGTGGCGATGGATTCCATCAGGAATGAAGTCTCGAGAGTGATTAATATAAGTTGAAATAACTTGTTTCGCAATCGAGCTAAAATAAATTTGTATAAACTAACCGAGGCGAGTGCCTCAGTGTGGCTACGGGCCTCAGTGTGGTTACGAGCCTGACTTATATTTAACAATGCAGGCTTGTGTGTTGCGTCTTTTGACCTTCTCCTTGTTAGAAATAAAGAACTATTTTGCTTTAATTATAAGACACATATCAGATCAATATTACATGTATTTACACATAGATATAAATATAAATGGCTGTGGGAGCTCATTTGTATAAAATGTATGCTTTATGTTTGCACTGTTTGCTAACTGTATATAATATGTATATATGTCCTCATGGGCTTGACAGCCTATTGGAATTTAATAAAAAAAATAAACTGTCTAAACTGTGTGACAAACCAACATCAACCATAAGAGAGATTTGCACAGTCCAAATACACACACACTTCCCGTTACTGGTGTCTGGCACACAAGCATAGGATTCGGGAAGTACTGATGTTCATAAAAAAGAGGTGTCTCATACGTCAGAAATGGCTGGCCCTTTAACCCATTCAACCCCAAGTAACTGACATGCACTGGTGCGTGATATTTTCAGATCAATAAATTAATAAGAAAATTACCTTTGGACCAGTTCATTTATCAAAATGGGTAATTTTATCTAAAAATAGTAATAATTATTACTGGCAAAAAAGTGCAGATCCTGATGAGACGGCTCGTCACGAGCCGGCTCATCTGGATCTACACTTTTCATAAGCCTATTTAGAGGCCTGTGGGGTTGAAAGGGTTAAATAGGGGTGACACTATAATAAACAAACACTTTACCATTTTTACTTTTACTAATGATCAGTATTGTTCGTTTGTTTTGGGGTTTAAGCTCCAACCGCTTAGGTCATATGTTGACTTTCCAGCTGTTACTGGTGCCCCATCAAGCAGTAATTCAGCAACGCGCGGGCACAGTGCCCCGGTAGAATCACGGACCCTCCGCAAGCCAGTTGGAGAGCATTTCTCACATGAAATATTTCCATTAGTATTGTACAAACTGTCAAAATACATAATTGAATGCTGAAAAAGGACACTCACACATACACACTTCAAATCTCAAGTAGGACACTTACAGATATAAACACAGCTGAAGAACTCTGCAGCAGGTTCGTTGAATGAATTTGACTCAGCAGCATATTCGTTATTGCATTTGACTCTGCAGCAGGTTTATTGAATGCATTTGACTTTGCTGCAGAACCATTGAATGCATTTGACTCTGCGGAAGGTTCTATGCATGCATTTGACTCTGCAGATGGTTCTATGTATGCATTTGACTCTGCAGCAGATGCATTTCACTCTGCAGAAGGTTCTATGCATGCATTTGACTCTGCAACAGGTTCTATGCATGCATTTGACTCTGCAGATGGTTCTATATATGCACTTGACTCTGCAGCAGATTCATTTCACTCTGCAACAGGTTCTATGCATGCATTTGACTCTGCAGAAGGTTCTATATATGCATTTGACTCTGCAGATGGTTCTATGTATGCATTTGACTCTGCAGAAGGTTTGATGCATGCATTTGACTCTGCAGATGGTTCTATGTATGCATTTGACTCTGCAGAAGGTTATATGCATGCATTTGACTCTGCAGAATGTTCTATGTATGCATTTGACTCTGCAGAAGGTTCTATGCATGCATTGACTCTGCAGAAGGTTCTATGTATGCATTTGACTCTGCAGAAGGTTTTATGCATGCATTGACTCTGCAGAAGGTTCTATGCATGCATTTGACTGAAGCATGTTCTATGCATGCATTTGACTCTGCAGAAGGTTCTATATATGCATTTGACTCTGCAGATGGTTCTATGTATGCATTTGACTCTGCAGAAGGTTTGATGCATGCATTTGACTCTGCAGATGGTTTTATGTATGCATTTGACTCTGCAGAAGGTTATATGCATGCATTTGACTCTGCAGAAGGTTCTATGAATGCATTTCACTCTGCAGAAGGTTCTATGCATGCATTTGACTCTGCAGAAGGTTCTATGCATGCATTTGACTCTGCAGATGGTTCTATGTATGCATTTGACTCTGCAGAAGGTTCTATGTATGCATTTGACTCCGTAGAAGGTTCTATGCATGCATTTGTCTCCGCAGCAGGCTCATTGAATTCGATTAACTCGGCAGATATTACTATATTTCTTATCTTTCTATTAACTATATTGTCAAATTTTGTAACTACATCAGTGATAATCGAGTGTACACAGATTCAATCACCTGAACAGTAACATTATCAGTTGTACACCCTGGTGATTGTGGAGGATATTGAAGCTGATACCTATACAGCAGTTACAGGAAATATGTTTGACATTTGGTACCCACTGAAATGCCAGCGATAATCAAATTATAGGCAAGGTAAATGCTTATATTATGAAGTTTATATGGCTAAGATGTGTTTCTCATTTGTTTATTCAAACCAGTTGCTTGGAAAGTGAGTGAGTTTATTAACAGAAGAATTATAAAAAAAAAATATTGATCTTCGCTTTGCATAGGAAAGATTTCAAAATGGAGATTAGAGTGCAACGATAGAATGAAAAACCCCAGGATCAAACCCTGATTGAAATTATTGAAAGAGATATGCAGCCATTCAATAGCTATAATCCGTCGAGCCAGAAATAACTCGGAATGATATGCAGAAAAAATTAGTTGTAGGCTTGACATGGCTTAATACGCAGACTTTGCTGAAAGATACTGTTTGTATATATAAATAGCTGTCGGAATACCATTAATATGTCACATCTTGAAATATTTAAGATCGTTTCAATTATGGAGTGCCCAGTAAAACAGTAGAAATCAATTTTTACTACAGAATTGCATGTTACAAGCGGCAGTGTAGTCAATGATGCCAAGCATTCTGTTACATTTGTAATGATTTCCCAGCGGTCCCTGTGACACCATTAACAAGCGTATAGAAAATGTTCAGAAAGTGAAATATACGATGGTTCACAATGATGAATGAAAGATTGACATGGGCACATGGCGGAACCATTCCATAAAACCTGTGCATTGTCAGCAAACTATGGTGACTAGTGTTGATCATGAGAGGTGTACATTCTCCATATTTTTTAAAGTGAAACTGAAATAGTTTTCTAGAATTGTCATTTCCGTTGATTGTAAATCACCTCTAATAGACAGTCAAAGGTCTTCACTGCATATTCACAATTTATTTATTGTGAATATATTAAATTGTGAGTATGCTGACCTTACAACAACTCTTGTTGTTCTTGTCCTTTAAAGTTAAGACAGTGTTTTCTGTATATCATTATGTTGCATAGACCATGTGTTCTGTATACCAAGAGCCTCTGTGACCGAGTAGTGCTAGGAGTAGTCTAGCATGCCATTGTTAGAACACGTCTTTCACCGCTATCATTAGGGCCATGAGTTCCCTCCTTATCAGGGACAAGTGATATGTGAGAATGTTGTTCGTTGCTTGTGGAGGTTGGAAAATTGAGTACTGATTTCTACTCAGGAAATGTGGGTGGTCTTCTCCACCACAAACAGACTGACTTTGCAAGATACTTCTTCACCACAACAGACTGACTTTGTACGATACTTCTTCACCACAACAGACTGACTTTGTATGATAATGCTCCAAAATGGGCCCAGTACAAATCAAATGGAGAAGTTATGTTGAGAAAATATATCTACTTAATATATAGTTGAATTGTCGCAATTTCTCTTCGACACCATAATACTAGATATAGGTTGCCAGGCATGTAGCTGCTATAAGGCACTGAAGGCCCGGGCCTGCAAATTGCCCCAGAAAATGAAAAATCTAAAACTTCGAATATGCAATAAAACTGTAGGTGGGTAGGGTATGATGGTGTACATTTCTGAAAATATTGAAATTTGAACATCTAAGACGTACAATAAAGTGCGTCAAGAGTGCACAATTGACGTTATAGAATTCAAACATATTCCTGGGGGAGCATGACCCCAGACCCCTCTAACAACATTGTATCTTCAATGCTCAATTTATTAGTCAGGCCTGCAAATTAAAAATCACTAGCTACACCCCTGGTTGCCACACACCAGCCAGCAGTGTTGCTATGGTAGTATCCTCTATATTGTGTTTGATGTTCGTGGACTGTCCCATTTATTTTACATGCCAGTATAATTACTCCAGAGAAATAACAGTTTGACAGAGAATCTGAAAGTGATGTCACCTCTACGAAAAGCTATCAAGCAAATTGCATTGTCTGTGATCCCAGGTGTGTAGTTGCACTGTCTGGGATCCCAGGTGTGTAGTTTAGTTAGATTGCCTAGGCTCTGACCTCCAGTTAAGAAAACTCCTGCTACATCTTGGTGATTAGTTTCTGCTGTGTCCTGGTGATTAGTCTCTGTTAGGTGTTCTTTCAGATCTCCTGTGGTGTCAGCATTACCTCCTACTAGGCTGTCATTTATAATTAATTTCTTATTTAAGGAATTTATTATTCCGGGCAATAAATTCTCTGTGAATATTTAATTGTGCGAAGAGTTAAGCTGTTTGGGAAATATTATTGAGTACTTTTCAGCGTATGAATTCAAACAGCTGGTAGCAACGACTTATGACTCTGTTGTTGTAATCTTCTCTAACTTTATTCTATTTTAAGCTACAATGTGATAGAGTGGAGTCTACCATTCTTGGGTCTCTCTCATTCGTGGGTCTATCATTCTCTGATAAGTCTTATTTTTTTAGCTTATCTTGGGACATAAAACGGAGATAATGTTTTGTTTATTGTTTTCACCTAACTGTTGGTGGTGCTTTATGGCCTAGCTGCCATAAAATATAATTACAAATATTCTGTGCAACAAAGATCAATGCAGCAATGATCAATAAGCGACCTATCGTAGTGTACAAAGTCATGCAGGTAGACCAATTCACCTCTTTATATTGCCACTCGCGAAGGTAACCTTCAGTTTACTTCATGTACGACTTGTCATAGCGACTGTAGAAAGGGTATGTAGCTATGTGTACAGGAGATGTCTTCCTGGCCTCACAGGATGCTAGTCTGCATTTGATTATACAGATTAATTTAAACAAGATAGTCCACATATTTGTATGCATGGGAGATGTCCGTAAATAGTTTTTCTGTTCGTTCTCATACCACTAGAAATGACTGGGTAACATTTTGTGACTTGCATTTTCAGTCTGCCTAGCTGAATTAACATTCTTAGACAACAGAATATAGTCTGGATGCAGCGAAATGTTGATTTGTCTCTGGAAGCCTCCACTGCGGTTCCAGATCATGTTTAACCGAGTACTCTTGTGTGTTCTCAGATATTGTATATAGACTCCATACTTAGCATTGGTGAGTCTTCCACTGTCTGTCGTATGACGTCTGCCGCTTGTTGCTTCAAACAACATTTCCTGCTTGTACTGCTTCGCCAATTTTGATGAAACTTGTTATGTAACACCGTGGCAACTAGTAAATCTGAAACTTGTTATGTAACACCATGGCAACTAGTAAATCTGAAACTTGTTATGTAACATCATGGCAACTAGTAAATCTGAAATCCAAATCTATTTCAGACATCTTCTGTACACTTTGCCAAGTATTGATAAAAAAGTGTACGTAGCCTTGAGGCAACTATTATTAGATCTAAATTAGGTCAAATCCGAAAACCAAAATGTGTTAGCAAAAAACAGTGGACTCCCAATAAAAATGGCACAGATGGGCATTTAGCAGCAATAGAACTGTAGAAGACTAAAAATATAATTTAAAAAAAAAAAAATAATAAAAAGAATACCAAAAAAACAACAAAAAACATAAATAACCACCAAAAAACAAACAAACATAAATAATCCCCAAAAAACAACAAACATATATAATCCCCAAAAAACAACAAACATAAATAACCCAAAAAACACACAACAAACATAAATAACCCAAAAAAACAACAAACATAAATAACCCCAAAAAAACAACAAAATAGTTTGTATTGTTGTGAATTCAATTACAACAGGAGTCTGTGGCCAAGTAGTTTAGGTCAGCTATTTCAAATCAGTTGCCCCTCACCGATGTATGTTTGAATCCCACGGGTGGGTGTTCTTTCATGTGAGGAAGCTATCCAGCTGGCTTGCGGAAGATATGTGTTTCTAACCCCCAGGTGCCTGCCTGTGTATGAAACAATACTCAGAGAGATGCACCCAGAGTCTTCCTCCACCAATTATAGTTGGAGAGTCACCATATGACGAAAGCGGTTGTGCGACCTAACACCTCGATATTAAACAAACAAAAACAATTATAGCAAGATTTTACTTCCTCTATTTTCAGCGGGCTATGTGAATCTTGATGCCGCAATGCCCAATGTGACTCGGCATAGAAGTGACAATCTGCGACTCCGGTGCGAGATTACCGGATACCCGATCCCGAAATACCAATGGTTCAAGGACGAGGTGGTCCTGCGCAACAAAGACAGAGTGAGCATCAAAATAACACCATGGGGTTCGAGGTAAGAGCTTCATTGCTATACACAATATATATGTATTTTACTTATATAAATTATATTTAACTGCCATGAGGTTTGAGGTGAGAGCTTCATTACTATACACAATATATATGTATATTACTTATATAAATTATATTTAATTGCCATGAGGTGAGAGCTTCATTAATATACACAATATATATGTATATTACTTATATAAATTATATTTAATTGCCATGAGGTTCGAGGTGAGAGCTTCATTACTATACACAATGTATATTACTTATATAAATTATATTTAATTGCCATGAGGTTCGAGGTGAGAGCTTCATTACTATACACAATGTATATTACTTATATAAATTATATTTAACTGCCATGAGGTTCGAGGTGAGAGCTTCATTGCTATACACAATATATATGTATATTACTTATATAAATTATATTTAACTGCCATGAGGTGAGAGCTTCATTGCTATGCACAATATATATGTATATTACTTATATAAATTATATTTAACTGCCATGAGGTTCGAGGTGAGAGCTTCATTGCTATACACAATATATATGTATATTACTTATATAAATTATATTTAACTGCCATGAGGTTCGAGGTGAGAGCTTCATTACTATACACAATGTATATTACTTATATAAATTATATTTAATTGCCATGAGGTTCGAGGTGAGAGCTTCATTAATATACATAATATATATGTATATTACCTATATAAATTATATTATTTAACTGCCATGAGATAATATTGAGGTTTTGTCTGTCTATCAGTACCCGGATGGTTGTGGCCATTGACTTCAAATTTCTTTCTCCTCGCCACTGTAGGTTCAAACCAAGCCCCAGTTCGTGGCTCTAGTTACCTCCACTGACATCCTGCCACTGATCAGGAATGTATGTGATAATAGCTACCACATGTTGGACTAGTTGAAACCCTACCGGTTGTGTCAAATTTTGTCTCATGAGGAAGCTATTCAGCAGACTGTCGGAAGATCAGTGGTTCTACCTTCTTCCACTAATAATAAATGGAGAGTGGCCGTATAACATAAGCTGCCAGTGCGACTCTAAACCCCAAACTAACAAACATCTTCTTTTCTTTATTTTAAAAATTTTTCCCCCTTTTTTTTTTTACAAAAATGTATGCAGCTTTCTTGTAATAGGTTCAATCAATAGGCTCGTAAGTCATGATAGCGAAGTGGTAGCGCGTTCGCTTAAGGTGCAGAGCTCGCACCCAGCTGTAGTCATTACGATTGCACGCTTAGGTAAGGTATTTAAATTCCACGTTGCCTCTTCTCTCTCCCTCGTGGCGATGGATTCCACCAGGAATGAGGTCTCGAGCGCGATCAATCTAATGTTATAAAAACTTGTTTCGCAATCGAGCTAAAATAAATTTGTGTCGACTAAATAAAATTAATTTTAATTAAGTTAATCCTTCATACAGACTAAGAATCAAGAATCTTATCCCAGAGGACAGTGGTAATTACGGTTGTCGAGGCTGGAATAACTTTGACACGAAGAACACCACTGGATATATACATGTCTCGATGGACAAAGCTCCCGTAGACGTCGACTACACGACGGATGATATCAAGTTGTTTCCAGATGGTTTACCCGGAGACTTGGATTATGATTCCGGTTCCAGCGTTATCAAAAATGACGATACCAGGTACGTACGTGCTGCACCCATTATATATAGTTACTGTTGTACACCCAGCAAGTAGTGTTGTCAGTACACGATAATGCTGTTTATTCTTATGTCATAAACATTTACAATATCGTATTATACAAGAGAATAAAAGCTATTTGTAGAAATAAACAAGTATAGCACTTTATTAAATGCACACATAATGGATGCGATGATTACAAAGTAATTTTGCTATTAAAGAATGCACAAATATGTACCGGTAATTAACTTGTGCACCTAAAAATGGAATTATGGCCTCCTGAAAAATGGAATTATGGGATGAAAAATGGAATTATGGCCTGAAAAATGCAGCATTTATTCACCAGAAATTGTACCCTGGCTCCTATGAATGGGAAACGGGCAGATCGTTTTAACTTTCTTTCAGCATAGCCCCTGTGGGGACTGTTTGCAAATAATAGACTCGGTGAAAGACACCGCCAAATTTGCCATTATTTCACCAGGATGGGTTTTTTACATAGTAATTATCTCTTTCTCGACAATGAATCAGTAGATCCCCGACCACCTTAGATCTGTTATAGCTCTACCTTCCTTGACCTCATTGTTACAAATGGCATGTGCATAATTTATATCAATAAAAAATAAGGAAGTCATGATAGCGCAGTGGTAGTGCATTCGCTTCAAGCACAAAAGGCCTGGAGTTTGAACCCCACTAGAGCCATTACGATTCTGACCTTAGGCAATGTATTTAAATTCCACATGCCTCTTCTCTCTCCCTCATGGCTACGGATTCCATCAGGAATGAGATTATGGTTAATATAAGTTGTAGGAACTAGTTTCGAAATCGAGCTAAAATAAATTCATATAAACTAAAGAATACCGGTAAGCTCTGCACCCCCCCCCTGGCTTAAGACTTAGTTTAAACATTACTTAACATTACTTATTTCAGTATTTTACATATACATAATAGAATTAACATTTTACATATAAATTAACAGATATAGAAATGGATTAGAACGAAAGGAAACTTATATAGTTCTTCTCCCTAAGACATGTGTTATTCAAATACATTACATATATAGTCATGCTGGACCAAACCCTAACTATTTTACCCTTTCTGCACCGTATATAATATTTTGTTAATGAACTTGCTTGTCATAATTATATTCTATACTTTTTGTTATATTTGCACCTACTAATATAAGCTTTATTGTATTTTATTTAGCTTTAACGGAAGATACGATCCTCAACAAAGGTAAGCTACATAGATATACAGTCAAACCTGTCTATAAAGGCCACCCTTGTGAAAGTCAAAAAGTGGCTGTTGTTGGCAGGTGGCCTCTCAATAGAGGGCTAAAATGCATTGGAAATGGCTCGACGGGAGAGAAAAATGGTGGTCTTTAGAGACAGGTTTTTCATATGCGGCCTTTATTCGGAGGTGGCCTTTAGCACAGGTTTGACTGTATATAATTTTCATCTTTTATTTTACATTTTGCATGATATACTTCTACAACTTGTAATGTTTAGTGTGTAAGGGAAGAAACTCTGTATTAAAGCAGAGACTTTGAACGTACGCAGTTGCGTGTAGAATGCTTGTATGATGACTAAGATATAAGTTTACTATTTGAATATTTACATGAATTTTAGCAGTGAAATATATTTTTAGATAATATTTACATGGCTTGTACGTTTCCTTCGATGAACGTACAATGTATATTGCCCTGTTTATATGTACTATACCAGGGTTCAAGGTCAAAATGATTGGGGGAAGTGAGAAAGCGCGCGATCGCGTCCTTAACCCATTCAACACCAAGTAACTGACATGGACTGGTGCAGGATATTAACCCATTCAACACCAAGAAACTGACATGGACTGGTGCATAATATTTATAGACCAATAAATCAATAATAAAATTACATTTGGACAAGTTCATTTATCAAAATGGATAATTTTGTCTAAGAATAATAATATTACTATGAAAAAGTGCAGATCCTGATGAGACGGCTCGTCACGTAAGCCTATTTAGAGGTCTGTGGTGTTGAAAGGGTTAAATTGTGTTATTTAATAAATTTCAACAAAATATGGTTAAAATACACAGTATGACCATTAAATACAACATTTGAATAGAAGGAGTGCTTTATAATGGGCCAGTGTATCTTACTAGACAAAATTTGTATTAAAATATTTAAAAATTGTAAAAAAAAATGTTTATATATTTTTAAGTGGGGTATGTCAGGGTCCCTAGGGCGACTATTTTACCCACATCGCCTTCTAAAATGATCCCTGCTATTTTCGTGTGAATTTCCTTACTAATGATATGCAGCAGACGTACATGCACACTCAAAATTATGGACATTCGCATTGTTGGGCAGCGTTTCTTTGATACTCCCATTCGAATAATTAATGTAGAATCGTATGAATGTATTGAATCGCGGGTTAATAATTTCCATTGGAGTAAAAGCTACATTGGACGTATCTAAATTTAGTGTGGAGACCGAAACGATCATTCCTTAATTAAAGCTAGGTCATTTAGGAAATTAAATCATATCAATAAGCTACTACCGTAGTTAGTAAAGAATTATTATTGTTTAACCCATTCAACACCAAGTAACTGACATGGACTGGTCCATGATATTGATAAACCAATAAATGAATCAGAAAATCACATTTGGACAAGTTCATTTATCAAAATGGGTAATTATGTCTAAAAATAGTCATATCACTGGCAAAAAGTGCAGATCCTGATGAGACGGCTCGTCACGAGCCGGCTCATCTGGATCTACACTTTTTGTAAGCCTATTTAGAGGTCTGTGGTGTTGAAAGGGTTAAACCAACAGTTTAGCTATACTGTATACAGTATCCAGATTTTCACCAAGTTTTAATATTTTTTCAACTTGTATTTAAAAAATGTCAGTGAGGTATTCCTGCACTGAGTACCCACCATTATGGCAAACGTTGGACTTTGTTGACACAGTTTCTCATAACTTGGTTAATTATGTATTGATACTGCTATGAAGGACACTCAATATAATGTGATCTTTCAATACAAGTGTTTAGTTTAGTGTTTAGTTGCCACAAAAATACATTGTCAAAAAAATGACATTGACATAAAAAAGTGACATTGTTGCAAAAAACGACATTATCACAAAAATAAATTAAATTTGCCATCAAATGTGACACAAATAATGAAAAATGATTATGGTATGGTAAATGATGCTGACATGCAAAATGATGTTGACTTGGAAAATGATGTTGACATGGAAAATGATGTTGGTATTTATTCCAATAAATTTACATGTATAACACAAAAAATGTTACAAATTACATAAATTGTGAATGGGGATTGGAAAACAAGTTTTCAGAAAACTATGATGTTCACATGGAAAATGATCCTGCTGTGGAAAATACTGCTGATGTGCAAACGTAATCCAAATTATAAACTTTATTTATTTTCAAGATACAAATATCAATATAGTTTTTAACTATTTCAGAATCAACGAAGATTCGGAAGAGCCATCAGCTGAAGAACCTCGCCAGCAGCCATTTTGTCAGTTGTTCAAGGGCAGCGTCTGCTCAACACATATCGGAAACAAATCCATCTATGTCACTTCAAGATATGCTCAGGGCTTGAGGGAGGAGAGAGTCATCGGTATGCATAATTCTACTATAACTTAGAACAATTTGAATGAATTATTTATTTTGGTCATGTTTACCTATGGTTAGAGACACGATGCTCATTAGCATTAAATTTAACCCATTTCATTCTGGATACCGTTCAAACAGTATTTGCAAAGAACATAGCCAGCAGATCAACCGCCATGGAACGTGCCGTCTGGAGGCTCTATGCTGTTTGCTATTCAGTTGATTTTGCTGAGACACTTGGCTATGTAGCAAACAACATAGATCCTGATCAGCACCCGGCATTTTCAAATGTTTGCATTATGTTGCTAGGCATTATTATGAATCCCAAAACATATCCCACCCAGCAATATAGGAGTTCTTTCTGGGAACATTTCTGGAAATTGACCATTTTTCAAGAACTCTCAATAGGCTTTACTTTAATATTTGACATTCAGGCAGACGTAACAGTGCTTTGTTGGCGGAATAATGGATGCTGACAAAAAATAAAAAACAAATTTCATTTTTTTCCCTCGCCCAATTCTTCTATCGAAGCATATAATATATGTCTTCTATAAAAAAATAAATTCATTTTTTAAAATGATTTTTTTCATCGCCCATTATACTATCAAAGCACTGTGAGGGCGTCTGCCTGTGATTGGCATAGATAATATCAGTTCTGAAAATAGCATATTTTTAGAAGTTTGATGCTTTTAAGCATTGCATGCATAATGCATTCTGGGGGCTAATTCTCTACTCGCGTAGCAAAGTCCCACCTAAAATGTGATGCACAAAAACAAAATAAATGAAAAAAATACCTATCTCTCAATGCACAAAAACTAAATAAATGGAAAAAAATACCTATCCCTCGATGCACAAAAACAAAATAAATGAAAAAAAATACCTATCCCTCAATGCACACACAAAATGAAAACAATTTTTTTTATCTCTCAATGCACAAAAAAAAAATGAAAAAAAATAGCTATCTCGAAAACCATCAAATCTTTCATGAATTGTATCAATATATATTCATTGATGGTGCGATTATCCATTTAAAATGACTATTGTACAAAAGTTCAATGTGAAGTATATAATACATGTATATTGTTACTTCAGCTGCCCTCAGCGTGATTGGCAACTCAAACGATCTGTCGGACCGATGCCGGAAGTATGCCATTCCTTCCATCTGTCACTTTTCGTTCCCGCAGTGTGAGAAAACAATGGGGCTCGGAAACCCAGTCAAGAAGCGAATGATCTGTCGCGACGAATGTGAGATGCTGGAAACCAGTCTGTGTAAAAATGAATACATCGTGGCCAAAGATCACCCGTTAATAGGTAATACAGTCTGTGTAAAAATGAATACCTCGTTGCCAAAGATCACCCATTTAGGTAATACAGTCTGTGTAAAAATGAATACCTTGTTGCCAAAGATTCACCTATTAATGGGTAATACAGTCTGTGTAAAAATGAATACCTTGTGGCCAAAGATTCACCTATTAATGGGTAATACAGTCTGTGTAAAAATGAATACCTTGTTGCCAAATATTCACCTATTAATGGGTAATACAGTCTGTGTAAAAATGAATACCTTGTGGCCAAAGATTCACCTATTAATGGGTAATACAGTCTGTGTAAAAATGAATACCTTGTTGCCAAAGATTCACCTATTAATGGGTAATACAGTCTGTGTAAAAATGAATACCTCATTGCCAAAGTAAATCATTAGTATTAGTAAATCACCACATGGTTCTGGTGGTCACTGACATCCAGCCCAATAATCCTTACCCTATTTGTTAGAAACCTTTCAACTGCCATATACAACCAGCTGGTGGTGTTCTTAGGCAATTCACGTAGTTCCACATTGCCTCTTATCTCTCCTCATGATCATCGGTTTCATCATGCACAAGGTCTTCAGAGGTATTAAACTTAAGTTGTAAGAACTTCGCAATTAGTTTAAAAGAAATTTGAATAAGCTAATTGAAACTTGCTTGTATTTTCAGATAACAGTGTGTTACCAAGATGCATGGAACTGCCCACGTATGGCACTCCTTGTATCCGGGTCGGGGTCCCTGTGAAAGGCTATGATGGTATGTATAGTCTAGTATGAACTTATGATAACATATACTTAGAAATATTATTTCTGATTGTAGTGTATAAAATAGAAATGAATACTATGTACAGTCGGATTGTCTGTTCTCTAAGGTACCTTTGGGCCGATGGTCTGCTATAAAGCAAACAATAACAACCCTATATACGGTCTCTGTGGCATAGTGGTTAATATGTTCACTTATGTAGAGGGAGGTCGAAGGTTCGAATAATTTTGATATGGCCAGTTGGTTAAATAATGATTATTGATTTATAAGCCTGGCCTGCAAGGATAGGATTTGGGAAGTACTGATGTCTCATCAGTCAGAAATAGCTTGCCCTTTCAGGCTTACAATAGGGGTGGCACTATAATAAACTAACATAACTTGTATACAAATCTTATTGACTGTGGATAGATGAACTGGTGTGATGGTGGATTATTGTGTTATAGTTTCAAGCTTTATCCATCATACTATTCATCATATTTCAGATAAGTGTTTCAAGGGGAATGGAGCCGGGTACCGAGGCCAGGGCTCAAAGACAAAGAGCGGTAAAGAATGTAGAAACTGGAACCATAATTCCGAGTACCCCATTGATCAGCCGGCCTTCAGTGATATACTCGGTAAGTGTGTTATTCAAAATACAAATGCAACTCAACTCATTCAACTTAAGTCAACTCATTCAACTTAAGTCAACTCATTCAACTTAACTCAACTCATTCAACTTAAGTCAACTCATTCAACTTAGCTCAACTCATTCAACTTAGCTCAACTCATTCAACTTAAGTCAACTTAACTCAACTCATTCAACATAACTCAACTCATTCAATTAACTCAACTCATTCAACTTAACTCAACTCATTCAACTTAACTCAACTCATTCAACTTAACTCAACTTATTCAACTTAAGTCAACTCATTCAACTTAACTCAACTCATTCAACTTAACTCAACTCATTCAACTTAACTCATTCAACTTAACTCAACTCATTCAACTTAACTCAACTCATTCAACTTAACTCAACTCATTCAACTTAACTCAATATACTACTATTATTAATTCATGTACAATTTCCGGTGTCTTTCTTGCAGGCGACCATAATCAGTGTCGTAACCCAAATGGCACAATGGCGGGACCCTGGTGCTATACGGATAACAGCTTCAAATATAAGGAGCTGTGTGACGTCCCTGTCTGTGGTATGTCTTACTCTCTTCCTCTCACATTTACCGTAGATCAGGTTATCAACCATTTTGTGTTCATTTTTTTAAGTGCGCTCGATTGCAAATTAAAAGTCCGCGAAAATCAATGACAACTTCAGGAAGCTATGCTGAGGGTGGTGCCATGCTCACAAATTCTTAACCTCGTAAATAGACCTGATTAAATTACCTGATTTGATTTATAAATACAGTCAAACCTGTCTTTAGCAGTCAGCCAAGGGACTCACAGAAAGCGGCTGCTTAGCACAGATGACTGCTTTATAGAGGTCAAATGTATAAAAGAAACATATTGGGAATCTGGAAACTTGCTGATTAATACATGTTGGCTGCTTAAAGAGGTGACCACTAACACAGGTTTTACTGTGTATGACTTGATACAATAAGCAGTCTCCGTGGCCGAGTGGGTACAGCTGTTGACTTCCAATCACTTGCACAGCACCGCTGTAGGTTTGAATCTCAATGGGGTGGTCGAATTCTTTCATGTGAGGAAGCAATCCGGCTGAATGATGAAAGGTCGGTGGTTCTACTCGTGTGCTTGTCCATGCAAGACGTGCTGCTCAGAGGGTCACCTGGGGTCTTCCTCCACCGATAATAGCTGGCATGTTGCCATATGACCGAAGCGGTGCGACTCTAACCCTTTCCCTCATAGAAACACCTCTTGACGCCATTACCAATATGACATACATTGACAATGTAGTAGCCAAACCAATGTTCATAATAAAGGCCAGAATCTCATGTAGTCCCAGTAATATATATGGAGGTGGGATAGATATGGCGACTACTTATCCACTGCATGATAGCTAAATGGCTGTCATTTGTATGGAGATATAATAGTATATTAACCTAAATCTCTATGTAGTCCCAGTAATATATATGGAGGTGGGATAGATATGGCCACTACTTATCCACTGCATGATAGCTAAATGGCTGTCATTTGTATGCAGATATAATAATATATTAACCTAAATCTCTATGAAGGAAAGGGTTAAGCTATGGATCCGTCAGGAATGAGGTCTTGAGAGTGATTAATATAAGTTGTAGGAACTTGTTTCACAACTGAGCTAAAATAAATTTGTATTAACCCTTTCAACACTACAGGTCTCTAAATATCTAAATAGACTTACAAAAAGTGTAGATCCAGAATGGGTTAACTAGGGCAACTATGATTATGTGCATAAGTATCACATCTCATTCTGTTTAATCAGTAGATTTTAAAAACAGAAAAACATAAACTGTTAATTGTTTTTATACAGTCTACATCCGTTATGTCAAAGTCGGTTATGTTGAATTCTCCGGATATCTCAAAGTCTGATCAAAGTCCCGTTTCAGACACTATCATTTTACATATAACTGGCTCCGTTTATATCGAATTTCGTTAAGTCAAACTTCGGTTATATCGAAGTATTTTGTCCTGTCCGACGGAATTCGACATAATGGATTCAGACTGTATCTATTCCATTGAGCTGCTGAAAATAAAATACATTTTGACTTTCTGCATGCCGAAAACATTAAAATAAACATACCAAACATGAATATGACTAGTTTGAAATATTCTGTTTTATATTTTCAGCAACATCGACGGAGTCAAGTAACCTCGTTCTTATCATAGTCCCTGGGATTATTGTTCCTCTTGCCTTGGCTCTACTGCTCGCCCTTGTCTGTTTCTGTCAGCGAGCCAAGAAGAACAGCACGGCCAAGACGAAAGCTATCACCGGAAACAAAGCTCAAAACATGGAGTTATGTCCCTTGACCGCAAAGTCGGCATCTCAACGAGTACGAGAATTTCCCATATCATCTGTTCGGTTTCTGCAGGAGCTAGGTGAAGGTGCCTTTGGTAAAGTGTATAAGGGTGAAGTACTTGGGTTGTTTGGTGAAAATACTGTTTCAAAAGTGGCAATAAAGACGTTGAAAGAGAATGCAGCACCAAAGGTTCAAAATGACTTCCGACGTGAAGTGGACATGATGTCTGAGATGAGACACCCAAATATAGTGTGCTTGCTCGGTGTAGTGATGAAGCAAGAACCAATGTGTATGCTGTTTGAGTACATGTGTTTCGGTGACTTGCACGAATACTTGATTCAACACTCTCCGCACTCGGATATGTCGGTTGTGTCTGACGAGGACGGCTCGCAGCGGCCCATCCTGGACTACGGTGATATGTTACACACAGCTACCCAGATTGCATCTGGCATGGAGTACCTTGCTAGTCACCACTTTGTTCATCGAGACCTTGCTGCCCGAAACATCCTCGTGGGAGATAATCTCACTGTGAAAATATCAGATTTCGGGCTCTCACGTGATGTGTACTCGTCGGATTATTACAGGGTGCAGAGTAAATCCCTTCTACCGGTAAGATGGATGCCGCCAGAGTCTATAATGTATGGAAAATTCACCACAGAAAGTGACACCTGGTCATTCGGTGTTGTGCTTTGGGAGATATTCAGCTATGGACTCCAGCCGTACTATGGCTTTTCAAATCAAGAGGTAATAGAAATGATAAGATCACGGCAAATATTGCCCAGTCCCGAGGACTGCCCAGCTAGGATGTATGGATTAATGGTGGAGTGTTGGCATGAATTGCCAACCCGCAGACCAAATTTCCGTGAGGTACATGCTCGTCTACGTGCATGGAAAAGTGAGCTGCTAATGCAGAATCCACATTGGAGCTTATCACAGAGCCAATCGGCTCATTCGAGCTCGCACCAGAGCTCCCTGCAGAGTGGACCTAGTCATCAAGGGAGTACAGGCCCTAGCAACACAACTGCTGTGACTGGGTTGACTGGGAGCAGCAATAATTCGGACCCCACACAGTTCAGCACCCTGCCCCCAGCCCCACCCCCAGTCATTACCATGCCAACCAACAACCCTGGGTATGGTCCCACCCCTGCATACGGTGTGAACCAGGCCGGCCAACCTGTAACAGTGACATTTCAAGGGATGCCTACACAGAAACAAATCTATAGTGCTTTGAACACAATCCAACAACAAAACACCAAAAACACTCAGTTGCCACCAAATTTAAATGGACCCACAAAAATATCTCCACCAGAGTCAGTTGCTAGTGGTTCAAGTTCTGGTTCATCGATGAATAAAGGAAAAATTACAAATTCTGTTGGAACGGCATCAAATTCTACAATGTCTCCCCCACCATACTCCGAGTGTAATCGCTTCAATAATTATATAACACAGAATGCTTACATTCCTGAGCCACGAACTGCAGAAATCTGAAAATGGTGTTTGTTGAGTGCGTAGTGTTCTCCACATGTAGTGTTTTAAAGCTTTACTAAATGTCTGTACAAACAGCATGGCAAAGCTCTACTTAGAACATGGAAATTCGTAAAGCTTTGCTCTATCAAATAGTATGTAAAGCTTTTAAAATTGATATTTCTGTGCTGTGATGGATTAGATACTGTCGTTACATGAAGATGTGAGATGCCGTACAGTGATTGGCTAGACACTGTTGTTTCATTAATATCTGCTGCTGTACAGTGATTGGCTAGACAGTCGTTACATGAAGATGTGAGATGCCGTACAGTGATTGGCTAGACACTGTCATTTCATGAAGATGTGCTGCTGTACAGTGATTGGCTAGACACTGTTGTTTCAACAAGATGTGCTGCTGTACAGTGATTGGCTAGACACTGTTTCAACAAGATGTGCTGCTGTACAGTGATTGGCTAGACACTGTTGTTTCAACAAGATGTGCTGCTGTACAGTGATTGGCTAGACACTGTTGTTTCAACAAGATGTGCTGCTGTACAGTGATTGGCTAGACACTGTTGATTCAACAATATGATTGTGCTGTCGTGCAGTGATTGGCTAGACACTGTCGTTTCATGAAGATGTGCTGCTGTACAGTGATTGGCTAGACACTGTTGTTTCAACAAGATGTGCTGCTGTACAGTGATTGGCTAGACACTGTCGTTTCATGAAGATGTGCTGCTGTACAGTGATTGGCTAGACACTTTCGTTTCATGAAGATGTGTTGCTGTACAGTGATTGGCTAGACACTGTTGTTTCATCAAGATGTGCTGTCATACAGTGATGGATTAGATACTGTCGTTTCATCAAGGTGATTGTGCTGGCGAGGGCGCATCCACGCTAACTTTAACTCTTTCACTGCCAAATTGTTTAAATCGCTTTTGCAAACAACTTGTTTGCTTCTCTGCCCAGTGCTTTAGCACTCCTATCCTAGTAGCAAATAGCACAGAGCCTGATCAGCACACAGCGTTACGCTGCGGCTGATCTGGCTCTATGCTGTTTGCAAATGTGTATTTATGCGACTTCGGCAGTGAAAGAGTTAAGCACACGTAATATAGTTCATACCTGATGGAAACTATTAACCTGCGATGCATTACTGATATTTTACATTAATTATTCGTTTCAGCGACACAAAGAAAAAATGTCATACTTTGCATTTAAAATGTATTTAGGTCAGATGTTGCGATTTCCCGTGTGGCGGAGCTAGTAACTAGAACAGCCGTGGAACAGTGTAAGCTGTAAGACAGCATAATCTTGCGAGAAACGCTGCCCAAGACTGCGAATGCACATGGTTGTAACTTCAAGTACACATCTCAGCCGCATATCATTAGTGAGGAAATTCATACGAAAATGCATACAAACAGGGCATATAGTTACATTCATCGAAGGAAATGCAATAGCGATGTAAATATTAAACATTAACGAAACACATACTATGCTACCAAACCTATTTAAAGACATCCTCCAAAACTGATGTTTACTCCAAACCTTTCGATGAATATTGTCCAAATTACAGTAGAAAAGCTTAGTGCAGTACAGATATGTTCACTAAACGACCATTTCCACTATAGCTCTGTTCACTAAACAACTATGTTTACTATAGCTCTGTTCACTAAACAACTATGTTTACTATAGCTCTGTTCACTAAACGACTATGTTCACTATAGCTCTGTTCACTAAACGACTATGTTCACTAAATGACTGTGTAAGCTCTGTTGAACAGATATGAAGGCAGCAGAAAGATTACAGTGACTGTATAACATTACTCTTTGTGTACATATAGCAGACGGTCGTGGAACACTGAAGCTTGTACTACTAATATTATATTGAAACTTGGGTTTTTAACCATATATATTGTTATGTTATTGAATATGCATGTTTTGAATTGTCTTGAACTAGAAGGCAATATTATCTAGAGCTTATATGAGCAGGTACATTTGGTGCAACATTGACTCATGGTTTCTCATCAGGCGGAGAGTGTATGAAAATAAAATCAACCACATCTACATCGTCTACTTTTTTACTATTTTTACTAGCAGTCAACAATATTAAACATTTGTCTCGTACGCAAACATACATATTTTTTTGGTGTCATTCAGAAATGATAAGATATATTTATTATCAAATTACTCCCTGCTACATAGTGGGGAGAGGGTTATATGTATTGTGGCCATCTGTCCGTCCATCACATTCGATGTCCACAACTTGCATTTGTGAAGGGATTTTGACATAACTCGGAATACAATTGAATTAGAGTCTGATAGAAAATATGAATCTAATATGCCGACTGATGACTAGGTTGTTTCAGTATTATTGTTTATTTTTAGAAATCCCTCGGTATTGGTTCTCAATCAGGCAGGTGCTTTGAGATTCATCTTGTTTATTTTATACTTTGGCGATGAATTTGATTTCTAGTGTTTGTGTTTGTCTTATCATATTGTTTGAGTTTTAAGACAACGTGCATTAAACCCTTGGTACCGGGTTCAGCAGTTATAAAACTTTGCTCAAAACTCAAACTAGGTTTTTAATTGGTTGAACTCTAGCCCTGACTTACTTCTGAGCTTCTTATTGGCTGAACTCAAACTCTGACTGCATATCTAGCTTCCTGATTGGTTGAAAGATAACACTAACATTAGATTATGTCATTTGGACTGGGAGTAGCCAATAACAAATATAGGATTCAATCAATGCATGAGTTTGAAATTTGGACAAAGTTGCGTAATGCCAATATTTTCAAGCAACATGGTTGTTGTTATAGTGTTTCTATTATTGACTTTAAACCAAAGTTGAAGCTGGTGCAATAGATCTTAAGATTATGTACAGTTTATGTTAGAAGTTGTTAGTGTTTATTCATGTATGTTTTTTTTGTATTTCAATTGATATATTAAATGTAGCTCTTTCTCAAGTCTGGTCTGTGACCGACTTATTGCATGGCTTCATCTGTTGCTTAATGTGTATTAATACATCTGTGCATACCACAGCCAATCAACACTGTTCATTCATCACTTTGTTGTTGCAGTTTGTAAAGCAGATTTTGTTACTGAATTTGTTTCCAGCTAAATAGAGTAATCAGTGCATCTATTGATCAAGATCATCAAAAATCAGTGCAACTATTGATCAAGATCATCAAAAATCAGTGCATCTATTGATCAAGATCATCAAAAATCAATGCATCTATTGATCAAGATCTAATTGAAATTATCAGATTAATCCTTAACCTGCTGAATAAATTGGACGGAATTTGCAATTTGCAAACAACATAGATCCAGATCAACCGCGGCGTAGCACCGCGTCTGATAAAGATATATGTTGTTTGCTATTCAGAAAAATGTTTTAGCTCCACTATCTGAATAGCACACAGCCTGATCAGACGGAACACTAGCTCGGTTCACCCAGAAGGACAGTTTGGAATCTTCCTCCAAAAGTCCATGGTGCGACTCGTACCTCCTGAAACTAACGAACAAATCAAGTGGCTAGAGGTTATAAGACTTTGCACACCTCTCAAACAGTTGCTCAAGTGGTTTGATTGGTTGACTCTGAGATATTCACACAGCTCAACCAATCACAAGCTTGGCTTGAGGCTATGTTTGAGATCGGAAGGTTTTATAACATCCAACCCTGGTTTAACTTGATACTGAACATCATCTTTGCTGTGTCCAATGAACAATGTTTAATATGTGAGCAAGTCTGTGTTACCTGTACATTGTGTATTATCATTTTGTATTTCTTAATATTGTGCCATACACAAGCATTTGATTGGTCATAATATATGATATCAATTGGGATGTGGGGTGTTTCTGGTTAGCCATAGTCTGCCATAACTGCAAGTGAACCATTATTGAGAGCAGATAGGAATTAAATTATTCAGTTACTACCATGGTACGCCTCTGTGGTCGAGTGGTTACGGTCGCTGACTTGTATACCACTGTAACCTATCATCACTGATGGTCACAGGTTCGAGCCCCGCTCAGACCGTGTCTCATTTATATGAAAAAGTTGGCAGTTTCTTACGGAGGTTGGTGCACCCAAGTACTGGTTAACCGCTGGAGCCTGCCCAGGAAAGGTGTTGTTAGGTAAACTGCCCGCCGGCGATATAGCCCAAAATAGTGCTGATGCAGGCGTAAAACCCGCAATATAACAATATAACAATCAGTTACTACCGTTGTAAAATAAATAAAATTTAAACTTTATTTACTAGAAAATAGTTGAGTATGGATATCTTGAGGATTATGTGAATAATAGGATAATTTAAGAAATGGCATTTTCAGCATTTGCGACATAAAACAGTCTGGTTAATAGTTAACCATCATGCATGCTGAAAGTAAATCTTCTATCAGTAATTTGTATATATGCCAATGCAAGGCAACTGTTACTATTATCAAATATAACTTATCTTACATACAAGTTGTGCATCCGCTTCTAAAGTCTATCTTTTCATTCATTGTAGTAGTAAATGTCAAGAGCATCTATGCTACTATCATTTGTGAAATCATACAGTAGTACTTTGTAGAGTTTCAATTCATTGTACTACATTACCAGGGTCTCTATGCATTGTACTACATCATCAGAGTCTCTATGCATTGTACTACTATCATCAGGGTCTCTATGCATTGATCTACTATCATCAGAGTCTCTATGCATTGATCTACTATCATCAGAGTCTCTATGCATTGATCTACTATCATCAGAGTCTCTATGCATTGATCTACTATCATCAGGGTCTCTATGCATTGATCTACTATCATCAGGGTCTCCTATGCATTGATCTACTGTCATCAGAGTCTCTATGCATTGATCTACTATCATTAGAGTCTCTATGCATTGATCTACTGTCATCAGAGTCTCTATGCATTGATCTACTATCATTAGAGTCTATATGCATTGATCTACTCTCATCAGAGTATCTATGCATTGTACTACTATCATCAGAGTCTCTATGCATTGTACTACTATCATCAGGGTCTCTATGCATTGTACTACTATCATCAGAGTCTCTATGCATTGTACTACTATCATCAGAGTCTCTATGCATTGTACTACATCATCAGAGTCTCTATGCATTGATCTACTATCATCAGAGTCTCTATGCATTGTACTACATCATCAGAGTCTCTATGCATTGTACTACATCATCAGAGTCTCTATGCATTGATCTACTATCATCAGAGTCTCTATGCATTGTACTACATCATCAGAGTCTCTATGCATTGTACTACATCATCAGAGTCTCTATGCATTGATCTACTATCATCAGAGTCTCTATGCATTGTACTACATCATCAGAGTCTCTATGCATTGTACTACATCATCAGAGTCTCTATGCATTGATCTACTATCATCAGAGTCTCTATGCATTGTACTACATCATCAGAGTCTCTATGCATTGATCTACTATCATCAGAGTCTCTATGCATTGTACTACATCATCAGAGTCTCTATGCATTGATCTACTATCATCAGAGTCTCTATGCATTGTACTACATCATCAGAGTCTCTATGCATTGATCTACTATCATCAGAGTCTCTATGCATTGATCTACTATCATCAGAGTCTCTATGCATTGATCTACTATCATCAGAGTCTCTATGCATTGATCTACTATCATCAGAGTCTCTATGCATTGATCTACTATCATCAGAGTCTCTATGCATTGTACTACATCATCAGAGTCTCTATGCATTGTACTACATCATCAGAGTCTCTATGCATTGATCTACTATCATCAGAGTCTCTATGCATTGTACTACATCATCAGAGTCTCTATGCATTGATCTACTATCATCAGAGTCTCTATGCATTGATCTACTATCATCAGAGTCTCTATGCATTGATCTACTATCATCAGAGTCTCTATGCATTGTACTACATCATCAGAGTCTCTATGCATTGATCTACTATCATCAGAGTCTCTATGCATTGTACTACATCATCAGAGTCTCTATGCATTGTACTACTATCATCAGAGTCTCTATGCATTGTACTACTATCATCAGAGTCTCTATGCATTGATCTACTATCATCAGAGTCTCTATGCATTGTACTACATCATCAGAGTCTCTATGCATTGATCTACTATCATCAGAGTCTCTATGCATTGATCTACTATCATCAGAGTCTCTATGCATTGATCTACTATCATCAGAGTCTCTATGCATTGTACATTGTACATTTCATAGTCTTCAGCAATGCATTTCAATTAGAGAATCATGTGATCAAACTTCCTGGTAGCACATGCTTGTCATGTGATCAAACTTCCTGGTAGCACATGCTTGTCATGTGATCAAACTTCCTGGTAGCACTTGCTTGTCATGTGATCAAACTTCCTGGTAGCGCTTGCCTGTCATGTGATAAAACTTCCTGGTAGCAGTTGCCTGTCATGTGATCATACTTCCTGGTAGCACATGCCTGTCATGTGATCAAACTTCCTGGTAGCACATGCCTGTCATGTGATCATACTTCCTGGTAGCACATGCTTGTCAGCTAGCTGTTAGATGTATTTTAGCCATTAATATTTGTTTCCTATCTGGGGCCCGAGATTTCTAGTCATTGGTCAGTAGATAGAACTAACGTAGCCATTTATACATGTATAAATAATCACTCATTTTACAATGGAACTTGTAACCGTTTGTTGAATCAAATAAATATAATATTATTATTAGAGTTTAGTCAGTTTGAGTCGGAAAGGAAACAAGAATAAAATAATAATGTGGAAGTCGTGATAGCGCAGTGGTAGTGCGTTCGCTTCAGGTGCGAACAGTCTGGAGTTTGAGCCCCGCTTGAGCTGTTACGATTCTGCACTTAGGCAAGGCATTTAAATTTCATGTTGCCTCTTCTCTCTCACTCGTGGCGGTGGATACCATCAAGAATGAGGTCTCGAGCGTGATTAATATCAGTTGTAAGAACTTGTTTCGCAATCGAGCTAAAATAAATTATATAATATTAAGTGTACATTTGTATAAATACAGATAGCATCAGAAACTTGATGAATTTATCGGAATCAAATTTCAATTAAAACAAAGAGATACAATATAATAATATATCATTAAGTTCATAGCGGAAACAATCACCCATTTATATAATATACATATTGCAGCGAATGTGATTAGTTGTTTTTGATGTGTATGCTTTCATTTAGAGGGTGAATAAACCGTGTCCAACAAGGAAATCCACATACAAATATCTCTTTAATCCATAGATACGCCTTCCTACGCGTATCTATGGAGTAAAGAGTTATAGTGTATAATGGTCATCTAGATATGTTTGCTAGCTTTCTGTTTCCCTCTGACCACAGGCAGGTGTACATGGAGTATTATTGGTCCTGAACGTAGTTTAATCAATAGTGTTTCTTTATTATATTGTCACCCCTATTTAAATTTCTGACTCATGAATGACCACATTTACACTTTCATCCGCCAACGAGAGTGATTAATATAAGTTGTTAGAACTTGCTTCGCAATCGTTGTAAAATAAATAACGTTTAAACTAAATTTCTGACTTATGAGATACCTCATTTTATTAACATTAGTACTTCCCGAAATCTATGCTTGTATGCCAGACGCCAGGCTGGTAGGCAATCGGTAACCATTATTTAACTAGCTGGCGGCTCACCAACCGGCCATATCAGAAGGAACCCCTGACGAGGTTCAAACCTTCGACCTCCCGCTCCGTAGGCTTAGCCACAATATTAAAAAAAAAAGATGACTGCTGATTTAGCTTCTTTTATGTATTTTTATTATTTTTTCCAATTACATTATCAAAGCACTGTTAGTCCGTCTGTGCATCTGCCTATCGAGATATCATTGTTCATACAATATTATAGGTGTTGAAGCATGCGTTGTTCTTACACGTGTTTCACTATCATACCCAGCAGCTACATCATTCTGTTGTTTCATGATTATATATTAAGAAGGTGCTATACTACAGAGCCATTTACAAAACAAGTTAGCTTATATAGAATGTTACGTATTTATGCTACTCAATGTTATATCTGTTACTGTAGAGCGGGGCATATTCCCAACCGTTACTGTAGAGCGGGGCATATTCCCAACCGTTACTGTAGAGCGGGGCATATTCCCAACCGTTACTGTAGAGCGGGGCATATTCCCAACCGTTACTGTAGAGCGGGGCATATTCCCAACTGTTACTGTAGAGCGGGGCATATTCCCAACCGTTACTGTAGAGCGGGGCGTATTCCCAACTGTTACTGTAGAGTGGGGTGTATTCCTCATTGTTACTGTAGAGAGGGGTGTATTCCTCATTGTTACTGTAGAGCGGGGTGTATTCCCAACTGTTACTGTAGAGTGGGGAGTATTCTCCACTGTTACTGTAGAGCGGGGCGTATTCCCCACTCTTAATGTAGAGTGGGGTGTATTCCTCTATGTTACTGTAGAGCGGGGTGTATTTCCCACTCTTACTGTAGAGAGGTGTGTATTTCCCACTCTTACTGTAGAGCAGGGTGTATTCCCCACTCTTACTGTAGAGCGGGGTGTATTTCCCACTCTTACTGTAGAGAGGGGTGTATTCGCCAATCATAATTTATGTGTTTAACAGTTGCTCCTGGGTTGAAGGTTATAAAACCTGTCTGAAGTACAAGTGATATGATTGGGTGAGTCTGAGATAATCTTGCTAATAGATCAACCAATCGGAAAGCTTGAGACTGAGTTTGATATTGGAGAAAAGTTGTATAACCTCCAGGCCCTGTTGTAAATTGATCACTGATGAAAAGCAAGCATTGGCGATGAAAACATTGTGCAGACTTTGTGAGAAGGCACTAGTTGTGTTTCATGAACATATAAGATGACATCATCTTCACCCTCGTATATACATGTACAGCAAACTCGTCAATGCATGTAGGAGCTCATGGCCCGTTATACGTATGGTTTTATATCAAGTTTTCCATAAGTTCAAAAGAAAATCAAAATAACTTAGCAACAACATTATCGTTACAAGCATTGACTCGGTGATTGAATGAGGCTATGTTTGGTTCTGTGCGAGATTGTATCCACATATTTAGGTGTTCAGCATTCTAGCATTCATGCCTCACATTACTGTATGTTCCAGTCCCCAGGGAAGTCGCAACTCATTGTCATGTGCGGTGGTTCTAAATTGTGCCCTGCCAACTTAAAACAATGGATGGAACGGGCACCTGTCTTCCTCCGCCATTTAAAGTTGGAGAGTTGTTAATATGACAGCCGCTGTTTGTGCGATTCGAAAATATTCAAATAAAATGTCGTTATTTTAATTATAAATGCTCTTTTCTGACAAACATGTATATATGTGGGTAAATTATGAGTAAATTAAGTATCTTAAGAGCTAAGATTATAATATAATTAAACACGATATTAAACAAAGCATGGAATACAATATTTAGAGACAATTTAGTGTACAGTCAACCTTATCTTAACCCATTTCATTCTGGATACCGTTCAAACAGTATTTGCAAAGAACATAGAGCCAGATCAGCCGCCATGGAACGTGCCATCTGATCAGGCTCTATGCTGTTTGCTATTCAGATGATCTTGCTATGACACTTGGCTATATAGCAAACAACATAGATCCTGATCAGCATGCAGCATCACACTGCGGCTGATCTGGATCTATGTTGTTTGCAAAAGCCTTTAAATGTATCCAGAATGAAATGGGTTAAGCAGTCAGCCAAGGGAATTACAGAAAGTGGCCGCTTAAAACAGGTCAAATGTATAACAAAGCAACATATTCGGAAACTGGCTGATGACTACAGGTTGACTTCCTAATAAAGGTGACCACTAACACAGGTTTAACTGTAGAGGTGACCACTAACACAGGTTTAACTGTAGAGGTGACCACTAACACAGGGTTGACTGTAGAGGTGACCACTAACACAGGTTTGACTGTAGAGGTGACCACTAACACAGGTTTGACTGTAGAGGTGACCACTAACACAGGTTTGACTGTAGAGGTGACCACTAACACAGGTTTGACTGTAGAGGTGACCACTAACACAGGTTTGACTGTAGAGGAGACCACTAACACAGGTTTGACTGTAGAGGTGACCACTAACTCAGGTTTGACTGTAGAGGTGACCACTAACACAGGTTTGACTGTAGAGGTGACCACTAACACAGGTCTGACTGTAGAGGTGACCACTAACACAGGTTTGACTGTAATCCGTAGAATTATAGTACATACTAGAAGACCAAGTATGAACCACGTGGTTTAAGCTGTGAGCTCGTACATTCATTAGATTGAGTGTTTGTTGCATATGTGTCATACGGAAAAAATAATTTAAGTATCGTAATAATGTATGTGTTAGTCGTGTAAACTTTATCTATATTATACACACTGTATGTGTTGCATGTACATAACTGCATCGCGATAGATACATTTCACTTTTATTAAAATGTTTTTAACTTTAACAAGTTGTTGCTTTTGTTCTCATTCCCTGAAGTGATAGTTATTAATATACGACCTGCTATCTATCCTAATAATGCACCCTTGTGGATTTCCATGGGGCATGGATGCAATACAGTGGCTTGCATTCCTAATAATGCACCCTTGTGGATTTCCATGGGGCAAGGATGCGATACAGTTGCTTGCATTCCTAATAATGCACCCTTGTGGATTTCCATGGGGCATGGATG
>CM026397.1:33077668-33092319 GCA_014843695.1 Archivesica marissinica | reverse complement strand
TAGGTCCAAAAAAAGAGAGGAACCAGCAATATAATTATGTTAATTATAATCGTACCCGTTTGATGAGCTGACGTAACACAATGTTGAACACAAGTCCAATGGTCAATTCCTGCTCGTAGTTTCTCTCTCGGATATAACTGACAATACACGGGGCCAAGTACGGGAACCCCGGACCGCCACTGACCAATGATATCACTACGGCCTTGCCTAAAGATGTGAATAATTCGCCTGCAATAGCTTTGTCATTGTTGACGGGGAATAAGTTCCGTCCTTGATTCTGGCCCTCGAACATGTCGATGTTTTTGCGAAGTAATTGCTGGAAGAACAGCGTAAAGAACTCTCTCGTCGGTCCACCTGTAACAGATGGTGACTTATCAAGAGAACAGCGTAAAGAACTCTCTCGTCGGTCCACCTGTAACAGATGGTGACTTATCAAGAGAACAGCGTAAATAACTCTCTCGTCGATCCACCTGTAACAGATGGTGACTCATCAAGAGAACAGCGTAAAGAACTCTCTCGTCGGTCCACCTGTAACAGATGGTGACTTATCAAGAGAACAGCGTAAATAACTCTCTCGTCGGTCCACCTGTAACATATTGTGACTTATCAAGAGAACAGCGTAAAGAACTCTCTCGTCGGTCCACCTGTAACATATGGTGACATATCAAGAGAACAGCGTAAAGAATTCTCTCGTCGGTCCACCTGTAACAGATGGTGACGTATCAAGAGAACAGCGTAAAGAACTCTCTCGTCGGTCCACCTGTAACAGATGGTGACGTATCAAGAGAACAGCGTAAAGAACTCTCTCGTCGGTCCACCTGTAACAGATGGTGACTTATCAAGAGAACAGCGTAACAAACTATCTCGTCGGTCCACCTGTAACAGATGGTGACTTATCAAGAGAACAGCGTAAATAACTCTCGTCGGTCCACCTGTAACAGATGGTGACTCATCAAGAGAACAGCGTAAAGAACTCTCTCGTCGGTCCACCTGTAACAGATGGTGACTTATCAAGAGAACAGCGTAAAGAACTCTCTCGTCGGTCCACCTGTAACATATGGTGACTTATCAAGAGAACAGCGTAAAGAACTCTCTCGTCGGTCCACCTGTAACATATGGTGACATATCAAGAGAACAGCGTAAAGAACTCTCTCGTCGGTCCACCTGTAACAGATGGTGACTTATCAAGAGAACAGCGTAAAGAACTCTCTCGTCGGTCCACCTGTAACATATGGTGACTTATCAAGAGAACAGCGTAAAGAACTCTCTCGTCGGTCCACCTGTAACATATGGTGACTTATCAAGAGAACAGCGTAAAGAACTCTCTCGTCGGTCCACCTGTAACATATGGTGACTTATCAAGAGAACAGCGTAAAGAACTCTCTCGTCGGTCCACCTGTAACAGATGGTGACTTATCAAGAGAACAGCGTAAAGAACTCTCTCGTCGGTCCACCTGTAACATATGGTGACATATCAAGAGAACAGCGTAAAGAACTCTCTCGTCGGTCCACCTGTAACATATGGTGACATATCAAGAGAACAGCGTAAAGAACTCTCTCGTCGGTCCACCTGTAACAGATGGTGACTTATCAAGAGAACAGCGTAAAGAACTCTCTCGTCGGTCCACCTGTAACATATGGTGACTTATCAAGAGAACAGCGTAAAGAACTCTCTCGTCGGTCCACCTGTAACATATGGTGACTTATCAAGAGAACAGCGTAAAGAACTCTCTCGTCGGTCCACCTGTAACATATGGTGACTTATCAAGAGAACAGCGTAAAGAACTCTCTCGTCGGTCCACCTGTAACATATGGTGACTTATCAAGAGAACAGCGTAAAGAACTCTCTCGTCGGTCCACCTGTAACATATGGTGACTTATCAAGAGAACAGCGTAAAGAACTCTCTCGTCGGTCCACCTGTAACATATGGTGACTTATCAAGAGAACAGCGTAAAGAACTCTCTCGTCGGTCCACCTGTAACATATGGTGACTTATCAAGAGAACAGCGTAAAGAACTCTCTCGTCGGTCCACCTGTAACATATGGTGACTTATCAAGAGAACAGCGTAAAGAACTCTCTCGTCGGTCCACCTGTAACATATGGTGACTTATCAAGAGAACAGCGTAAAGAACTCTCTCGTCGGTCCACCTGTAACATATGGTGACTTATCAAGAGAACAGCGTAAAGAACTCTCTCGTCGGTCCACCTGTAACATATGGTGACTTATCAAGAGAACAGCGTAAAGAACTCTCTCGTCGGTCCACCTGTGACATATGGTGACTTATCAAGAGAACAGCGTAAAGAACTCTCTCGTCGGTCCACCTGTAACATATGGTGACTTATCAAGAGAACAGCGTAAAGAACTCTCTCGTCGGTCCACCTGTAACAGATGGTGACTTATCAAGAGAACAGCGTAAAGAACTCTCTCGTCGGTCCACCTGTAACATATGGTGACTTATCAAGAGAACAGCGTAAAGAACTCTCTCGTCGGTCCACCTGTAACATATGGTGACTTATCAAGAGAACAGCGTAAAGAACTCTCTCGTCGGTCCACCTGTAACATATGGTGACTTATCAAGAGAACAGCGTAAAGAACTCTCTCGTCGGTCCACCTGTAACATATGGTGACTTATCAAGAGAACAGCGTAAAGAACTCTCTCGTCGGTCCACCTGTAACATATGGTGACTTATCAAGAGAACAGCGTAAAGAACTCTCTCGTCGGTCCACCTGTAACATATGGTGACTTATCAAGAGAACAGCGTAAAGAACTCTCTCGTCGGTCCACCTGTAACAGATGGTGACTTATCAAGAGAACAGCGTAAAGAACTCTCTCGTCGGTCCACCTGTAACAGATGGTGACTTATCAAGAGAACAGCGTAAAGAACTCTCTCGTCGGTCCACCTGTAACATATGGTGACTATCAAGAGAACAGCGTAAAACTCTCTCGTCGGTCCACCTGTAACATATGGTGACTTATCAAGAGAACAGCGTAAAGAACTCTCTCGTCGGTCCACCTGTAACATATGGTGACTTATCAAGAGAAACACTATTGGGGTTAGGAGTGGTGGAGTCCCGAAATCGACATACCGTAGACTAGATATATAGTTTTCTGAGTTTGAGTTCACGAATTAAAAGAAAACTATTTTCTCTTGTGTGTAAGATAGTCACAGGTAAATGATTTTCGCGCTATTATTATAGCGCAGGGATTACCGTGGTATTGTCACATTTGGAGACCCAACCAAGCGGACCGTTGAATTTTTCTTTTCTTAATATTAACAAAACCCTATGATTGGTACAGTGTAGTATTACAGATCAACATATTAAACTGAGAAATAGAAAATGATATACATGTAACCAATGTTACAGTATAAACCAGAGGCATTATAGAGATGCGTTAGTGGTGGTGATTTCTATTAATATTGTCTTTGAAATATAGTATGTTATAATTTATATGTATCATGTTGGTTTCATGTTGCGTCTCGCAAGTGCTCACGGAAACGTAAATCAAATAACAATTTGAAATGTTAATTGTGTTTGTGTTGTTATTTTATTAAGGTGACGGTATGGTCACGTAAGAGAAAGATATATTTCTTTATTTATAGAGGGTGGCATAATTAGTTCTGAACTAATCTTCCTTATGGCCCTCTAATCTTCCTTGGGGTCCTCAATCTTCATTAGGGCCCTCTAATCTTCCTTAGGGTCCTCGATCTTCCATAGGGCCCTCAATCTTCCTTAGGGTCCTCCATCTTCCTTAGGACCCTTAATCTTCCTTAGGGATCGCTATGGTAATACTAGTGCAGTATTAAGATTAAAACATATTGTATTTGCCAATCTTATACAGTTTAAGCAATGCATACATTACACATATTAAACTACAGAAAAAGGATTAGAATGAATGACAGACATAATGCTTCTCCTCTGCAAAGTTTGTATGCATTTCGCTGATCTTTTGAAATTGTTTTTATAAAGTTTGACAAATGAATCCGAAAGTTGTATAACATAGAATGAAAGGCGAAACATGAATACATGCGAATAGGAAAACAATACATATTAAACATTAATGAAGAGTATCATAATATAATGGATTGTGAGTGAGTGAGTGAGTGAGTGAGTGAGAGAGTGAGTGAGTGAGTGCGTGCGTGCGTGCGTGAGTGAGTGAGTGAAGTGAGTGAGTGAGTGAGTGAGTGAGTGAGTGAGAGAGTGAGTGAGTGAGTGAGTGAGTGAGTGAGAGAAAAAAGAAGGGAAATGAGAAAATGGTGATAGGAGGATAAGAGAGGAGAGAATGTATGTCTCATGCAACAATAATCATTATTAATACTATTATTCAAATAGCTTGCTATCAGATATGTAGGTATAGGTATGAACATGTGTGCATATGAAAGTGTGTTCCTGAGTAGCAGTCATTAGACACATTCCATATGATATGTAATAGATACGTATACTTTCTGACAATAGAACTGTAGTATATTTTGAAACAGCTAACATGGACTGGAAAATGCGCGTAACACCAAGTAGAGAACTTGTCTTAATATGGAATAGCAGCCCCCGTCCTATGTGTACTGTATGAAGACGAATATCATGTTATACTTGTTTGCCCGTGCTATTCAGATTTGAGAAAACTTTACATAAAGAAATATTATGTTGTTAGACCAAATATGCAAATGTTTATTGAATTGTTGCAATCTAATAAAAGAAATATCCTATATAATTTAGCTTTATTCTATAGTAAAGCAGTTGACATTAAAATAACACTCTTAAATAATATGACATAAATCCAATATCAGCACTAATTATTGTTCATTCTCATAATTAGATGCATTTTCTTATTATTATCAGATTCTATATGCCACATGACCACGATAAAATTGTTGTATATATTTACATCATATATATTTGTATATATGTATTTGACGATGTACCATGTACAAGTCTTAATAAAATTTCAGTTCTGTTCTGTTCTATATATAATATGTTATGGAATATGATGATATATATGGAATTGTCTAGTAGAGTAGAAAAGGTGAATGAGACCTTTAATGACATCCTGGATATGACAGTTACATGTAAACTACTAGTAGTAAATATGATGAATGGCTATGTGTACAGTCCATAGATATGTTGTGGCATGAATAGTGGAATGAGAACATGCATGTCATTTATTCGTATAAAATGTCAATGCATCTATATTCATTCCCTGTTGTAGACACAGGTCTTCTGGCGCATTCAATTTTAAATGCAAATTACCATCACATTTAGTTTAACCCTTTCAACACCACATACCTCTAAATAGGCTTACAAAAAGTGTAGATCCAGATGAGCCAGCTCGTGACGAGCCATCTCATCAGGATCTGCACTTTTTGCCAGTAATATTACTATTTTTAGACAAAATTACCCATTTTGATAAATGAACTGGTCCAAATGTAATCTTCTGATTCATTTATTGGTCTAACAATATCATGGACCAGTCCATGTCAGTTACTTGGTGTTGAATGGGTTAAACGATATTTTATTCAAGAACGGTACATAACATAGGAATAGTTGCAGTTAGGATTGGGGAAAAGTTACATAGTAACTTATTCGAATCCCTTACCATCACATTTAGAAATTGCAATACTACACAGAAATTAAGTAGCATCAAAATTCAACATGTTGGTGAATTTTTCATGGTAATGTTATTATTTAAAATATATATGACAATAGTGTAATTTCCATACTATTATATAGTCTCTTCACGCATATGACACTGACATTATTCATTCAGAACCATTTATGGAACTACCAATATATTTAGTGAGACTGATCCAGATAGCATTATAATGATGTAATAATTTGGTCAATGCTTTTTAATAAATATTATTACAATGGACAACAAGTATGACAAGTCATTCATTGCGGAATTACTTGTTTCTAACGTTCAATATATATATACTTATAGGAGGACCGCATCAACAACCGTTCATAGATATAGAAATAATAAAAAGTGTACCGAGATCTGTTGATTGCTCCTTTATTCCTTCCATCATCATTATGACTTCAAGCGGAATGTACTCGCACCCGCGGGCTTTGAGATACGGCAATGCGGACCCCAAAATGTCGGATCGTTCAACAATGAGAACGTTCTTAGGTTTGGTCTGGAGTCTTCTGATGTCATCTAAGACCATTGATATATCAGTAACACCTGCAATCAGGCATCGGTCCACTGGTTAAATGTTATATCAGATTTTCATCAAAATTTAGATTCAGTAACTCCAATTCGGCATTAGTATGAACATTTTACATACCTGATCGGCATACTGTGACAATACGACACACAGAATACCGCGACAATACGACACACAGAATACCGCGACAATATGGCACACATAATACCGCGACTATACGACACACATAATACAGCGACAATACGACACACAGAATACCGCGACAATACGACACACAGAATACCGCGACAATATCTTTTCATTGGATCACATCGTGGGCCTGTTCAAATATTTAGTAAGAAATGTTACCCAACATGTCGCAATAGTATGCAATTCTACAGACATGCTTACCTTCCTACCTAGCTACTCGGCACTAGCATGTAATGCTTACCTTCCTACCTAGCTACTCGGCACTAGCATGTAATGCTTACCTTCCTACCTAGCTACTCGGCACTAGCATGTAATGCTTACCTTCCTACCTAACCACTCGGCACTAGCATGAAATGCTTACCTTCCTACCTAACTACTCGGCACTAGCATGAAATGTTACCTTCCTACCTAACTACTCGGCACTAGCATGAAATGCTTACCTTCCTACCTAACTACTCGGCACTAACATGAAATGTTTACCTTCCTACCTAACTACTCGGCACTAGCATGAAATGCTTACCTTCCTACCTAGCTACTCGGCACTAGTATGAAATGCTTACCTTCCTACCTAACTACTCGGCACTAGCATGAAATGCTTACCTTCCTACCTAACTACTCGGCACTAGCATGAAATGCTTACCTTCCTACCTAACTACTCGGCACTAACATGAAATGCTTACCTTCCTACCTAACTACTCGGCACTAACATGTACTGCTTACCTTCTTACCTAACACGTCTACTGTGGTAGTCGTGATAGCGCAGTGGATGCGCGTTCGCTTCAGGTGCGAAAGGTCCAGAGTTCGAGCTCCACTGGAGCCGTTACGATTGTGCCCTTAGGCAAGGCATTTAAATTCCACGTTGCCTCTTCTCTCTCCCTCGTGGCGATGGATTACATCAGGAATGAGGTCTCGAGAGTGATTTATATAAGTTGAAATAACTTGTTTCGCAATCGAGCTAAAATAAAGTTATATAAACTAACACGTCTACTATGTAGTATGTAATGATGTTCTTACTCTGTGATTCTCTTTGTTGTCTGCGGTTTTCCTCTTTACCATTCGCATTACCCATCTTAACAACCTTCAAATCAAGTATCCTGTGCACTTCGAAATTTGAAATCAAAATGATTAAATATCGAATAACAACTGCACTTTGTGTTTTATTATATACCACGTCTGTTATACGATTCGTTCAATGTTTGTTAAAGAGATTCATAACAGGAAGTACAAATGCAGTGTTCGTATATATTTATTTATGGGTTTCAATAGTGAATTGTTGGCGTTGATCCCAATGGAATAATTGTATATTTTCAACCTGTTAGCTTGAAATTTAAATTGAACATAATAGTAGGATATTTGTATTTAGATCTACCGTTGTAATTCGCATAACTAACAGTCTTAAATAAGCACCAATAATGAGCAGTCAACTGGGTGTTAAGTCTGGTGCGTGTTCTATGGTGAAAGGAAGTGGTGGACTACTTGCGGTGAGTATTTAGCTAGGTGGCGTTGTAATCATTAATGACATTTGAAACTATATTTTATTCAGTTCTATATTTGTTGCGTTAATCTGGCTACATTTGCAGATAGTGAGAGTCACTATAAGAATAATTGCTCGTTTAATTCTAGAATTTAGCCACTTTGCATGGTGATAGTATGATGTAGTATAGGATGGCACTATGGGGCAACTTTTATTGAATATGGGGCATTTTACCGAGGTGGGTGGCAATATGGGGCAACTTTTATTGAATATGGGGCATTTATACACATGCACATGTTTGACATGCCCCCATAGTGCCATCCCTAGACATAATAAATTTTTAATAAAATTAAAATTAAATAAAAAATTTAATAAAAATAAAATAAAATTTTTAATAAAAATAAAATAAAATTTTTAATAAATAAAATAATTTTTTTAATAAATAAAATAATTTTTTAAATAAAATTTTTAATAAAATAAAATAATTTTTTTAATAAATAAAATAATTTTTAATAAAAATTTTAATAAAATAAAATAATATTTTTAATAAAAATAAAAAATTTAATAAATAAAATGATTTTTTCAATATAATATTTTTGGCACTATGGAGCACTTTTTAATAATTTATAGGGCACTTTTGCTGTGGATGACAGTATGGGCCGTTTTGGGTTACATGGCCCATAGTTCCACCCTAGTGACTACTAAATATAACATAACACATAATAAATTTCAATATAATTTTTTTATTTTCTAATAATAACTAATAATTAACTAAGATACAACTAACAATTTTTATTCCTAATAAAATATCTAACATGCATTAATAATTCTCCAAATTGATTCTGACCCTAATTAGCTTGTATTGTAGCATTTTTATTCCACATATTTAAACCAATACCCCAAATACAGTCTCTGGGGTTAGCCTCAGCAAGAATTTTATTATTAGTATTTAATAAAATTCTTTTTAAGTGTTCATTTTGGTTATATTTTAACCAATTTGCTTCAAAAAGTACATTTGTTGAATCGTTTGTCCATTGTACTACATCAAAGTGTGTAGATCTTGAGCGTCCTAGATGCTTGATCTCATATGGATTAGTAGAATTAAGTATCTTCGCTGCGATATTATGTTCCTGGCATTGTAGCATGTTTTTATGTTGAAAATATTGTTCAGTACATATATATTTCACACCATCACTATCTATAAAGTCTGCAGGATAAAAGTTACTGAAAACACTGTTTTGTCCATAAAATAATACCATATCATGTGTTATTCTGTTCTCCATAATATGGTTAATACTGTCTTTCTAAATGATGGTATAGTAATACACCGCATACATTTATATAATCACCATCCTCTGGAGTTATTTTTGTCTTCTCTAAATAGTTATTATATATTATAGACCAATCATCTATACCAAGTGTTTCTTTTAACACAGCTTCTATATCTCTATGTTTAACAACCGCAATATGTTTGTTATATAAATAATGTTTAATAACACTTTCCATATATGTACCCAAATGTAAATGTACATTTGACAACATATTACCAAAATTCTCCTCTTTTGGTATTCTCTTTCGTGTTATTTCATCATTAACCATATCAATCAACACCTCCTCCCCTAAATCTAAATGTATAATACTATTAACAAATTCCGAACAAAATCCTCCTTCCACACCGATTTTTACTATATGTGACATGTTACCTATACTACCAAGTTCTCTTTGAATGATGATATAGTAACACATCAAGTACATTTATATAGTGTACATCATATGGTAATACTAATCTATTTCTAGAAACAACATAATCATCATACATTTAGATCCATTTCTCATATCCCATACCTAATGTAGTGTACATAAATTCTATATCATCTAATTCAACAATATCTAATTTACGTTTCGATAGAAAATGTGATAATATACTTTCTATATCCATTTCTTTGCCTAAATAGTGTTGTGTATGTGAAAAAAGCATTCCATAATAATTGTTATATGGTTCCCCATCTAAAATTAGAATATGTTCTGGATGTATTGTTGTTAAGTCAACATCTCCTACTTTTCTGATTATTTCATCATTTACCATTTCTATATAAAGATCTGTATCTAAACCCAACTGTACTTTAGAATATTGTAACCCAAATGATGTAGATACCATATGATTTGCTTTCATATTGCTATTATTCATGATTGATGTCTTTGCTACAATATCAAGTAAAAATAATGATAGTGTTCTATGGTTGTTCTAACTTATATAGTGTATTGTTACCCTTATTTTGGAATATATTAATAGAATTGGATTATTTTAATAGAACAGTGTATTAATAGTTCCATGAATATAATCTACGTAAATGTCTATGTAATAAGACATGAATTATATTTATAGTATCTGGTTGTTCTGACATGTTGAGTTTATTTCTTTCCATAAGATAATCATTATACATTATAAGCCAACTGGGGTAATATATCCCTAAATCTTTACATACTTTTTCTATATCCTCCTTTTTAATAATATCTAATTTTCTTTTTGTTAAATAATTTACAATCAAACTTTCTATATCTATTTCCTTTCCTAAATACAATTTTGCTTTTGTGTGTGCTAACCCATAATAATGTACACATGGTTTACCCTTATCATTCTCTACAATATGTTTTGAAGATGATGTTTCTAAGTCAACATCAGACCCTACTTTTCTAATTATTTCCTCATGTATCATTTCTATAAATACATTTGTTCCTAATCTTAAATGTACTTTTGAAAAATGTAATCCTTCATTTGTAGATACTATATGTGTTATTCTATCTTGTAAATAACTCATTGTGAAGGTGTTATCTCTTTGCAATGCTACAACTAAATGAAAACATATAAAAGATATCTAGTATTTATATATGTTTGTTGTAATATATAAATATAACTAATATGACAATATTTGAGAGATTTTTTCTTATCGGAATATGTGTGTTGTTCCTGAAAAGGACCGTATTTTTTCTTCCTAACAATATCATGTTAAGAGTTTGCTCTCAGGTACAGGGTCGATAATATCCGGAGGAAATGTTGTGTTAGAGATAGAATCTCCACAATAATCCACCGGCGTAATCCCTCCATAAACAGGAACATAGCTCATCATACGCCTGAGGTAATCATCATTAGTTTCTGGTAGTAGAGGTGTTGATGTAATAGCTGGTTTCATAATCAGCTCTACGATATGACTCCATCGACCTCCTAGCATAGGATCATTCAAATAATCTATCAAGTCCGTCATTGTGAGGTGGTCAATAATAAAAAACCCATAAAAACTCAATATATAGTGGCAAAAATCGGCTTGACCTACTAGCTATAAATAGTAACACGTCTAATGTATAGCGCTACGGTAACCTACATTTAAATACTACATTAAAACAAAATAAACATAATCCATGCATATGTAAGAAATTGTTGTGTTCATAACATAGATCACAGTAATATGTTTCTTTACTACCCCAATGACAAAAATAACCTAACAGTTTATCCCAGATATCTGATTCACTATCGAAACAAACACTACCACCGCAACATTGGCAATCACCTTCTAATATATAGATTGTTATTATATAACCTAGACAAATATTTTAATACAAGTATAAAAGATAAAGATAAAAAGAAAGAAGAACATAGTACTCAAGTAAAGAAAACCATTATATGGGTCCTTTTCAGGACCCATTATATGGGTCCTTTTCAGGACCCATAATAAAATGAAATAAAAACCTCTTAGATTTTGTCAAAGTATTATTTTATTATATTACAATCACAACATCAAAATATAAAAATGAAATAACTACATAACTAATACAGGTTATACAAATAATATGTACATCCAATACAATGAGTGTTATTATTTGTTAACTCTATTTAATAGGTATTTCAATGTCAATTTTATACCATATCTATTAGTGTCATTTTAATAACATAATTTTTAAAAAACACTGTATTGCCATACAATCATCTTATAGATTTAATAGTCTCTTTTTGCTAAATGCCTTCAATGGAGCCCTCTCCTTAGTTGGGTCTTCAACTCGTGGTCTCTTTTTCAATGGTTCCTCACATTCATCTATGGTATCCATAAGGGTTCTTTTTGGTTTTGGAGTCGAACAGGTCATATCGGAAGCTCGCCTTTAAATGGTACTCCAGGTGAAATACCGGAATCCATTTCTACATCCATGATGTCCTCTACATCCACAAAAAATGTGATACTCTATTAATAGAAAGTAAAAAAAATCATATATGTCCAGGGTTTAAGAAATGTAAATATTGTAAATTAATAGTGTCATTGGACCATGATTGTTATATACCAATATATGTATCTGAACCATTAAAACAAGGACCTAAAATAGTACCCTATATATTTTATGACTTTGAATGTCAATTTGATGATGGGGAACATAAACCAAATTATTGTGTAGCTCAACGGGCATGTGACAAATGTATTTGTAAACCAGTTACCGAATATTGTGACCATTGTAATAATATTGAAGGTGAAAAACAAATGATATTTGAAGGTGAAAATACATTACAAGAATTCTGTAAATGGTTATTTAGTCCTATTCATAATTATTCAACAGTAATAGCTCATAATGGAAGAGGATATGATACACAATTTGTTTTAAGATATTTAATTACACATGGTACAATTAAACCTGATTTAATTATGAATGGGAATAATATTATGTTATTAAAATATAAAAATATAAGATTAATAGATTCCTTAAATTTTATAGGAATGCCTTTAGCATCATTCCCAAAAACATTTGGATTAAAAGAATTAGCTAAAGGTTGGTTTCCTTTTTGGGGTAATATTAGTCAATATCAAAACTATATTGGGCCATATTTACCATTAGACTATTACAAACCAGGGTGTATGAAGCCTGAAAATCGTGAAATATTTATGAAATGGTATGAAGATAAAATTAAAAATCAAGAATTTTTTTGATTTTAGAAAAGAAATGAAACAATATTGTATATCAGATGTCGATATTTTAAGAAGAGGTTGCGGGGAGTTTATAATACAATTTCTAAATAGTGATCAAATTAACCCCTTTAGGGAAGCAATAACATTACCCCAAGCTTGTAATAAAGCATGGAGGAAAAATTATATGCCTAAAAATAGTCTTGGGGTCATATCTGATAGTGGATATCCTAACAAAACAAAATATTCTATTAAAGGAGTAAGATGGCTTCAGGCATATAGTTCTGATTTAAATAAGAAAATTTGTCATGCATTAAATGGAGGTGAGAAAAAAATAGGTAAATATCATGTAGATGGATATTGTGATGGTGTAATATATGAATTTCTGGGTTGTTTATATCACGGATGTGAGAGGTGTTATCCAAATAGAAAATATATTAACCCATATACAAAAAAAACAATGTGGCAGCTTCATGAAGAAACTATTAAACGATTTAACGAATTAAAAATATTAGGTTATAAAATTATTTATATATGGGAATGTGATTTTGATAATTATAAGAATATCAATATCCAATATAAGAATAATATAAATGTATTATATCCATATAGAGAACCTATTAAACCTAGAGATGCTCTATTTGGAGGTAGAACAAATGCTGTAAAATTATATCATAAAATAAAAGATGATGAACAAATAAAATATGTTGATATATGTTCATTATATCCATATGTTAATAAATATAAAAAATATCCATGTGGACATCCAAATATAATAAGTCCGGAACAAATTGATATAAAATATATTAGAGACTATCAGGGTTTGATAAAATGTAAAATACTACCCCCTCAAACATTATGGATGCCTGTATTACCAATACATTGTAATAAAAAAAGATATTTACTCTATGTTATACATGTGCTAAGAATGAAGATGATTATTGCAAACATACAGAAAATCAAAGAGCATTGATTGGTACATGGACAACTGTAGAAATACAGAAAGCGTTAGATAAAGGTTATCAAATATTAGAAACATATCAAATATGGCATTGGAGTAATTGGAGTTCAGATGTATATAAACAATATATCGATAAATATTTAAAAATGAAACAAGAGGCTAGTGGCTACCCAAATTGGGTTAAAAATGAAGATGATGAAAATATGTTTAAAACTGATTATTTTGATGCAGAAGGTATTGTACTTGAAAATATTGAATATAATCCTGGTAAACGAGCATTTGCAAAAACTATGCTTAATTGTATATGGGGTAAAAATGCTCAAAATAACAAATTACCCCATTGTGAATATATTAGTAAAGTCTCAAGATTTTTTGATATTATGAATGATAGTAATATTGAGGTCGATAGTATAGATATGTTTGATCATGATAATTTCATATTAGTGAATTATAAAGATTTAACTGATGAAATTGAACCTCATTCATCAGCTAATGTTGTAGTTGCATCATTTGTAACTGCATATGCAAGATTAGAATTGTATGCAGCTCTTGAACTATTAGATGATAGAGTGCTATACTTTGATACAGACAGTATTATATTTGTATATAAACCAGGAGAATATAATATTCCTATTGTAGATAGTCGTTTAGGTAAATGGGCGGATGAAGTCCCTAATGGGAAAATTATAAGCTATGTTGGTTTAGGGCCTAAAAATTATGGGTATCAATATGATGTAAATGGACATATATTCACTAAATGTAAAGTAAAAGGAATTACCTTAGATTACAATACATCTCAAAAAGTAAACTTTGAATCTATGATTAAATGTATAAATGATAGAAAAAATTATTCTATACATATCACATATGAGTCTCGTATTAAAAAATCTAAAAATAGAAAGGTCACTAGTGAAACTCAG
>CM026397.1:33074055-33076668 GCA_014843695.1 Archivesica marissinica | reverse complement strand
GACATGCGACTATCTTTCCAACGAGACCCTAGACTCTGGGTCAAGGGGTCCCCCAAAATCCAAGATGGCCGCCAAGATGGCCGTCATTTATAGATAAATATATAAATAGTTGTATTTCTTATTTATTAGCACATATAAACAAATAAAAATAATAGCATCCTGTTCTGAAAGGAAATGTTCAAACACTGAAATCCGTCAATCATGATCTAATGTCAAGGTCAAGGTCAGTTTCAAGGTCACATGATCAAAATTTGAAGACATTAATTTTAACATATATAATTATGAATGTGTTGGATTATTTATACTAAATATAATACTGATTTGCACATCAACTTACAGCACAATTTATCTTTGAAATAGAGTACTGCTATCACATAATATATTGCCATGGTAATAAACAGTGGTTTATAGGATGGACGTTTTGTTAACATGTATGGTGAAAGTAGTTTATACAGTAACTGTATTTCTATTAACATATTTTCTTTTTAATATATACATAATATCGCTTTATATCCATAATACTATGGCATATTATTTAAGGTTAGGTAGGTTTCACCATAATGGCGACTAATAACCAATATGACCGCCAATATGGCCGCCAAATTACACTTACAATGTGTGTAATAACAATACAAGACTGAAATGAATATGAATGGTACTACGTACCTACGGGTAATCTACTACCCAGATAATGCCATTCATATATCATATTTAACACTGTTCATGTTCAGAATGCACTGTGGTATAATGTTAAATAAATCACTTGGCCTCATTCGAATCCTGGCGCGGAGCAGAATTGCGTGTCGGTTTCAACAATAGCGCAATCCAGCATGATTATAGATTGGGAAACAGACATTGAGGTGGCGTTGATTCTTAATTGTGAAACCTTGTTTTACAATTCAAAGGCCATCAGTGATACATTGTACTTAAAGCCTATCACAGTGTCCATTGCATTTACATAAAGTGGTGCATGGAAGCTCAACCTTCACACATTTACATCGACCACGACAACCCTTATCCTTGTCACAACCACACTTCAATAATTCCATGCAGGACTTTGATGCTGGTAACAACGCTGTCCACAATGGTTTTCATGGTGTGTGTAGGTCGGTTTCCTTTGTCCATCCATGTTCTGCTGGAGATGGTAATGTTGGCGATGAACATAGTGCTTGACCCCAGCAGTAGCCTGCATGGTAGGCTGCACGCTGTGTATGCTGGTAAAGAGCAGCCGATGTTGGTTGTATAGCATCTATAGCACGGCCTTTCTGTGTGAATAGATCCTGACGGACATAATTGATATTTTCACATTGACTTGACCTGTCGTACATCAACACAACAAACCTTTTAACAACAGGGATACAGTCATTGCTCTGCTGTTCACTTGGTGTGCTGCCCAATGTTGTAAATGACTGAACTGCCAGAGGAAATGATAACAACGTGTTCCAAGCTGTTCACTTTCCTTTTCCCAGAAATCCTGACCGCAGCCCGTAAATGCATGGAATCCTGACAATGCCCTCGCCATATCTTCGCCCATAGTTGTGACCATGCTGTGTATGGGTATATATCTTAGAAGTTTTCCTGTGCCAAATTCAAACCATAACTCATCTAAGCCACACTTACTGAACATTCCTGCAGCAATCACAATAACGTCAGTATCAACTGTCTTAATCATAAGCCTCTTCATTTCCAATTTGTCGGCATGAGCTGCGTGAAGTAGAAGCCTGCTCTCTGCTTCCTCATGTGAGCATAGTGCAATGGAATCTCTATTTTCGATTGCTGTGGTTCCAATAACGATTCCTGTTGTGGAAATGATATATGTTCCATATGGAACTGTCATATTGCTACATTCAGTTGCCAAGAAGTCAACTATTTCATTCTTGTTCTATTTCGCAGGAAGGTGTCCCCGTTAGATGTCATTGTCGTATCAGGCAGCACCCTTTTACGAATACCAGTACCACGATTTTCCCGTGCCCCAGTTTTCAAGCTATTGTCAATGTATCTATCCCAAACTAAATCAACTCTATGGACATTAATCAAATGCCCTTGTACATATGGCAGAAACACGTCTACAGTATAATCCTGACATGTCCTGCATTTTTTCTATGGCTTCAGCATGTTAATAATCGCAGCACCATCAAACAACAGCGCGTCTACCACTGGCGATTCATGTGTTGGTTCACAGGACTGGCAGAGCTGTTCCAGACAGGGCGTCAGTTCAGACTTTTTTCCAGTGCGCAATTTACCAAAGTGTGAGAGTGATGGGGCATATTTAGTGTTTTCATGTGAGAAGAACTCACTAAGGTCTCCTTTTCGAACCTGACACAACACATAGAGCCTCGAGAATAAAGCGCAAGTCTCTTTAAGCGACACAAGTTCAAGTTTTTGTTTTGACTGTTTCCCAAATGGTGGCCTGCTGAACAATGGTAATTTGGTTTGTTTAAGTGTGTCTGTCACTGATTGTTCACGTGTTACAAGCCTCTCCTGTACACATGTCTCATCTTGCTGCTTCTCCAAGTCTGTTAAGTGCTTTATGCTCTCTGCTACACTTGTGTCAACAATATCTCTTGTGTCAAGAACTAGTAGGTCATCCGATTTATCAGCAAGCGGGTTTCC
>CM026397.1:33051555-33069055 GCA_014843695.1 Archivesica marissinica | reverse complement strand
CATCTCATCGTGGATTTATGACTAGCAATACCCACATTATGTGAACACACGCATGCGCATACACATCTCATCGTAGATTTATGACTAGCAATACCCACATTATGTGAACATACGCATGCGCATACACATCTCATCGTGGATTTATGACTAGCAATACCCACATTATGTGAACACGCAGCATGCGCATACACATCTCATCGTGGATTTATGACTAGCAATACCCACATTATGTGAACACACGCATGCGCATACACATCTCATCGTGGATTTATGACTAGCAATACCCACATTATGTGAACACACGCATGCGCATACACATCTCATCGTGGATTTATGACTAGCAATACCCACATTATGTGAACACACGCATGCGCATGCACATCTCATCGTGGATTTATGACTAGCAATACCCACATTATGTGAACACACGCATGCGCATACACATCTCATCGTGGATTTATGACTAGCAATACCCACATTATGTGAACACACGCATGCGCATACACATCTCATCGTGGATTTATGACTAGCAATACCCACATTATGTGAACACACGCATGCGCATACACATCTCATCGTGGATTGATGACTAGCAATACCCATATTATGTGAACACACGCATGCGCATACACATCTCATCGTGGATTCATGACTAGCAATACCCACATTATGTGAACACACGCATCCGCATACACATCTCATCGTGGATTTATGACTAGCAATACCCACATTATGTGAACACACGCATGCGCATACACATCTCATCGTGGATTGATGACTAGCAATACCCATATTATGTGAACACACGCATGCGCATACACATCTCATCGTGGATTCATGACTAGCAATACCCACATTATGTGAACACACGCATCCGCATACACATCTCATCGTGGATTTATGACTAGCAATACCCACATTATGTGAACACACGCATGCGCATACACATCTCATCGTGGATTGATGACTAGCAATACCCACATTATGTGAACATACGCATGCGCATACACATCTCATCGTGGATTTATGACTAGCAATACCCACATTATGTGAACACACGCATGCGCATACACATCTCATCGTGGATTTATGACTAGCAATACCCACATTATGTGAACACACAGTATGCGCATACACATCTCATCGTGGATTTATGACTAGCAATACCCACATTATGTGAACATAGGCATGCGCATACACATCTCATCGTGGATTTATGACTAGCAATACCCACATTATGTGAACACGCAGTATGCGCATACACATCTCATCGTGGATTTATGACTAGCAATACCCATATTATGTGAACACACGCATGGGCATACACATCTCATCGTGGATTCATGACTAGCAATACCCACATTATGTGAACACACGCATGCGCATACACATCTCATCGTGGATTTATGACTAGGAATACCCACATTATGTGAACACACGCATGCGCATACACACCTCATCGTGGATTTATGACTAGCAATACCAGCATTATGTGAACACACGCATGCGCATACACATCTCATCGTGGATTTATGACTAGCAATACCCACATTATGTGAACACACGCATGCGCATACACATCTCATCGTGGATTTATGACTAGGAATACCCACATTATGTGAACACACGCATGCGCATACACATCTCATCGTGGATTTATGACTAGCAATACCCACATTATGTGAACACACGCATGCGCATACACATCTCATCGTGGATTTATGACTAGGAATACCCACATTATGTGAACACACGCATGCGCATACACATCTCATCGTGGATTTATGACTAGCAATACCCACATTATGTGAACACACGCATGCGCATACACATCTCATCGTGGATTTATGACTAGGAATACCCACATTATGTGAACACACGCATGCGCATACACATCTCATCGTGGATTTATGACTAGCAATACCCACATTATGTGAACACACGCATGCGCATACACATCTCATCGTGGATTCATGACTAGGAATACCCACATTATGTGGACACACGCATGCGCATACACATCTCATCGTGGATTTATGACTAGCAATACCCATATTATGTGAACAGACGCATGCGCATACACATCTCATCGTGGATTGATGACTAGCAATACCCATATTATGTGAACACACGCATGCGCATACACATCTCATCGTGGATTCATGACTAGCAATACCCACATTATGTGAACACACGGATGCGCATACACATCTCATCGTGGATTTATGACTAGCAATACCCACATTATGTAAACACACGCATTGTGTACGACTTTCACATCTGATAACCGAATTTGTTTCCGTTTTACATTTTACTGTATATTACAACAATAACCTCAGTGGATACGTCGTCCAGTGGTTAACACGCTGAACTTGAAAATAGCCGCAAAAAAAGTTCGATCTCCCCGTTATGCTATACTAAAATGACTCATATCATAGTCTTTCGGACGAGACTTTAGGCCGAAGTCTCGTGTCGGTGCTTTATACCGTGAACGTAAAAGAACCAGAGGAGATTCCTCTGGCATTGGCCGGTCTCTGTCTGTATCATTGCACTATCTTCCCGATTCTAAAATGACTAATCTCTTCATGAGTCGTCGCTCGTATGGGCAACCAATATATATATTTCTAGAGGATGTAATTTCTTATTACATTGTGCAGAATCTTAGTATTTCAACTGATAAACAAACGTCGTATACGACTGTTACGACATACCACAATAATGCAAATATGGTCAACATCCATGCGTAATACAACGCGTGTATCCTGAATAAAACGATGTATGGTACAGATTGACCATTGTATTTCACATTTGTGTCTATATCCTTTAGACTAATTTAATATAAATACTCTAAGCGACAGTAGCACGCATACAATATAAACTCTAATAAACACTAATAAGCCGTCATTTCAGGAGCGTGGCTGACCATTTATGAAAGCCTACTGTCACTTTTGTGAGCTTGTAGACCTCAAAGAGTTTCGAATTATATCGGAAGAATTTAAACGTATAATATAGTATGCGTTGCTGTTGTTTTTTTTTTTTTGCGATGTAATGTCGCTTGAAGGAACCAACTGTAAAGCAGTTGTATCGTACCAAAGCCACTGTAGGCATGTATGATGCAATGCTGGCATTGTTTCTTGTTTCATTATTTATCTACATTATGCAGTGTATGTGTACAGAGCCAGTCAGGAAGGAGATGCTGGACTAATGCCTAATTAGTGTGGCGTCCGTGGTCCAGTGGTAGAGCGTCGGCTTTGGAATCGAACGGTCCCGGGTTCGATACTCGGTCAGGCCACGTATGTAGTGTCAGTGAGCGAGGCACCTCACACACATTGCTTAGTACTGGTTAACCACTTAGGTCGGCTAAGCCTGCCTAGGAAAACATGTCTAGGTTCCCGCAAGGGGTTTGACATTAATGGAACATACAACATACAATTAGGATCACGATCAATTTGATTGACTATTTTCCTGGCTGAACCGAAGATCTATAGTTAATACAAACTTATTTTAGCTCGATTGCGAAACAAGTTCTTCCAACTTATATTGATCACTCTCGAGAGCTCATTCCCGATGGAATCCATCGCCACGTGGGAAGGGAGAGAGAAGAGGCGACGTGGAATTTAAATGCCCCACCTAAGGGCACAATCGTAACGGCTCCAGTGGTTCTCGAACTCCGGGCCTTTCGCACCCGAAGCGAACGCCCTACCACTGCGCTATCACGACTTTCACTAAGTGTATCACACCGAAGATGTATGGGAAGCCTCTACCTGAAGTTGATTTATTTATTATACGGTATATACATGCATATTTACCATTATTTAATTTATGTTACAGAGATCACTGAAGGGGATATCAGATATTGTTACGACTCCAATATGTCCAGGTTAGTATAACGCATAACTTCACTGAACTTGTCAAACGTTCCAGGTTAGTATAACGCATAACTTCAGTGAACGTGTCAAACGTTCCTGGTTGGTATACTGCATAACTACACTGAACTTGTCAAACGTTCCAGGTTAGTATAACGCATAACTACACTGAACTTGTCAAACGTTCCAGGTTGGTATAACGCATAACTACACTGAACTTGTCAAACGTTCCAGGTTGGTATACTGCATAACTTCACTGAACTAGTCAAACGTTCCAGGTTAGTATAACGCATAACTTCAGTGAACTTGTCAAACGTTCCAGGTTGGTATAACGCATAACTTCACGGAACTTGTCAAACGTTCCAGGTTGGTATACTGCATAACTTCACTGAACTTGTCAAACGTTCCAGGTTGGTATAACGCAGAGCCTCACTGAACTTGTCAAACGTTCCAGGTTGTGCAGCGCTTCACTGAACTTGTCAAACGTTCCCGATTGTCTAGCGCTTCACTGAACTTGTAAAACGTTCTAGATTGGTATAATGCAGAACATCACTAAATGTGTCATGTATAACAAAATAAATTCATATTAAAATATATAAACGAAATGAAAGAAAATGGTGAATTCTATTATTTGTCTGTTGTCCAGTATCAATAGTAAAGCAGTCTAGAGTGTTATTATAAATTTAATAATATAACTCAGTCAGGCGCGTAGCTAGGCCTAAATATGGAGTACGCTCCATTCTAGGGGGATAATCCTTTCCGCTGTATGGTCTCAGGTGACTAATGCATAATATGGACATAAGATACGATCAATATATGTTGGCATTTCGATCGTTTCTTGTGAATGACCAGTGTCTGTGTCCCCCTTACGATCCAGTTTTTAATGCATTTTTCGCATTTATATAAATTTCATTTTCAGCTGTCAAAATAAATCTTATGCACGTGCGTACATGCGTAAGCCTAGCTACGCGCCTGTCAGTTGGCACGCTGGCCTCCCCATAGCTTATCGTAATGCTATTATACAAATCAAAATGCATTTTTTTAAAACTGTATTTATTTTACAACAAAATGCATTCGTGTTATAGACCTGGTGGCGTACAGGCTCACACTGAGACCAATCCTGGACAAGGTGATAGGAAGCACACAGACAGTAACTCGCATAACAATTGACCGAGATAAGATCTTCAAACAGGCTATATCATTCTACAAGAGTTCAAGGTCAAACACACACATGCACTTGATGATTACGTTCCAAACTGACGGCGTGGACGAGGACGCCCTAGATGGTGGAGGTAATATAATACGAATACGTACACCATCATTTAAGAACACAGTTTGTTCGTCGGTTATACGCAATTTAAAGTATGTGGCACATACCCATGCAACCTCATGTTTTTGTACATAGTAACATTTTATCAGTTCTATCAGGCCCGTCGCTGGGCATGCGCACGTACACACGTGCGTATCAATGGTCTTAGAAAATGAAAACAAAAAGAAAACTCCAAAAATACAATAAAACCCCAGCGGGGGGGGGGTAGTAGGGATACATAGGCGCCGTGATGTGTGGAGTGGTGAATAATTGAGCCCGTTGCAAATATGGGCATCTCGAAATTTAGTTTGTGCTATTTTACGTGCTTGTTTAATTGATAAGGGCGATAGATCATGTATATTGGTTTAAAACAGTATTTATTCCAATAAATTTACATGTATAGCACAACAAATGTTACAAATTACATAAATTGTGATAGATTTTTCAGAAATCAGAATCATGTATAATATACATCTAGCCGTAATTTATACCTTTATAGCGATTGTCTGTCATAAGAACTTTAGTTCTGCAATTGTATGTTACAAAATGCATTGAAATGCAGGAAATTGCTTCCTCATTTCAAAATATCTCCGGTGGGCATGCCCCCGGACCCCCTAGCGTACTCGCTCGCTATGCTCATTCCACAAACAAGCATATTTGACCGTGCGTATCATCAAAATAGCTCCAGCGACGGCGCTGTCTATGACTACTAAAACCATAGGCAGCCGATTGCATAGATACGCCCTGTGATATATATACATGTACGCTCTCAGCCTCGTCTTACGCGCCGTAGTACACCTGCTGCCTGCCTGTCTGATTATATATTTTTCAAGTACATAAAGAATGTCTTGGGTTGGATTTCTGTACAGACCAGCCTGTCTAGGAATGACATGTTGAACCTTATTATGACATTAAATATACAGTCTACATCCGTTATGTCGAATTCCGTCGGACCGAACTAAATTCTTCGACATAACCGAAGTTTGACTTAACGAAATTCTATATAAACGGCGCCAGTTATATGTAAAATGATAGTGTCTGAAACGGGACTTTGATCCGACGTCGAGATAACCGGGGAATTCGACATAACCGACTTTGACATAGCGGATGTAGCCTGTACTACGTTTATGTGTAGTTGTATTGTTTTTGATTGCATTTTGTTCATACAGGGGTAAGACGAGAGTTCTATAGCACATTTTTCAAAGAATGTTTGAATGATGCAAACATGTTTGTGGGCGCCAAAAGAAGACAAATGCCGTCGAACGACATGACAATGGTGCATGATGGATACTTCGAGGCTCTAGGAAGGGCCATTGTGGCTTCCATATTGAACGGGGATTGTGGTTTCCCTTATTTGGCCCCTGTTGTCTTTTATTACCTTATTGACGAGGATCCGATTCCATATTTGTCTCTAGATGATGTACCAGACGCAGAAATCAAAATACTGGCAGAAAAGGTTTGTTATTAATAACAGGGAACTGCTAGAAACATATTGAAATGCCTTCTTTTTTGCTATCGAAACATAAAAGTAAAAGTAGTTAGTTTAAACTTTATTTATTTTACAACGATTGCGAAGCAAGTTTTAACAACTTATATTAATCACTCTTGTTGGCGCAGGATGAAAGCGTAAATGGGGTCATTCGTGTGTGGGGGGGGGGAACCTGAGTCCCCGGAGAAAACCCACCTGTCCGATCTGGCGACTACCGTACCATCTCACATACTTCCGGGTTCGATCCGGGTTGCATTGGTGAGAAGCTAGTGTAGCGGTTAATGTATCGGATATTGGTGAGAAGCGAGCTCGTTAACAACTGCACTAATCGGACAACCAAAAGTAGTTAATTGATTTAATATCATAAATACGCTGGATTATTTTAGATTAACGTGTAACCTACAAACAGGGCAGACATGTTCATTTTCTATTTAAATGTACCAAGTAGTCATTGTGCATTAGTGACAATGCCTCTTAAATAGTTGTATTTTTGTTTCATTTGGGGGAGGGGTAAAGTTGCACCAACACCTCATGTCACATGACTACTATCCAGCTAGTATTGGTGGATGAAGACCCCGGGTTACGGTTCGACTATCCAGCTAGTATTGGTGGATGAAGACCCCGGGTTACGGTTCGACTATCCAGCTAGTATTGGTTGATGAAGGACCCGGGTTACGGTTCGACTATCCAGCTAGTATTGGTGAATGAACACCCCGGGTTACGGTTCGACTATCCAGCTAGTATTGGTGGATGAACACCCCGGGTTACGGTTCGACTATCCAGCTAGTATTGGTGGATGAAGGACCCGGGTTACGGTTCGACTATCCAGCTAGTATTGGTGGATGAAGGACCCGGGTTACAGTTCGACTATCCAGCTAGTATTGGTGGATGAAGGACCCGGGTTACGGTTCGACTATCCAGCTAGTATTGGTGGATGAAGGGCCCGGGTTACGTACGGTTCGACTATCCAGCTAGTATTGGTGGATGAAGACCCCTGGTTACGGTTCGACTATCCAGCTAGTATTGGTGGATGAAGACCCCGGGTTACGGTTCGAGCAGTATTACAGACACGGACTGGCACCCGGGTAGAACCACCGACCTTTTGCAATTCAGCCGGATAGCTTCGTCACTTGAAAGAATTTGACGCTCGCGTGGACCGGAATGCAACATACAGCTGTGCGGTGCAAGTAATGTGACGTCAACGAACTGATCCTCGGAGGCTCCTGGTCATCCTTCTGCATATATATATATGTATATATATGTACATACGTTCAATGAGAGACATCGGTCAGTTACTGCCCATGCATACTCCTTAAAAGTAGATAGGTCCTATTAAGTGTTTTCCTCTGTTTTATCGGTGTGTCCTTTGCACAACATCCCAGCAATTTTCCTGCGTGTTTACGTTTATTTATCAACGCTACCGGTTGCCCATATGAGCGACGCCTCCTGAATAGATTAGTCATGAACTTACCCAGAAATTGTATTCCACTATCGCTTTATATGATTATTAAAGTATTATATCTCAACAGATCTCCTACAGCGTATGTAATGGGTACGTATTTGTAAACCAATGCTATTAGTTAATTAACACGATTTTTATAAAATCATAATTATCATACCGCAACGTCTGGTTAGGGAACAACAGTAAAAACAAAGGATTCTAACTGAAAGGACCTATTCACATTTTGGAATAAATCAGACTTTATCTGTCAAGGGAGGTAATAAAAAATTATAGATTTCTTGTTCTTGACTCTGATTAATTATAATTCTTAATTACGTGGGTAGTTTCATATCAGCATAGGTATCGACCCGACGTAACTTGATATCAGCCTGAGATCGATACCGAGGCTGATATGAAACTAGCCACATAATGATTACTTTGATATGAATTTGAACATTTAATAATCGAAAACATGCTCTCCGTTATCCATTTATCAGGAATAAATCACAATTACTGAATTAGACACACGAAAACGATTGAAATATTACCACGACACTACAAGCATATGTTATCTGTCAAACTTGACACACCGATACGCTGCTACGGGAAGTAAGCGAACTAGTACCGAGTGTGTATGCGTTTTTCTCTCAGGAACTAGTTATGATACGGCTTTTTCTGCATGGTTTGATACGGGCTCGTGACCGTACCAATCCAGCAAATGTAATATCAGAATGGAAAGCACAGCGTATCAACCTGGGTGGTAGACAGTATTGTTGTAGGCAAATAACGGCAACAATAGGTTAACATTCGTATCTAAGTAATAGTAGAACAAGTATGCATATGATTATATTTCCCTTACAAGTTACTGGCAGCTGAGACAAATGATGACGTCTTAGCGGTCGTTAGCAGCAGCGAAGCATCTGTAATTGATCATATTGGTTGGCCGTCGGGTCAAGCATTCACGGTACGCCTTTACCATTTGCTTTGATCATATTGGTTGGCCGTCGGGTCAAGCATTCACGGTACGCCTTTACCATTTACTTTCTTTGATCATATTGGTTGGCCGTCGGGTCAAGCATTCACGGTACGCCTTTACCATTTACTTTCTTTGATCATATTGGTTGGCCGTCGGGTCAAGCACTCACGGTACGCCTTTACCATTTACTTTCTTTGATCATACTGGTTGGCCGTCGGGTCAAGCACTCACGGTACGCCTTTACCATTTACTTTCTTTGATCATATTGGTTGGCCGTCTGGTCAAGCACTCACGGTTCGCCTTTACCATTTGCTTTCTTTGATCATATTGGTTGGCCGTCTGGTCAAGCACTCACGGTACGCCTTTACCATTTGCTTTATTTAAAAATATTTGTATTTATTTAAGAGAATGATGAACAGAATTATTACTCCATCATATAAGTACAGAACACATATAATTGTGCCGGTAACGCCGCTAGATTAATAGGTTAATACAAGTGTCCATAAATTAATATAAAAACTAAATAAAGAATATAGGGTAAGCGTTGGACATCATCCATCATTATAGTTATGGTCCTTGTGGTCTTTAGAGCTGTTGTTATCAATTTATTGATATTCTAGAAGGTTATTTTATTATTTTATTATTTTAAAATAGAGCATTTAAACATGTTCGGTATTCAAAACACCAGATACCAAAAGCATACATAGCAAGTGCAAATACAGTTACACGAGAGAAAGGTGAAACAAAATATAATCTGTAATCGTTTAGTTTAAGCATAATTTATTGCTTTCAAACAACATACATATACACAAACTGCACACTATTTATACAACAAATGAAATGTAATGAATAGTATATGAGTGAAACTATTATAATTTATAAGCAGCAAATGGTTACGGTGACATGTTTTACCAACATTAGTGACGACTCTCACCTTATATCAAGAAGATGTAACAGAATAAGCAGACTTTTCTATGAATCTTAAGAAGTAGCGTGCATAGTTTTTGGAATATAAAAATCAAATTATTTATTTATATCCATGTAAAAAAATTGCAAAGAAAATATAGAAAGACAACAAATAAAATATATAATCTGTAATATTTACATAATTACATCACAATAATAAGAAAGCCACATTTGTGTATATTTTTACGTTTATTTATGGTCGCTACCGGTTGCTCGATGTGCGTCCTCCCGAAGCTGTTTGTCATTTTAGAATTTTTGAGGATAGTGCAGTGATAGAGAGAGAGAGAGAGAGAGAGAGAAAGGGAGAGAGAAAGGGAGAGAGAAAGGGAGAGAAACCCATTCCAGAGTCTCATTTGGTTCTTTTATTGGCACGGTGTAAAGCACCAACACAAGACATCGGATTAAAGTTTCATCCGAAAGACAATGATGCGAGTTATTTTAGTATTGTATAGCAGAGAATCGAACCTACAGTCCTAGTCTCGAGGTTATAAAACTTTCCTCCTATCTCAAACTCAGTCTCAAGCTTCTGATTGGTTCAGCTGGCAGTAAAACCCAGAATCAACCAATCAAATCAGTTGAACTTGAGTTTGATATCTGAGAAAAGTGTTATTACCTCGGGCACTGGGTTCCAAGTCCAGCGTGCTAACCACTGGACCACAGTCCGCTACACATGTAATGTAATAAAAATTACAGACGGATCTGTAGTCCAGTGGTAACACGCTGGACTGGTAATCCAGGGATCGCAGGTGCGATCCCCCGTCTGACCCTAATAAAATTAACAGTCTTTCAGATGGGACATTAAACCGAGGTCTCGTGTCGGTACTGTACACCGTGCACGTAAAAGAACTAGAGGAGACTCTGGAATGGGTCTCTGTCTGTATCATTACACTATCCTCCAAAAATCTAAAATGACTAATCTCTTCAGGAGGCGTCGCTCATATGGGCAACCGGTAGCGACGATAAATAAACGTAAAACAAACACAATACATGTACACGTATCATCACGTAGATGAAGACAAGAGATGCCCTTGTACAACAGCTTGTTAGATGGAGCATCCTCGACAAAAGGAAGACCTCTTTGGATCAGTTGAAACAAGGTCTAAATCACATGGGATTTCTCGAAGCTACGAAGAAGAACGCATTGATGGTACCGCTATTGGTGTATTCCACAAACTACAAGGTGACGGCCGAGTATGTACGAAATAAAGTCAAGTCACGGGTAGATGCTCTCCAGTGCAACGATGAATCACAAAGGTCAAACAAGAAATTTATGCTGGAATTCATGAAAGATATGACAGGTAGGTTTTGGCGTTCTTTTCTTATTTTTTTATAATACTATACATGTTTTAATTTAGTTGTTGTCTTAAAGAGTGTTGCTCGTTGGACTATATAAATTTATTGAGTGATCTGACAGTTATATATAATTTATTGAGTGATCTGACAGTTATATATGATTTATTGAGTGAACTGACAGTGTATATAATTTATTGAGTAATCTGACAGTTATATATAATTTATTGAGTGATCTGACAGTTATATATGATTTATTGAGTGATCTGACAGTATATATAATTTATTGAGTGAACTGACAGTATATATAATTTATTGAGTGATCTGACAGTATATATAATTTATTGAGTGATATGACAGAATATATTTTATTGAGTGATCTGACAGTTATATATAATTTATTGAGTGATCTGACAGTTATATATGATTTATTGAGTGATCTGACAGTATATATAATTTATTGAGTGATCTGACAGTATGTATAATTTATTGAGTGATCTGACAGTTATATATAATTTATTGAGTGATCTGACAGTTATATATAATTTATTGAGTGATCAGACAGTTATATATGATTTATTGAGTGAACTGACAGTGTATATAATTTATTGAGTAATCGAACAGTTATATATAATTTATTGAGTGAACTGACAGTATATATGATTTATTGAGTGAACTGACAGTATGTATAATTTATTGATTGATCTGACAGTATATATAATTTATTGAGTGATCTGACAGTTATATATAATTTATTGGGTGATCTGACAGTTATATATGATTTATTGAGTGATCTGACAGTTATATATGATTTATTGAGTGAACTGACCGTGTATATAATTTATTGGGTGATCTGACAGTTATATATGATTTATTGAGTGATCTGACAGTATATATAATTTATTGGGTGATCTGACAGTTATATATGATTTATTGAGTGATCTGACAGTTATATATGATTTATTGAGTGAACTGACAGTGTATATAATTTATTGAGTGAACTGACAGTATATATGATTTATTGAGTGATCTGACAGTGTATATGATTTATTGGGTGATCTGACAGTTATATATACTGTATTGAGTGATCTGACAGTTATATATGATTTATTGAGTGAACTGACAGTTATATATAATTTATTGAGTGATCTGACAGTATATATAATTTATTGAGTGATCTGACAGTTATATATAATTTATTGAGTGATCTGACAGTTATATATGATTTATTGAGTGAACTGACAGTGTATATAATTTATTGAGTGAACTGACAGTATATATGATTTATTGAGTGATCTGACAGTGTATATGATTTATTGGGTGATCTGACAGTATATATAATTTATTGAGTGATCTGACAGTATATATTTTATTGAGTGAACTGACAGTTATATATGATTTATTGAGTGATCTGACAGTATATATAATTTATTGAGTGATCTGACAGTATATATAATTTATTGAGTGATCTGACAGTATATATAATTTATTGAGTGATCTGACAGTTATATATAATTTATCGAGTGATCTGACAGTTATATATAATGTATTGAGTGATCTGACAGTTATATATGATTTATTGAGTGAACTGACAGTTATATATAATTTATTGAGTGATCTGACAGTTATATATGATTTATTGAGTGAACTGACAGTGTATATAATTTATTGAGTAATCTGACAGTATATATAATTTATTGAGTGATCTGACAGTATATATAATTTATTGAGTGATCTGACAGTATATATAATTTATTGAGAGATCTGACAGTTATATATAATTTACTGAGTGATCTGACAGTTATATATGATTTATTGAGTGATTTGACAGTTATATATAATTTATTGAGTGATCTGACAGTTATATATAATTTATTGAGATCTGACAGTTATATATAATTTATTGAGTGATCTGACAGTATATATGATTTATTTTTGTGTATCCATGTGTCGGAACATACATTGTCAATTGAATGATATGACATGTTGCAAAGACATTATTTTATTGACAATGGCTGTCCGATTAGCGCAATGGTTAGCACGCTCACTTCTCATCAATGCAACCTGGGTTCGAACCTCGGACCGGGAAGTATGTGAGATGGGTGGTCGCCAGATCGGCCAGGTAGGTTTCCTCCCACACGAATGACCGCATATACGCTTTCATCCTCGCCAACGAGAGTGATTACTATAAGTTGTTAGAACTTGCTTCGCAATCGTTGTAAAATAAATAAAGTTTAAACTTTAAAATAATTGTAATAGTATATTTCAGACGAAACTGCTGAGGCACTATTCCAGTTTATCACTGGTACCGCTGACCCCCCGGTGGAGGAGGAACCCATCCACGTGGAGTTTAACACATTCAACAAAACACGGAAGTTTCCAGAGGCAAACACATGCAGCTCGAAACTCTGGATCCCACTGGGCAACAAGAACTTCGATGAATTCAGAGAATCTATGAAATGTGCTCTGGAAAATGCTAAGCAGGGGTTTGGAAATGCTTGAACATTGAAAGCTATTCAGTATAAAGGCATACCCAACAACTGGACTTTGTTATATCTGGGGCATAACAATTATGCGTTAATATGAGTTTTAATTAAATGACATATATTAAAGGAATTAGAGACAGACTTTTTGCCCATTTAAGCATTTTGTTATACATGTACATGTAATTTGATTTTTTTTTAAAAAGTCATGTGACCTCCATAATTTAAATTTATCCGGTTATGTTTTCTTTTTCTGCAGTGTGATTTTCAGGTTCGATCCCCCGTCTGACCCTAATAAAATTAACAGTCTCTCAGATGGGACTTTAAACCGAGGTCTCGTGTTGGTGCTGTACACCGTGCACTTAAAAGAACCAGAGGAGACTCTGGAATGTGTCTCTGTCTGTATCATTGCACTATCCTCCAAAAATCTAAAATGTCTAATCTCTTCAGGAGACGTCGTTCATATGGGCAATCGGTAGCGACGATAAATAAACGTAAAACACATACACACACGAGCGCAATTTTCAGACACATTTTATGTTTTAAGTGAGTTTTTAACATTAACATGAATCTTTAGTTAGTTTGTTTTAACTCTGCAGCAAGGATTGAAATGGGGACCTCTCGGTGGAGAGTAATCCCTCATGTTCGTTGGACAAGAACAGATACTATATTGAACTAGGAAGCACCACACATTGTATATAAGTAGTTTTATACACATTTATTTTAGCTCGATTGCGAAACAAGTTCTTACAACATTAGTTTAATCGCTCTCGAGACCTCATTCCTGATGGAGAATTCATTGTCACAAGGGAGAGAGAAGAGGCAATGTGGAATTTCAGTACATTGCCTAAGGGCACACTCGTAACGGCTACAGCTGGACATGAACTCCGGGCCTCTCACGTCTGAAGCGAACGAAGCTCTCGCGACTTCCACATGTATATACATGTAACTACATATATCCATAAGTCGCCGTAGATCTCAAGATTATTTGGCTTGTACCGATAGTTTGTTAATGCTAAATAAAAGATTTGTATTTAAAAATGTATTGCTATATATTAACGAGGTAAATTCTGTTAAAAAAAACAAAACTATGTCTATATGGGACATTCTTTACACGTGTATTTGAATACATGGGCGATTATACGTTTTCAATATTTGAAGGTCAACTTTGGGACATGATTCTGAATATTGATGGGAATATACAAATTTAAAACTGCACACTAGTCTCCCGTACCCCAGTGCTCCTACCCTCTCCCACACCATCTGCTCCTGCCATCTCCCACACACCATTGCTACCTCATCACCCACTCGTAGCATGCATGTTGCATAGTGTTTTCAAGGGCATCATTTTTTAACCGTTAAATTGGTCACATGTTGACGAGATGGTACTACTGCCCTCAACACGCCAACCTGACGTCATCACATCAATCCCTCGCTGGTGGCTTACAACTTTACTCTGCAACTCAATCCGTTGCTGTTGCTGTGCATGCCCCATGGAAATCCCCAAGGGTTCATTATTAGGAACATACCATACTGTGCTAGGTCCATGCCCCGAGGCAACCCCCAAGGGTTCATTATTACCATACTGTGCTAGTGTCACAGAATGACACGAGGGCCAGATTATCTCAGGGTCACGGATACCAGGATCAAGTGTATGCATAAAGACTAAGTAGATTTACAATTTTTAATACACATCAAACAACACTTGCAACACAGACAATGGATGGTAAGAGACGTATGTTTGTCCGTAGTTTGGCTCTTCACAGATGATTGCTTCACTTCCGGTATAGAGCCCGGTCTTCGGCTGGCAATGCCGTTAATTTATATCACAGTTCCGAGATTTAACTATCTCTGCCATTCCACACTCGGCTTTAATTTTAGGCTATAATACACCTTTTTAAACATTGGCACGTATGGCCATCAGTGCTATAATGCACACATTAAAAGCTTGGCAAGTATTGCCGTCACAGTGCTATTATGCACACTTTAAAGATTTACAATACACAAGATCACTAACTCCCTGCGTCCTAAGGACCCTGTCCACTGACGGCGGACTCGATGCTGTACAGCTACCGCTAACTGCTGACACTCTCCAGTATATGGACGTCACCAGCTCACGCCGGCAAACTATCCCAGTCGGCTCGTGCCCCAGCTTGTTATCTTGATCGTTCCGAACAGGATCTACGCCCCTGAGCTACACCTCTCACGGCTCCTGGTTCAGGCATGAAGCGACTACAACAATAACAAATATAAAACCCTTGTGCTACGTCAATCTACTCGGCTCTTCTTACCACCTTATATTATAGCATTGTGGTACAACAACAAGACAATAGTTACCATAATGCTTAGACATAGATACACACACGTCTATGTAGAATCAATACATATGGTGACCTTCACGGTCTAAATATACAACGACTCCGGACCCATCATGACCTCATATGGTATATCTATATATATATATATTCAAACTTAGAACCATTCGATAACCTATGACTCCGCTCCTGCAATTTGAGCGTACATGACACCCCTTTCAATAACAGCTGATCACCACACTGCCCCAGCCATATATTCAACACTGGATTCAACAGTAGTTATTAGTTAATTATTATGCATGTAATGAACAGTAGATATCCATCGTCGTAAATCACTAGAACCACATTTAATAACGATTTACTACAACATGTTTCTGGTAACGTCTCGGACAGTTGCTTTAGACGACGTTCAGATAAAATAACCTAATGACAACTACGAACAATATAATATATATTTACATACCCAAATCTGTCGCATGTACAATTCCACAACAGTCAAGTGTGATGTTCCGAAAGCAATGTCCGTGCACATTACGGGACCGAATTTATATAGAGCCTTCACCTGAGTATACGCACGCTTTGTCCATGCATTTTATCAGCCGATATGAAACATACCATATTGACTGCGCGTTCTTATCAGGCCCTGGAGGTTAATTTCACTGATAAAGGGAACAGTGATTTGAAAAGAATAAACCCAAATCTGCTAATACTAGTCGGATTTATATCAAATAAACGGGAATTTCCCTTATAAGTGATATATAATAATACACCACTGTCCTTTATCTGGTATAGATACATTCGTCCCAATTTATGATAAAATCACTGAATAAATGTTTCAATGGTACGGCAAAATGCTCTGAAATCCATTGATAAAGAGGCCCAGTTTAAACTAACACATTAGTTAAAATGGTCACTTTCATTTTGTTACAGCTAGGTCCATGCATCCATGCCCCATGGAAATCCACACGGGTATGTCATTAGGAATGCAAGCCAGTGTATTGCATCCATGCCCCATGGAAATCCACAAGGGTATGTCATTAGGAATGCAAGCCAGTGTATTGCATCCATGCCCCATGGAAATCCACAAGGGTACATCATTAGGAATGCAAGCCTGTGTATTGCATCCATGCCCCATGGAAATCCACAAGGGTACATCATTAGGAACGCAAGCCACTGTATCGCATCCATGCCCCATGGAAATCCACAAGGGTATGTCATTAGGAATGTCAGCCACTGTATCGCATCCATGCCCCATGGAAATCCACAAGGGTATGTCATTAGGAACTCAAGCCACTGTATCGCATCCATGCCCCATGGAAATCCACAAGGGTATGTCATTAGGAATGCAAGCCACTGTATCGCTAG
>CM026397.1:32894233-33050555 GCA_014843695.1 Archivesica marissinica | reverse complement strand
TTAAAAATTTATTATGTCTAGGGATGGCACTATGGGGGCATGTCAAACATGTGCATGTGTATAAATGCCCCATATTCAATAAAAGTTGCCCCATACTGCCACCCACCTCGGTAAAATGCCCCATATTCAATAAAAGTTGCCCCATAGTGCCATCCTATACTACTGTCATCATACTATCACCATGCAAAGTGGCTAAATTCTAGAATTAAACGAGCAATTATTCTTATAGTGACTCTCACTATCTGCAAATGTAGCCAGATTAACGCAACAAATATAGAACTGAATAAAATATAGTTTCAAATGTCATTAATGATTACAATGCCACCTAGCTAAATACTCACCGCAAGTAGTCCACCACTTCCTTTCACCATAGAACACGCACCAGACTTAACACCCAGTTGACTGCTCATTATTGGTGCTTATTTAAGACTGTTAGTTATGCGAATTACAACGGTAGATCTAAATACAAATATTCTACTATTATGTTCAATTTAAATTTCAAGCTAACAGGTTGAAAATATACAATTATTCCATTGGGATCAACGCCAACAATTCACTATTGAGACTCATAAATAAATATATACGAAAACTGCATTTGTACTTCCTCTTATGAATCTCTTTAACAAACATTGAACGAATCGTATAACAGACGTGGTATATAATAAAACACAAAGTGCAGTTGTTATTCGATATTTAATCATTTTGATTTCAAATTTCGAAGTGCACAGGATACTTGATTTGAAGGTTGTTAAGATGGGTAATGCGAATGGTAAAGAGGAAAACCGCAGACAACAAAGAGAATCACAGAGTAAGAACATCATTACATACTACAGAGTAGACGTGTTAGTTTATATAACTTTATTTTAGCTCGATTGCGAAACAAGTTATTTCAACTTATATAAATCACTCTCGAGACCTCATTCCTGATGTAATCCATCGCCACGAGGGAGAGAGAAGAGGCAACGTGGAATTTAAATGCCTTGCCTAAGGACACAATCGTAACGGCTCCAGTAGGGCTCGAACTCTGGACCTTTCGCACCTGAAGCGAACGCGCATCCACTGTGCTATCACGACTACCACAGTAGACGTGTTAGGTAAGAAGGTAAGCAGTACATGTTAGTGCCGAGTAGTTAGGTAGGAAGGTAAGCATTTCATGTTAGTGCCGAGTAGTTAGGTAGGAAGGTAAACATTTCATGCTAGTGCCGAGTAGCTAGGTAGGAAGGTAAGCATTACATGCTAGTGCCGAGTAGCTAGGTAGGAAGGTAAGCATTACATGCTAGTGCCGAGTAGCTAGGTAGGAAGGTAAGCATTACATGCTAGTGCCGAGTAGCTAGGTAGGAAGGTAAGCATTACATGCTAGTGCCGAGTAGCTAGGTAGGAAGGTAAGCATTACATGCTAGTGCCGAGTAGCTAGGTAGGAAGGTAAGCATTACATGCTAGTGCCGAGTAGCTAGGTAGGAAGGTAAGCATTACATGCTAGTGCCGAGTAGCTAGGTAGGAAGGTAAGCATTACATGCTAGTGCCGAGTAGCTAGGTAGGAAGGTAAGCATTACATGCTAGTGCCGAGTAGCTAGGTAGGAAGGTAAGCATGTCTGTAGAATTGCATACTATTGCGACATGTTGGGTAACATTTCTTACTAAATATTTGAACAGGCCCACGATGTGATCCAATGAAAAGATATTGTCGCGGTATTCTGTGTGTCGTATTGTCGCGGTATTCTGTGTGTCGTATTGTCGCTGTATTATGTGTGTCGTATAGTCGCGGTATTATGTGTGCCATATTGTCGCGGTATTCTGTGTGTCGTATTGTCGCGGTATTCTGTGTGTCGTATTGTCACAGTATGCCGATCACGTATGTAAAATGTTCATACTAATGCCGAATTGGAGTTACTGAATCTAAATTTTGATGAAAATCTGATATAACATTTAACCAGTGGACCGATGCCTGATTGCAGGTGTTACTGATATATCAATGGTCTTAGATGACATCAGAAGACTCCAGACCAAACCTAAGAACGTTCTCATTGTTGAACGATCCGACATTTTGGGGTCCGCATTGCCGTATCTCAAAGCCCGCGGGTGCGAGTACATTCCGCTTGAAGTCATAATGATGATGGAAGGAATAAAGGAGCAATCAACAGATCTCGGTACACTTTTTATTATTTCTATATCTATGAACGGTTGTTGATGCGGTCCTCCTATAAGTATATATATATTGAACGTTAGAAACAAGTAATTCCGCAATGAATGACTTGTCATACTTGTTGTCCATTGTAATAATATTTATTAAAAAGCATTGACCAAATTATTACATCATTATAATGCTATCTGGATCAGTCTCACTAAATATATTGGTAGTTCCATAAATGGTTCTGAATGAATAATGTCAGTGTCATATGCGTGAAGAGACTATATAATAGTATGGAAATTACACTATTGTCATATATATTTTAAATAATAACATTACCATGAAAAATTCACCAACATGTTGAATTTTGATGCTACTTAATTTCTGTGTAGTATTGCAATTTCTAAATGTGATGGTAAGGGATTCGAATAAGTTACTATGTAACTTTTCCCCAATCCTAACTGCAACTATTCCTATGTTATGTACCATTCTTGAATAAAATATCGTTTAACCCATTCAACACCAAGTAACTGACATGGACTGGTCCATGATATTGTTAGACCAATAAATGAATCAGAAGATTACATTTGGACCAGTTCATTTATCAAAATGGGTAATTTTGTCTAAAAATAGTAATATTACTGGCAAAAAGTGCAGATCCTGATGAGATGGCTCGTCACGAGCTGGCTCATCTGGATCTACACTTTTTGTAAGCCTATTTAGAGGTATGTGGTGTTGAAAGGGTTAAACTAAATGTGATGGTAATTTGCATTTAAAATTGAATGCGCCAGAAGACCTGTGTCTACAACAGGGAATGAATATAGATGCATTGACATTTTATACGAATAAATGACATGCATGTTCTCATTCCACTATTCATGCCACAACATATCTATGGACTGTACACATAGCCATTCATCATATTTACTACTAGTAGTTTACATGTAACTGTCATATCCAGGATGTCATTAAAGGTCTCATTCACCTTTTCTACTCTACTAGACAATTCCATATATATCATCATATTCCATAACATATTATATATAGAACAGAACAGAACTGAAATTTTATTAAGACTTGTACATGGTACATCGTCAAATACATATATACAAATATATATGATGTAAATATATACAACAATTTTATCGTGGTCATGTGGCATATAGAATCTGATAATAATAAGAAAATGCATCTAATTATGAGAATGAACAATAATTAGTGCTGATATTGGATTTATGTCATATTATTTAAGAGTGTTATTTTAATGTCAACTGCTTTACTATAGAATAAAGCTAAATTATATAGGATATTTCTTTTATTAGATTGCAACAATTCAATAAACTTTTGCATATTTGGTCTAACAACATAATATTTCTTTATGTAAAGTTTTCTCAAATCTGAATAGCACGGGCAAACAAGTATAACATGATATTCGTCTTCATACAGTACACATAGGACGGGGGCTGCTATTCCATATTAAGACAAGTTCTCTACTTGGTGTTACGCGCATTTTCCAGTCCATGTTAGCTGTTTCAAAATATACTACAGTTCTATTGTCAGAACGTATACGTATCTATTACATATCATATGGAATGTGTCTAATGACTGCTACTCAGGAACACACTTTCATATGCACACATGTTCATACCTATACCTACATATCTGATAGCAAGCTATTTGAATAATAGTATTAATAATGATTATTGTTGCATGAGACATACATTCTCTCCTCTCTTATCCTCCTATCACCATTTTCTCATTTCCCTTCTTTTTTCTCTCACTCACTCACTCACTCACTCACTCACTCACTACTCACTCACTCACTCACTCACTCACTCACTCACTCACTCACTCACTCACTCACTCACTCACTCACTCACTCACTCTCTCACTCACTCACTCACTCACTCATTCACTCACTCACTCACTCACTCACGCACGCACGCACGCACGCACGCACGCACGCACGCACGCACGCACGCACGCACTCACTCACTCACTCACTCACTCACTCTCACCACCACCTCACTCACTCACTCACTCACTCACTCACTCACAATCCATTATATTATGATACTCTTCATTAATGTTTAATATGTATTGTTTTCCTATTCGCATGTATTCATGTTTCGCCTTTCATTCTATGTTATACAACTTTCGGATTCATTTGTCAAACTTTATAAAAACAATTTCAAAAGATCAGCGAAATGCATACAAACTTTGCAGAGGAGAAGCATTATGTCTGTCATTCATTCTAATCCTTTTTCTGTAGTTTAATATGTGTAATGTATGCATTGCTTAAACTGTATAAGATTGGCAAATACAATATGTTTTAATCTTAATACTGCACTAGTATTACCATAGCGATCCCTAAGGAAGATTAAGGGTCCTAAGGAAGATGGAGGTCCCTAAGGAAGATTGAGGGTCCTATGGAAGATCGAGGACCCTAAGGAAGATTAGAGGGCCCTAATGAAGATTGAGGACCCCAAGGAAGATTAGAGGGCCATAAGGAAGATTAGTTCAGAACTAATTATGCCACCCTCTATAAATAAAGAAATATAATATTATCTTTCTCTTACGTGACCATACCGTCACCTTAATAAAATAACAACACAAACACAATTAACATTTCAAATTGTTGTTATTACGTTTCCGTGAGCACTTGCGAGACGCAACATGAAACCAACATGATACATATAAATTATAACATACTATATTTCAAAGACAATATTAATAGAAATCACCACCACTAACGCATCTCTATAATGCCTCTGGTTTATACTGTAACATTGGTTACATGTATATCATTTTCTATTTCTCAGTTTAATATGTTGATCTGTAATACATACACTGTACCAATCATAGGGTTTTGTTAATATTAAGAAAAAGAAAAATTCAACAGTCCGCTTGGTTGGGTCTCGCAAAGCTGAATGACAATACCACGGTAATCCCTGCGCTATAATAATAGCGCGAAAATCATTTACCTGTGACTATCTTACACACAAGAGAAAATAGTTTTCTTTTAATTCGTGAACTCAAACTCAGAAAACTATATATCTAGTCTACGGTATGTCGATTTCGGGACTCCACCACTCCTAACCCCAATAGTGTTTCTCTTGATAAGTCACCATATGTTACAGGTGGACCGACGAGAGAGTTCTTTACGCTGTTCTCTTGATAAGTCACCATATGTTACAGGTGGACCGACGAGAGAGTTCTTTACGCTGTTCTCTTGATAAGTCACCATGTGTTACAGGTGGACCGACGAGAGAGTTCTTTACGCTGTTCTCTTGATAAGTCACCATCTGTTACAGGTGGACCGACGAGAGAGTTCTTTACGCTGTTCTCTTGATAAGTCACCATGTGTTACAGGTGGACCGACGAGAGAGTTCTTTACGCTGTTCTCTTGATAAGTCACCATCTGTTACAGGTGGACCGACGAGAGAGTTCTTTACGCTGTTCTCTTGATAAGTCACCATATGTTACAGGTGGACCGACGAGAGAGTTCTTTACGCTGTTCTCTTGATAAGTCACCATATGTTACAGGTGGACCGACGAGAGAGTTCTTTACGCTGTTCTCTTGATAAGTCACCATATGTTACAGGTGGACCGACGAGAGAGTTCTTTACGCTGTTCTCTTGATAAGTCACCATATGTTACAGGTGGACCGACGAGAGAGTTCTTTACGCTGTTCTCTTGATAAGTCACCATATGTTACAGGTGGACCGACGAGAGAGTTCTTTACGCTGTTCTCTTGATAAGTCACCATATGTTACAGGTGGACCGACGAGAGAGTTCTTTACGCTGTTCTCTTGATAAGTCACCATATGTTACAGGTGGACCGACGAGAGAGTTCTTTACGCTGTTCTCTTGATAAGTCACCATATGTTACAGGTGGACCGACGAGAGAGTTCTTTACGCTGTTCTCTTGATAAGTCACCATATGTTACAGGTGGACCGACGAGAGAGTTCTTTACGCTGTTCTCTTGATAAGTCACCATATGTTACAGGTGGACCGACGAGAGAGTTCTTTACGCTGTTCTCTTGATAAGTCACCATATGTTACAGGTGGACCGACGAGAGAGTTCTTTACGCTGTTCTCTTGATAAGTCACCATATGTTACAGGTGGACCGACGAGAGAGTTCTTTACGCTGTTCTCTTGATAAGTCACCATATGTTACAGGTGGACCGACGAGAGAGTTCTTTACGCTGTTCTCTTGATAAGTCACCATTGTTACAGGTGGACCGACGAGAGAGTTCTTTACGCTGTTCTCTTGATAAGTCACCATATGTTACAGGTGGACCGACGAGAGAGTTCTTTACGCTGTTCTCTTGATGAGTCACCATATGTTACAGGTGGACCGACGAGAGAGTTCTTTACGCTGTTCTCTTGATATGTCACCATATGTTACAGGTGGACCGACGAGAACCCAACCACAGAGTTCTTTACGCTGTTCTCTTGATAAGTCACCATATGTTACAGGTGGACCGACGAGAGAGTTCTTTACGCTGTTCTCTTGATAAGTCACCATATGTTACAGGTGGACCGACGAGAGAGTTCTTTACGCTGTTCTCTTGATAAGTCACCATATGTTACAGGTGGACCGACGAGAGAGTTCTTTACGCTGTTCTCTTGATAAGTCACATATGTTACAGGTGGACCGACGAGAGAGTTCTTTACGCTGTTCTCTTGATGAGTCACCATCTGTTACAGGTGGACCGACGAGAGAGTTCTTTACGCTGTTCTCTTGATAAGTCACCATCTGTTACAGGTGGACCGACGAGAGAGTTCTTTACGCTGTTCTCTTGATAAGTCACCATCTGTTACAGGTGGACCGACGAGAGAGTTCTTTACGCTGTTCTCTTGATAAGTCACCATATGTTACAGGTGGACCGACGAGAGATTTCGTTACACTGTTCTCTTGATAAGTCACCATATGTTACAGGTGGACCGACGAGAGAGTTCTTTACGCTGTTCTCTTGATAAGTCACATATGTTACAGGTGGACCGACGAGAGAGTTCTTTACGCTGTTCTCTTGATGAGTCACCATCTGTTACAGGTGGACCGACGAGAGAGTTATTTACGCTGTTCTCTTGATAAGTCACCATCTGTTACAGGTGGACCGACGAGAGAGTTCTTTTCGCTGTTCTCGTGATATGTCACCATATGTTACAGGTGGGCCGATGAGAGAGTTCTTTACGTTGTTCTCTTGATAAGTCACCATCTGTTACAGGTGGACCGACGAGAGAGTTCTTTACGCTGTTCTCTTGATAAGTCACCATCTGTTACAGGTGGACCGACGAGAGAGTTCTTTACGCTGTTCTCTTGATGAGTCACCATCTGTTACAGGTGGACCGACGAGAGTTATTTACGCTGTTCTCTTGATAAGTCACCATCTGTTACAGGTGGACCGACGAGATAGTTTGTTACGCTGTTCTCTTGATAAGTCACCATCTGTTACAGGTGGACCGACGAGAGAGTTCTTTACGCTGTTCTCTTGATACGTCACCATCTGTTACAGGTGGACCGACGAGAGAGTTCTTTACGCTGTTCTCTTGATACGTCACCATCTGTTACAGGTGGACCGACGAGAGAATTCTTTACGCTGTTCTCTTGATATGTCACCATATGTTACAGGTGGACCGACGAGAGAGTTCTTTACGCTGTTCTCTTGATAAGTCACAATATGTTACAGGTGGACCGACGAGAGAGTTATTTAGGCTGTTCTCTTGATAAGTCACCATCTGTTACAGGTGGACCGACGAGAGAGTTCTTTACGCTGTTCTCTTGATGAGTCACCATCTGTTACAGGTGGATCGACGAGAGAGTTATTTACGCTGTTCTCTTGATAAGTCACCATCTGTTACAGGTGGACCGACGATAGAGTTCTTTACGCTGTTCTCTTGATAAGTCACCATCTGTTACAGGTGGACCGACGAGAGAGTTCTTTACGCTGTTCTTCCAGCAATTACTTCGCAAAAACATCGACATGTTCGAGGGCCAGAATCAAGGACGGAACTTATTCCCCGTCAACAATGACAAAGCTATTGCAGGCGAATTATTCACATCTTTAGGCAAGGCCGTAGTGATATCATTGGTCAGTGGCGGTCCGGGGTTCCCGTACTTGGCCCCGTGTATTGTCAGTTATATCCGAGAGAGAAACTACGAGCAGGAATTGACCATTGGACTTGTGTTCAACATTGTGTTACGTCAGCTCATCAAACGGGTACGATTATAATTAACATAATTATATTGCTGGTTCCTCTCTTTTTTTGGACCTATCAGGCCCGTCGCTGGGCATACGCAAGTACGCACGTGCGTATCATTGGTCTCAGAAAATGAAAACTCCAAAAATGCATTAAAACCGGGGGGGGCGGGGGTACATAGACGCCGTAATGTGTGGGAGTGGTGGAATAATTGAGCCCATTGCAAATATGGTGTATTTCGAAATTTAGTTTGTGCTATTTTACGTACTTGTTTAATTTATAAGAGCGATAGATCATGTATAGTATACATCTAGCCTTACTTTATACCGATTGTCGTAAGAACTTTAGTCCTACAATTGTATGTTACAAAATGCATTGAAATTGCTTCCTCATTTCAAAAAATCTCCCCCCGGACCCCCCCCTAGTGTACTCGCTCGCTATGCTCACTCGACAAGCAAGCATATTTGGCCGTGCGTATCATCAAAATAGCCCCAGCGACGGCCCTGCCTATGGTCATATAGTAAGTAATATATAATAAAGGCAACCAACGAAATTGAAACATGCATGCAGAAACATCGACGAGAAACTAGGTAAAAACGATCAGATCACTAATATGCCCTTGTGGTCCCGACCGGAAGACCTTACCGAACGCCCAGCCAAAACGACAACATTTCATTTCCTGCTGTTCACGATGAAACAATGTGCCATTCTGGTGTTATTTGACCGATCTCGATGAAATAAAAAGTATTTGTTGATAGAATAAGGTCTTCCGGTCGGGACCACAAGGGCATATCAGTGATCTGGTGTCTGGTGCCTGTGTTTGCATACGCAAAGAAGGAATTTACCTTGGTTAAATCTGTAATAAACCATGGCTTAGCGTGTGATGTCAAGCGTGACGTCATTAGACGTCATTTTGGTAGCTTTTTTGGTAGTCATTATTACGTCATTTTGGTAGCTTTGTGACATCATTTACGCACTAAAAATAACACCAGCTATTGTTGCGCTTCTTAGGTGTTAGAATCGAAATAATAGTTGTATTTGTGTTATTTATGTGTTTCAGTTATTTATTGGCGAATAAAACTTGTTTGGATTTATGAGCGCCCCAAGCAACTACTTAGGCCGTGGTTAATTCCTACGCGCCAGAACTCCAAACTATGATAAGATAAGATAAGATAAGAAAATGTTTATTATAGTGACATGTGCATTCAGTTTATGATTACAATATTACAACAAATGTGCATTAGTACAATAGCACCCGGCCCAGTGGGCCTATACGTCACCTTAAACTAATAAAGCAATTATTTACAATGGTTAATATGATATTAAAATATCTATATATATGACATGACAGACACTTTATATATATCAACATATAAATGATGGAATCATAGCTCTAAGCAAATAATACTGTATACACGTGAACGATTATAATGATTACAATTTTCATTCAAATATATGCATGAATAAATTCAATTACCAGAGTATAGTGTACATCTAATATATACATGAATAAATTCAATTACCAGAGTATAGTGTACATCTCGTATGTAAATATGATTTCATGGTAAATTTAGCAGCTTTCCTAGGATACATATTAAGAATAAGATTTAGTTTTTCTAACACAGTTATATTACAGAATTCATCATTTGTTATTAAAGTTCCAAATGTTGCACTTCTGATGTCATTATATAAGTCACAATCTGTTTGTCTATGTTTCATTCGCTAATAAATAACTAAATGACAATGGTTGCTTCTGAAATAATATATTGCATAGTTACGTTGTGGATGTAGGCCTACGTAGTAGCTTTTGATTTATAAATTAACTCACGATAGCATGTTTAGAAATGATAATTAACTCATGATAACGATGTTGCTTTGATGCAACAACAATGCTAAGATATGATGACATACCGTCATGCTAACATGTTGCTATGGTTACAGATCAACAATGCTGAGACCCATGATAATCTCCAAGATGCACTGGACAGCGATACAGAGAGGTTTATAGACAACTGCGGCTGGCCGAGATTCCAAATGATCACGGTATTCTTGCGTAGGCCTACGTTATTTAACTACATCATAATTACCTATATAACAGACAGATCAGACAGACAATTTAGTTTATAATATTGCCATATATCAATATGTAGGCCTACATTTACGTCACAGTATAAGAAGCATAACACATATCAATATCCGGCCGTAATCGACCTATAAGACACTTAATAGTTTAAGCCTACAATTGTGTTTAAAATTCATTTATAAAATAAATTTATTTATAGAATGGATAGCCGTAACACTTTTTTGTCAAATAGTCAAGTTAAAACATCACGTAATTCCAATAAAATAGATTTCTTAGCAATGCATGTTCATATTAACATAAGGCTCTTCTTCTTTTATACATAATACACAACTTGGAGCCGAGTTTAATTTGTATGCCTTTTATTTGCATTCATATAACAGGAACGAAGCAATCATCAACAACTCATTTTGAAAGTATATTCTGTTTCTTGTATAATGTGTCTGGATAATTCCATCTGGCCAAAATAACAAGTTGCATTTGATTGAGATTGTTCGATAACAATTGTCGATTGCACCAGTGCAATGATAAAAAAGAAGCCAACGTTTGGTTGCATCATGTTTGCATCGCAATAAAACATTCACAGCTGCTGAGTGACTAGCCTCTATTACTCACCCCAGCGATCGTGCAAGGTAAGTCACTGTCGAAAGTCGACGTTAAACTGGCCATAGGTTCACAACATTCGTACACGATGCAAGTCCACTATGAGACTCTAACCAGAGTAGAGTAAGAATGCTGCTGTACGGGAACATTTCAGATTAAAGATTTTCAAAGAAGTATAATAGATGACATAGAAAACGCACATCTACATTATATACTAGAGGACATAGAAAACGCACATCTACATTATATACTAGAGGACATAGAAAACGCACACTTCGGATAAGTGTGTTTTTACATGAAAAACAATAACTATATAAATATATAGTTTTAAACATTTTGGAATATTTTTAGTTCAGTTTGTGTTTTGTAATAAAGATGAGATATATCTTTGATGGAATTCTTCGTATTTCATTATCATGTAATAATAATCATATAATGTAGGTGTGCGTTTTCTATGTCCTCTAGTATATAATGTAGATGTGCATTTTCTATGTCATCTATTATAGTATACCATACACTCCCCATAAGTATTATTAATATATTATTATTATATTATTGTTGTTAAAATGTAGTATATTTGCCATCCATTTACTCTTTAATATTTGTCATGTATGCTCATTCAATTCATACACACAGATGGGAAACAGATTACAGTTAACACAGACTTTACTGAAATGGGAACTGATAGGAAAACGTGTTGCTGCATTGGACCAACTGAAGAAGGGGTTAAACATGCTGTCATTCCTGGACCGCACAGCCAACATCCAATATGCCGACAAAGCTCTCCTGCACACCAACACAGAGAAGGCGACTGCTGACTATTTAAAGAAATGTTTGAAAACAGAACTGGAGAAACTCAAGGCATTGAATGAAACGGAAGAAAATGCAAAGAGGTTTACAATAGCATGCATGGAAATGATGACAGGTTGTATAATATCTATATTATGTAAACTTTACACATAACTGATTTAAGTGAAATATTCCAAATTACCTTAAAATATTGTGCTGGGATAACAAATACTTCAGAATAGTATTCCAAAGTTGTTTATAGTTTATACACATTTATTTTAGCTCGATTGCGAAACAAGTTCTTACAACTTATGTTAATCACTCTCGAGACATCATTTCTGATGGAATCCATCGCCATGAAGGAGAGAGAAGAGGCAACGTGGAATTTAAATGCCTTGCCTAAGGGCACAATCGTAACGGCTCCAGCGGGGCTCGAACTCCGGACCTTTCGCACCTGAAGCGAACGCGCATCCACTGCGCTATCACGACTTTCAGAAAAGTTGTTTATTGATTAGGTTACAGGTTCACTTCTGAATGACATTGACCTGTTTTCTTATATCTGCAGATGTTGAAGCCACCCAGTTGTTTCATTTCATAACGGGCATGTCGTCACTTCCGGTTGAAGATATCCTACTTGAAGTGGAATTTAACCGTTCCAATAAATTAGCCGAGCTTCCGGAATCTATCACGTGCATTCAACGATTGCTGATACCGCTTGGCAACAAGTCACCGATTGCTTTGTACTCTGCCTTTCACAAAGCCTTGTCCTTTGGACAGTATGGCTTTGGCGGTAAAGAGGTGTAGCACGGTGCACAGAACTGTAACCAGGTTGCTATAGAAGACTACTTAATCCCATTCAGGCGTTGATCAAGTTGTATATACAATCAACCCTGTGTTAGTGGTCACCTCCATTAAGCAGCCAACCTGTATTAAGCAGCCAGTTTCCAGTTTCCCAAAATGTTGGTTGTATTATACATGTGCCCTCTATTATTAAACAGCCACATGTACTAAGCTGCCACTTTCTGTGATTCTCTTGGCTGACTGCTTAAAGCAAGTTTTGGCTGTATGTGTCAGATAGCAGAAACATATTGTAGACAACTGTATGTCAAAATAAATGCTTCTAGATGACGGTTCATCTGTGTCACTCATATACACGTACTACACACACTATGGTTGAAGCATCTCTGCCTCTCGTTAAGCTGCGCACCCGAACCAATTAAAAGGTCGCCTTCATCACAGATTTCTTTCTATGCTTGAACTATGGAAAGAATGTGTTGGGGCAACATACGACTTAAAAGGTCGCCTTCATCACAGATTTACTTCTATGCTTGAAATATGGAAAGAAGGTGTTGGGGGCAACATAAGACTCATTGGGAGCTTTACATTTTAACAAATTAAACTCATATGCATGACATAATAACACAACACATACTCATGTCATCATTTAGGACTTCATTAGTATAGCCTTTGTCACGGCCTGGTCTGGAGGTTTATAAAACTTTTCTCCAATCTCATTGGTCGAGTCTAAAGCAAATATCAGACGCAACCAATCGTATCCTTTGAACTTTGAGTTTGAGATTTGAGAACAGTTTTATAACCTACATAACCTACATAAGGATAATAATGTAACAGTTAGGACGTGTACAATGTTCTTTAATACACATTTAATTAAACTAGCGATATAGCGAGAGAGAGAGAGAGAGAGGGAGAGAGAGAGAGAGAGGGAGGGAGGGAGGGAGAGAGAGAGAGAGAGGGAGAGAGAGAGATATATAGAGAGGAGAGAGAGAGAGAGAGAGGAGAGAGAGAGAGAGAGAAGAGAGAGACAGAGAGAGAGAGAGAGAGAGAGAGAGAGAGAGCAATTACAGTGTATATTCAGAAATTCAGAAGAGCATGGCTACGACACGCTGCTAAATGTCAATGATGCCATATCCCAAACTATTGAAGAATCATTTTTAAAAATCCTGGATCCGGATCCAACTCACCTCCAACATATAATGGGTTCGTCCTTAACCCGAGGCCTACTTTTCCACCAAATTTCAGGAAAATTCCTCCTTAGTGTTTTGCGAAATCCTTCTAACAGAAACAACAAATAAACGGAGGCAAAACAAAATTTCATTGGTGGAAGTAATATATTCATTGTGCATCAGAATATAATTACATAGAGAACAATGGATGACAATGGATGATCTATCTATGTAAAATGAATGTATCTGATACAAGAAATTAACTAGTGTCAGTGTACGCTAATATGATTTTACATAGTTTTAAAATTAAATAGGCACTACCTATCAATGGGGAAAAGCCAATATCAATTACTGAACTAGACGTGATAGGATGATTATGACTACATCCGAACAAGAGGGATGGGGTGACATCTATGGAATATAGATGGATGGATGGATGGATGGATGGATGGATGGATGGATGGATGGATGGATGGATGGATGGATGGATGGATAGAATGATGACCATGATTGAGATGTTCGTGTAGACTGGATAGTTGAGGCCATCAATATGACTAAGACAAAGCCTCATAGCGAGCTCAAGCAGAGACATAGTCATTTAGAGTAGTTATAGCGTGTATATATAATATGAAATAATCACTACATAACAATGGGGGAAAGGCAATAATAGGTCAGAATCAATTACTAAACAGCAGGCATATTGGAGGAAGATGACTACATCCCCACTAAGGATTGACGACGAGTATACAATACAATACAATACAATACAATAAGTTTATTGCATAAAACAGACACATGTTTATAGCAATTAAACAGTAGAAACAGGCAGTGACATGGAATTTTACAAAAGAGCATAATTATAGGTTATTAGTATTCAAATACATGTATATGATATAAAAAGGTGTTAGGTTCGTTGTTTATTTCCAAAATATATAAATTTGGAAAGATCGATAGTGATTTTTTGGGATTTGCATGACAAGAGATTAATAAATTTCTGTACAGTCGGCCAGGTATCTAGCTGAACGACGTCAGGTTTGCAGGTGCGCGCCTGTGGATGATAAGCGTTCGGTAAACAGAATAACAATGGCTGTCATTTTTCTTTCGATTCAAATTTAAGAGATAGGTGTTATTCAAATTGTGATTATTAAAAATAAAGTATTTCCAACGAGATGTTATTACGTATATTTGATATTTATCGAAAAATGTTTACACTGTATCATGATTTTATTCTCCTACAAACGGAGGTCAAACCATAATTACCCGTATAAATTAGAACTATCTAACAGGAAAACACCACTGTGCCTCATTTTCATTTATTTGCGTCAATGAATCTATCCTATACACCCATGTAGATGGTAGCTCTCTCCGGCAACCCAAACTTCCGGTAAACGAAAATGAATATCGACACTATATTCTGAACTCGCGTTACCGTAATGGGCACGCGAGTGGGCACTTCCTGTTCGCTTACAGCTCGCTATCAAATTCCCAGTTAAATACCCGGGAGTTGGGGCTGATGTGGAAAACTTATATCGGAAATTGCATATTCGGTAATATGTATAATATGTATTATTATAATATGTATGCCATCGTGTAATTTGCATCGTGTAATTTGTGCATTTGTATATGTCAATGTTCATTGTTTTGCTCTCTTAAATTGAGAAAATAAAAGTTATATATGCTTTCGCACCAATGCCTTGCTGTTCATACACGACATTATATAGTATTCGTAGTTATGTGCACACACAAGCCACAACAGACGAACACACACAAGACGCAAGACACTCCAGACGAATACACATAAGCCGCTCCAGACGAACACACATAAGCCGCTCCAGACGAACACACACAAGCCACTGCAAACGAATACACACAAGCCACTGCAAACGAATACACACAAGCCGCTCCAGACGAACACACACAAGCCACTGCAAACGAATACACACAAGCCGCTCCAGACAAACACATACACAAGCCGCTCCAGACGCACACACAATGCGCTCCAGGCGAACACACAAGCCGCTCCAGACGAACACACACAAGCCACTGCAAACGAATACACACAAGCCGCTCCAGACGAACACACAAGCCGCTCCAGACGCACACACAATGCGCTCCAGGCGAACACACAAGCCGCTCCAGACAAACACACACACACAAGAAGTTCCAGACGAACACACACATGCCGCCCCAGACGATCTCAAACAAACCGCTGCAGACGAACACACACAAGCCGCTGCAGACGAACACACACAAGCCGCTACAGACGAACACACACAAGCCGCTACAGACGAACACACACAAGCCGCTCCAGACGAACACACACATGCCACTCCAGACGAACACACACATGCCACTCCAGACGAACACACACAAGCCGCTCCAGACGAACACACACAAGCCGCTCCAGACAAACACACATACGCCGCTACAGACGAACACACACAAGCCGCTCCAGACGAACACACACATGCCACTCCAGACGAACACACACATGCCACTCCAGACGAACACACACAAGCCGCTCCAGACGAACACACACATGGCACTCCAGACGAACACACACATGCCACTCCAGACGAACACACACATGCCACTCCAGACGAACACACACAAGCCGATCCAGACGAACACACACAAGCCGCTCCAGACAAACACACACAAGCCGCTGCAGACAAACACACATACGCCGCTGCAAACGAACACGCACAAAGAGCTGCAAACGAACGCACACACGCCGCTGCAGACTAACACACACTAGCCGCTGTATTCGAACACACACACAAACCGCTGCAGACGAACACACACAAACCGCTACAGACGAACATGACACTGCGCTACGCAATGGAATGCGTATTCTGTAATTACAACGTTGCTTCCCATCATGTGTATATGCAAATATGGACTTGAAAACAGACATTCACATACGTGAATTATGCTTTAATACGGTAATTTAAAGGACACTGGAATAAAAAATGAACTCAGACAACTGGTTTAATATATCAGACGCACGTAGATCTTAATAATAGACAGTCTCTATTTACGTCGGGTGATAATAAAAATAAACAACACATTTTATCATACAAATTACCATCGGGTCATACTGAATGACCTAAGAGGTAAGATGTGATAGGGACTGCAGTCAGTTACTGAATTAATCGTGAATTAATTGTTTTATCAGTATGCAAACAGGGCGTTGCGCTTTGAACAAGTGTGTTTAGGCATTATATCAGCTGGACATTAACACGACACTTTACTTTCTTGTGTGCGATTGAATGCATCGTCACCAAAAGGTAATGAAACACTTGATAGATATATACCCTTATTGAAAACATAATATTAACAAAATGAAGAAATAATTATACAATAATAATCAACTGGAACATTATAAAAATGGCGATTGTTAAACAGGTAAACGTATACCAGTTTTGTAACATTTTGTTCTATTTTTAGTATCAGTTTTCAAAGCAATAGCGTACGTAAGTAGGGTCGATATTCTAGTGTGTTTTGTATTGTTTATTCTTGATCTGTATAAGTGGTGTGTGATATTTTACAGTAAAGAAACATCGATTACACGGAATGTTATCGTCTACAGGGCGGCTGGTCAAATGGCTTGCCGTCGTGATTGTACTTTTGCTGCCGTCAGTGTCAGCACAGACCTGTCGTCTGCCGCCGCGATGGACCGTTAACGGAGAATCACCGATGGAACACACGCGCGGTAACGTCACTGTTGTTGCACTTCTTCAAGCCAGCTGACCCGCGTGTCTTTGGCAGGCGTCCGGGTATGTCGGTCCTTTTATTGCCAGTAAACTCAGTAAACATGCAGGTTTAAACTTTATTTTACAACGATTGCTAAACAAGCTTTAATATCTTATATTAATCACTCTCGTTGGCGCGGATGAAGGCGTAATGTTGTCATTCGTGTGGGAGGAAACCGGAGTAGGCGGAGAAAACCTATATGTCCGATATGGCGACCACCGTACCATCTCACATACTTCCCGGTCCGAGCATCGAACCCGGGTTGCATTGGTGGGAAGCGAGCGCACTAACAACTGCGCTAATCGGACAGTAAACATTATAAATATGAAGTTGCATGCTGTATTGAATCCGAATAATACTTTGTATTATGTTGTCCGAAATATATGCTATTGTTAGAATAAATACCTCAGAAACTATTAATGGCCGAATATGCATACATTTGTGACATTCCTGTCGTCTAGAAATAAGGAAACCTATGGAATATTGGAACATTGGTGACTGATGCTTTTAAAATTAGAAAGAAACCATTATTGAGTTAAAGGCTTCTTAAGTATGCATTCAATTGTGTTATTAATATACAGTCATTATGTATGCGAGATAAATATCCTTATTTATGTTCATTGTATATTATGTATTGACCATATTCACCGTTTATTTGCTAACTGGCCGAACGCAATTGTATTTGCCGATCTGCCTAATAAAACCCTGAACACCCTGTTGTTATTGGTGGTATATTCTGCTGTCATCTGATACACATGTGAGAGATACACACATATACTCATGTTGCAGGAGTCTCCGTGGCCGCCTGGTTACGGTTGTTGACTTCGAATCACTTGTCCCTAACCGCTGACGTCGTGGTTCTGCTGCGGCGCCGTCCGTGCCTGATATACTATTCGAAGGGGCACCTGCTGCGAGGTCCTTCTCTACCAATAATAATGTTTCATATTGAAATCTTATACCTATACACTGATGAAGTCCTCAACGTGGAGCAGTTTATATGCATAATTATAAAATATGTTTACATTAGGAGCAGAGAACCCACAAACTACATGCACTATACAATACAAACGTTTGACTTTGCTATCGTCTAAGCTTTATACTATGTATCTGTGTCTATGTCAGTTTTAAGGTTCTAAACAGCATACGATTAATTATTTCTTTTATTACAAGTTTCTTGCACTTATTTTTCGATTTCAAAATATGCAAACAGTTTTTGTTAGCCCGTGTGGAATACCGGTATTTCGTTGAAATCTGAAATTATTTACCGGGGTAAGACCAAAATTTGGCTCATTGCTATCCGCATTGACAAGTACCTAATTCCCATCTCCCGTCCCGCACATCACTGTCATTTCTTAAGTCATCGGTTAATTAGAACAACAAAATATTTCTATAAACTTTACATTTTTGGTACAGCTACCTTTCACTGCAAAACACATTTCCATATGTCCTACCACATAGAGCAGTTCAATGCGACTGTTTGTCATATTTATCATGTATGTACATAGATGTGTGTGTTTTACGTTATTTATCGTCGCTACCGGTTGCCCATATGAGCGACGCTTCCTGAAGAGATTAGTCATTTTAGATTTTTGGAGGATAGTGCAATGATACAGACAGTGACCCATTCCAGAGTCTCCGCTGGTTCTTTTACGTGCACGGTGTAAAGCACCGACACGAGACCTCGGTTTAAAGTCCCATCTGAAAGACTGTTAATTTTATTAGGGTCAGGCGGGGGATCGAACCTGCGATCCCTGGATTACCAGTACAGCGTGTTACCACTGGACTACATATCCGTCTGTTGTCCCTAGATGTTCTGCTTAGATGCTTTTAAACATTTAAACAAATATATTTAATATTTTTCTTATATCTGCCATTTCATATAATATATCTGACTGAAGCCCAAACTGTCTGCATCTACGCTAGGTGTGTGTAAGGTGTTTGGCATTAAAGGAAGATAGATATATAGACAGATATATATAAATCCAGTACACAACCATACACTTGTAGGTTGGAACATATCAAAGGACAACTGCTTCAACAGAACGTGGACGACATTGAATTCATTGTAGTAAATTCCCTACTGCAACATGCTGTGGATAACGTGGGAGAGTTGGCCCGGCGTGTTAGCTTTCCGGTGTACCAAGACACACGAAGAAACAACATATTTCATCAGCTGAGAGGAGGAAAGGATGATATACTGTTGTACGACAGGTACTTGACATTAGTGTTAAATAATGCATGTATCATTAGAACTATATGTGGCAGTATACCATATGATATACTACTTTTTTGTTGTTTTTGTTTGTTTAAATTTTATTTATTTTACAACGATTACGAAGTAAGTTCTAACAACTTATATTAATCACTCTCGTTGGCGCGGATGACAGCGTAAATGTGGTCATTCGTGTGGGAGGAAACCGGAGTACCCGGAGAAAACCCACCTGTCCGATCTGGCTACCACTGTACCATCTCGCATATTTCCCTGTCCGAGGATCGAACCCGGGTTACATTGGCGAGAAGCGAGCGCGCTAACCACTGCGCTAATCGGACAACCTAGGACTACTTCGAGGAATTGTTGTAATTCGGTGGGTTTTGTTGCATTAAGTGTGCAGTGCGTCACTTCACTGAATTTCAAGATGAGCTTTCTCGAGATTTTTTATGAAAACTAGAATAGTAATCTTTCAATATGGAACTATTCAACATTGAATACGTTGAAATAATAGCAAGAATTGTGCCTACTATGCTTATTTGAACATTGATGCAACCCGGGTTCGATCCACGGACCGGGTCATATGTGAGGTGGTACGGTGGTCGCCAGATCGGACAGGTTGGTTTTCACCGGGTACCCCGCCCCCCACACTAATACTAATGACCACATATACGCTTTCATCCACGCCAACGAGAGTGATTAATGCAAGTTGTTAAAACTTGCATCGCAATCGTTGTAAAATAAATAAAGTTTAAACATAGTATTCATTTATCTTATATTTATTTCTATTTACCACACTCTATTCTTGTGAATGCTACCACCTATTTAACATTTTCATGAACGGCTGCTTAGTTCCATATGAGTTCGTGAGATATCGCGTTGATTTTCTTATTTCCAGGTGCGGCCTTCTGACAGTTCACATTCCATATCCGCTCAGTTTGCTGAATCGTCGTGACTTTCAGAACGCTCTTTGGAACACTTACTTTGGAAACCCATGTAATTGTGATCATTCAGATACACAATCAAGTCCGAATCCAAATCAGCATCATCAGCAACAGCATCATCAGCAACAACATCAGTCAGCAGTGGGACATCGTCATCATCGACGTCGAGCTAGGAGACACCACCTTCATATACAGCATAACAACAATCACCAAGATCAATAGAACAGTCCCCAACATCACAACTGATACATACTACTTTATACAGACACAGAACAGAAGAAATAGTTCCGTATTTCCAAATTTGATGACAGACGCTGTCATACTCTCTATTCAAATAATAGTTCATCAAATAGAACACGTGACCATGCCTGGAGGTTATAAAACTTTTCTCTAATCTCAAGCTCAGTCTCGAGCTTCTGATTGGTTCAGCAAAGAGCAAATAACCAATCCAATTTCTTGAGCTCCAGTTTGAGATCTGAGAAAAGTTGTATAACCTCGGGCCGATACTGTTTAAGATTACAAAGCAACCGTCGAGGAAAATTGAAAAGTATGTGTACATGGGTATTTCATGAAGACTCGCCGATAAACCTGGAATGGTATGGTGAGTCTGATCATATCATGTACATATATATGAATTAAATTTACACAACAATGGACGATCAACTTAAAGAAACTCGACTGATGCGGACACATTCCTAATATGTAACTGAAATATGGTAATAGCACTCTAGCGAATGCAAAATGCAAAATCATAGACACTGTACAAAATGTTGCTAAATAATTGTATATTACTATAAAACTTGCTTATATTATAAACATCTATAAATACATTGTATAACAACAGTAGTAAATAGTTGATAAACTACATGGTATGTTGGCACAGTAAATATAATGACGGTGCATTGTTAAACCGTAACAGGTCGAATGCTTCTGATTTTGCTTTTAACGTCCATGTCGTTTATCAACAATGATGCATTGTCGTACATACTGTATCTAATACTAGAATAGAAATAAATATAATGCATTATGTCATTCTCGTCCGTTTTTCATTTGCTGCTTTCAATCAGCTACGGTTATCCGACACAATATTCATTAGCCGTGGACACATCATTAGCAACTACTGCAGCCTAGGAACAGGCGTTGATATATTTTGCCAGGTCAGTGAAACAAATATATTTTAATACCAAGATCATTAATTGGGCCGTATTGAATTTCTGATATCATTTTGCCAGAATTAACTTGGTGAACAATTAACAGACTGGCACCAAGGCTAGAACTACTGTTATAATTATAATATGTTTTCTAAAAAACCAAGAAAAACAACAACAAACAACACAATGTTTTTCTGACATATTAACATATTAACAAAATGTCCTTTACCAACCATTCAGGTTTTATTCAGTATTTATTGTTTCATTCTCCAATCAGAGTTCCACTGAGTCTATCACATTCTATCCGAGCAGAATAATATATACTGCATGATGACATACATAACGTTCTTTTTTCATATGTTTCTTTCAATAAATATATTCAATAGAGAATAGCACCCGGAGATAGGCAAACTGGGCTGACCGCCCTGACGACATGGAATGACTGATTTCTCCCAGTCACTTTGAACAGGAACATGTAGTATATCTTTACTGAAACACTTAGTAAACAGACGGACCAGTAGTCCGGTGGTTAACACGTTGGACTGCGCATCCAGGGATAGCAGGTTCGATCCTCCGTCTGGCCATAATAATATTAACAGTCTTTCAGATGGGACTTAAAACCGAGGTCTCGTGTCGGTGCTTTATACCGTGCACGTAAAAGAACCAGAGGAGACACTGGGATGGGTCTATGTCTGCATCATTGCAACATCCTCCAAAAATCTAAAATTACTAATCTCTTTAAGAGACTTCTCTCATATGGGCAACCGGTAGCGACGATAAATAAACGTAACACACACGCACGAACACCTGGTATTGTAACGAATATAATTACATTATACAATGTAGCAACCATTTTAGATATTGTGGAACACATTTGAACATGAATACAATGCAAAACTAATCACATATCTCTGAACGACCAAGGCTGCTCACGGGGACGCATTTATTTGTGCCTGAAAACTGCCTTTGCACATCAGGACCATACCGTGACCTTGAACGGCGGCTAGTATACATAGAACGGACGCCGTCAGGTACGGATATTGAGAACATATCAAGGTATACTCGTAATTGAAGAATTTAATTGTACATTATTATTTATTTGGTTGTAGCTCTGCTATTTATTACATATATATGCATCATGAACATGTAAATAGGACATGCAAAACAACAGTTGGTTATGCTATGATTACACGTGTCACGTGGAGTTACTGACGTATCCCCGATTAATTGCCTGTGTAGAGAATGTTGAAGAAAAATAACATACAAGTACATTAGTAGATCTATAAATCCAGCTGATGTCATCATGGAAACTACCAGGCTTGTGATATAATATTCTTCACTGAAGACATTGGGCCGACCTAGATTATGGACATGTCTGGCAGGTGAACGTACAGCAACGCATGGGTTTTACTGTTATTTTGCCTGTCAATACTAGTAACAAATTGAGGCCCAGGCAGAGTTATTGATAATCAATTAATTGTAAAGATCAATATGGTATATATAAAAACCCATAGAGTTATGCTATACAAATTAATCTGTTGGGCCTCAAGATATACACTGCAATTATTATGTATAGGATATATCACGAATTGGCCCGTCTTAACAAAATATACACCGAGCGAGCGAAGCGCTAAGACGGGCCAATGAGTTGATCTATCTGACTTAAACAACGTACATAAGTAGGTTGCGTCTATGCGATTTAGAAGCGAGAAATGTGGCTTTTTCATTGGACCATGTGACTAGTGTGGCATCCGTGGTCCAATGGTAGAGCGTCGGATTTGGAATCGAACGGTCCGGGTTCGATACTCTGACTCGATACTCAGGCCACGTATGTAGTGTTATTGAGCAAGGCACCTCACACACATTGCTTAGTACTGGTTAACCGCTATGGTCGGCTAAGCATGCCCAGGAAAACATGTCTAGGTCCCCGCAAGGGGTTTGACATTAATGGTACATACATTAGAGGGTGATGATGATGAGGGTGATGATGATGATGGTGATGATGAGATGATGATGATGAGATGATTATGATGATGATGATGACTTGAATTTAATTATTTGTTACAGATCTCACAGTATATGGATTTTATTTTCAGTGTGTACAGTTATATATTAACAATGATTACCTGTCCATTTACAGTTACTCTCGAGTAGTCGAACTTTATTATAAAGGTGTGAATTTATAATAATCATTGTTGCAACCATTACCATTGCTAAAATTACAGTCATAAATACCATGCCATACTTAAAATGACTGAATATCATATTGTTGATGTAATCATTGTGACTTCTATATGATGTTTATATGTATAACAATTTAATATGTAGGTGACTTATAGACCCATTGGGTCGGGTGCTATATTCATGTATTTATGTATGTATTGAAATATGTTAATGCACATGTCACTATAATAAACTATTTACTTACTTACTTACTTACTTACATTAATGGTACATACATTAGTCGTTGTCTAAAGCCAGTTAGAACAGCTATACGTGAGTTTATCATGTAGCAAGAGGAAAGCAATCATAAGTAGTATATATACTATTCCTTTTATCCGCGTACATCACTTTAAACATATACATGTATGTTCATGTCAGTTTTCACATTGTGTACATATAATGCAGGCGCGTAGCTGCCATTAGGCCAAAAGGCCCGGGCCTGCACATCATTTTGACCAAAAAAATAAATATATATATATATATATATCATGTTTATTTGTTATAAAAACATGTCCGAATGTGTCTTTTAAATGCAGCAGAATGCTGGAAATTGCATCCTAAAACCACAAAATTCCGGGGGTGCATGCCCCCGGACCCCCTAGCAACCTTGTTCGCTACGCTCATTCAACATTCTTTACCCGGGCCTGCACATAATTTGCCCCCTGGCTACGCCCCTGTAATGTATACCCATACAACGACAGATACAATGATTATTCTAAATTATGCTGCAGTGTTAGTATACACATCAAGTACAATTTCGCAAAACGCGCACACATATAAGGTATAAATAATATAACAGCAAATATTGTGTAAGTAAGAAATAACAAAATGACTGATAGTCCGCAAAGCACACAAGAGTTCTTGTTCTTGACTATAAAATTAATATATGGTACCGCTAGTGCTTTCAGTATTTTTACATAATTATCATTAGATAGATCGTCATTGTAGTGCTTGATTCTCTGACCGCTAACGCCATTAACTTGCCCAAGCACTTATTCTGTATATATCCGATACATTAACCGCTACACTAGCTTCTCACCAATGCAACCCGGGTTCGATCCTCGGAACGGGGAGTATGTGAGATGGTACGGTGTTCGCCAGATCGGACAGGTGGGTTTTCTCCGGGTACTCCGGTTTCCTCCCACACGAATGACCACATTTACGCTTTCATCCGCGCCAACGAGAGTGATTAATATAAGTTGTTAAAAACTTGCTTCGCAATCGTTGTAAAATAAATAAATTTATATTTTAGCCTCTACATATAATATACACCTACATGGACGATCACTAACAGAAAATAAAGTATAGGCTACCATCAACGCTGATAGGCAGCCGATTGCATAGATACGCCCCTGTACCCATGGAATAGATAGGTACCCGGTCAACTCGTCCCCCAGTCATATACACCCCAGCACAACTGGTCATTGTAAGCGACGATTTTCGAATTTAATCAATGGTCCGGACTTCATTGTGTTCAAATAATTTACAGTAAAATACTTTTTTTAAAGGTACTAAAAAAACCTCGATTAAATTATATTCTACTCCCTACTAAGTTCAATCAATCGATGGTTGTTGTGTGTTTTACGTTTATTTATCGTCGCTACCGGTTGCCCATATGAGCGACGCCTCCTGAAGAGATTAGTCATTTTAGATTTTTGGAGGATAGTGCAATGATACCGACAGAGACCCATTCCAGAGTCTCCTCTGGTTCTTTTACGTGCACGGTGTAAAGCACCGACACGAGACCTTGGTTTAACGTCCTATCTGGAAGACTGTTAATTTTATTAGGGTCAGACGGGGGATCGAACCTGCGATCCCTGGATTACCAGTCCAGCGTGTTATCACTGGACTACAGATCCGTCTGTATATGGTTGTTTAGTATACTGATATATATATGTTTTGAGATTTTGATAGCATTGACACGGGTATTACGTAATTTCCTGGGAGCCATGTCGGAAATGAACATATGGTTTGGGAGAACTGGCCTTGAGTAGGCCTTCAATACAGCACAACAAAATCCTCACAATTACATGTACACTATACCATATGTACTGTTACATATTATGAAAGAATTGAAAATGCATTAATACTGCTATTTATAGTACAGGTACGCTCCTATGACCTGTTCGAAAGCACGTATGAGCGAGCCAATCCTTTAGTGCAGCTTCTCGGGACTTCTTTTCCGAGCTTGGACATATAAATGGTGGTAGTAATATTTCCGTCCCTGCAATCTCTTCCATACATTTCGTCTCGTCTGGTTTGGTGAGTTCGTTGTTTAAATTCTGAGTTTGTACATTTATTATTTCGTTGTTATTGTTGTTATTGATTATGTCGGTAGGTTGCTGGTTTTTGAGTGTTTTATCGAAAGCGTCTTTCATTACTTGTTGATTTGACTGTTTCAATGTAGGACTAGCCAGGGGTTTAGTGTTGGTAGTAGCAATATTTTTCTGAAATGCCTTGAGTTTAGATATATTGTCCAGTTTCTGTGCACTATTTTGTTTATCTGTATTTATATCCGGTTGTTGTGATTGGGCGGATATACAGTTATTACCATCAGCAGTGTCTTCACCCTCGTCCTCAGACAGTTCACTGGTAATTGTTGCGTCATCAACCCAACAGTGTGGACCCCTGAGGATCAGTTTGACCTTGATAGGCTCGGGTTCGGGCTCCAGTTCATGTTTCTTTCTGAAATGAAACAAACAGCATATGTATGTTCAGTATTCTTTGAGATCAATTTAAAATACAGAATGCTTACCGTTTCAGCAAGCTGTTTTCGTTACGAATAGAAACACAAGCTTAGGTTACATGGATTACATGGATATATATATTGATAACTTCAAAAAGATTTAGAATTGATTTAAAATAAAACTACCGATATGTGGATTGTTGTATCCTCTCAACATATAGTTGGCCCTTCAGCAAACGGACTAATATTTAATATTTAGACTACATTGAAATCACACATTTAATTACTTAAATGTATTGCCCATTGTAATGATATGTGTTATTTACATTAAGTAATTCAATCCATGTCTTAAATATGTAAATAAAACCGTCGGCTCTATACCTAAAAGGACACAGAGATATGTCCACTGCGTATGAATACATTTAGCACTACTAGTACATACATATGATGATGTGTGTGTTGTTGTTTTTTACGTTTATTTATCGTCGCTACCGGTTGCCCATATGAGCGACGCCTCCTGAAGAGATTAGTCATTTTAGATTGTTGGAGGATAGTGCATGGTACAGACAGAGACCCATTCCAGAGTCTCCTCTAGTTCTTTTACGTGCACGGTGTAAAGCACCGACACAAGACCTCGGTTTAACGTCCCATCTGAAAGACTGTTCATTTTATTAGAGTCAGTGTGTGTGTTTTACGTTTATTTATCGTCGCTACCGGTTGCCCATATGAGCGACGCCTCCCGAAGAGATTAGTCATTTTAGATTTGTGGAGGATAGTGCAATGATACACAGAGAGAGACCCATTCCAGAGTATCTTCTGGTTCTTATACGTGCACGGTGTAAACCACCGACACGAGACCTAGGGTCAGACGGGGGATCGATTAATTTTATATTCTTGTATTGCGAACATAGTCACTTGATTATTTATAATAATTATTATGATAATGTTTTATTTCTGGACGTCTGAATTACGTTGAGTAGATCCACAATAACACAATGTTGATCATGGTCATGTGGCGACTTGCATATAATTTAAAATGATACCTCTTCCAGAAAAATGAAAACATACAACCTTGTTGCTTAGCACAGATTAATGACGCTCGATTGACGTTTTTATTTCGGATGAAATGATGAATATGACTTGCAGTAGTAATATCGATATCGCTGTTGTGAGTTGCTTTTTAATTGATGATAAACCGATATTGGTTGGTTCGGATTTCTCTTAACAATGAAAGCTTTCATGAAAATGGTTAATTAAAGGTTGTGTGAAGGGAAACATGGAACATGATAATGGCGGTTAGTGAGTTAAACAACCGTATGTGAAGTCGTGCATTATGTTTCATATTTTAATATAAATGAAGGTGTGCCCACACCAAGCAATCGGAAAAACGATTTCAATAAAATAACAGGTGGACATTAATTAATGTGTATAGTACGGTGTATCATAATAGCACACGTGTTTGTAATATATATCACTTGTTTTGATATTTCGTATGAGAAGTATCAAATGTTATAGTTTGGCTGGGATTTTTTTTTAAAAACACGAATTGTGTTTTGTCTATGTCGGCGTTTGTCCATCCGTCCGTCTCCAATTTCTAATGTTTCTCACAATGTCTTTATCTCTTGGCGGATTTAGGTCATATTTGCACATAACTTTCCCAGTCACTATCGCTTCACATTGACACTATAGTTCTAACTGTAACTTTGACCTTTACTTACTTAGACACTTAGATTATACATTGCCTCTTCTCTCTCCCTCATGGCGATGGATTCCATCAAGAATGAAATATCGAGAGCGAATAATCTAACTTTATAAAACTTGTTTCGCAATTTAGCTCAACTAAACTTGCGTAAATAGACGCTTACCAATATCTATAAATTTGTAACAATATCTCTTGGCCACAACTTGTTCATATCTCTTAGAGATATACACATTAAGCGCACGCAATTCTAAGTGCTTAAGATTGACTTTAACAGTGATATTGGCGTTGCCGTTTTAATGGTCAATGGAGATTACGACGATAAGGTTATATAGCCTTCATTTCAATCCGCTTGTCCTTGTACCATGTATATTATGTATTTGTGTTTTGTAAATTATATCGAATAAATGCGATTAACTCAAAGATCAATAGCTTGTAATAAACACCTATACCTTCTTGATCTCTTGACATATTAAGCTGAGTTTCGCACATGCTTCGCCAAGTCACTAGCTCTCCACATTAACAAGTAACATTTGACCGTAACCATGACCACTTCCAAGGGCAAACACCTTGTGGAAGTCGTGATAGCGTAATGGTAGCGCGTTCGCTTCAGGTGCGAAAGACCTGCATGGAGTTCGAGCCCGCTGGAGCCGTTACGAGTGTGCACTTAGGCAAGGCATTTAAATTCCATGTTGCCTCTTCTCTCTCCCTCGTGGCGATGGATTGCATCAGGAATTAGGTCTCGAGAGTGATTAATATAAGTTATAAGAACTTGTTTCGAAATCGAGCTAATATATATTTGTATAAACTAAGGGCAAAAACAACTTGTAATAATTACATGCATATAATAGTCTTCACCTATCACCAGATGTAGCTGATAATCGCACAATAGAGCTCGACGTTAATATTTAAATATCAACCACTGAGCGTTAATTATATATCGACGTCTTCATCTCGTGGCTGGTTAATCTTTTCCCACATACAGTCTACATCCGCTATGTCAAAGTCGGTTATGTCGAATTCTCCGTTATCTCGAAGTAGGATCAAAGGCCGGTTTCAGACATTTTACATTAACTGGCTCTGTTTCGAATTTCGTTAAGCCAAACTTCGGTTATGTCGAAGTATTTTGTTCGCTCCGATGGAATTCGACATAACGGATGTAGACTGTATATAGTTATGGGTAATACGCTACTTTCTTTTATACTTTCCAGTGAATCATTGAGTTTTCTTAGTGAAAGAAAATTCTACATTTCACTGTTTTCAAACTGACAGTTGAAGATGGCATTTTCTCTGTCACTGTTTGAGTTTCGTATTCCTCCGTGGTTGGATGAAGTGTTGTACATTTAGCTATTTTTCGATATTCGTGAACAGTTAATTATAAAGTAATATATTCTACTGAATTTTTTTGTCTGTAGTTGTTATTTTTGACCGTAAACAGAATCAAACGTGAACATTATACCGGAACTATATCTTATTACGGACGTTCACACTAATATAAGTGCTTGTGTATTGTAGTGAAATTATGCTTTTATCTACCAATCAGTGGATTAATTCAAATTTATATTAGCTCGATTGCGAAACAAGTTTTACAACGTTAGATTAATCGCTGTCGAGAACTCATTCCTGATGGAATCCATCGCCATGAGCGAGAGAGAAAAGGCAATGTGGAATTAAAATGCCGTATATAAGGGCTACAGCTGGCCTTTCGCACCTGCAGCGACTATCGCGACTTCCACAATGGATAACTATCACGACTTCTTGAATTGATAAGCAGCCAGCATACATACCCTACATCCATAACCAGGATATTGATAAGCAGCCAGCATACATACCCTACATCCATAACCAGGATATTGATAAGCAGCCAGCATACATACCCTACATCCATAACCAGGATATTGATAAGCAGCCAGCATACATACCCTACATCCATAACCAGGATATTGATAAGCAGCCAGCATACATACCCTACATCCATAACCAGGATATTGATAAGCAGCCAGCATACATACCCTACATCCATAACCAGGATATTGATAAGCAGCCAGCATACATACCCTACATCCATAACCAGGATATTGATAAGCAGCCAGCATACATACCCTACATCCATAACCAGGATATTGATAAGCAGCCAGCATACATACCCTACATCCATAACCAGGATATAGATAAGCAGCCAGCATACATACCCTACATCCATAACCAGGATATTGATAAGCAGCCAGCATACATACCCTACATCCATAACCAGGATATTGATAAGCAGCCAGCATACATACCCTACATCCATAACCAGGATATTGATAAGCAGCCAGCATACATACCCTACATCCATACCCTGGATATAGATAAGCAGCCAGCATACATACCCTACATCCATAACCAGGATATTGATAAGCAGCCAGCATACATACCCTACATCCATAACCAGGATATATAATCAGCCAGCATACATACCCTACATCCATAACCAGGATATTGATAAGCAGCCAGCATACATACCCTACATCCATAACCAGGATATTGATAAGCAGCCAGCATACATACCCTACATCCATAACCAGGATAAGCAGCCAGCATACATACCCTACATCCATAACCAGGATATTGATAAGCAGCCAGCATACATACCCTACATCCATAACCAGGATATTGATAAGCAGCCAGCATACATACCCTACATCCATAACCAGGATAAGCAGCCAGCATACATACCCTACATCCATAACCAGGATAAGCAGCCAGCATACATACCCTACATCCATAACCTGGATAAGCAGCCAGCATACATACCCTACATCCATAACCTGGATAAGCAGCCAGCATACATACCCTACATCCATAACCAGGATATTGATAAGCAGCCAGCATACATACCCTACATCCATAACCAGGATATTGATAAGCAGCCAGCATACATACCCTACATCCATAACCTGGATATTGATAAGCAGCCAGCATACATACCCTACATCCATAACCAGGATATTGATAAGCAGCCAGCATACATACCCTACATCCATAACCAGGATATTGATAAGCAGCCAGCATACATACCCTACATCCATAACCAGGATATTGATAAGCAGCCAGCATACATACCCTACATCCATAACCAGGATATTGATAAGCAGCCAGCATGCATACCCTACATCCATAACCAGGATATTGATAAGCAGCCAGCATACATACCCTACATCCATAACCAGGATATAGATAAGCAGCCAGCATACATACCCTACATCCATAACCAGGATATTGATAAGCAGCCAGCATACATACCCTACATCCATAACCAGGATATTGATAAGCAGCCAGCATACATACCCTACATCCATAACCAGGATATAGATAAGCAGCCAGCATACATACCCTACATCCATAACCAGGATATTGATAAGCAGCCAGCATACATACCCTACATCCATAACCAGGATATTGATAAGCAGCCAGCATACATACCCTACATCCATAACCAGGATATTGATAAGCAGCCAGCATACATACCCTACATCCATAACCAGGATATTGATAAGCAGCCAGCATACATACCCTACATCCATAACCAGGATATTGATAAGCAGCCAGCATACATACCCTACATCCATAACCAGGATATTGATAAGCAGCCAGCATACATACCCTACATCCATAACCAGGATATTGATAAGCAGCCAGCATACATACCCTACATCCATAACCAGGATATTGATAAGCAGCCAGCATACATACCCTACATCCATAACCAGGATATTGATAAGCAGCCAGCATACATACCCTACATCCATAACCAGGATATTGATAAGCAGCCAGCATACATACCCTACATCCATAACCAGGATATTGATAAGCAGCCAGCATACATACCCTACATCCATAACCAGGATATTGATAAGCAGCCAGCATACATACCCTACATCCATAACCAGGATATAGATAAGCAGCCAGCATACATACCCTACATCCATAACCAGGATATAGATAAGCAGCCAGCATACATACCCTACATCCATAACCAGGATATTGATAAGCAGCCAGCATACATACCCTACATCCATAACCAGGATATAGATAAGCAGCCAGCATACATACCCTACATCCATAACCAGGATAAGCATACCTACATACATACCCTACATCCATAACAGGATAAGCAGCCAGCATACATACCCTACATCCATAACCTGGATATAGATAAGCAGCCAGCATACATACCCTACATCCATAACCTGGATATAGATAAGCAGCCAGCATACATACCCTACATCCATAACCTGGATATTACTTGGACAATATTTTGGTCATTATTATGAATATTGATTTGGTCAATGTAGTGTCATTGGTAATCGCGCCAAGATGCGTTTCGATGCGGACAATGTGATATTCGCTCACATTACTCATTGTCACTAGTGCTCCAGGTTAAACTACAGTATAACTATTTACACTGATCCGTGTTTTTACGTTTATTTATCGTCGCTACCGGTTGCCCATGTGAGCGACACCTCTGGAGAATTAGTAATTTTAGATTACATTTACCCGATTGCGTTGTGTTTTATAAAACAAAATGCTACAATTAAGCTATAAAACTTAATTATTTCTAATCTAATAAACCTGATATTAATTATAGTCGACTAAACATGAGAAATAATTCTAGTTTAAATCTAGATATTAATTCTATTCTAATAGACTTTGACAATTAATTCTACTCTAAGAAACCTGAACATTAAGCTTAGTCTAATGAAACTGAAAATAAAGCATTGGTCGAAACTATCAATTCTATATTAACTTCAGCAGTTTATGTTAGCAGTACACCTATTATTACATAGTTGTAATGGCCACATGATATAAACAACACATGTTCTCCAGTTACTGCAAAATACAATGTGTCAAATGAAACTCCGTGAATTCCTTCTCAATTTGCAACCGAATGTGCATAAGGAGCATACAAATTAGGAAGCATTTAGATGTCCGGAAGCAACATCCGGGTGCCGAGTTGGAGGCTCTACCACGGTACATTCGATTAAGCTTAGGAACATTGTTTTGTAGAAAAATATAGCCAATAAAGGCGAGCGGTGGAAATATGTTTGAAACATGGTAAGAGAACAGTCCGTTTAGTCCTTTATTAACTCCTTTTCGCCACACCACAGAAGGGACATCGTAACGAACACTAGTGTTAATATGTTTAATTGTGTTGGATGAGATATACAGGTGAATAGTGAGATAGGTGCACGTTAAGGGGTCATAGTAAACCTCATAATTATACTCTTACTCTTCCTCAACTACAATAACTTGCGCTCGCTTCTTTCCCCTGAAATAAAACACAATATAATACATCACAGCATATATCAATAGTTATAATACATTTGAAGTTAATACAGCTAAAAAACTACGTATAGCCAACCATTAATAATAGCTTTCTACTGAGCGAGCGAATAAACGTGTTTAAAGACACGACGTTTATATTATAGTGGTGGCGTGATGTAGCCTTGCCTGAATAATCTCTACCCGATAAAGGCTGAATCAGAATATTGCAACTGCTCCTTTAATAATAATTATAAATAAAATAAACTCTGTCAAACTACAGTACGAGGTTCGATCCCCCGTCTGACCCTAATAAAAATTAACTGTCTTTCAGATGGGACGTTAAACCGAGGTCTCGTGTCAGTGCTTTACGCCGTGCACGTAAAAGAACCAGAGGAGACTCTGGAATGGGTCTCTCTCTCTGTATCATTGCACTATCCTCCAACATCTAAAATGACTAATATCTTCAGGAGGCGTCGCTCATATGGGCAACCGGTAGCGACGATAAATAAACGTAAACACACACAAACTACAGTACGTCTATTCTTCGATGACTGTTTGTTATGCCGTAACACCCGAAACGGCAAATACCATGCAATTCTTTAAGAAACCTCCGCCAACTAGAAGTATGGACCGATACCTGGGGAAGCAATTCTACATTAAGAGGATGAACCGTCCAAGTGTTATCAACTAGACAACCACATCATGCAGCAAGTCTCAAAAAACCGATATCTTGGAGGGACTGAAAACCATGAAATGGAGCTCGATCATCATAAATGTTACCCGAACAAATCGGCTGATATTCGACCTCAACGTGGTTGAGGGGCTGACGCCAGCCCTGTCATGCCATAACGTGTTGACATCTGTACATACGGACAAACGTAGAGTAATCGCTAAGACATCAAATGGCTGTAACAGTGACAACATTTGCTTTGTGCCAGTGCAGTGTTAACTAGTTCCATGTAGAGAATCTTTCGTTTCACATACATGTACTATAATTGACAGGTTGCGTTCGCGCTAAAAGGGCCCTGCAACGTTGTTTATCCAGATACATAAATTACTTGTATACTACATGTATATACCGATGGTGATAAGTACAGCGGAATGCATGCGTATATGTGAGATAATCACAAAGATGTACCCCCGTTACAGAATACCAAATCTACGAATACAGTAACAATTTTCAAGATTAGACCTAAGCTAAATGTTTGATAAATAACAATACATGCTTTTGTTTGATAAATAACATTACATTCTTTTATTCTCCCCCCAACTGGAGGTTTTGAAAGGCATTAAATATTGCGACTAATTGTGCGTTGAATTCAATAAATATTTGTGCTTCACTTTCGCCATTTTGTTTTGATATTTTAATGGAACAATGTAGCCACTAGATTAATCCAAATCTTAAAAAGGCAATATTTCCTTAATTTATTATTCGAATTTAATTATTATTTCATCAGTGTAAATAGTTTTACAATAACTAATGCATAATAGAAACGTCTCATTTTAAACGCAAAGTGTGCACAATAGAATAAGTAGCTGGCTGCGTAATGACATATTACTGTATGCTTGTCAAATATTAACCAAAAGATAATTAGACAATTGTAAACATGTTGTAAGTAGATAGTAATAAACAAACTGACACAGCAGGTTTACTGTTGAAAATGTTCTCAAAAGAGGTTCTGACAATAATACATGTATATAAACGTTAAAAACTTTAATATACTTAATAGTACATGTTCCTTTCTCGTTAAATGGTCCTTTCTCATTACAATCAGATATACTGTGTCGCTCCGATACACTATGCTAATTAAGTGGATCCTATTTTAATGAGATTCAATACTGTTCTGAAATGTAAGAACATACTGAGGGTAGGCCATGCGTTCCTACAACGTATTATATTTGCTGTGTTTATATATACATTAGTACAATTTATTATATGTGCTGTGTTTCGTATACATTGGTACAATTTATTATATGTGCTGTGTTTCGTATACATTGGTACAATTTATTATATTTGCTGTGTTTCGTATGCATTGGTACAATTTATTATATTTGCTGTGTTGCGTATGCATTGGTACAATTTATTATATTTGCTGTGTTTCGTATGCATTGGTACAATTTATTATATTTGCTGTGTTTGATATACATTGGTACAATTTATTATAGTGCTGTGTTCATATACATGTGTATATAGTTGTTGTGTTTGGTATACATTGGTACAATTTATTATATTTGCTGTGTTTCGCATGCATTTGGCACGCTTGATTATATGTGCTGTGTTTCGCATGCATTTGGCACAATTGATTATATTTGCTGTGTTTCGCATGCATTTGGTACAATTGATTATATTTGCTGTGTTTCGCATGCATTTGGCACAATTGATTATATTTGCTGTGTTTCGCATGCATTTGGCACAATTGATTATATTTGCTGTGTTTCGCATGCATTTGGCACAATTGATTATATTTGCTGTGTTTCGCATGCATTTGGCACAATTGGTTATATTTGCTGTGTTTGATATACAGTGCGTAAATTCCGGGATCTGAGAGAGCCCGGGTATATTTCAAACACAATTTTTACAGCACTCTCCAATTGAATTGTTCATTATTCGGATCAGTCGTGTTGAAGAATGATTTACACTAGAATATATGTATAAATTCCAAATCTCACACAGTTTGATGTGATCATCTAACGTGTATGTACTACATTGAATAGTGGACAGTCATAAATGACGTAATAACTAAATAGTCTGTTTATGAAACCTATATCTCCAGGGGGGGGGGGGGGGCAGCAGAGAGAAACCAGTATCAGTAAGCTAACTTGACCATGTATATTGGGTTAGATGCGCATGTACACGTTATGGTTTTATTACGTTAAATATCAAATTGAAGGAAAAACGCCCGGCATAATGTTTGCCCATCTAAGCACCATCTAGTTGGAAATGTGACAATGATACTGAAATATATACGGATTTCACACTGCAAATAAAGCAGTTACAGGAATTTGAACAATTTAAATAGTCTTCAAAATGGCTGCTACATTGTATTTTGAATATTTATTGATAGTTATGATGTCATAATTGTATAAAAAATGACTTTATTTTAGCCAAAATGATGAAAACACACGCAACTGTGTAGCGTTTAATAGAAATATAAAATTAAGTATTTCTGTTGATAAAATGAGTGAGTATGTGTTTACTGTTTTAATATGATATAAATTGGTTAATCCAAGAATTTTCGGTTTAAATAATATGAACCTGTTATACATGTAACTTCCTTAATTGCAGTGCGATTTTCAAAATGCTTTCAATGTTTGAAGGTAATTCACCGAAAATGATCAACTATCAGCGTAACGCGAGAACTTGAATGATGTGCATACACTTGCGCATACATTTTTGGACTTGTGTACTGATACATTTATGCTATACTGGTTTTGTAATGAGTCCAATGTACATGTTTCAACCTTTTTTGAAATTGTGTTTGTTTTGAGGTTTAACGTCGCATCGACAGTTTAGCTCATGCAACGACGATCCAGATATTTTGGTGGAGGAAGACACCGAGTAGCCTTCGAGCACGGACGATCACCCAGGTAAAACCATCGACCTTCCACAAGTCAGCTGAATAGCTTGCTCACATGAAATAAGTCGATACACAAGAGGGATGATTCGAACCTATAACGGTGAGGAGCAAGCGATGTGACGTCAACGACCGTAACCACTTGGTAACGGAGTAATTTGTTTTCGGTAGTTGTGACAGTCATTTACAATTCGTATATGCGGGCTAAATTTAGGTGCTGCCTAAATATATGGATAATGGATAAACGGCAACACATTACGTTATTAAACTGAAACATGATTCAATCCACCACAAAGCAGACAGTTGTAGATTTAGTTACAGTCAAGCAACGTTAGTTTTCAATGGAATAGCTTAACGTTATCTATTTAATTTAGACATGCAAAAGTTAAGAGTAAATACATATGCACTCATTTTCAATAAACCAAGATTGTGGGAACAACCTTAGCTTTTCATAAGAAGAACGCCATAATTTGATAAATTGTAGCGCTTATATACTAGTGTGTTTAATCTTAGTGTATTTTACATCGCCATATAATCACTGACAACCTTAGATGATTGATGACATCGTTAGGAACTACATCTTACATGTTTCCCTGAGACAGTTTGTAATACTGTTCATAATCCATGGATACAAGTTATGTAGATGCGTTCTTACTTGTATTAGTTCTAATACCACATGTCTATTATTTCAGTTGTTTTTGTATCGCATGTGTGTATACATATGTTTTATATTTAAGAGGGCCCATGGACGATTAGCCTTTATTCTGTCCGGATTTCTTCGCCCTTAGCTTTTGGGCCATATGAGTTATCCCGGCAGCACATTAAGGATCTTTATTACACGGGCACCCATATTTGGGTATCTGTCCATGGGCGTCCGTTGTCTATGTTTCTGTCTACGTTGCAACTAAGATTGACATCATAAATGTGCGAAACACAAATTGGGGAGCATCAAAATACAACTATCGTTAAACTATTAAAATGTCATTACACCGTAAAGTTCGATATATAGTTGTAATCGAAATTTACAACGTCATAGAAAATAAGCTGATTTCTTTCAAATGAACGCTTTTGATATTTAAAATTTATTTATCTGAAACCATGCTATGTTCTGCTATTATACGCAACCGTCTAGTTGGAATTATTGCGAAGAGTGAATGCTATTTTCATTTTAATAGACCCATTAAAGATCATAATGAAAAAAATTGGACCTAATGGGATTATTTGACATTAATTCGAACCATGTTTCATCTCACTCGATTTAATTTTAAAAATGTACAACAAACTTAAGACATATTCTATCTAGCCATTATTAAACATTACTATGGGTTTTGGATCAATGTTATTGATAAATACGTTGTAAGAAACTGCCGGACCAGATTAACAAAAGCCTTATAGATATATAAACATTGCAGGTTCTAATCAATGATTAAGGTGAAATATTGTCAAGATTCTATCATAAAGTCAATTGTACAATATCGATAGATATGCAGATAGCATGCTATATTTATATTTATAATTCATAAAGGGTCCTCATTTAAGACACACTGTATGACATTGATCAGCGCTGATTAAAGATGTATCTCTACATAGCCTTGTAAACAAGTTGTAGTTAACATTGTTAGCATGTATACAACAGGTTGATATTATTTAAGTCTAAACAAACCTAGTACTGCTCTTTCGTATTTTAATCCCGGATTATAATTAATCTGCTGACCGTATACTAATACATGATATAATGGTGTACTGTAAAGATTAACTGAACCATAATGAATTAGATTTGTTATGAAGATAGATATAAATCGTGCAAACTTTGAGTGTATGCCATACAAATGCATAATAACATGTGGTAATCTTCCAGAACGTGTACATTATCGCTATATCATAATTTATAATTATTAGTGTTCAAATCAGGGTTATCAGCATCTGGACATCTCTGGCATCTATGATTGCCTTCCGCCATTTAGTTCATAATATAAAACCTCCATTAGTATAATATCACATGGGACAACAAATATATCAACCATAAAGAAGATGCGATATGATAGGGGGCAGGGTCTCCATGACCAAGTGATTGTTGTTGTGTTTGGGGTTTAATCAGGTCTTAATTTAATCACCTATCGAAGTCACTGTAAGTGAGACAGCAAGGATATCTAACCGGTTGATGTTTGATCCACACATGCATCATTCACGTCTTAAAATATTTTAGAAAAATTAGAATGGGGTCAATTTTGATGAACATATATAGGTGAATGTTGATGTAAATTTATAATGGTGGCACCAGTTAGATTGTGCTTCCAGCTAGCTATTATTGGCGAAGGAAGACACAGTGTGCCCCTCCGGTCAGTAGTTCTGGCACGGGTGGGCACTCAGGTATAACCGGCCGACATTCCACAAGCCAGCTGTATAGGTTCCTCACATTAAAAGAATTATATACCCCAGTTTGGTTCGAACGAACATTGATGAGGGGCAATTGATTTGAAGTCAATGACCTAACTACTCAGCCAGGGAAGCCCGTTGGTCCAGGCGTTACGGTCGTTGACTACAAATATGTCATAGGATTTACAACATTTTGCACAAAGAAAAATCCTATATATAATAAATTAATAATAGTATTATTCCCACTAAGTAATGTGAAACAACTACTAGTACCTTGCTGTTTGCTTTGGCGCTGGAGGCGGTTCAGGCTTTTTTACTTCCACGACTGGTACTTCCTTCTCTTCCTCCGACTCGGAAGAGCTCTCTTCGTCTAGAGACACCAGCCGCAAGTTGGTGGATATATCTGGTGGCAGTAACATACGCGTTGTCTGATTTGTTGGCTTCAACTCTCCACTGAAGCAACTGTCTCTTTCGTCAATATCATCAAAGGGGTCCTTACCAAATATAGTCTCGATTTCATTATATTCAGAAAGTGTTGTATCTATTGTTTGCCGTATTGAACATAGATGTTCTCGTGAGTTCATACCATTGAGTTCACTACTCTGGTCCAAAGGAATAAAAATAAAATCACTACCAGCTACGGATACGTGTCCTACTTCAGATGATGGCCGAACTCCATCGGTCATACTTCGCACCCGGTAATGACGGTTTTTGTCGCTAATTGTATGCTGTAAACTAAACGCAGAACCAGCTCTCTCGTGATTGTATTTGCTTTCGTATTCCATAGGAGGTCTGATTCTTATTGAATTAAGCACTTTTTGTTTTCTGTTATGTAGAATGCTTCCATCAGAGGTTGGACCGTTTGTTGTTGATACTATATGTTCATTATCCAACGTGGTTTTACTTTGTGCTCTCCTATTTATGTCATGTCTGATTCTGTATTTTCCATCACTCGAACTATTTACATTCTTGACAGAAAAGTCAAACATCTGTTTACCATATTCTCTCATCAGCCCACTATCCGCTCGCGATTTCGCCATCGTACTAGTCATGCCCCTACTCTCAGCCCTTATTCCCCGAGCTGACCTCACCGAATCTTCGCGTTTGTAAGGCATCGGGTAATTATCTAAGTTCCGGTTCTGAAATGGAGGAGCAGAACGCATATTTCGAATCCTTTTCCGGTTCTGATTCTGGCTCTGAGATTGAGCTGTTAATACGCGGTCCCTTAACTTCATTGTAGCAATTAAATAATCCTGCGTATTTGCATTGGCACCCGTAGAAGGAGATCGCATATCTCTTCTAGCTGTCCACTCATTAATGCCTCCTTTCATATTTACAGCTTATATGAATATATAAGTTTAATTACAATCTTTTTCAATGCGGTATTAAAGTATTAAATGCCCATTGCAGTGCCACTCCAAATTATAACCGTTATATTAAATGCTGTGGGTTTAACATTGTAGCTATGGTTGGTTTAATCAAATAATCCAATGCGCAATATTTCCTTAATAAAGGCTGTTTACCGACCAATAACATCTATGGAGCCGTTCGTCTATGCTACACGACCTGCATTCAAATTAAACTCATAACGACCACGGTTTACAGGGCTTACTACTAAGGTGAAAGTTATTAAATATTTAAATGAATAAATAAAAAAAAGAGTATGCAGTCATACACGATTTACGTGTCAATAGCTTAGGACACTACGGTCAACACCGTGTATTGTAAACACATCACTCTAAAATACTCGATAAAACGAAATTAATAAAAGAAGAACAAGTGAAAATGTAACCCCGCAAAGTCCAATTCAAAGGTATTTGGATAGCTATGGGCTTGAATTCGGACAATAGGTGTAAACAAAAGCGCTTGGACCCAATGTGGTTGGATCTTTCAATATAACACCCTTTTTCGCGAAGTTCAAGCCGGGTGGTTCTAATACCATGTCAGCTATGGTACATATATACCATAATGTACAGGGGCGGTCTGTGCCCTACCGATTAAGTGTTATATGATAGGCCTGTTCCATTAATCGCCTGGGGTTGAGCATTGGAACACTAATAGTGTATTTTACACACGCATCGGTGTACATTGTAATTTAATTTTGCCCGACATTGACTCAAGTATAAACTTGAACTTGGGTTATCTGGATACGCAAAAACACTTGCAAGCTATAAAAATTCGCCTGCAAAAAGAATATTTTGTGAGACTGCATCTGCCAAGTGCCGTCTTGAATGTTGGCAGCAAAAAAAACCTTTTAAGAAGCAATTAACTGGTGACTGGCGAAAGCGAATACTTTATTGCTCCTTGTAAGAATCTACATATCACCAATATGCTAAAATAAATGCGCACAGTATACTTATTAAAAAACATCCATATAATTTATGCGGTGGCGGCTAAATTTAATAGTCTGTTAAAAAAAATGCAAGTAGATACTTACAGTCGAAATGTGTACTTCTTACTTCGAATGTTTGCTCAATTATAAAATGCATTTTACTGGATCTATATTATTTGAATAGACTTAAATGTCTGCGTTTTACAGATTGCATGAATGGGCTGATCAACCTTGACATGGAGAGCATGTCAAAACAATTTCACGAGAGAAGTTTTCATATATATCTATTTGCATGTAGGATGTGTGAATTTTAAAGATTTATAGAGATTTACGTGCTTGAACATAGAGCAATATGGAAAGTTGTGTAAGGAAATGTTTCCTAATTCTGCCCAGTTACCTAGTTTCTGAAGGATAACCTACTCTTTACACACTTATTCAATACTACATGATGCTTCAGAACAAGTTTGATCATATGCATGGAGATCCACACATACTGTATCTACTTTTAACCCTATATGGAGATATGACTTTCCACACATACTGTATCTAGATGCGACTTTTAACGCACCCTATATGGAGATATGACTTTCCACACATACTGTATATAGATGCGACTTTTAACGCACCCTATATGGAGATATGACTTTCCACACACCCTATATGGAGATATGATTTTCCACATACCATGTATGGAGATATGACTTTCCACATACCATGTATGGAGATATGACTTACTTTCCACATACCATGTATGGAGATATGACTTACTTTCCACATACCATGTATGGAGATATGACTTTCCACATACCATGCATGGAGATATGACTTTCCACATACCATGCATGGAGATATGACTTTCCACATACCATGTATGGAGATATGACTTTCCACATCCATGTATGGAGATATGACTTTCCACATACCATGTATGGAGATATGACTTTCCACATACCATATGGAGATATGACTTTCCACATACCATGTATGGAGATATGACTTTCCACATACCATGTATGGAGATATTACTTTCCACATACCATATATGGAGATATGACTTACTTTCCACAACCATGTATGGAGATATGACTTACTTCCACATACCATGTATGGAGATATGACTTCTTCCACATACCATATATGGAGATATGACTTTTCCACATACCATGTATGGAGATATGACTTTCCACATACCATGTATGGAGATATGACTTTCCACATACCATGTATGGAGATATGACTTACTTTCCACATACCATGTATGGAGATATGACTTTCCACATACCATGTATGGAGATATGACTTTCCACATACCATGTATGGAGATATGATTCTTTCCACATACCATGTATGGAGTAATGACTTTCCACATACCATGTATGGAGATATGACTTTCCACATACCATGTATGGAGATATGACTTACTTTCCACATACCATGTATGGAGATATGACTTTTTCCACATACCATGTATGGAGTAATGACTTTCCACATACCATGTATGGAGATATGACTTTCCACATACCATATATGGAGATATGACTTACTTTCCACATACCATGTATGGAGTAATGACTTTCCACATACCATGTATGGAGTAATGACTTTCCACATACCATGTATGGAGATATGACTTACTTTCCACATACCATGCATGGAGATATGACTTACTTTCCACATACCATGCATGGAGATATGACTTTCCACATACCATGTATGGAGATATGACTTACTTTCCACATACCATGTATGGAGATATGACTTACTTTCCACATACCATGTATGGAGATATGACTTTCCACATACCATGTATGGAGATATGACTTTCCACATACCATGTATGGAGATATGACTTTCCACATACCATGTATGGAGATATGACTTTCCACATACCATGCATGGAGATATGACTTTCCACATACCATGTATGGAGATATGATTTTCCACACACAATGTAAAGAGATATGATGATAAATAAACGTAAAACACACTCAATTATGTCACTTCCTCTACCTAGTGATCAGGTAACTAATGCCAGAACATCCGAACCCGCTTATTGTTATGTCTTTGGGTTTAAAGTCGTATAAATAGCTTACGTTTTATGGCGACTCTTGTTATTGATGGAGACAGACTGCAGGTGCACCTCCGAACAGTATTCCAGGCATGAACGGGCACCGTGATAGAGCCATCGACCTTAGTTTATACACATTTATTTGAGCTCGATTGCGAAGCAAGTTCTTACAACTTATATTAATCACTCTCGAGAACTCGTTACTGATGGAATCCATCGCCACGAGGTAGATTTAAAAGGCAATGTGGAATTTAAATGCCTTGCCTAAGGACACAATGGTAACAGCTACAGCTGGGCTTGAACTCCGATCTTCGCAAGCCAACTGGGTAGCTTCTTCACATGACTGAATTCGACACCCGGCGAGAAATTGATTTGATGTTAACGAGCTCAACAACTAGGCCCTAAGCGTATTCTCAGACATGTGCTAATATTATATATGAATAATTTAGTAAAATAATCACAAGAAAGCCACGTATATGTGCTATCCATGTAGGCCTATATTATTATATATTATCCAGAGTTAGTGGTTAAGGCATCCGCCTATGGAGCGGGAGGTCGAAGGTTCGAACCTCGTCAGGGGTTCATTCTGTTATGGCCGATTGGTGAACCGCCAGCTAGTTAAATAATGGTTACCTATCAGCTAGACGCCTGACCCACAAGGATAGGATTCCGGAAATACTGATGTCCATAAAAGGTGTCGCATAAGTCAATAATGGCTAACCCTTTCAATAGGGTCAATAGGGGTGACACTATAATAAACAAACACTTTACTTTACTTTATAAATAATTTACGCAGAGTGGTGCTATTTTTAAAAAAAGACATGTATTGCATCATATGAAACTTGCAGCTATAATTATGAAAGCACATACCTATATATGCATACACATGCATCCGTGTTGAGGGTCGCAATCCGCCTAACTTCTATAACCCTCTCTTGTGTGTGTACTCGAGATTTTATTTCCAAAATACAATAATATACCAAACGTTCTGAGTGTAGACGGAACATTAAAGAAAATCGTATTCAAAAGCTAAATAAATGAAAATCGATTTGTAAAAGGAGACGTAATTATTCATATAATAGGTATTGTGTTCAATGCACCTAAATACAAAAACGCAGATATCTAGTTACTACATAAAACACCCGCATGTAATAAACGGAAAACCAGTCCCGGGTGGCAATCCATCCGTTTGCCGGGTGTTTGGATACGACAACCAGTCCCGGGTGGCAATCCATCCGTCTGCCGGGTGTTTGGATACGACAACCAGTCCCGGGTGGCAATCCACCCGTCTGCCGGGTGTTTGGATACGACAACCAGTCCCGGGCGGCAATCCATCCGTCTGCCGGGTGTTTGGATACGAAAACCAGTCCCGGGCGGCAATCCATCCGTCTGCCGGGTGTTTGGATACGACAACCAGTCCCGGGCGGCAATCCATCCGTCTGCCGGGTGTTTGGATACGACAACCAGTCCCGGGTGGCAATCCATCCGTCTGCCGGGTGTTTGGATACGACAACCAGTCCCGGGCGGCAATCCATCCGTCTGCCGGGTGTTTGGATACAGAGGATAAAGTACACCTCATTAGTTTAAACATTAATTATTTCAGTATTGTTTATAGGTAATCAAGAAATTTTACATATACTTTAATAGCAGTAAATTGAAAGGGATTAGAACGAAAGAACACTTATGTAGTGCTTATCTCATTGGCAAAAGGATATGGTAAACACCGCTCGTTGACCTTTTTAATGGACACGCGCATTAACGGAAGTCGTAAACAGTAAACGCCTAGTCGATCCAAATTTATTTTAGCTCGATTGCAAAGGAGAGAGAAGAGACAATGTGGAATTTAAATGCCTTGCCTAGGGACACACTCGTAACGGCTCCAGCGGGGCTCGAACGCCGGGATTTTCGCACATGAAGCGAACACGTTACCACTTCGCTATCACAACTTCCAATAATATAACACAAACTAGTTTACAGGCATATTTATAACTAAGCTAATAGTCTAATCACAGTTACAGATGGATATGTAGTCCAGTGGTCGCATATTTATAACTAAGCTAATTGTCTAATCACAGTTACAGACGGATCTGTAGTCCAGTGGTCGCACGCTGGACTGATAATCCAGGGATCGCAGGTTCGATCCCCCGTCTGACCCTAATAAAATTAACAATCTTTCAGATGGGACGTTAAACCGATGTCTCGTGTCGGTGCTTTACACCGTGCACGTGAAAGAACCAGAGGAGACTCTGCAATGGGTCTCTCTCTCTGTGTATCATTGCACTATCCTCCAAAAATCTAAAATGATCAATCTCTTCAGGAGGCGTCGCTCATATGTACAACCGGTAGCGACGATAAATAAACGTAAAACACACATCACAGTTACCATAACTACTAATATCGTCAACATGACGCAAAGACAATCTATGTACAATCTTTCTTGCAGAGTATAAACTAGTCAATCATTCGAAATTATTTATGTTAACTATAAACAGTAACTACTATTATGCCTTAAATATACATATACATTGTGTTGTCGTATATCTTATTTGTATTGTTAGAAACAGAACCTCTGTACAATATGTATTGGAAATTGTATTGTAATGATATTTAAGGTAATAAATGTTTCATTATCTTGTGTTTTTGTTCGTAACATGAGTTTATTATTGCGTTTCCATAGTCCCATATTTCTTCATAAATAACAAAATGTATATATACAGAACCGTAGCCAGAGGCAAACTTCAACAGAGGCAATCTGGGGGGTGGTGGTCCAGGGGCCTTTATCCCTTTAAAATTGTTGGGGTATAGAAGCGATTTCCTGCGTTTTCTGATTTAATGAGTTTAGACGTATAATTATGTACTGACCAATCAGCTCTCTAGCAGTCAACATTTTATACAAATAGATATTTTTGGCATTTTAATTTAATTTTTCATTTATTATATTTTTGCTTTGGACATTTTAACAGAGGCAACTTCCTCGGTGTGCCTCAGTGTGGCTACGGGCAACTGCCTCGGTGTGCCTCAGTGTGGCTATGGGTCTGATATCATAGTATCAATGTATTGCACAGTAACATGAATGCTATATACATGTATATATATATATATAATATACATCCGTACATACATACATACATACAATATATATGGAAGTCGTGATAGCGCAGTGGTAGCGCGTTCGCTTCAGGTGCGAAAGGCCCGGAGTTCTAGCCGCGCTGGAGCCGTTACGATTGTACCGTTAGGCAAGGCATTTAAATTCCACATTGCCTCTTCTCTCTCCCTCATGGCGATGGATTCCATCAAGAAGGAGGTCTCTAGAGTGATTAGTATAAGTTGTAAGAACTTGTTTCGTAATCGAGCTAAAATTAATTTGTATAAACTAATACATATACATAGATAGTTTATTCTGAACAAAAAGCAAATGCTCATGAGTTCATTATAACATTGGCATTACAATACTTGGTCAATGGTGTATAGTTCAATCACAAATTCAACATTCAGTACATGCACATTTTGAAAGCATAATATCGAATTAAACTACATAGTGGTTACACATGATCAAATTGAATTCAAATAATTGTATAATATAGTGCAACGATCTGCAACCTGAAAGAGAAAATACATATATATACATACACGGAATGCATGCATCTGCTTACAATTCTGCTTCGTTATTGTTTGATTCAATATATATGTGTATATTATATGTGGGATTGTTCCTAACAGGGAACTAGTAATATATATACATTGTATCGGCTATGAATTATCAGGATTTTGTTTTCCTTGAAAAAGGCCTTTTAACCCCAACATTCAGATGCAGAGAGGACTAGATATATGTATGCATGTATTTGTGTTTTGATTATTCATGTAAAAAGAGAACTATATAGAGGATACGATATTACATTGTTATTTTATCAAGTGTGCCCATGTCACGGTTATAACAATGACAACGAGGAACATGATTTATTTACTACAGACGGATCTGTAGTCCAGTGGTAACACGTTGGACTGGTAATCTAGGGATCGCAGGTTCGATCCCCCGTCTAACCATAATAAAATTAACAGTCTTTCAGATGGGACGTTAAACCGAGGTCTCGTGTCGGTGCTTTACACCGTGCACGTAAAAGAACCAGAGCAGACCCTGGAATGGGTCTCTGTCTGTATCATTGCACTATCCTCCAAAATCTAAAAGGACTAATCTCTTCAGGAGGCGTCGCTCATATGGGTAACCGGTAGCGACGATAAATAAACGTAAAACACACACATGATTTATGGGACAAATATACAATGGACAAGGCTGTGATATAATAGTACGAAACACATCATCTTTGGAAATATGGTCAATATTAGTTATGTCAAACTTCGGTTATGTCGAAGTATTTTGTTCGGTCCCAATGAATTCGACTGTATTTGTATTCTGATTATTCATGCAAAAAAAGGAAACTATATATAGAGGATACGCACACTATTATATAAATGCGTGTGTTAACTCTGATAAAGGGGTGACAACTGTACTTTCCCTAACCCGTTGTGCTCGCTCGGTACTAGCCCGTTGATATTCTAATTCAGACTATGACGCACTATAACTTTGGTAGTTGAATGAAGAGTATCAGTTAAGGCTATTTGACCTGTGCTACCACGTGTAAATAAACCAAGCACCAAGCAGACAGAAATACTATTGAAATACAATAGCATAGCTCTACTACATTAAGCCACAGGGATTCGGCACGTTTGGTGGTACTAGTATATATACTTAAATATATATATACTAGTACCATCAAACGTGCCGAATCCCTGTGCATTAAGCAGTTACGTATGCAACAGGATGGATGCGCACAGCATATCAAATGAATTGAAATAATCTGCATAATTCAGATTTATACAGCATTATACGATGATATGTAGATTCGTATTATGAACGTATCATGTTTCATCAGGTTTGGCGTGTTTGTGCGGTGCTCAGTGGTTGCGTGACTGTGTCCCTAAGCCGTATGGTGTCTCGGTCTGGTTACACCTCAGACATTAAGCCCGTATGTGATAGCATCAAACATGGATCGTCTCGGCTCGCTGTCATTAATAGGGGCACATTGTGTGTCGCTCATTTCGACGAGCTGGTCGCTACCTCAGTAGAGCCTCTTTACAGCTATGCTATTTCATTGTACACGTACACGTATTATATGAAATAAATTTTAAAACTGAACTTGAAAAGGCATGGACATATATATATAATATATATATATATATTAATATATATATATATATATATACGGATTGTCAGCTGTTCTATACCCTGTCAACTACATCAACAATACGTCCTAGTTGGGTATATATATATACAACTAGGACGTATTGTTGGTGTAGTTGACAGGGAAGTATAGAACAGCTGGCAATCCGTATGCTATCGAATGGTGTGGTGCCGGTTAAAACAACTCATACACTGAACCGGACAGTTTCATTTAGCTAAACCCGATACAAAGCCATCACGTTGAATGTTGTTTTATGGATTTAATACAAACGATATTGACCGAATTGCCCAACAATGAACTGTTCATGATATAAGACCCTATCACTATGCTGAAATATATTTCCGAAAATCTGATAGCTGCATTTTTGCACACAATAGTTGACGCCCAGGGTTACGACACAGCGATTAACAGACATGATTTATGTTGTAGCAAAGAAACATATCCCATTCCAAAGAGAATTATGAATTCAATGAGTTGGCATAATGTTCTAAAGTCCTACATTCAATAAGTATATTAATGTTCAACTTGTGCATGCCGTTTGCAAGTACCACTACTATCCTCAAATGTTGCACATATTACAGTTATGAAATGGTAGTGAGGTGAGGGTGACTGTATACTTTGATTTATTCTACACTTTTATATCTTACCCTTATACTAGTGCTGGCCGTTCTCTAATGTTGTTAAATCTTGTGGTCTAAACCATTTGCATTTCCATGCTATGTATTGTATCCTTTTTGTGTATCACATCTTTACTATTGATTTGCAATACAATATGATTACACTAAACATTTTAACAAATATTTACTGGTGTTGATTGCTGGTAAATTTATAAATTTATCGTTCGTGATTCTGTTTCATAGAGATGCTGATAAAAGGTTTAGTTTCAGTTGAGTCATTTAATCTTAGGCCATTATTAAATGGTTTGCTTGATCATCCTCCGTCCATATTCATCTTCGCTAAATATATGATGATGCAATTATGTCACAGGAATGACTGAATGGTTGTTTCTCTAAAAATCACGCATGGATTGTGAGCGAGTAAACAACACTGTAGTATAACTTCACTTTAAATTATTGCATACTAATTATTCATCGATATATATACAAGAAACAAACCAATAGCTAAGCAGACACTATCTCTATACTACACGTTCCTTAATGGTGACATCCTAAAGATGCTATAAGCTTTATTTATTTTACAACGATTGCGAAACAAACTTTAACAACTTATATTAATCACTCTTGTTGGCGCGGATGAAAGCGCATATGTGATCATTCGTGTGTGAGGAAACCGGAATACCCAGAGAAAAGCCACCTGTCTGATCTGGCGACCACCGTACCATCTCACACACTTTTCGGCCAGAGGATCGAATTCATGTTGCATTGGTGAGAAGCGAGCGTGCTAAGCATTGCGCTAATCGGACAGACAAGATGTTATCCGCAAGAGAACAATCAATACTTTCGCGAACCATCTCTGTTCTTCTTAAATAATATGACAAGCAATCACTGTGAACTAGTTCATTTCATAAATGAGGTTTTGCATAAATTAATATCATCACGCTGTCAATAATAGCTTTGATTATTCAGCAATTCGTTTGTCACTAGCTACTGTTTAGAATTAGCCGGTATTAATTATTATTGATGTAAATGACGAATACGCAGCAAGTAACGTGGCTTACGACCGGGTGTAGAGAGTGTGACAGGGTGGAGATAGATCTCGCCAGGGATGTCAATAGGGATATGGCTGATGCGATACATGCTATAGAGGTTCCCAGTCAAAGCTCGCGGTCATCTTACACGTGATGCTTATGGTCCTATAGCTATTGAATGACAAACCTGACTGCTCTTCGGCGAACCGCCTACAGTTGTTGTATGTTCTTTCTGGAGTGAGTGTTACATGCAGCTGCAACATACTCCACACTATGTCCTATAAGGCTCCCATAGCACTGGGCTTTGACATTCCTTGGGGCATTTGGAAAGGTTCCTTTTGAGGAAGCCTAGAGTGTTATTGACCTTCTTGGTCTTGTCATTCACATGTGAATTCCAGGTCAAATTGTGCGATATTGTAATATCAATGGGCATGCTGCCTGATTTGACTATGGATATATCTTGGCCATTTATTATGCATGTGGCCATAAGCTTGTTGCACGTGCATGTGATTATAATTACCTCACACACTGAAGGGCATATGCACGTCTTTCTCCCACTTCGGTAGCCGTACAGGTCCTGGTATCGTGCACTGTGAGGATCGTTCTTGTATTGCCGGCGAACAGTCTGAGTGTGGACAACACATCCCTAAGGATGTCGATGATGTAAAGAAGAAATAACAGAGGGCATAACACCGGCATTGACTGGTGCAGTTGACGAACAAATTATTTATATAGCTATCTATCTTCCTTTAATGTCGAACCCCTCGCGGGGATGTAGACATGTTGCGCGTCAAAAACCGCAAAGAAATTAAAAGTATGAGTAGTTAAAAGCATAATTTAAGAAAGTAATGAAAATAAGTTGTGGTAAAAGTTTAAAAGCAGCTGCGCAGAACAACTAGGGTAGGGACTGGCATGATCAGTATGGCAAACTGCCGTATTGAATTGCTCTATGGTAGGGAGATGGACAATATCAGGAGGGAGATGGTTCCAATGGTAGATTGTTCTTGGAAAAAAGGAAAACTTGTAGCAGTCTGTAGTTGCTGTACTTATCCTATAGCTTAAGGAATGGCAATGGCGAGCAGGACGGGATAGGGAAACTATGTAATTTTCTATGGGAATCAACAAGATCATTATGAATTTTATGCATAAGGGATAACCTATTGTCAATACGCCGTTGATCTAGTCTGCGTAGATTTAGGGAACGTAGCATGTCTGTAACACTAGAGGTACGATAGAAGTCAGCCTTTATCCAACGGGCTGCTCTTCGCTGGACACCTTCAATTTGGTCAATCAATGTTTGTATATGGGGCGACCAGATCTCGGAGCCATATTCAAGCTGGGGTCTCACTAGTGTCTGGTAAGCCATGGACTTATGGGGTTCGGATTTGACCTGTAGGTTTCTACGTATGCTTTCTTAGTTGACCTTTTTATGTGAGTGTCCAACGACAGGTTATTTGAGATATCCACGCCAATGTATTTGGCTGAGGTGACCGACTCAAGTAGGACTCCATGGAGTTTATATTGACTGGGAATAGGATGTTTCCTTCTGGTGACGTGGATAACTTGACATTTGGAGAGGTTAAATTCCATGTCCCATTCCCACAATGGCACTACTATGGAGATGACATATACACTTATTGGAACGGGGAATATCTGAGTACGTGAACAAGATGTTTTGGAGAGGTTAAATTCCATGTCCCACTCCCACAATGGCACTACTATGGAGATGACATATACACTTATTGGAACGGGGAATATCTGAGTACGTGAACAAGATGGGTTATAGAAATCAAACGACTTGCGACCCTCAACATAGATGAGAATACGAGACATCGATATCTGGCTTTGTTGATGCGTTATGGTAGTTAACAATATTTTCGGTAATTTGCGACCGAGAAAAAATATGACGTCACAAGTATGGTAGCCAAACAAGTTATTTGTTGAAGATAAAACTGTGTTGTCAAAATATAGATTTTCTGCAAAGAGATGGTACCATGTGTGTGTAAGTTTGCAAAATAAACATTTGAAATAGCTTTTTCATTCTGAATAATGATATCAGAAACCGAAGATATTACATGGATAATTCATAGCACTGAAAAACGAGGAGAAAACCACCTGTCCGTGAAACTTTTTAAAAGTTCAATCTATCTTCACCTAATGTCATTCCTACGCAGGTATGTAGACATGTTGCGTGACAAACCGCAAATAATTTAAAATGATGAGTAGCTAAAACAGTTAATAGCAAATTATAACAAGCTAATGAGAAATAAGTTTGGTTAAAAGTTTAGAAGCAGATAGGCAGAACAACCAATAGTAGCATAATAGGGCGCGTGGGGTCTGGCATGATTAATACAGCCAACAGCTGTATTGAAAGTGTGTTTTGCGTTTATTTATCGTCGCTACCGGTTGCCCATATGAGCGACGCCTCCTGAAGAGATTAGTCATTTTAGATTTGTGGAGGATAGTGCATGATACAGACAGAGACCCATTCCAGAGTCTCCTCTGGTTCTTTTACGTACACGATGTAAAACACCGACACAAGACCTCGGTTTAATGTCCCATCTGAAAGACTATTAATTTTATTAGGGTCAGACGGGGATCGAACCTGCGATCCCTGGATTACCATTAACCAGTCCAGCGATGTATTGAAATGCTCTATGGTAGGGAGATGGTCAATGCCCTGGGGGGAGATGGTTCCAATGATAAATGATGATTGTAAAATGGGAGAACGTGTACTAGTCAGGGATGGGTTTAAGGTGGTCCTATAAATAAGACCTACAATAAAATAAATTCTGTTATTTCGAGGTCTTATCGTTAAAGCTCATTTTCGCATAGCACTTTCCGCCCTGATCCGATGACGGGATTTCTGACCAATATTTTGAAGCTTTTCGGACATGCAGGGTTTCCTCTGGGTCAATTTTAGTTTGCGCCAGCAAATTCGCCAATCAGAAAAAGTTTGCGCCAATGGCTCCAATGTTGGAGCCAGCAGTCTATAGTGCCATATTCAATCAGACATCTGGTATGTGCTGATGTTAAACAAGTTGTCATCTTGTGTGCATGTACTACTGTTAATTACTTGTACTTCTGCTGTAGTTGTCTACATGCACTTATGAATAAATAAATACTGTGTAACTTATTACCTACCAATCATAAAAAATCAAGTTTGGGAAATTGGTAAATGCACTAAGACGACTATCCATGCATTTTCTTGCACCCACTATGTTCTAAATTCGTGTTTTGATACAGTTTTACGTTTGTAGGGACTATTAGTCATATCACTAAACTGAATGTGTTTCAGTACTTTCATGGTTGGAAATTGTCTGGGCCGAATCATATTCTGGGGTTTCAGGATTAGCAGAATTATTCTGCTTGGAAACTAAACCTATTTCAGTAGTGGGCATTTCCCGGCATATGACGTACTTACTTATCTGTATCATCTGAACGCTTTTCGTTGTACATAATTGTAACAAGTAAAAGCGTCTCGTCAATGAACAAGTACTCGGTGATCTTGTACATTTTATCCCTGCAGAAAGGTCCATATAATCGGCTGTCAAAATATTGTTGCGTCACAGAAAACGCATTCAATGATTCTCATTGCGTCTCTGGCCATTTCATTGCATCAAAACCGCAAGAAACGCACAGTGAGAAAACACTGCATTATCACATTCTGGTATACAGAAATATCTGTGCTAATCAGTTGTAGGATTAAAGACCGCCATTTAATCCAATTATCCGTAATTAAAATGTCACCAACTTCTCAACACCCCATGCAATCAAGTGCCAAACAGCTGATTTCCAATAAACAAACGCTTGTCATCATCGCACGCGTGACCGCACACGCAACCTTCACTTTCATGGATTTTCGGCCGATTATGTTTCTTGAACAAAGTTATTTTGCCGATATTTATGGCATGCGCCAAGGATTTTCGCCAACTGAGGACTTGGCGTCAGATTTAATTTTTATGCGCATTTGGCGACAAATGCGACCGGCAACGGGAACCCTGGACATGAACGGTTATAAATGTATGCATTGGTGTTAAGAATAATCCTAAATATAGATATTAAGAACGTTTAAAATATATTGTCTAACCGTTGTGCATATCATTTAGCTGTTTGAAGTCGACATCATTTAGCTGTTTGAAGTCGACAGGTGAGATTCTCCCATTTTTCTGCAGAGTATTCACAAAAGAAATATATTTAGTACATTTCATGCGTATGAACAATTGGATATTAAACGAAATTTTATTTGGTTCACCATAATGGCACGGAGATAAATCTTGTAAACATTTTCATCTAATGATTTCTATTTTTGTTATTCGCAATAATCAAATATTCAAAATGGACGATTTGGAATGGCGAAACTCTGCCATGAAATTTAAACGTTGATTTCGTGTATAATATTGTGTCAAGAGACGTTATAGATTGTGCAGAATTCAAACAACGGTATGTGTGTTGATCTTGTTAACAATTTTAATTTATAAAAACGACTTTTTAGAATATAAAATATGCTACGCGTAATGAGGTTTAGTGTTTAGACTTTAAACTTCTAAATATATGGACTAGGTTTAAGGCAGCCGTAAACATGTTTTTGGCACAGCATGTGCTGTAATCTGCCCTAAAGTGGTAAAAACTGCCTCAAATTGTCTTAAAGCTATCCCTGTCCAAAGGCACACTGAAGATTCTGTTATTATAAAACACATGTACATTGTATATATTAAGTCAAACTACAAACAAAATCATCTTGGGGTCTACCACCTTATTTGGCCATGATTGCAAAACAAAATGAATTATTGCTATACACAAGTCACCAGCAGTTACTCTTTTGTAATGAATGTATCAGGACTCACACAAAATGAGAAATGTTTGATTATTGTGTGTTGTTACGTTTATTTATCGTCGCTACCGGTTGCCCATATGAGCGACGCCTCCTGAAGAGATTAGTCATTTTAGATTTTTGGAGGATTGTGCAATGATACAGACAGAGACCCATTCCAGAGTCTCCTCTGGTTCTTTTACGTGCACGGTGTAAAGCATTGACACGAGACCTCGGTTTAACGTCCCATCTGAAAGACTGTTAATTTTATTATGGTCAGACGGGGGATCGAACCTACGATCCCTGGATTACCAGTTCAGCGTGTTACCACTGGACTACAGACCCGTCTGTTATTAACATATGTCTGATTGACTGCTTTTATACATATCTTGTTGGCCATGCTTGTTTACTCATGTTTGATTGGTCATCCATTGCATACATACATGTCGAATTTGGCCATGCTTGTTTACAAACTTTACATATATGGATGGGCCGCCACACAACAAAACCAACATACATGGAGTGCTGAATTGCTTATGATAGTAAGATAAACTTGGTACCAAACTAGGTAATATTCTGGGTTACTACTAAGTTTCCAGGGATCATTCTAGAGGGCGAAATTGTCGCCCTAGGGACCCTGACTTTGCCCTCTGGGGGCCCCACTTCTCCCTAATACCAGATTTAGCTATGTATAGTGTGCACATTTCTTACTGAAATCCTCATCCATTTTATCTACTGTGCATTATACACCAGTACAGACATCAGGACATTTTTTTCCGGACCAAAATTGACCAATATTTCATGAAATTCGACCCGAACGGCCCCACAGTCATTCTATAATTTGTTACATTCGACAAACGTTATAAACTAGCTATTAAAACCAGTTGCCGATAGTCTATATAAATAAATGAAATGAATAAGACCACAAAATTAGCATATATTGCATTTATTTTGGCAAACTTTGAAGAATTTAATTGAAATTACTAAATGCATAAAAAATGGCGATTTGATAACATCACATGGTTTTATCGTATGTAATAGTTCCCGTACTTCGCCGCATAAAGCGACGCTGCCTTCGTACGATATCATAGAGGTAAAGAAACTTTGTAATTATAGTTTATTTGATTTAATATACCGTATGTTTTAAAATACGACATGATTAACGACACGATGTGTTGGTTATTTTTACGGGAAATATTTCGTGCCAAATCGTGGGTGCGCATTATACACAATAGCGCACTATACATAGCTAAATAGGGTAATAAATTTTGTTGTTGTTGGTTCTTACGATTTTCAAACAAAATTTTGTCTAGTAAGATACACTGGCCCATTATAATGCACTCCTTCTATTCAAATGTTGTATTTAATGGTTGTACTGTGCATTTTAACCCTATTTTGCAGAAGTATATTAAAGAACACCATTTAAGGAAGCGATCACGCGATTTCTCACTTCTCCCAACAATTCTGGCCTAGAATGTACCCTGGTTTGAAATGGCTGAACTGTCTTATCACGTTAATATGCATAAGTTACAGTACACATGTGCACAATTTGGATCTTATTTGTTTTAATTGAAGTCAAGAGATTATCATAGTATATCTAAATCATAAAATGAAAGGATTGCTCTCAGCTTTCTAAACATATCAACAACCATTACAAAATCTAGAAGTTACAAGCGTATATATAGTTTACCTAATTAGCATAATTATGCTAATTAGGTAATATTAATATGGTAACTGCATAACCTGACTGACGGATTTGTAAAGTAGGACGCTTTCGTGAAGGGGAGAGAATTCACTTTCAATTGCACACAACATGAACTTTCTCTAATGTGAAGCAGAGAACTTGAATGTTTGCACAAGTTGTATACATATACATGTAATTTATCCAAATTAACATAATATGAAGGTTCTGTGATAATAAATGCTACTGTTTGGTACACGTTTATCTTTCTAGCATTAGTCATTTTTGAGGTACATGTATGTGTTTTGAACTTTTTATTAGCAGTATGTTGGTTTTGTTGTGGCTCATATGTCTAATTGGCTAGGCTTGTTTGTATATGTCTGATTGGCCTTGTTTACATGTATATATGTCTGATTAGTTGTGCTTGTTTACCTATGTCTGATTAGTTGTGCTTGTTTACATATGTCTGATTAGTTGTGCTTGTTTACCTATGTCTGATTGGCCGTGCTTGTTTACATATGTCTGATTGGTCGTGCTTGTTTACATATGTCTGATTGGCCATGCTTGTTTATCTATGTCTGATTGGCCGTGCTTGTTTACATATGTCTGATTGGTCGTGCTTGTTTACATATGTCTGATTGGTCATGCTTGTTTACATATGTCTGATTGGTCATGCTTCTTTACATATGTCTGATTGGTCATGCTTGTTTACATATGTCTGATTGGTCATGCTTGTTTACATAGGTCTGATTGGTCGTGCTTGTTTACATACGTCTGATTGGTCGTGCTTGTATACATATGTCTGATTGGTCGTGCTCGTTTACCTATGTCTGATTGGTTGTGCTTGTTTACATATGTATTCATGGTCGTGCTTGTTTACCTATATCTGATTGGCCGTGCTTGTTTACATATGTCTGATTGGTCGTGCTTGTTTGCATATGTCTGATTGGTCGTGCTTGTTTACATATGTCGGATTGGTCGGGCTTGTTTACATATGTCGGATTGGTCATGCTTGTTTACATATGTCTGATTGGTCATGCTTGTTTACATATGTCTGATTGGTCATGCTTGTTTACATATGTCTGATTGGTCATGCTTGTTTACATATGTCTGATTGGTCATGCTTGTTTACATATGTCTGATTGGTCGTGCTTGTTTACATATGTCTGATTGGTCATGCTTGTTTACATATGTCTGATTGGTCGTGCTTGTTTGCATATGTCTGATTGGTCGATGGTCGTGCTTGTTTGCAATGTACATGTATATGTCGTGTGAGATGCATGTAGTTTACTGTGTTTGGGATGAATTTGTGCATGAATAGAACAGATCACATCTTTACATTGTAATGCTTGCATTGTGTATAGAGGTGACTAATAGAGACTGAATTCATTGCGACATTTGTGATTATAGTGGGCGGGGAAGGGTTTGATTCATTATCTTAACAGGTATGAGAAGTGAAACCCAATTTTCTGTGTATGTTTTACGTTTATTTATCGTCGCTACTGGTTGCCCATATGAGCGACGCCTCCTAAAGAGATTAGTCATTTTAGATTTTTGGAGGATTGTGCAATAATACAGATGTAGACCCATTCCAGCGTCTCTTCTTGGTTTTTTACGTGCACAGTGTAAAGCACCGACACAAGACCATCTGAAAGACTGTTAATTTTATTAGGGTCAAACGTGAAATCCAAACCTGCTATCCCTAGATTACCAGTCCAGCGTGTTAACCACTGGACTACAGAACCGTCTGTGAATGTTCTTTACATGTATGTTTCCATTATAACCCTCTGCTGTTTACAAATGCCTAAATCTGGTTAATTTGAGCAGTTTTTCAGACATTTCATGATCAACTGGAGTTCCATTGTCTGCACATAGGTGGGTGTGACATTGTTATCCAGACCTATATACATTAAATGTAGCATATAATTTTGATTCATTTCTTACATCTTAGACAAATGACAAGTGTCAAGATAAACCGCTATATGAATGTGCTCATTTAGTAGAAAGCAGATATAGCCTGCCAGAAAAGCTTGTGTATCAGTTAGTAGGGAGCCTGAGGGAGATTGGTGGAGACGCCATCTGTAGCTTTGTAATTAATTATATATAGTGGGCAAATGCTTTTTACACACCAATCAAGTATGATAATTTAAACCTCATCTGGGGGGAAAGTAGCAATTGGTGGAGCTATTATTACATTCTCTAGCAAAATGTCATAGCAATCAACAAATCTGTGTAGGTTGTGTTTTCAATTGTTCTAAATTGTGTGATTTATTTTAAACAAATAGCAGCTGTTGCCCTTGCATCAATGGATTATTGTACACGGGCATGCATACTTTCTTTTGAAGGATTGATTTAAGCTGATAGTCTCTGCAGGGGAAATTCTACAGTAGGACGTAGCTTTTTGGAAAAATTTGTAGTTTTCAGTACTGTACTGTTTGGGATCTAGTGAGGTTTTTAAAACAAGGACAATGTTTTGCGAGGCTGTCATTGAACACTAAATTAGTGTCAGCTTCAGTGAATGAGTAAGCTATCATGTTATCATTAAATATATTGTGTTTTTTGTTATCTTGCTAAGGGAACAAGTAGTACATTTATAAACGTTTCTTCATCATTATCTCTGAAGCATTTCGAAAACTTGAATAGCTTGTTTAGCTGCCCAAAGGCATATTAGTTAATGTTGGAAAATACGATAAAAAACCCTATTATTTTGCTTCGAATAAAATAAATAAAAACATTTGTGTTGATTTGGGATTACGTGTATATGATGTTTATTCATTAACCCATTTCATTCTGGATACATTTAAAGGCTTTTGCAAACAACATAGATCCAGATCAGCCGCAGCGTGACGCTGCGTGCTGATCAGGATCTATGTTGTTTGCTACATAGCCAAGTGTCTTAGCAAGATCATCTGAATAGCAAACAGCATAGACTGCACGTTCCGTGGCGGCTGATATGGTGGATATGATGTTCTTTGCAAATACCGTTTGAATGGTACCCAGAATGAAATGGGTAAAAGGAATTTGATTAAATTTTACACCATTTCTTCATGATATATGTTGCATTGTATACAGTTTGAAGTGCTTTTAAATGACTGTTTGGTGAAATTGGGGCTGGATTTGTGCTTGTGACAATAAGAAAGTGCGTTATTACATTTACATGACTGCTGCAATTGTTGTTGACTTTTATGGCGCGGCACTTAAGATGTGACATTATAGCAGTACCGGTATGTTAGTGTATATATTTACCATTTTCTTGTGAAAATTGTTTTGATCAAGGTATGTTGCTCGTAAAAGTTATATGAAAGTTTCACTGAGAAAATAACATGCTTCTGTTAACATTATTATGGCTTGAAATAAACATTCATTTTGATCAGTATTTAACCCTTAAAGCGATTGCATCGGTGAAAACGCAAATTTCTACAGAATGTAATTTCCTACTACTACTATAATTACATGACGTTATGGTATAAAACATTTTCCAATTATTTCCCTCAAAAAAGGGCCATCCATGGTCAAGTTGTTATGGGCATTGACTTCAAACTACTTTACCCCTGCTGCAGGTTCGAATCTCACGGCTTGTTCACTGTGTTTGTGAGGTCAGAGTGATCCATGTGTTTACTGGTACAGGGTGGTTCGTGTGTAGCGGCTTGTTCACTGTGTGTGAAGCCAGAATGATCCATGTGTTTACTGGTACAGGGTGGTTCGTGTGTAGCGGCTTGTTCACTGTGTGTGAAGCCAGAGTGATCCATATGTTTACTGGTACAGGGTGGTTCGTAACTTCGTGTGTAGCAGCTTGTTCACTGTGTGTGAAGCCAGAGTGATCCATGTGTTTACTGATACAGGGTGGTTCGTGTGTAGCAGCTTGTTCATTGTTTGTGAAGCCAGAGTGATCCATGTGTTTACTGATACAGGGTGGTTCGTGTGTAGCGGCTTGTTCACTGTATGTGAAGCCAGAGTGATCCATGTGTTTACTGATACAGGGTGGTTCGTGTGTAGCAGCTTGTTCATTGTTTGTGAAGCCAGAGTGATCCATGTGTTTACTGATACAGGGTGGTTCGTGTGTAGCGGCTTGTTCACTGTGTGTGAAGCCAGAATGATCCATGTGTTTACTGATACAGGGTGGTTCGTGTGTAGCGGCTTGTTCACTGTGTGTGAAGCCAGAATGATCCATGTGTTTACTGATACAGGGTGGTTCGTGTGTAGAGGCTTGTTCACTGTGTGTGAAGCCAGAGTGATCCATGTGTTTACTGATACAGGGTGGTTCGTGTGTAGCGGCTTGTTCACTGTGTTTGTGAAGCCAGAGTGATCCATGTGTTTACTGATACAGGGTGGTTCGTGTGTAGCGGCTTGTCAACTGTGTTTGTGAAGCCAGAGTGATCCATGTGTTTACTGATACAGGGTGGTTCGTGTGTAGTGGCTTGTTCACTGTATGTGAAGCCAGAGTGATCCATGTGTTTACTGGTACAGGGTGGTTTGTGTGTAGCGGCTTGTTCACTGTTTGTGAAGCCAGAGTGATCCATGTGTTTACTGATACAGGGTGGTTCGTGTGTAGCGGCTTGGTCACTGTGTTTGAAGCCAGAGTGATCCATGTGTTTACAGATACAGGGTGGTTCGTGTGTAGCGGCTTGTTCACTGTGTTTGAAGCCAGAGTGATCCATGTGTTTACTGGTACAGGGTGGTTCGTGTGTAGCGGCTTGTTCACTGTTTGTGAAGCCAGAGTGATCCATGTGTTTACTGATACAGGGTGGTTCGTGTGTAGCAGCTTGTTCATTGTTTGTGAAGCCAGAGTGATCCATGTGTTTACTGATACAGGGTGGTTCGTGTGTAGCGGCTTGTTCACTGTGTGTGAAGCCAGAATGATCCATGTGTTTACTGATACAGGGTGGTTCGTGTGTAGCGGCTTGTTCACTGTGTGTGAAGCCAGAATGATCCATGTGTTTACTGATACAGGGTGGTTCGTGTGTAGAGGCTTGTTCACTGTGTGTGAAGCCAGAGTGATCCATGTGTTTACTGGTACAGGGTGGTTCGTGTGTAGCGGCTTGTCAACTGTGTTTGTGAAGCCAGAGTGATCCATGTGTTTACTGATACAGGGTGGTTCGTGTGTAGCGGCTTGTTCACTGTGTTTGTGAAGCCAGAGTGATCCATGTGTTTACTGATACAGGGTGGTTCGTGTGTAGCGGCTTGTCAACTGTGTTTGTGAAGCCAGAGTGATCCATGTGTTTACTGATACAGGGTGGTTCGTGTGTAGTGGCTTGTTCACTGTATGTGAAGCCAGAGTGATCCATGTGTTTACTGGTACAGGGTGGTTTGTGTGTAGCGGCTTGTTCACTGTTTGTGAAGCCAGAGTGATCCATGTGTTTACTGATACAGGGTGGTTCGTGTGTAGCGGCTTGGTCACTGTGTTTGAAGCCAGAGTGATCCATGTGTTTACAGATACAGGGTGGTTCGTGTGTAGCGGCTTGTTCACTGTGTTTGAAGCCAGAGTGATCCATGTGTTTACTGGTACAGGGTGGTTCGTGTGTAGCGGCTTGTTCACTGTTTGTGAAGCCAGAGTGATCCATGTGTTTACTGATACAGGGTGGTTCGTGTGTAGCGGCTTGTTCACTGTGTTTGTGAAGCCAGAGTGATCCATGTGTTTACTGATACAGGGTGGTTCGTGTGTAGCGGCTTGTTCACTGTGTTTGTGAAGCCAGAGTGATCCATGTGTTTACTGATACAGGGTGGTTCGTGTGTAGCGGCTTGTTCACTGTGTGTGAAGCCAGAGTGATCCATGTGTTTACTGATACAGGGTGGTTTGTGTGTAGCGGCTTGTCAACTGTGTTTGTGAAGCCAGAGTGATCCATGTGTTTACTGATACAGGGTGGTTCGTGTGTAGCGGCTTGTCAACTGTGTTTGTGAAGCCAGAGTGATCCATGTGTTTACTGATACAGGGTGGTTCGTGTGTAGCGGCTTGTCAACTGTGTTTGTGAAGCCAGAGTGATCCATGTGTTTACTGATACAGGGTGGTTCGTGTGTAGCGGCTTGTCAACTGTGTTTGTGAAGCCAGAGTGATCCATGTGTTTACTGATACAGGGTGGTTCGTGTGTAGCGGCTTGTTCACTGTGTTTGTGAAGCCAGAGTGATCCATGTGTTTACTGATACAGGGTGGTTCGTATATAGCAGCTTGTTCATTGTGACCAGACAGAGTTTGAGCAGATTAGGTCTGTAGCATCCTGGCATTATTCTACTGAAGCGTTCTGGCAATACGATCTGTCAAGATTTCCAAATGACACCATTCTGTCAACAAAAACTAGGTCACTGGGTCAAAGTAAAACCATTTAAAGAACACCTCAGAAGCCATAGCCAGGCACATGTGTGAGATTTGGCCTTACGCTTTCTGGCATGATGCTTCCCAAATAGGTTAAAGTTAAATCCATCTGGCGTAATACCAAGTCACTATGTGTCGCTTGTAAATACCAACTCCTTCAGTGAGGATAAGGAAAACGTATGTCAGATAACTCCTATCGATTTATCAAATTATCCCCCCTTTTTGCGTGTAAAGTTCTCTTGATACTGCTGAATGTAATTTGACTAACAGTATGAGAGCCAATGTTTATTGTCATTTGTCATTTTTTAATGGCTTTGCTCATACATACATGCTGTGATATAAAATGTAACGTGGCGGATGCATAGGGAAAAGTGCCCTATTTAGTTTAAACATATTTATTTTCTGTCAATACATGATTATTTACAACAACTGATATAAGGAATTGGACAGGAAGCTGTATAGCTTATGGTTGTCCTCTCCTCTTGTGTGCCCTATTTGTTTGCCTATTAACCCATTCAACACCAAATAACTGACATGGACTGGTCCATGATATTGTTTGACCAATAAATTGATAAGAAAATTACATTTGGACTAGTTCATTTATCAAAATGGGTAATATTGTCTAAAAATATTAATATTACTGGCAAAAAGTGCAGAGCCTCTAAATTAACCCCATTCAACACCAACTAATTGACATGGACTGGTCCATGATATTTTTAGACCAATAAATTAATAAGAAAATTACATTTGGACCGGTTCATTTATGAAAATGGGTGATTTTGTCTATTACTGGCAAAAAGTGCAGATCCTGATGAGACGGCTCGTCACGAGCCGGCTCATCTGGATCTACACTTTTTAGTAAGCCTATTTAGAGGTCTGTGGGTGTTGAAAGGGTTAATCAGTAATTATGATGCCCCGACTGTTTTGAACGTTCTATCGAACCTACATTGATGGGTGATTACCACCATTGCTTTGCAACATTTTTGCGACCACTTTCACCGAGTGTAGCAAATCCAGTTAATAAAACTACGCTGAGTGTTTACTGGCCTGTAACATTAGGAAAGTTATTTACATGCAATTTGCATAAACAAGTAGGTTGAAAGACTTGTGTGAGATATATACCTCGGATAGATAGTAGAATTTAACCCGTCTTAAATAGCGGAGCCGGTTTAGGAGGATATGAGGATTAGTTGAGGAAAACATTGAGATATACTTTTATCTAGCAGCTTATTGCAGCTCTGTAAGTAGCGTACGTCCGTGTGTAAGGGCTGATTAACCAGCAATTGATCCTATTATGTTTGGAGTGAAATTGTGTAATATATAACGGGTCTACCTGTAGCATAATCAAGTTATACAACATTGGAAAGGGATTTACGACGTTATGTGGATTTCTTACAAGTGTATGAGCATGAGACAGGTGATTAATTTTAGTATGACTGTTTAAAACTCTTGTGCATGCTTGGCGTGAAAATAACATTTTAAAATATGTCCTGGAATTTCGTTAGAATTTTGTCGCAACAACGCAATTCCGTGACATTTTCCCGGAATGTTCAGTTACAAATAAGGAAAAAAACACAGTGAATTGTCGTCCGCTACAGTTATTTGAACTATTTATTATACCCAGCATGCAAAGAGTTAAGTATTATATAATTATGGAGATTTACATGTTATTATGTGCATTATATTATATACCATTACCTACTTTGTGTAATTATGTACAAATGAGCATAATTAACCAGAAAGTTGAAAGCGATTATATTTAACCAGGTCGTTGAAAGGAATCATAATTAACCAGTTCGTTGAAAGGGATCATAATTAACCAGATCGTTGAAAGGGATCATAATTAACCAGTTCATTGAAAGGGATCATAATTAACCAGTTCATTGAAAGGGATCATAATTAACCAGTTCATTGAAAGGGATCATAATTAACCAGTTCATTGAAAGCGATCATAATTAACCAGTTCTTTGAAAGTGATCATAATTAACCAGTTCATTGAAAGAGATCATAATTAACCAGTTCATTGAAAAGGATAACATCGTATCACTTAAGTTGAAATCATATAATTATCATACATAGTGTTTGGGGAAACCCGCTTCTACTGACGTCTGTACATGTACATTGTATGTGCAACTGGTATGCACACTATGTAATATTCAGTATACATTTTCAGCAACATATGTGTGTCTTGTGTTTATTTAGCGTCGCTACCGGTTGCCCATTTGAGCAACGCCTCCTGAAGAGATTAGTCATTTTAGGTTTTTGGAGGCTAGTGCAATGATACAGACAGAGACCCATTCCAGAGTCTCCTCTGGTTCTTTTACATGCACAGTGTAAAGCACCGACACAAGACCTCGGTTTAAAGTCCCATCTGTAAGACTGTTAATTTTATTAGGGTCAGACGGGGGATCGAACCTCAGCAAAATAGCATAGACATCGGTATTTTATAATATTTTCTAATTGTACATGTGAAACAGTTTCATAAGGTAGAGTAAGATTTAAGTCGCACACACATAAACTTTATTTGCCCTCCTTTTTGAGCACTAATTAAAGTTTATAAATATTAAAAATATCAGTTAATTAATTTTCGTGCTAGTTTCGTTAATTGTTATGAATCTGATTGAACTTGCGAACTGTCTGTGACAAACATGTCGTTTATCTAAAGAAAGCATGCATGCAATAATGCTACCAAAAGAAATGTGTTTATAATTGGGACAAAATGAGGGACATTATAGTGTACCAATAACAGCTTAAAGAGAATACGTAATTTGGTAGAATTAATTGTCTGGAAATGAATACCATGGTAGATCAGAGGGATCATTTAATTATTCATCTTTGTTTTCTTTTAGCAAAACAGTTTTGCTCAGTAATTTCAGTAGCCTAGATGGTGTTTTCCTTGTTACATGGTAGAAAGAGGAAAAACTATTATAAAAAACACTTAAAGATGTTCTTCTATGTTCTTTTTATTTTAACCCTTTCCCTCATAGAAACACCTTGACGCTTTTACCAATATGACATACATTGACAATGTAGAGCCAAACCAATGTTCATAATAAAGGTCAGAATCTCATGTAGTCCCAGTAATATCTATTGAGGTGGATAGATATGGCGACTACTTATCCACTGCATGATAGCTAAATGGCTGTCGTTTGTATGGAGATATAATAGTATATTAACTTAAATCTCTATGTAGTCCCAGTAATATCTATGGAGGTGGGATAGATATGGCGACTACTTATCCACTGCATGATAGCTAAATGGCTGTCGTTTGTATGGAGATATAATAGTATATTAACTTAAATCTCTATGTAGTCCCAGTAATATATATGGAGGTGGGATAGATATGGCGACTACTTATCCACTGCATGATAGCTAAATGGCTGTCGTTTGTATGGAGATATAATAGTATGTTAACTTAAATCTCTATGTAGTCCCAGTAATATATATGGAGGTGGGATAGATATGGTAACTATTTATCCACTGCATGATAGCTAAATGGCTGTCATTTGTATGGAGATATAATAGTATGTTAACTTAAATCTCTATGAAGTCCCAGTAATATCTATTGAGGTGGATAGATATGGCGACTACTTATCCACTGCATGATAGCTAAATGGCTGTCGTTTGTATGGAGATATAATAGTATATTAACCTAAATCTCTATGAAGGAATGGGTTATGGCGGAATTAAACAAATATGATCTATATATATCTCAATGTGATCTTAAAAAATTGCTAAAATGATCGAGCAACCGGAATCCAGAACAATGAACAAACCAGACAAATCTAGAGGGAAATAGTGGTATGTAAATTTCTAATAAAAAAATGAAGCAATCTTGATTCAGTTGAGATAACAACAACAACAACAACCTTAGTTTATTGCGTAAAACATCTATGAGATGCTTAGAGCATTTATACAATACTAGTAATTACACAGTATTTGTATAAATGATTGTAAATGAACACATTATTGTATACTATAAACACACAATTCAGGGAATGGATATGACAGAAAGGATACATGATATTCCGTGAACACGTAACACAATGAAGATGATACTCATTTTCAAATATGTTTACAATGCTGGCTTGTTATTGTTGCAAGCTTATACGAAACATTAGGGTGTGTAAGAGAAATGTCAACAGCCCAAATACATATTTTCAGTTTGTGATTCATAACCTTATTTGTGGATTAAGCAAATGGATTCATTGTCTGGTTTAATTGATTCTTGTTTGATTGTATTATTAAACTAACAAATTTAATATTGCACACTATTATATAGCATATTATGGCCTACAAGGGGAGATATAAAATGGAGTATGGTATTTGAATGGTTGGTTAATTACACCTTTGTGTGTGTTTTAAATTTATTTATCGTCGCTACCGGTTGCCCATATGAGCGACGCCTCCTGAAGAGAAACATTAGGGTGTGTAAGAGAAATGTCAACAGCCCAAATACATGGGTTATGAAAGCATGTCTTCTAAGACTTATATTAAAATCACCTCCTCTTGACACAACAATCGACCCTATTCAACCACTTTTCTCTATACTAATCTCTTTTTCTTCAAGTGCTCCGATTTGATAGTTCATGTTCTTGAACTTTCTTCATATATTCCTTTAAATATTAACGATATTCTGTTTTACATCCAAAACTATTGACTCACTAATACATTAAGTTCTGAAATTCTTTAGCAAATACCTAGAATAGATTTCACGTATTTTCATTGTTATATTATATATTATTTTCCTGCCTATTGTATATAAATCAATTGATAGGGAGAAGAACTATATAAGTTTTCTTTCGTTCTAATCCCTTTCAGTCTACTGCTGTTAAATCATATGTAAAATGTTTATTTCTTGATTACATGTACAAATACTGAAATAAATTGTGTTTAAACTAAAATCACCTCTGACAGAATTTACCAGTATAATGAGAGAAATCTCTAATTTTCTATTACCTCCCTTGGCAGATAAAGTCTGATTTATTCCAAACTGTGAATAGGTCCTTTTAGTTAGAATCCTTCATTTTTACTGTTCCGATGTTAATGTTACGGTAAATGTGATTATATATAAATTGTGTTCATTAACTGAAAACATTCTTTTACAAATAAGTACCCATTGCATACATATACAATTAATATACTGTAGGAGATCTGTTGAGATCTAGATCTCAGTCGCCCAAATGCATTTATGCGGTGGCGACTTTAAATAAACTTATTAGTTGTTGTTGAGATCTAGTAATTTAATAATCATAAGAAGCTATAGTGGAATAAAATTGCTAGCATGTTGTGCAAAGGAAACAACGATAAGAACAGAGGAAAACACTTAATAGGACCTATCTACTTTTAGAGAGTATTCAGGGGCAGTAACTGACCGATGTCTCTCATTGGTAGGAGTTACGTCTCGCATGTTTATGCAAAGTTCCAAAGCAATAGGTCTTTGTGACGATATTTGAGAATTTATGTTTCGAGTTTGTTTAGACGGGTCAAATATTTCTGTAAACCGCATGATTAATTTGCCAAAAAATTCCAGTTTGTGGCACTCTTTGGGGTAGGGCTTGTTAGGGGAGCAGGGAACAACCCCTAGACACAGCATGCAACTTATCAAAGCATTTGATGGTTTTTGTTTCAAGTCAAAGCAGACACGTTTCCAAAAGACTGTGTGTTTTGTGGGTGTACATAGCATGCATCCATATTTGGTCTTCTCTGCTAAACACAGCAGCATATCAGCTATATCAAGTTGTACAGAAGGAAATGTTATGCATCTCCATTAACGTTCAATATTAAATACAATTTTCATTTTGCCAAATATGATATCTGATAGCTCTGGTATTTTGAAGTAATATGTTTTATTAGAAAACTTCAAATAATGTTTACATAAGCAGAACAAGACCAATCGAAAATAATCTTGGTCGTTAGAAGCTCTAAAACAGATCAATCATGATCAGGAGATTGCTTGATATGAAAAGTATAAAATCGTTCAGTGTGCACAAGCAGATTATGCGCTATAGAAGAAAGAAGAACGTAAACTGTTTTGCATTCTGATATGTGCAAGATCGTTTCGAACAGAGTATTTATAATAATAAAAGTATCTTATTATTTGCATACAATTATAGATGTATAATTGATTTACGGTATTATTGGACTATGAACGTTGTTTGTGCACCAGAAACTGAGTGGAAGAAATTTAATGTTAGTCAACAATTTCTAGTTTTCAGCAATATGCCATGCCATGTAAATATTTGTTTGCTACTCGTAGGAAGACGGGTCATTCTGCTAACTATAAAATTATGGTCTAAGGCACAGTAAAGTGGACACTTCACTCGTAGGAAGACGGGTCATTCTGCTAACTATATGGTCTGTGCCACAGTAAAGTGGACACTTCACTCGTAGAAAGACTGGTCATTCTGCTAACTATATGGTCTATGGCACAGTAAAGTGGACACTTCACTCGTAGGAAGACGGGTCATTCTGCTAACTATATGGTCTGTGGCTCAGTAAAGTGGACACTTCAGTGGAAACACATGTAATGTCCATAAATATTGTTCAACCCTTAAAACGCAGAATACATTTAACTTGGAAGGATCGTGTAAACAACATAGATCCAGATCAGCTGCGGATTAACACCGTGTCTCATCAGGATCTACATGAATGTTGTTTGCTTTTAGCCTTTGACGTGTTTTGGCTCTACTATCCAAATAGCAAACAGCATACAGCCTGATCATACGGCACGATCTATGCTGTCTAATCTGGCTCTGTACATGTACTATTTGCAAAGGCAACTTTAGTTGTGATTAGCAGCCTGCAGGTTAACAAACATTATGATTTTCTTAAGAAATATTACCATTTTTGTAGAAAAAAACATACTCGTAAATAAAAGCCAGGAGTTTATACGTAATTTTCAGTTTGTGATTCATAACCTTATTTGTGGATTAAGCAAATGGATTCATTGTCTGGTTTAATTGATTCTTGTTTTTGGATTCATTGTCTGGTTTAATTGATTCTTGTTTTTGGATTCATTGTCTGGTTTAATTGATTCTTGTTTTTGGTCTCATTGTCTGGTTTAATTGATTCAATTTTCAGTTTGTGATTCATAACCTTATTTGTGGATTAACCAAATGGATTCATTGTCTGGTTTAATTGATTCTTGTTTGATTGTATTATTAAACTGGCAAATTTAATATTGCACACTATTGTATAGCATATTATGGCCGACAAGATGAGATATAAAATGGAGTATGGTATTTGAATGGTTGGTTAATTACACATTTGTGTGTGTTTTACGTTTATTTATCGCCGCTACTGGTTGCCCATATGAGCGACACCTCCTGAAGAGATTAGTCATTTTAAATTTTTGGAGGATTGTGCAATGATACAGACAGAGACCCATTCCAGAGTTGCCTCTGGTTTTTTTTACGTGCACGGTTAATTACACATTTGAGAGAAACCTAACCATTTATGAGACAGAAACTATTACATAACTATCTGTCAGAATTGTTTATTTGTGAGAGATGACCTATTAATAATACATGTAGATGTCAGCTGACAAACATTAGAGTCTTTATTATTATTTTGAATTAATTTCTCTGGACTACCAGTAGTACTTGTTTCTGCAGCTGTTCACATATTTATCGTCTCTATTGCAGACACTAATGCCGCCTGTCCACTGATACACTGATTGCAATGGCCCACCTTGAAAAGCTCTTTGCTCCGGAGGGGCGGCCGGATAACTCCTACCAGTCCTTCAATAGTCATGCAACCTACAAGAGCGAAACTGCCACAGCTGAGATGAGAGAAGTGAAGGAGGTGCGTCCGCTGAAGAAAGAGTTTCATCCTATCACGACAGAGATACATGTTACTGAACTGAGACCCATCAAGCTGGACTCTTTAAATAGGAAAGACGTACATCAAGCTACAAAGAGTAAAAGTGGCAGTAATACTTGGGAAAGGCGGTTAATGTCAGAGGGCAATAATCTAGAGAATGGTCATCGTGAAGCTTTCCGAGAAACACATATAGAAAACAGTCGGTCTCAATCAACAGGTTCTTCCGGGACAATGGAGATGAATAATCCTGGTACAAGTTCAACAATGATCCGAACTGTGACTAGTAGAACTGGGTCGCACCGTGGGTCTCCCAGGGACAAAGGCTCTGCAGAGTTTAAGAGAAGAGGTAAATTTAATTCATCATTTAGTTTAAAAGGGTATGCTTAACCCTTTCAACACCACAGACCTCTAAATAGGCTTAAAAAAAGTGTAGATCCAGATGAGCCGGCTCGTGACGAGCCGTCTCATCAGGATCTGCACTTTTTGCCAGTGATATGACTATTTTTAGACATAATTACCCATTTTGATAAATGAACTTGTCCAAATGTGATTTTCTGATTCATTTATTGGTTTAAGAATATCATGGACCAGTCCATGTCAGTTACTTGGTGTTGAATGGGTTAAAGCTGAACGTTACTTTGAAATAGATCCTTTCACTCACTCACATCATACCCAGGGCAATCAACATCGGTATGTATCACCCCGGAACAAAGGCTCAGAAACAAGTGGGAGAAGAGGTAAATTTAATTCATCATTTAGTTTAAAAGGGTATGCTTAAAGCTGAACGTTACTTTGAAATAGATCCTTTCACTCACTCACATCATACCCAGGGTAGGGTTATCAACATCGGTATGTATCACCCCGGAATAAAGGCTCAGAAACAAGTGGGAAGAGGTAAATTTCGGTACATAATTGAGTACCATAAACCTAATAAAATGAACAGTCTTTCAGATTGGACTGAAAAAGCCGAAGTCTCATGTCGGTGCTTTACACTGTGCAAACTTTAAAAAAACCAGAGGAGAGTCTGGAATAGGTCTCTGTCTGTATCATCGCACTATCCTCCAAAGATCTAAAATTACGAATCTCTTCAGGAGGCGTCACTCATATGGGCAACTGGTAGCGACGATAAATAACAGTAAAACACGACCACCGCCGTAAACCTCTTTACAGATCTGAAATAGCAGCTTCCATTTTGCATATCCTGTAATACATAGTAAATCAACATGACTTGTATCCTATTCCTTATAAGACAAAAAACAAAGACTGGCGCTAAATTTTCTGAATTGGCGAAAATATATGACACAACTTTTTCTTTTGGTGCACCATGTTTTGTCAAATCCATGGCTTCAAATATTGATCTGTGGCCCTTATTTGGCTCCAAATTTTTCAATTGGCAACAGAAGTGGCGCAGACAAAAAATCAGACAGAGGGAACCCTGCTATTGGATGTCTATTTTAACCAATCATTTTGATCGATATACAACCAACATGCTATATTTCTATGCTATGAATGTTCCGTGAAACTGTCACCAGATCTTTTTCAGACTTCTATATCTATTCAATTGATGCTCGAGACAGTCACAACATTTGAATGACCTTTCGTACTTGCAAGTAATCACCACAGGACACCAATTTCCCAAAAATGTTTGATAGTCGTTACAATGATGTTTTCCAACTACAATGTCATCCATAGTTAATCATATAGTGAGGCTCCAATAACTCATCATTCATTGGTCAGAATTGAAGCTTTGAGCAAGTATTAATTACAAAATACACTTCTCAGCAGGGTGACTTGGGCGAAATAGTCGCCCTAGGGTCCCTGACTTCGCCCCTTGGGGCCCTACTTCTCCCTAAAAACTTTACAATTTTCATATAAAATTTTGTCAATCAAATAAGATAAGACTGCTCAATTTGTAAAGTGCTCCTTTCAAATGTTGTATTTAATTGTTATATTATGTTTTTTAACCCTATATTGAAAATTAGTTAATATCACAATTTAAGTCCTGACGCAATCGCACACATTCTCACTTCTCCCAAAAATTCTGACCTAGAATGAGCTTTATGAGGTAATTAATGTCAATTTAGAGTTTCATTTATTTATTCACACAATCTACCATTACATTTGTATCTCTCTTGATATCTTCTTTTTCATTTCCAGAGGATTTTTGCTAGATTTTGTTAATTCATGTTGCTTTTTCAGGTGTCTGGAATTGTGCACTTTCAAGTTATAGTAGAGTTGTTTGTTCCATGCTGCACAAATAGCCGTTATTGATCATTTACCGCATACAAGCGATGCAGGTTCTAGATGGGAATGGGTTAGGATAGGATAGCTCGATTCTGTCACGTTTTCAGCTTAATTTGTTAAGATGCTTCACATATTGCAGATCTAAGCCCAAATTTCCGAGTAAAAGATCAGACAGTAGCAATGGTAGATGGGAAATGTAATTGTTGTCCGTATGGTTACCATGTGGACGTTGACTTCATGAGCTACTGTGACACGCTGTCCAATCAGTCATACCTGAAACAGCTTAAGCATATCCAGCGGGAGAAACGCATGTTGAGAAAGTCTATGGAAGTATATATACAGGACCAGGAGCAAACAGAAGGGCGATCGACAATGATCAATCCTATGGAATCTCGTACTATCTATCAAGAATCTACAACTAATAAACTACTGGACGATATTGATACATCGGTAGACCAGACTCTCACTTCTATTGAGACCATGATGCAGTCATCAAAAGAATCACAGATGTTTAGCGATAGTGGTACTGCAACCATTCAACTGAAAGAGAAACCAACAAAGTTTAATACATTTCCAAAGAAAGTAGGTAGACAGGTTGCGCAGGAGCTTCAGAATTACAATGAAACATTTACTGCAACTTTTAACAATACAGACCATCATGATTCCAATAGTTCTCTCTCATCGATTTCGCCGGTAGAATTAGAGAGGATTTACCCCCATGGTAAGCAAGGCTACACAACTACAGAGACAAGCACGTCAAGGACGTCAAATATGACATCGCAGCAGTTAGCAGAGACCATTGCTGTACACATGCCACAGGAAGGTGGGGCTGCTTCCGCCTCAAACATGACCAGCATCAGTAAGGAATCTCTGAATGCTATCAGAGAGGCCATGGCTGTAAGTCTACAGAGGATGAAAGAATTAGAGGATCAGAACAAAGCCATTCCAGTGTTACAGGTGAGGATCTCCGTACTCAAGGAAGAGAAGAGACTGCTAGGCTTACAGATGCAGGCTGAGAAACATGTGAACACGGTGAGTCGAGGTGCTGGTAGTGAGTCTCCACCTCTTTCGCCCATGACCCCACCCCCAACAGCACCAAAACCCAAAGTAAGAATGGCAGCCGTTGGCGATCACGATGTTAATGAACCGTATGTACTGCAACCAGAACTAGAGTCCACACATGTGTATGAAAAAGAGACATTAATAATAGATCGAGCACAGCATCAGAGTGCTCTACTTAATCCAGACCTGTCGAAGCCATTAACAAGGACTGTAGGTGTGGGTGAAGGCAATGTGTTTGATGACAGTATGCATATTCATGAGAAGGAACTAAGAACTGTGATAATTGGACAAAGTGATAGAGTTGGAAAAAGAAATGTTGGCATCGAGTGTAGACCAGCGACTCGAGATGTAGGTGTGTCCTATAATGTTGATACAGTTGAAAAGCCCATAATGCGTAGTGTTGGAATTACTACAGAAACAACAGCACTTACCACAAGTGTCAGCTTTAAAAGTGAAGAATTTACATCTGCTTTAAAAACTGCTCTAGCTAGAAATGTACGAAGCGTGGCTGTGCAAGTTGATAATAAGCAAGAATATAGACATGTTGGTATTCAGTCATCTATTTCGTCTTGGAATATACGATCTATTGGTGTAGGTGACTGTAGTATAGATGTTGAGGTTAGATACCCTGTGGCTAAGCGATCTGTTAGTGTTGATGCTTTCCCAGATAGAATGAATCGTTCTGTGAATACTGACTACGGCTGGCGACTTGATGCATTTACTAACACAGTGCCACAGTTTACAGAAAGTGAATCAACACAAACTGAAGATGTTAGAAAATACAACACAACTACAATGACTGAGAGAAGTATTCATTACAATGTTATGTGCCAAACAGATGTAAAGATTTTTGCTGCCACAGATCAAGTTAGACACTCTGGTACTAATACTGAAAAGGTATTAACATACAATACAGGAATGAACACAGTTTTAAGGCCATTAATGGAACGAGGTGTGAATACAATACATCAAAAGGACACACGAAGTTATGGAATTAACACTGTAGGTCCAGATGTAAGAAATGCTGGGGTAGGGGATGGGATTATTGAAGATTCAGAGGAGGAATATTTGTTTGAAGAAGAAGGTGTTGAAACGAAAACTGTTTATTTCACATCAATGCAAGACCAAGAGAAAACAAAAGCTGATAAAGGTTATGAAATAAAGCGTGAATATGCTGCTCCAATACATGTTAATAGTGCTCTACAGTCCAGTTCCACGGAGCAGTCGAGCGGTGCACTAAAGTCGACTAGTGCAGTGCAATCTAGTAGTGCCATGCAATCTAGTAGTACCATACAGTATAACCAGATACAACGACAAGAATCTGATTCTAAGTCCGACGAAGAGTCTGATGAGAATACTGAAATTGTCGAAGAAAAAGTATGGCGTACATCTGGAGATGGTCAGTTTACTGTAACTACAGTGACAACAACACGAACATTTGGAGGTGATAGTGAAGGAAGTGTACAGACGGAAACAAAAACTGTCACAGGCGGTCCGGAGATTCTTGGTTCGTATGCAGCCATGATACAAAAAGAAGTTGAAAGTGGCAGGACTAGTTCATGTTACACAGTTAGAAGTGGGTCAGTTAGTGATTCGGATATTGGAGATTCTTTTGCTTCTATCTATGATGAGTCAAGTCCTACAGCCTTGAGAGGAACTTCTGCTATTGAACGTGTTCTTGGTGCAGATATTGCTGAAAGCGTTAGAAGAGAACGTGAATTACTTGATAATGTAGGATCCACATCAAGAATCGTTACTCGGAGATCTTCAAGCAGCAGTACTAGTCCTTCGTCAACTAGTCTTTCATTGAGCGAGGAACTTGATCAGCTGGCCGACTCCAATGACAGTGGATTGTCATCTTCTCATTCTTCGTCTTCTGAGCGTGTCTCACGGCACACTAGAATTAACAGAGAAGGTGACTCATCGCCCACTGTCGTTGTTACAGAAGAATTGACCCTGTCCCACGATGGTTCTCCACCAAATTCCAATCTGGAGTCAATGACAAGTTCCACTGGCTCGTGGTTCTCGGAGACGAGTAGTCCTTCAGGAACTCTCAAGTCCATCATGAAGAAGAACGCGGCAGACAACTCAAGTCAGAGGAGGGGTATCACATTTGCTGACACGGTGGTTGGAGGGTAAGTCACCCTTGCTGTTTGCTTATTCTTTGAATAGTTATATAATTTTCATAATCGTAAACAGCAGTCTGAATGAGAAAGTCAAGCAATCTTCTTGCTATTAGCTTTTTGTCATCTATAAGTTGCTATAATTTAACGTTTTATTATGCAGCATTTTGATCAAAATGTATCCCATGACCATCGATAAATTCTATTGATTCATTTTAATTCAGTTTGTTCGATTCTTTGAAAATCAAAGCAGATTTCACATGACACCAGTAGGTTAAATCAAGCTTGGTGTGTCATTTGAAGAATTTATCTAGCTTAGTAAATATAGTTTTACAAAAAAGAAGATCTATTGGTTTTTATTCAGTTTAATCTGATGTGCATAATTATGTGTGTCACTTTTTAAGACAAGAAGATTGATGTGTCCCCCTGTATTGTTATAGTATTATTTTTTTAGCATACTCCATGTGATTTCTTGTCAAGTCTGAATGTATTTTAACAAAAGCATTAATGTAGAAGTCTTGAATACATTAACATATTATTTAATAGTCTTTGGGCGGTGTCTGTTATTACAAGTGTCTTAACGTTTGTCCTGCACGTAATCTGTGGACAGTTTTTTATGTACATGCATTATATATGAAACAAATTTCTTTAATATTACATCATTATGCATGTAACTGGAAGATCAATACCTAAAGTAAAGCTTTTAATTTCTTAACTCATTCAACCCCCAAGTAATTGACATGGCGTGGCGTCATGTGACCTTGCTACTGTTTTTAACTTTTTAACAGCCAGAAATATTTAATATGATGATCGATAACATCGAATTTAAAGCAAAATGTCATTTTTGGCTTGTTTCCTTTAACCCATTGCACGCTAGTGGCAGATAAAATCAGTTTTGCAAACAGCATAGAGCCAGCAGATCAGGTGGCACAAATCGTGCTGTCTGATCAGGCTCTATGCTGTTTGCTATTTGGATAGTGGAGCTAAAACACTTGGCTGAATAGCAAACAACATAGATCCAGATCAGACACGGAGCTACGCCGCAGCTGATCTGGATCTATGTTTTTTGCAAAAGTGAATTTATTTACTCAGCAGGCAAAGGGTGAAATTATGTCGCTATATATTTATTTATCTTAATGTAGCTTTAATGTAGTTTTAATGCAAATTGAAAGAAATTTTCGATTTTTACCATAATATATGCACGGTACATAAAAAATATGTTTACCACACATTATGTGGCAGACATTAAGATGCAATTTGATGATATAACTTCTACTTTGACTATTTCATTGTTGTGTAGGCGTACCTTACGCCCTATATGAAATTACAACCATTTGCCACATGAACAGCAAGTTTCATTACAGATAAAGTGAGATGATCACTGTTCAGCCATTGATGTTCTAAGTTATCATTTCATACTGTTGATAAAAAACAACTCTGCTAATATTGACATATTCCTCAAAATTCATGCCTTCTAGATTCCATTCTCCGCAAAATCAATTATTCCATACTTATTGCTTGATATTTGCCTTTGTATTGATAACACATGGGGCAGGGGTATAGATATTGTAGCATATTACTCTCTTGTACATTCTCACTGCAGTTCACATCATATCCTCGCCTCTTATAACTGCTCAATTTTGTGGCAGATCACCCGATTCTCTAGGGGGAGGAGTTGAATCTGAGTTAAAAACAAATGCTCTTTTTTTTTTTGGGGGGTTGGTAATTTACGTGGATTCTCTGGAGATGGGGCAGTGCTTTATTAATTTGAATCTTTGCTATCAATGGCAGTTACTAAAATGTTTTATAATGTTAGACTGGACAGGAATACCCAATAATTATAGTAGTAACCCGTCTGTGATATATACGGTTGGGGTAAAGTTTGGGATGTGTACGGAATGGGCCAATGTTTGAGCTGTAACTATACGGGTGCAACCAAAGTCGGATTTGTATGTGTACTTTTCACACACCGAAAATATTACATGTACCAATTTATTATTGATTAGGCCAAAAAAAAACCCTGTGTTTACGGTTTCTCGACCGACCCATTTTTTGTTACCCCCAACCCCGAATTGTTTTATGATATTTTGAAGGAAAATTTTTTTCACATTTTTCTGTGCAGAGTATGGTAAAAAAACATTTCCCTACCGACAGACCCTATTTTTTGTGCCCAAGAGTATGGTAAAAAAGCATTTCCCTACCGAGAGACCCTATTTTTGTGCCCAAGAGTATGGTAAAAAAACATTTCCCTAAGACAGACTCTATTTTTTGTGCGTGAAACAGTAAACAAACATACAGATTTGTTTTTTGGCCTTACAAAATGACAACCCAAAACTACATGTATAACAACTGGAAATATGTGGCTAATGTCAAAACTATTGAATTTTGTAGCAGCCTAAACATTTTCCTGTTATAAATACTGAAACATAAACAAGTTTTAAATATTACGGATCAACAAGAGGCTTATTGTATCAAATAGTTTTATTCCACAGTATTTAATGTATGCCATTAAGAAAACTGTAAATGATATTAGCATCTAGTTTTATAGCATAAAGCAGTCCACAACAGGTCACCCATACATATTAAATGTTAGTGTCATTTGTTCAAGAACCTATATAATAACGGTTAAATTTTAAAAGGGTCTAACTTTGTAATGAAGTGGGTGTAGGGACAGGGCTTATCCAAGGTGAAATGCAAATGTACATGTACTCACCCTAGGGACCACTTCTCCTGGAAAAATTAACCCATTTGATTCTGGATACCGTTCAAACAGTATTTGCAAAGAACATAGAGCCAGATCAGCCGCCATGGAACGTGCCGTCTGGTCAGGCTCTATGCTGTGTGCTATTCAGATGATCTTGCTAAGACACTTGGCTATGTAGCATACAACATAGATCCTGATCAGCACGCAGTGTCACGCTGCGGCTGATCTGGATCTATGTTGTTTGCAAAAGCCTTTAAATGTATCCAGAATGAAATGGGTTAAGTAAGTACCAAATTGTGTCTAGTATGGTACTTTGGCCATTTTAAAGTACTCCTATAAAAATGTTTTTAATTGTCGTATTGTTATTTTAGTTATTGTGTTTAACCTTTCAACCCCACAGGCCTCTAAATAGGCTTATGAAAAGTGTAGATCCAGATGAGCCGGCTCGTGACGAGCCGTCTCATCAGGATCTGCACTTTTTTGCCAGTAATATTACTATTTTTAGATAAAATTACCCATTTTGATAAATGAACTGGTCCAACGGTAATTTTCTTATTAATTTATTGGTTTGAAAATATCATGGACCAGTCCATGTCAGTTACTTGGGGTTGAATGGGTTAATTAACCCTTTCAACCCCACAGGCCTCTAAATAGGCTTATGAAAAGTGTAGATCCAGATGAGCCGGCTCGTGACGAGCCGTCTCATCAGGATCTGCACTTTTTTGCCAGTAATATTACTATTTTTAGATAAAATTACCCATTTTGATAAATGAACTGGTCCAACGGTAATTTTCTTATTAATTTATTGGTTTGAAAATATCATGGACCAGTCCATGTCAGTTACTTGGGGTTGAATGGGTTAATTAACCCTTTCAACCCCACAGGCCTCTAAATAGGCTTATGAAAAGTGTAGATCCAGATGAGCCGGCTCGTGACGAGCCGTCTCATCAGGATCTGCACTTTTTTGCCAGTAATATTACTATTTTTAGATAAAATTACCCATTTTGATAAATGAACTGGTCCAACGGTAATTTTCTTATTAATTTATTGGTTTGAAAATATCATGGACCAGTCCATGTCAGTTACTTGGGGTTGAATGGGTTAATTAACCCTTTCAACCCCACAGGCCTCTAAATAGGCTTATGAAAAGTGTAGATCCAGATGAGCCGGCTCGTGACGAGCCGTCTCATCAGGATCTGCACTTTTTTGCCAGTAATATTACTATTTTTAGATAAAATTACCCATTTTGATAAATGAACTGGTCCAACGGTAATTTTCTTATTAATTTATTGGTTTGAAAATATCCTGGACCAGTCCATGTCAGTTACTTGGGGTTGAATGGGTTAACCAATATTTTGTTGAATTTTTTTAAATATAGAAAAAATATTTTTAACCCTTTGCACACTAGCGACAAAATCACTTTTGCAAACAGCATAATATTATAGCCAGATCAGATGGAACAGAATTGTGCCGTCTGATCAGGCTCTATGCTGCTTGCTATTCAGATAGTGGAGCTAAAACACGTGGCTGAATTTTATTTACTCAACAGGTAACGGATTAAGGGCCCAATCTCGCAGTTTGTCACTTTTCAAAAAAATGTTGACCTAGGATGAGCCCTGGGGGTGATTATAAGTTTGTGTGTGTAGAGGAGACTATGTCCTTGTCAGGGGTGGTAGCTTCCAGGGAATCTCCCAATAACTTTCTATACTGGGGATAATGATGTTCAGATCATTCCTGACAATCCAGCAATCCCTGGGTTGATATAATGCTAGTTACTGGCATAGTATATACCGCCGGTACATGCACCAGAGTAATACAGTATATAATGTTCACAGAAATTGCAGTGAGAATGTGCATCCAGATGGCATGTTGTTTTTTCCACAGTTTTGTATCCGCAAGGACAGTGTGACCGGGAGTGCTTTCGCCCCTTTGCCATTTTGTGTATGACATCATTTTATAAATGCCATTTTATATTATACGGCCATATTTTATGGAATTTAATGCCGTGTTATTTTCGACCTTATTTCATAAATGTCATTTTAGTCTGTGTATAAGTACTTTTGTTGAAGTCAATTTGTACCCGTCAACAGATGGGACACTCAACAGATACATTATGACATGTGTGATGGTGTGGTGAGCCTGTGAACTCTTGTGATGTCCAATCTTTTGCTGAACAAATATTAAATATACAAATTGTCAATTATTCTCAAGTTTTGGGGAACTTTGGCAACAGTGTTGGGAAAATTGGCTCATTGCATTATTAATACCAGAATCATGGCCCATGAATTGTGTTGGAAATTGAAACAATTAGCGATATCTGCTCGCTAACTCTGCCAACAACTGTTATCCAATCAACACGAAATGTCTATAGATGCAATGTTCTAAAATTTGCAAATAAAAACAGAGGTCACTAGTTCATATTAAATAACATAAATTGTGTCATTACCTCACTTCGCAGCAAATAAACGTATATTATTTCACAAGGTGGCCAGTATAAATTTATTTTACAATTGTGAAACAAGCTTTAACAACTTATATTAATCACTCTTGTTGGCACGGATGAAAGCGTATAAATTTTATGTGGTCATTCGTGTGGAAAGAAACTGGAGAAGCAGGTTGAAAATCGACCTGTCTGATCTTGCAACCACCGTACATGTTTTGTATGATTTCACAGGGTGGCTATACATGTAAATGTACATGTATGGTATATTAGACAGAAATCTAGTTGATGAACCTTAAAATATTTAAACTGGTTCTTTGAAAGAAGAAAAAGTTCGAAGAGATATTCAAATACATTCCTTGATCACATTATCAAATGTGGGTCCGAGCTCTAAAATTTCTCCGAGCAGGTGACTTATGCACACTGATAACAGTCACAAATGAGGGTCCAACTCCAAGCTATGATTATGCCTCATGGCAGATGAACTTTTACCGGTATTGAGCAAACAAAACCAGTCACAAATGAGGATCCGAGTTGAAAAATGCCAGTTACAAATGCTTGTCCAAACTCAAATGCCTCTAGGCAGACAGACGTATACCGTTATAAAACAAACAATTCACAAATGAGGGTATGAACTCTAAACTATCTCTGGGCAGATGGATCTTTATGTCACAAATGAGAGTGCGAGCTCGAAGTGCCTCAGGGCAGCTGGGATTTTTATAGCAAAAAAACAGCCACACATTATCCACGTTTGACGGGGGTATATAATTATTGTGTCTAATGGACGCACTTGTTGTTTAATGTTGGCCAAGTTAGCTTTTATTTCTTTAAATTTCGGAAGTAATTTCTAACATAAGCAAAAAAGCTTGTTTTACTGATACAAGACTGTATAGTAGTGAATGTTTGCTCCCTCTGCTGTCACATGTGCAATGGTGATTGATTCATTCATTTTAACATGTGAAACTATTCATTACTAAAACTCATCAAGCTTATAGCTTTTGTATTTTGTGCTTTTTGTAAAATTAAATTGCTGGCTATTGGTGCTGCATACTATGATTGTAATATATATATATATTTCACATATTCTTGTTGGTTTGTGAACACACATTATGCATTGTATTTGGAATGTTGTTAATTGTGTCTCTGGTGTGTTGTGAAGTACCGTGGTTGTGTTGCTGGTGGTTGCGGGGGTACCAGGATATGCACTAGTTTGTTTCTGCACCATTTGATCATGTTTATGTGAAGTGTAACACACATCAAAAATCAATCCATGCGGTGTGTAGACAAAGCTGTACACTGTTTATATACACTGTTCACAATGTGGGAGAAGGGGCCATTCAGATCTAAATCTCTCAATTGCTACAGTGGATCACTTTATGCTTAAATTAAACATTTGAGTGTATACTATATTGCAATCTTGATTTAGAACTGGAACAGTACACCTTGATACTTGTCTAAATGCATTTCTCACAGGTGAATGGGTCTTTGTTTGTTCTGTTGCTTGTTTAGAATGTGCATTCAAATAACATAAACATCGAGATTTGCATTTTTGACCTTTGTTGAACTTGCTGAAGTGAAGCATATAATTATAGTGAACTAATGACAAGTGTCTGTACAGTTCCAACTTCCATGGTGCACATACCACAGTTTCTTGCTCTGAAGAGATACACTGTCAGATAATACAAGTTATCCTGTTCAGGCCATGTCTCTTTATATGAAAAAGTTGGCAGTTTCTTACGGAGGTCGGTGCACCAAGTACTGGTTAACTGCTGGAGCCTTCCCGGGAAAGGTGTTGTTAGGTAAACTGCCCGCCGACGATCTAGCCCAAAATGGTGCTGATGAAGGCGTATAACCCGAACAGGCGTAAAACCCGAACAAAGAAACAAACGTCGGCAAGTTAAATAAGCTTAAGAATATAAGTACAATTGTAAAAACAGGCTTCTACCATGTACCACTTCACTGCTATCTACATGTAACAGTAGCAAGTATTGCAACACAATCAATATAAATACTAGCAAAGAACAGCTCATGTGTAACAATTCTGTTATCATGCGTTGATGATGGAATATACGAGGCGGGGGTGCTATAGCAGTTAGGTCACACTGTCTTTGGGGCGAGTTTTGATGATGTCTGAGGAATGTTATCATTTGTAACTGCATGGAATCATGTATCATTTTGTCAGTGAGTCTGATGAAGAGCTGGAAGAAGAACAGGAAGTTGCCTCTTCAAATGAGGAGGAAGAAAATGGTGGGGTGGAGAGTGTTACAAGGGGGACAACATCGGACAGTGATAGTAGTTATGATGAGGGGTGCTACGATAGCAGGGAGGGCAGCATTGTATATAAGTGTAAAGATGATGAGGCGATAGCTAATGGTATCCCGGGAGCCCAAATGTTTGACCAGAATATTAGAGAAACGTGAGATTTATTATCCTTGCATTATAAAGCAGATATAATTTAGTTTTTCCGGTACAAATTATAATCAACAGTGAAACTGTGAACTACAGACAGATGGATAATTAAATCATTATATTAATATAATAAAAACATCTGCATTGAATGATCACAATATTCTTTGCAAAGTCTGTATGCCATCGTCTAGCCTGTCATATTTGATACTATAAGTTGATAATTTCACAGTTGTACACACTATTTGTCTCACACACATACTCGGATTTCCCTGGTAACCAGGAGCTTTTAGATATGATATGTATATATTTCTATGTCCCCCATTGCTTGTGTTATGCTGGATATATAGCTACCACTTACTCCATTCATTTATTCTATTCATTACTTGTTCATGCTTGCCTTTCATCCCACCGCCTTTATCATGTTTATCATAAAATCAAGAAGCTTGAAATTGCCTTCATTTTTTATAGCTACAGCGCATTGCATAACTGTGATGGATGTTTACATTTTCAAGCCAAACATACCTTATATAAGTTTTACCATTTTTGGTGACAATGAGCATTTAAGACGAATATTAAGAGATAATGTTGCGGAACTTGACATTTGGTTGATTTCATTGCAATATGGTTAACAATTACTATTTCAAATGATATTATGATGACATGAATTTGCTAATATACTACTTCTCTAAATTATAAATGTCTGTAAAATATCGAATAAAAAACATATTCATAATCTGCATTGCATGACTGCATGAATAGATATATATCATAATGGTTGCATGTCCACCAACTATAGAAAGAAAGCATTTTTCGTAATACTATCCAAATTAAAAATCTGCGTAGGAAGTCGACTTCGAATTAGATCCCGGATTAAGGTGCAACATATAGCTAGCAAGCACTTGGCTTAGTATCCAAATACAAATGTGATCACTTATTCCCGGGCTGAGGTGTGTTGTGTGTCCAAGGTTACCTTGTTAGTACCTAGTACAACGTGATCACTAAATCCCAGGCTATGGTGTAGTGTTTGTCCTTGTACAAAATAATAAGGTACGCTTTCATCTGCAGAATACATAGAAAACGTCCCTGAGAAATATACCACCTGTAAACAAAATTACTTTGTATAATGTGGTTTTAACCACTATCTGCCTCACCTTGATTGATGGCAGTGAGTACCGTATATATATAGGATATAAGCCGAAAACAATCCAATATGTAAACTATTGGCTGTATGAGTCGCGTAGCGCCGAAGACAGTACCAATATTTTATATATTGGATCCGTTTGAAGTTTATGTCTTACTTAAAACACATACTTATATAACAAGAATCCTACTAATTAAAATTGTTAATTTCATACATGTACACACGTAGGATTTAATATAATACTCTGGCCTTTTGACAGCAGTCCAATATTAATAATAAGTACAAATGTCAGTCTTCACGAAACTTTGCCAGAGTTTGTCTGACACCGGTCAGACAAATGATTAAAATGCACTTAAACTTTCAATATATTTTGTCTGACCGAAGGAATTTTTGTCTGACATGTCAGACGGTCCTACGGATTTCGGGAAGACTGAAATGTATGACGTCACGACAGTGTTTTAAACTCAAATGTTATGTTACAACAGTTACTGTTCTCCAAAATGAAAACACTGAATATGTAAATTAAGTTGCTGCACATTAATCTCGTACATTTATTATGTAGGTTTACCATGTTCATGTGTTGTTTCATTTTATTCAAAGATCAAGGTCTAGAAGGTAAACATTGTAATTTATTATAATCAATTATGCAAATGAATGTTGGGCTGTGCCCATATGTGATTCAACCGCAGATACATTAGCATCTTAAGCATGTTACATTTAAATGGATGCAGTCACCGTAGAATATATGCATGTGCACAAAAACACACAAAGTACAATGTAGAAAACATATATACCGTAATCTATATTTTGAATGATCTTTAGAAGTGTTTACTCCAGTAACAAATCTTGGCCCGTTTTGTGTCAATTGTATTTTACATGTATATGTCTCTTAACCATTGAGTCACTCTTTGAGGCATTTTATGCAACATGATATGTGTACAGTTGCTGCAGCTTGGTGTATGTATACCACCACTCTGTACAGCATCAACTATTTACATTAACCCATTCAACCCCAAGTAGCTGACATGGACTGGTCCATGATATTTTTAGACCAATAAATTAATAAGAAAATTACATTTGGACCAGTTCATTTATGAAAATTGGTTATTTTTTGTCTAAAAATAGTAATATTACTGGTAAAAAGTGCAGATCCTGATGAGCTGGCTCTCATCTTGATCTACGCATTTTGTAAGCCTATTTAGAGGTCTGTAGTGTTGAAATGGTTAATGTCAATTAAATTGGATAACGTTATTATGTGTCTTTATGGCAGTTATTAGAAGGTAAACAGCATTTTAAAACCTTATACGGGTGACTTGAAACTATGTCAGTCTGAAGTCTGTCCTGCCTGTCCGCTTTATCAAATTTTTAAAGTTTTTGAATTTTGTTTAATTGTTTAATTATTTCTGAAATTGTGTCTTAAAACCGATAAAAATCAGGGTTGCAGTTTTTGGTTCATTCAATTATTGTCCCCTATCGTAGTAGTGTTGTATTTTAACAATTGAATATTCCTTTTCTGCATTTCATCAAGGTATGAAATATCAGTACAAATCTGACATTTCATACTTCGATGAAATGCAGAAAAAGACAATTAAATTTTAATAATTACAACAAATATTTTACAAATTACAAAATGTCTCTTTTATTTGTCACACCATACAACGAGTTGTCTGCTATGAATAATAATGAGAATAGAATAATTTTGCAATTGATTGGGTTATGAACGGCGATCACATGCTGATACAGCCAATCAGAATCGCAATATTGCAAAAAGTTGCAATTATTCCATTAAGGACTGACTGCATTGCAAATTAATATAACATCAAAATTACTATTGTGTTAGTATCAGCTAAGGGCTGTATAGTGCAAAGCCAATGTCTCATCATTTTGGGGGACATAACAAAATTGTGTGATTAAAAAAAAAATCAATACATTTCAGATATAAGAACAAAATAATGGAATTCAGCTTAAAACATTTGATGGATATGATAGACAGGGCAAGCTTTTGTATATGTATAATGGATAATAGTTATATGCATGTCCTGTATCTCTCTGTAATCAAACAGTATTCACGTTTAAAGAGATAATATCAGAAAAACTTGTACGGAAAATGTAATACAGATATATGATGATTTTATAAATGCTATATGCTTGGGTTATCAATTAGATTGGATGCGTTCATGACTACAATGTAGAGTAAAAATAACATTACAGGCGCATGTTAGATCATCGGTGCGCTGCATTGGAGATACATTTATCGGCGTTATTTGGGCAACCTTTTTTAGGGATTGTTGCGAGATCGCAGTGGTAGAGGTGTCAGATTTGTTATTGTGTTCGGAAGTCGGCTTATACGTATATAATTTCAAGCTCGTTAAATGTATCATGTACCTGGGTTATGCTGTAGGCATTACTTAATGGCTGTGTTTTCTACCTGGTATCATTATTCAGTAAATAAACAAAGATCAGAGCCTTCTGTAAACATGAATTATAACTCGCTGAAAAGTAGACGTGCTTCATATTGATCATTGAGCTATTCAAATGATAAACCTTGCAAGTTATTATACAATTTGTGATGTGTAAACATGTATTAACTCTCCAGTCTATTTGCACTGACTTGTACTTGCTTCATGCTTTATGCTTTCTGATGGGTAAGGTTTTAAGACCGATGTTATATTGGGTAATATTGCAGATTTGAGCTGGATGGGAACATGAAAGATGCTTGTCAAACACTGGCCACCTACCTGGAAGACTCGACACTGGTCCAGACGAAGCAACTGGTAAATTGCATGCTTTTTTAAATTAGCTCAACTGATCCGAAGGTCGATGTTTGTGCATCCGTCTTGTCAATATGCATGGTCCAGGTGAGCTGTTGTGATAGAACTCTTGTCTGTCCATCCGTCTGGCAATTTTATCATTGTCCAGGTGAGCTGTTGTGATATAACTCTTGTCTGTCCATCCGCATGGCAATATTATCATGGTCCAGGTGAGCTGTTGTGATATAACTCTTGTCTGCCCATCTGCCTGGCAATTTTATCATTGTCCAGGTGAGCTATTGTGATATAACCCTTGTCTGTCCATCCGAGTCCGCCTCCGTGGTCGAGTGGTTATGGTCGCTGACTTGTATACCACTGTAACCTATCATCACTGATGGTCACGGGTTCGAGCCCCGCTCAGGCCGTGTCTCATTTATATGAAAAAGTTGGCAGTTTCTTATGGAGGTTGGTGCACCCAAGTACTGGTTAACCGCTGGAGCCTGCCCAGGAAAGGTGTTGTTAGGTAAACTGCCCGCCGGCTTTATAGCCCAAAATGGTGCTGATGCATGCGTAAAACCCGAAATATAACATAACTGTCCACCCGTCTGTGCACTCTCCAGGGTTAACTGTTGTGATATAACCCTTGTCTGTCCAACCGTCTGTGCACTCTCCAGGGTTAGCTGTTGTGATATAACCCTTGTCTGTCTACCCGTCTGTGCACTCTCCAGGGTTAGCTGTTGTGATATAACCCTTGTCTGTCCACCCGTCTGTGCACTCTCCAGGGTTAGCTGTTGTGATATAACCCTTGTCTGTCCGTCCGTCTGTGCACTCTCCAGGGTTAGCTGTTGTGATATAACCCTTGTCTATCCACCCGTCTGTGCACTCTCCAGGGTTAGCTGTTGTGATATAACCCTTGTCTGTCCACCTGTCTGTGCACTCTCCAGGGTTAGCTGTTGTGATATAACCCGTGTCTGTCCACTCGTCTGCACTCTCCAGGGTTAGCTGTTGTGATATAACCCTTGTCTGTCCACCCGTCTGTGCACTCTCCAGGGTTAGCTGTTGTGATATAACCCGTGTCTGTCCACTCGTCTGTGCACTCTCCAGGGTTGTGTTGTGTTTTGTTGTCTGTCTGTGCACTCTCCAGGGTTAGCTGTTGTGATATAACCCGTGTCTGTCCACTCGTCTGCACTCTCCAGGGTTAGCTGTTGTGATATAACCCTTGTCTGTCCACCCGTCTGTGCACTCTCCAGGGTTAGCTGTTGTGATATAACCCGTGTCTGTCCACTCGTCTGTGCACTCTCCAGGGTCCATCTGTTATATTCTAATGAAAACTCCTTCAATAAATGGACATTTCCATCCAAACACTAGGTAAGTTAACCCATTCAACACCAAGTAACTCACATGGACTGGTCCGTGATATTCATAAACCAATAAATGAATCAGAAAATCACATTTGGACAAGTTCATTTATCAAAATGGGTAATTATGTCTAAAAATAGTCATATCACTGGTAAAAAGTGCAGATCCTGATGAGACGGCTCGTCACGAGCCGGCTCATCTGGATCTACACTTTTTGTAAGCCTATTTAGAGGTATGTGGTGTTGAAAGGGTTAATGGAAAAACATATTTAGCAACTCTGTTTTTCATCCAAATTTGTTCAAACTTGATGAATGCTTGCTTCCTTTCGATAACCGTCCATTTGTGTCGGTGATTCATTCATTTTTAAATGAGTTAAACCAGTGAGATTCAATCGTTAAACCAGTGAGATTCAATCGTTAAACCAGCGAGATTCAATCGTTAAACCAGCGAGATTCAATCATACCAGCGAGATTCAATCGTAAGTCAGTTATTGATCATATAATTGGTTATATTATGTATTTGATCATTGTAAGTCAGTTTTATCAGTGATTCAATCATTGGAAGTTGTAAGTTATATCAATGATTTGACCATTGTAAGTAAGTTATATCAATGATTTGACCATTGTAAGTAAGTTATATCAATGATTTGACCATTGTGATTAAGTTATATCAATGATTTGGTCATTGTAAGTAAGTTATATCAATGATTTGATTATTGTAAGTCAGTTATATCAATGATTTGACCATTGTAAGTCAGTTATATCAATGATTTGACCATTGTAAGTCAGTTATATCAATGATTTGACCATTGTAAGTCAGTTATATCAATGATTTGACCATTGTAAGTCAGTTATATCAATGATTTGGTCATTGTAAGTCAGTTATATCAATGATTTGATTATTGTAAGTCAGTTATATCAATGATTTGACCATTGTAAGTCAGTTATATCAATGATGTGACCATTGTAAGTAAGTTATATCAATGATTTGACCATTGTACCTCAGTTATATCAATGATTTGACCATTGTAAGTCAGTTATATCAATGATTTGATCACTGTAAGTCAGTTATATCAATGATTTGACCATTGTAAGTAAGATATATCAATGATTTGACCATTGTAAGTAAGTTATATCAATGATTTGATCACTGTAAGTCAGTTATATAAGTCCGCCTCCGTGGTCGAGTGGTTAAGGTCGCTGACTTGTAACCACTGTAACCTATCATCACTGATGGTCACGGGTTCGAGCCTCGCTCAGGCCGTGTCTCATTTATATGAGAAAGTTGGCAGTTTCTTACGGAGGTTGGTGCACCCAAGTACTGGTTAACCGCTGGAGCCTGCCCAGGAAAGGTATTGTTAGGTAAACTGCCCACCGGCGATATAGCCCGAAATGGTGCTGATGCAGGCGTAAAACCCGAAATATAACATAACATAAGTCAGTTATATCAATGATTTGACCATTGTAAGTAAGATATATCAATGATTTGACCATTGTAAGTAAGTTATATCAATGATTTGACCATTGTAAGTAAGATATATCAATGATTTGATCACTGTAAGTCAGTTATATCAATGCTTTGACCATTGTAAGTAAGTTATATAAATGATTTGACCATTGTAAGTAAGTTATATCAATGATTTGACCATTGTAAGTAAGTTATATCAATGATTTGACCATTGTAAGTAAGTTATATCAATGAGTTGATCATTGTAAGTCGGTTATATCAATGAGTTGATCATTGTAAGTCAGTTATATCAATGATTTGATCATTGTGTGTCAGTTATATCAATGATTTGATCATTGTATGTCAGTTATATCAATGATGTTATCATTGTAAGTCAGTTATATAAATGATTTGACCATTGTAAGTAAGTTATATCAATGATTTGACCATTGTAAGTAAGTTATATCAATGATTTGACCATTGTAAGTTATATCAATGATTTGATCATTGTAAGTCAGTTATATCAATGAGTTGATCATTGTATGTCAGTTATATCAATGATTTGATCATTGTATGTCAGTTATATCAATGATTTGGCCATTGTAAGTTATATCAATGATTTGATCATTGTAAGTCAGTTATATCAATGAGTTGATCATTGTATGTCAGTTATATCAATGATTTGATCATTGTAAGCCAGTTATATCAATGATTTGACCATTGTAAGTTATATCAATGATTTGATCATTGTAAGTCAGTTATATCAATGAGTTGATCATTGTATGTCAGTTATATCAATGATTTGATCATTGTAAGTCAGTTATATCAATGAGTTGATCATTGTAAGTCAGTTATATCAATGATTTGATCATTGTATGTCAGTTATATCAATGATTTGATCATTGTATGTCAGTTATATAAATGATTTGACCATTGTAAGTTATATCAATGATTTGATTGTTGTATGTCAGTTATATCAATGATTTGACCATTGTAAGTTATATCAATGATTTGGTCATTGTATGTCAGTTATATCAATGATTTGATCATTGTATGTCAGTTATATCAATGAGTTGATCATTGTATGTCAGTTATATCAATGATTTGATCATTGTATGTCAGTTATATCAATGATTTGATCATTGTATGTCAGTTATATCAATGATTTGACCATTGTAAGTTATATCAATGAGTTGATCATTGTAAGTCAGTTATATCAATGAGTTGACCATTGTAAGTCAGTTATATCAATGATTTGATCATTGTAAGTCAGTTATATCAATGATTTGATCATTGTGTGTCAGTTATATCAATGATTTGATCATTGTATGTCAGTTATATCAATGATTTGATCATTGTAAGTCAGTTATATAAATGATTTGATCATTGTGAGTCAGTTATATCAATGATTTGATCATTGTGAGTTGGTTGTATCAATGATTTGATCATTGTGAGTTGGTTGTATCAATGATTTGATCATTGTGAGTTGGTTGTATCAATGATTTGATCATTGTGAGTTGGTTGTATCAATGATTTGATCATTGTGAGTTGGTTGTATCAATGATTTGATCATTGTGAGTTGGTTGTATCAATGATTTGATCATTGTGAGTTGGTTGTATCAATGATTTGATCATTGTGAGTTGGTTGTATCAATGATTTGATCATTGTGAGTTGGTTGTATCAATGATTTGATCATTGTGAGTTGGTTGTATCAATGATTTGATCATTGTGAGTTGGTTGTATCAATGATTTATTAAAGCAGCGTAAATGAGTTATTTCAATGAGTTGATCGTTAATGTTGTATAATTGACATAGTGGGTATTTGATCATTGTGCACGTTGTAAGTATGTAACTGCAGTGATTCCATAATTGTAAGTGAGTTATTTCACTGAGTTGATCGTTGTAAGTAAGTTATATCAATGAGTTGATCGTTGTAGGTAAGTTATATCAATGAGTTGATCGTTGTAAGTAAGTTATATCACTGAGTTGATCGTTGTAAGTGAGTTATTTCAATGAGTTGATCGTTGTAAGTAAGTTATATCAATGAGTTGATCGTTGTAAGTGAGTTATTTCACTGAGTTGATCGTTGTAAGTAAGTTATATCAATGAGTTGATCGTTGTAAGTAAGTTATATCAATGAGTTGATCGTTGTAAGTGAGTTATTTCACTGAGTTGATCGTTGTAAGTAAGTTATATCAATGAGTTGATCGTTGTAAGTAAGTTATATCAATGAGTTGATCGTTGTAAGTAAGTTATATCAATGAGTTGATCGTTGTAAGTAAGTTATATCACTGAGTTGATCGTTGTAAGTGAGTTATTTCAATGAGTTGATCGTTGTAAGTAAGTTATATCAATGAGTTGATCATTGTAAGTGAGTTATATCAATGAGTTGATCGTTGTAAGTAAGTTATATCAATGAGTTGATCGTTGTAAGTGAGTTATATCAATGAGTTGATCGTTGTAAGTAAGTTATATCAATGAGTTGATCATTGTAAGTCAGTTATTTCACTGAGTTGATCGTTTATGTTGATTAAGTGTATAATTGACATAGTGGGTATTTGATCATTGGGTATGTTGTAGTTTTTCCCTCAGTTTTATAAATCTGCTACATTGAATGAACGAAATTTGGCTTTTTCAGATGCTCTAATGCAAGCTTGCTGATTATCCTGTAAACCATCAGTTTGAAGTTTTTAGAGTTAAAACTGATTAAATAGGTTCTTTCTACATGTACTTTGCAGTTAGAACAGTTGAAGAGGGTATGTGCTACATCTTGTATTTCCTGCCGAGTGTGATAGAGTTGTCTGGCATTCTCTCGTGCCTTCACTTCCATCTACATGTATTTATACTGTCATAGATATCATTCTAGCACTGTTCTGCTTTGCATGTTTCCACGACCATAAGGTTGCAGTGATTTAGTAGATAATAGATTGTACAAAATGAATTCAAATAAATATTATAGCTGCAACAGTATTTCATAGTTGTTATGGTTTATTTGCACAACTACTACAGCAGGGCTCAAGCTACACCTATATTTATTTGGGGAGAAGTGAGAATGCACGCGATTGCTTCATCTTCTGGTATTATTTAATAAATTTCAACATAATAGTATTAACCCATTCAACCCCAAATAACTGACATAGACTGGTGCGTGATATTTTCAGACCAATAAATTAATAAGAAAATTACCTTTGGACCAGTTCATTTATCAAAATGGGTAATTTTATCTAAAAATAGTAATATTTATTACTGGCAAAAAAGTGCAGATCCTGATGAGACGGCTCGTCATGAGCCGGCTCATCTGGATCTACACTTTTCATAAGCCTATTTAGAGGCCTGTGGGGTTGAAAGGGTTAAAATACACGTATGACCATTACATACAATATTTGAATAGAAGAAGTGTTTTACAGTATCTTACTGGACAATATTTTGTCTGAAAATTGTAAAAATGAGAAATGAGGCCCCCCAGGGGGCGAAGTCCCAAGAGCGACTACTTCGCCCATGTCGCCCTCTAGAATGAGCCCTGCTACATGTGTACTAACCATGAGTTTTATGTATTTATATAATGTTTTCTACAGTGCTGCAGTAATGCTGTGTTTGTTGTTAATTTCTCAACATTTGACGTACATCATTTATTTCACATGCCTGAAGTTGTGATAGCGCAGTGGTAGCACGCTCGCTTCAGGTGTTAGAGACCCGGAGTTCGAGCCCAGCTGTAGCCGTTACAATTGTGTCCTTAGGCAAGGCATTTAAATTCCACATTGCCTCTTCTCTCTCCCTCGTGGCGATGGATTCCATCAGGAATGAGGTCTCGAGAGTGATTAATATAAGTTGTAGGAACTGGTTTCGCAATCGAGCTAACATAAATTTGTATAAACTATTTCATACGCTTAACCCTTTCAACACCACAGACCTCTAAATTGGCTTACAAAAAAGTGTAGATCCAGATGAGCCGGCTCGTGATGAGCCATCTCATCAGGATCTGCACTTTTTTCAAGTAATATAACTATTTCATTTTGATAAATGAACTGATCCAAATGTGATTTTGTTATTAATTTATTGGTCTAAAAATATCATGGACCAGTCCATGTCAGTTACTTGGTGTTGAATGGGTTAATTATGTTTGCCATTCTGCCGATACTTACATGAAAACTGATTTAAATATTTACAGCAATATAACTTTCTTTCCTATATCGCTGGCCTACAGTAACATCTCTACAACTTTTAATAATTTCTATCTCTCAATTGTTATTAGCTCACAACAGCAGGTTCTAATGACATCTGAAACTTCTTGGTCAATTTTGATGACTACCGGTAGTTAAATCATTTTGATTGAAAATAATAAAAAATGGTCGTCGCAGTATTATGCACCGTGAAATTCTATTTTCGACTTCTCTTGAGTCGCTTGGTCAATTTAGATGATTTGGGCATCGGGGCAACTAGTAAGCTTATGAATAGGTTAAATTGATCCAAGCTTATTCCAACCAGAACTATATAATTCCTGACCTGAATATTTTGGACAAATAGCTAAAATAATGCCGATCCGGAAGTTGCCGTGACTGCCATCTTTAAAATAAATTTTGGAATATTTGATGATTTTTGCTGATGGGGTGAAAATATAGTTGCAACTTCTAAGGCGTTGGACTCTTTAACACAAAATATTTACAGTGGCAGTGGCCTGACTAGTGTTTGTGCTTCGCCTTATATAGCCATGAATGCGAAATCCGACTTTGTCGTATTTTGGTGTGTCAGAGTGTGAAATTGCTAGTTAACCATAATCCATTTATTTACCCATTTATTTATCTTTCTTTGTTATAAGTTTGTTGCAGAGCTTGCACTATATAACATATGTTGCCGTAATGCCTGATGTATGTCTATATACTGTTTCTTTGTTAGAAGTGTTGCAGAGCATGCACTATATAACATATGTTGATGCCTGATGTCTCTATACTGTTTCTTTAAAGAGTTCAATTTCTTTTCAGAACAACAGCTTAGAGATTATTCAGAAAGAATGGTTCAAAGTGTCCTCATCCAAGCTGGCGGATGCACATCAAAATGAAGATTACTTGTCGTGCTTCAATGAAATCTCCAAACGACTCTTGGAGTATATTGTCAATATGCAGGATTCTAATGTAAGTGCAGTGCATTTAGCTTAAAGCGACACTACATCAGTGAAAACGCAAATTTCTACAGAATATTATTTTTTCCCAAATATTTGCCTCAAAAACTGAGCATTTCAACTAATAAACAAATGTCGTGTATGCGCGGTTTGTTGACATAGCAAAATAATGTAAATATGGTCGACATCCAAGTGTAATACAACCTGTGTATCCCGAATAACACGATTTATGGAACAGATTTATCTCACATTTGTGCCTTTGTAGACTAATCTTAGTTAAATTATCTCTAAATGACATTACCTCGCGTTTAGTATTGACTCCGATGACAAACAAACGTCAATTCAGGAGCATGGATGACCGTTACATGAAATCCTACGTTCACTTTTGAAAGTTTGTAGACCACAAAAATTGATTCAATGTGTTCGAATGTATTCGGAAGAATTGGTAGTAACAGCATTTATACGCTTTTTACGATGTAATGTCGCTTTAACACTTATTGTGCTGGAAACGAGTATACAGTCAACCCTGTCTAAAGCGACCAACCAAGGGAATCACAGAGAGTTGCTGCTTAGTACAGGTGGCTGCTTAATAGAGTGCAAATATATAACAAAACAGCATATTGGCAATCTGGAAACTGGTTGTTTAATACAGGCTGGCTGCTTAAGACAGGTGACCACTAACACAGGTATGATTGTATTCATTTTTGCAAACAGCATAGAGCCAGATCAGACAGTGCACACTATGCCATCTGATCAGGCTCTACGCTGTTTGTTATTCAGATAGTGGAACTAAAACACTTGAATTAATAGCAAACATTTTTATAACATAGATCCTGATCAGACGCGGCATGATCTGGATCTATGTTGTTTGCACATTCCTTCCAATTTATGCAGTATTTTAAGGGTTAAAGGAAAACCATTCTTCTCAAGAACCAGCCGTGGGAATGATGCCTAATGTTGTATATAGCATATAACAACACAATTCTAATGAAATTCCATGACACATTTCCACAGTCTTCGGTTATAAATAAGAAACGCATATTGCTGAACTGTCGGCTGCTACAATTATTGAAACTATTTATAGCCTTTATTTTACCCAGCATGCAACGCGTTATTGCTATTTAGATGTGTTGTGTTTCTAGGGTAACACAGCTGTACATTATGCCGTGTCGAACTGTAACTTTGATATTGTCAATCTGCTGTTGGACACTGGTGTATGTGATTTGAACAAGATGAACAAGGCTGGCTACACGGCAGTCATCATGGCCACCCTAGCCAGCGTACAGACACACAGACAGGAGGAAGTAGTGCAGAGGCTCTTCTCTATGGGAAATGTAAACATCAAGGCATCCAAGGTTAGTAATCTATGGGCAATGTAAACATCAAGGCATCCAAGGTTAGTAATCTATGGGAAATGTAAACATCAAGGCATCCAAGGTTAGTAATCTATGGGAAATGTAAACATCAAGGCATCCAAGGTTAGTAGTAATCTATGGGAAATGTAAACATCAAGGCATCCAATGTTAGTAATATATGGGCAATGTAAACATCAAGGCATCCAAGGTTAGTAATCTATGGGAAATGTAAACATCAAAGCAGCCACGGTTAGTAATCTATGGGAAATGTAAACATCAAGGCATCCAATGTTAGTAGTAATCTATGGGAAATGTAAACATCAAGGCATCCAAGGTTAGTAATCTATGGGCAATGTAAACATCAAGGCATCCAAGGTTAGTAGTAATCTATGGTCAATGCAAACATCAAGGCATCCAAGGTTAGTAATCTATGGACAATGTAAACATCAAGGCATCCAAGGTTAGTAATCTATGGACAATGTAAACATCAAGGCAGCCAGTGCTAGTAAGTGTTTGGAAAGAAAACGTGAGAGATTAAGATTTGTGACTGGGAAGTTTGGCTGTTTTGTCGGCACTTATGCAAGTGAATTGTTGTGGAAGGGGCGAAATAGATGTGAGTGATTCATGGTTCCCGCTGTACAATTGTTGTGTGGAAGGGGCGAAATAGATGTGAGTGATTCATGGTTCACACTGTACAATTGTTGTGTGGAAGGGGCGAAATAGATGTGAGTGATTCATGGTTCCCGCTGTACAATTGTTGTGTGGAAGGGGCGAAATAGATGTGAGTGATTCATGGTTCACGCTGTACAATTGTTGTGTGGAAGGGGCGAAATAGATGTGAGTGATTCATGGTTCCCGCTGTACAATTGTTGTGTGGAAGGGGCGAAATAGATGTGAGTGATTCATGGTTCCCGCTGTACAATTGTTGTGTGGAAGGGGCGAAATAGATGTGAGTGATTCATGGTTCCCGCTGTACAATTGTTGTGTGGAAGGGGCGAAATAGATGTGAGTGATTCATGGTTCCCGCTGTACAATTGTTGTGTGAAGGGGCGAAATATATGTGAGTGATTCATGGTTCCCGCTGTACAATTGTTGTGTGGAAGGGGCGAAATAGATGTGAGTGATTCATGGTTCCCGCTGTACAATTGTTGTGTGGAAGGGGCGAAATAGATGTGAGTGATTCATGGTTCCCGCTGTACAATTGTTGTGTGGAAGGGGCGAAATAGATGTGAGTGATTCATGGTTCCCGCTGTACAATTGTTGTGTGGAAGGGGCGAAATAGATGTGAGTGATTCATGGTTCCCGCTGTACAATTGTTGTGTGGAAGGGGCGAAATAGATGTGAGTGATTCATGGTTCCCGCTGTACAATTGTTGTGTGGAAGGGGCGAAATAGATGTGAGTGATTCATGGTTCCCGCTGTACAATTGTTGTGTGGAAGGGGCGAAATAGATGTGAGTGATTCATGGTTCCCGCTGTACAATTGTTGTGTGGAAGGGGCGAAATAGATGTGAGTGATTCATGGTTCCCGCTGTACAATTGTTGTGTGGAAGGGGCGAAATAGATGTGAGTGATTCATGGTTCCCGCTGTACAATTGTTGTGTGGAAGGGGCGAAATAGATGTGAGTGATTCATGGTTCACACTGTACAATTGATGTATTATAAAAATGTCATTAACCCCCATTTCATTCTGAATACATTTAAATGCTTTTGCAAGCAACATAGATCCAGATCAGCTGCAGTGTGACGCTGTGTGCTGATCAGGATCTATGTTGTTTGCTACTTAGCCAAGTATCTTAGCAAGATCATCTGAATAGCAAACAGCAGAGAGCCTGATCAGATGGCACGTTGCGTGGCGGCTGATCAGGCTCTATGTTCTTTGCAAATACTGTTTGAACGGTAAGTACTATATGTTACTGTAACCGTTGGTATTCTTTGCTTCTCTTGTATATATAGGATGGTCAGACAGCGTTGATGTTTGCTGTGAGACAGGGCCGTACAGAGATGGTGAAGATGTTGCTGGACACGGGCGCCAATACAAACATCCAGGATGATGAGGGCTCCACGGCACTTATGTGTGCTGCCGAGCACGGACACACGGAGATTGTGAAAATGCTCCTGAATACGCCCGGCTGTGATGCTACCGTCGCCGATAACGTAAGATTATATATGATAATAATTATGTATCTTTTACTTTTGCAGGGTTCCCTCTGTCTGAATGTTTGTCTGCGCCACTTCTGTCGCCAATTGAAAAACACTGGAGCCAATTAAAAAAACTTGGAGCCAACTAAGAGCCATATAGTTCACAAATAAATATTTGAAGCCATTTGATAAAACATGTGCAAAAACATTTTTTAGAAAGTTGCGCCAAATATTTACGCCACTTCACAAAATTTAGCGCCAATATTTGTTTTTTGTCGCAATTGGCGCCATTGGCAACCGACAGCGGGAACCCTGCTTTTGCATCTCAAGTTTTATGTAGAAAATATTTGTTTGTTTGTACCAGTATATTTTGTAATTCTTTTTGTACTGTGGCTTTCATTGCTTGTTTTAGTACTTTATGATTTAACTTTATCTTTTGTTCAGTTCTTATATTGTATGTATATATCTTTTTTAAGCCTCTATTTTATAGTGGTCTGTAAAATGGGGAACTGATATGTAAGGATTTAAATATATAATATATTACTCTATTGCAATAATTCTGATTATTTAACCCTTTCAACACTACAGATTTCTAAATAGGCTTACAAAAAGTGTAGATCCAGATGAGCCGGCTCATGACGAGCCACGAGCCGGCTCATCAGGATCTGCACTTTTTGCTAGTAATGTTACTATCTTTAGACAAAATCACCCATTTTCATAAATGAACCGGTCCAAATGTAATTTTCTTATTAATTTATTGGTCTAAAAATATCATGGACCAGTCCATGTCAGTTACTTGGTGTTGAATGGGGTTAATTTAAAGAAAGTAGAGGGGGACAGATATTTGTTAAAAAGATAATATTAAAAAAAAAAATTCCCTATTTCCACTTGATAGAACCCTTTACAGACTTATGTTTATTTATTTAATTATTTATGCATGTTGTGTTGATGTTGTGCCATGCATGTAGAGTTGTTGTTTTGTCCAGGATGGAAGCTCGGCACTATCTATCGCTATGGACGCAGGACATAAAGACGCTGGAGTCCTGCTGTATGCGCATGTGAATTTTGGACCAGGGCATTCACCTGTAAGTTGATAAGTCGGCGAGAGTGTTGTGAAGGTTGAATATTACGCGTTACATGATACATTACCGAGGATACAGGTGTTGACCCTGTACATTCTGTTTCTTGCTCTTGTTGTATAAATATGCGGGTAACTGACAACGTACACTGTTAGAGCATACAGGTGCTGAACCCGTGCTTTCTGTTTCTTGTTTCTGGCTCTTGTTGTATAAATATGCGGGTAACTGACAACGTACACTGTTAGAGCATACAGGTGTTGAACCTGTGCTTTCTGGCTCTTGTTGTATAAATATGCGGGTAACTGACAACGTACACTGTTAGAGCATACAGGTGCTGAACCTGTGCTTTCTGTTTCTTGTTTCTGGCTCTTGTTGTATAAATATGCGGGTAACTGACAACGTACACTGTTAGAGCATACAGGTGCTGAACCTGTGCTTTCTGGCTCTTGTTGTATAAATATGCGGGTAACTGACAATGTACACTGTTAGAGCATACAGGTGCTGAACCCGTACTTTCTGTTTCTTGTTTCTTGCTCTTGTTGTATAAATATGCGGGTAACTGACAACGTACACTGTTAGAGCATACAGGTGTTGAACCCGTGCTTTCTGTTTATTGTTTCTGGCTCTTGTTGTATAAATACGCGGGTAACTGACAACGTACACTGTTAGAGCATACAGGTGTTGAACCCGTGCTTTCTGTTTCTTGCTCTTGTTGTATAAATATGCGGGTAACTGACAACGTACACTGTTAGAGCATACAGGTGCTGAACCCGTGCTTTCTGGCTCTTGTTGTATAAATACGCGGGTAACTGACAACGTACACTGTTAGAGCATACAGGGTTGAACCCGTACTTTCTGTTACTTGTTTCTGGCTCTTGTTGTATAAATACGCGGGTAACTGACAACGTACACTGCTAATTTTGCCCCCTGAGGATTAACCTACGAATGATCTGCATTTTTTTTGATACAATCAATATTATTAAATATGTAAAAATTAATTGTAATAATTACATCATGAATATTTCTTGATTTTTAGAAAGCACCTGGTAGCCAAATGCTCTTCCATGGGCAAGTTCAAATCTCTGCCCGGCAAATCAATGGTCGTAGTCGCTTGTCTGGCTGACAAAACAATTTTAAAAACAACTTTCCCATTAATATAAATTAATATAATATTCCCGCCTAAATGATGTCGCCTGTTGTCAAAAATACGTCTCAAAAAAATAAAATATGTGCGTGAAGTTTACTTTCGATTTTAACGTAAACAAATGATTCACACATTGTCAGTCAAAACTTGAGAGTTATGTACAATACTTATGTATACATGTATGTGTGCTATCAAGTTAATGCAATATGCAATATGAGAATGCATCCAACGTGAAATTGACAATACAGTTACATCTATCATTCTCTAATGTCGAACCCCTCACAGGGATGTAGACATGGCATCATTTCAGGACAATATTTTGATTTTACTGAGCAAATATAAATATTTTGTACTTTGTAAGTTGACAATTTTGGAAATCTCACTACCTGTGATAGTTTTAGTGATGGTTACAAATGTGCCTTATTTGCACAAACTAATACATCGGACAATAAAACCATGTTTAATGTAATCATCTTGATATATTTAATAGTATTGGTGGATGAATTACCTGTAATTGTTTTGAGTTGTTTTTCCAGAATTCAACAATGTTTTGAAACAGACTTAAAACAGGTTTATATATATATATAAATATATACATATATGTTATATTTAAGAATTAATATTTGTCATTAATTATTTATTGGCGAATAAAACATTGTTTTGGTTTCTGACTTCTAAGAAATAATTAACGATGCAGGCCATAGGCCTAAGTGGTTAATTCTGGCACTCAGAATGACAAACCATGTATTATTTGACTATAAATATCGCAAAACATATATTCTAACATGACCATGATATCTAAAAAGCACAAAAATAATTGATGTTATGTTTTAGAGTGCATAAATGATGTCACAAAACTTACAAATATTCTACGTCCGGTTTGACGTGACACGCCAAACAATGATGTCACAAAATGTACAAATATTCTACGTCCGGTTTGACGTGAGACGCCAAACAATGATGTCACAAAACGTACAAATATTCTACGTCCGGTTTGACGTGACACGCCAAACAATGTTTTATTGCAGAATTAATTATGGTAAATTCCTTCCGTGTGTATACAGACAAAATGGCAAGCCATGTTAGAATATATTTTAATGAGTTATGGTGTATTGGTATCTACATATAATGCCTTGTATCGAGCTGTCTATAATCTGATTCTTCTCCGCGTGTTTAATACGGGATGCAATGAAAGTAAGTTTGTGATGCTGCATGAGACCTGCTATGAGGTGCTATAACAGATGTTGCCAGATATTCGAGTATATTATTAGTTTAATTTGTTAGGTAAACTGCCCGCCGGCGATATAGCCCAAAATGGTGCTGATGCAGGTGTAAAACCGGAAATATAACATTGTTAGTTTAATTTATACAAATTTATTTTAGCTCGATTGTGAAACAAGTTCTTACAACTTGTATTAATCACTCTCGAGACCTCGTTCCTGATGGGAATCCATCGCTACGAGAGAGAGAGAGTGAAGAGGGAACATGGGATTTAAATGCCTTGTCTAAGGACACGCGTAACAGCTCCAGTGGGGCTCGACCATTCGCCTCCGGACCATTCGCACCTGAAGTATACTATTGCTAAGCATTGCTCTGTCGTTATCACCCAAGTAAGCCCTGAATCTAGGTCAAAGATGTAGGTTACACTTATAGTTTCTGTATTTTAACATTTATGCATGTCCGACCTGGTTGTGTGTATAACCAACCATGTTGTACATCTCATTGTGAAATAGCATGGCACTAATGGTTACCATACGTGGATAACTTAGTTTTATAATACCTCATCAAATTTAGTTTAAACAATATTGTATTCAAGAATGGTACATAACATAGAAATAGTTGCAACAGCACCGTTATTAGGATTGGGGTAAAAGTTCCATAGTGACTTATTCGAATCCCTTACCTTCATCAAAATTTCATGGAATATCCCTTCCACAGCGTGTCCCTTTACAGAACTTGGCCGGAATATTGCCATGTTATATACATGTGTGTGTCTCTCAGCAAAACGGGAAAGTGTGCATACCGTTCGATGATGCCCAATGAATATGTAACGAGATTTCGATATAGATTTGAATTAATTTTTCTACATTTTACTCCCATTTCATGATGTTGACTATCTTAGCACATGATAAGACTAACTGCGAAATATTATCTTGAAATACGTGTGTATATTGAACATTTATGGGATCCCAAATCTGGATGTGTAAATGTTCCACATCCCATTCCACAATATCTCCCTCAACCAAGGGCAATATTTATCTAATGAACCAATCTACCTCTAGGTCAAAGGTCAATATCATGTCCGTTATCATAAGGAACAAATCCTGTCTCGCCGACCATATCGTCATTTGCCTCCGCGTATCTAGTTACTGTAGGTGCTGGTTGTTGCGCGTCTTGGATTTATTTCAGAATTTTGTATTTTACGGGAGAAATATGTGATAAATGTGAAGGGGGAGTATTCCGGGTAATGTTCTCGAAATATTGATTGGTATAGTGTGCATGGTTAGGTCAAGCTTGGAACCAAACAAGCTATAAAATATAGCATTTACATTGACAATTATTTATCCTATATTTTACAATTGGATTTTGTTTTGAAATGCGAACACTTACTGTGTATGATGTACATGTAATATTTATTTGTATCTTGTGCATTCACTGCATTGTCTTGGTTATATTCTTGCTGTTTGGCATGTCTACAACATTCATTCACACAGTCGTGCCCACTGATTGGCCCATTTCTATTTGTCATGCAGATGTATGCCATAATATAGGTCCCCACAATCTGAGAGCCCCGACATATTATAGCAGCTTTTAATGTTAATATTTCAGCATAGACTGTCCAAACAGCAGTCTAAAGTAAAATACCGGACACTGCATGGGTAGGTGGTAGTAATGGTGTTGACTGCTGTACCCTCCATTAGCTAGAAACAAGCAAGCTAACTATGCATATTGCATCCCTCTGTACTTTTGTACTGAGATGGAAACACAAACCACTGAACACTACCTTAAATATTGCCCCATACAGCATTACCTGTTCACTGTCATGCAATTGGTATATAAGTCTGCCTCCGTGCTCGAGTGGTTACGGTCGCTGACTTGTATACCACTATAACCTATCATCACTGATGGTTCGAGCCCCGCTCAGGCCGTGTCTCATTTATATGAAAATATTGGCAGTTTGTTATGGGGGTTGATGCACCAAGTTCTGGTTAACCGCTGGAGTCTGCCCAAGAAAGTTGTTGGTAAACTGCCTGCCGGCGATATAATCCGAAATGGTGTTGATGCAGGCGTAAAACCACAAAGCACTCAATACTACCTTACATATGGACTCAGTCAACATAACTGTTTCTACTGACCAGGGTTCATCCTAAGAGGCGACATGGGAGAACTAGTTGCTCTAGGGACCCTGACTTCGCCCCCTGGTCGCCCCACTTCTCCTTAACAAAAGTGTTTTTTTATAATTTCTATATAAAATTGTGTGGAGTCCAGTGAGCCACACTTGTAAAGCACTCCTTCTATTATGATGGTCATATTGTGCATCTTAAGCCTATTTTGTTGAAATGTATTAAATACTAGTACCATTTAACCCTTTCCTTCATAGAGATTTAGGTTAATATACTATTATGTATCCATACAAATGACTACATCTATCATGCAGTGGATAAGTAGTCGCCATATCTATCCCACCTCCATAGATATTACTGGGACTACATAGAGATTTAGGTTAATATACTATTATATCTCCATACAAACGACAGCCATTTAGCTATCATGCAGTGGATAAGTAGTCGCCATATCTATCCACCTCAATAGATATTACTGGGACTTCATGAGATTCTGGCCTTTATTATGATCATTGGTTTGGCTACTACATTGTCAATGTATGTCATATTGGTAATGGCGTCAAGAGGTGCATCTATGAGGGAAAGGGTTAAGGGCATAGTCTCGCAGTTTCTCACTTCTCCCAAACATTCGGACCTAGGATGAGCCCTTGTGACATGGAATTGGTAATCACACATTCACACATTATATTATAATGATGCATGTCTCTCTCTCGAGTTCCTCACAATCCACAGCAAGACTAAATCCTGATTGGTGCTTTGAATAGTAAACACTCTTATTTCACTGCAAATGTTAATGTATTTCCTAAAATAGTACCGACCCCATCCTAGTGTATATATAGACCCCTACATATAATATATTCAGATACCGTTTTCAGTTACTTATATATAGAGACCCCCACCCCCCCACACACACACCTACATAAAATGTATGCAGATTCAATGCAATACTAAGTTACTTCCGTTGTTGAGCTGTTTTGAGCTCAGTGCATTTCTGTTTGCTCAAGGTTTTGGTGCACGGTTATGTTAAATTAATAATCACAAAATGCATTTCATCTTTGTTAGAAAGGAGCATCGTTTAGTTATATAGATGTACCAGTAAATGCTTCTACAAGTAGTTTCCATGTAGTATTTACCAAAGCTAGACATGCAAATGATTTCATAAAACTGTTCAATTGTTCTGTTGAGGAACTGCAATAATTCTCACAAGCTGTTAATTCTAAATATTTAACAAAGTGTTTAAATTAAGAAATAATATTGGTCTTTCAGTGATTTATTGGGGAATAAAACAAGGTTTAGAGTTCCGACGTTACGGCCTGCATGGTTAATTCCGATTCCAAACCATGTTTTATTCGCCTAAATAATGAATATACAAATATTAATTCGATTGTAACATGACCAAAATGTATTATAATTTAGAAAGCCGAGCGTACGTCACTAAAACTACAAAAATGCTAGTAAAATGACGCTAAACTGTGGTGTTTTGTGCAGGTTTAAAAGCACGGTAAATTCCTTCTTTGCGTATAAATGTACAGACATAATGCTGAGTCATGTTAGAATGGAAGCTAACTGAGATATATAAATAGATATATTGTATGAGCTTGTGTATATAATCTATGTACAGCATTCACACACATACAAGACGGACCATATATAATACTTCTACCCTTGCATTGAACAATCCGTCATTTGCCCAGATCTCAAACTCAAGCGATTTGATTGGTTGAATTTGAGATGTGCACTCAACTCAACCAACCAGACAGCTCGAGAATGATGAGAATTTAGAAGATTTTTATAACTTGGAAAAGTCTATGTAATGTAACCCACGGATAAGATGGACCACTTATAATCATACCAGTGGAAGATATATGCCCCCCGTTTTGTACGTAAGTGAATGCGGTAACGTTGTACGCGTCTATAAGCATGCATTGTTGTAACTATTTGTTGTATGATACAGAGCACAGGTCGCAAGTCGAGGAAGATATCTGGATCAACTGCTCTAGGAAGGTATAAATACAAATATTTACAAGCCTCTAAAATAAAAGAGTTCACTATATTGTAATACTTTGTCTGGTCTTCTCCATTTGTGCTCCACGTCTCCTGAAGTTTTCAACAACATAATGGAAGTCGACATCAAGTAGACAACTCCATATTGTCTCAACTTTCAGGTCCTTTACTTCTTGAGTTATGCCCACTTATGTACTTTACAATATTTGGGGCCTCTGTGGCTGAGTGATCAAGGTCGTTTACTTCCAAACCATTTGCCCCCACCCCCTCACCGCTGTAGGTTCGATTCGCACTGGGGGTGTTGAATTCTTTCAATTTGATTCTTGTTGGCGTGTCGAATTCTTTCAAGTGAGGAAGCTATCCAGCTGGGTTGCGGTATACTGGTGGTTCCTATCATCACTGATGGTCACGGGTTCGAGCCCCGCTCAGGTTGTGTCTCATTTATATGAAAAAGTTGGCAGTTTCTTACGGAGGTTGGTGCACCCAAGTACTGGTTAACCGTTGGAGCCTGCCCAGGAAAGGTGTTGTTAGGTAAACTGCCCGCCGGCGATATAGGCCGAAATGGTGCTGATGCAGGCGTAAAACCCGAAATATAACATAAAATGTTTGTGGTTCCATAAAACAAACAAACTTTACAATATCGCACATCTAAGTCATGTGCTTTCAACTTTTCATTTCATCCAATCAAATTGAGGACTTTCTAATCCCACTCGGTTTTGTCAAATGCTTTCAAGTTAGGAAGCTAGCCAGCTGGTTTGCTGAAGGTCAATGGTTCTACCCGGGTGCCGGTCTGTGCTTGAAATACTGCTCGGAGTCGCCATATAACCTAAGCTTTTGGTGCAACTTTAGACCTCCAAATATACAAAATATGAATTGAGGCTGGATAGACGGGTTCATGAGTTTTCAGGTTAGATAACTCTATCTTGACTTATGCACCTCTGTATACTTGACTCTATTACCATTTAGACAACGACTAAGTCACATGGTCCAATGAAAAAGCCACATTTCTTGCTTCTAAAGCATATAGACGCAACCTACTTATGTACGTTGTCTAAGTCAGATAGATCAACTCATTGGCCCGTCTTAATCTATCCTATACAGATTGACTGTGCATTCTGGGTCATTGTTGGCTGTCTACCCACCGTTAATAGCCTGAATGTTATATTTCAGCCCCACTATATGAAGAAAGTACCACGCATTACATACGTGTGAATCCTAAAGCCCAGTGAATCATCGATGCGTGCAGTACAATGGATTAGAATGGAGTCTATAGATGTCATGCCACAAAGTGTCTTGTAGTGATAAACTGTTCAGGTCGGACTCGAGGATATGCATCTCTTACCTCAACCATTTGATTGACAGTGCCGTGTCTAGCCTTTCGAGTGGCCACTGATTAGCATAGTTCAATGTCGAGCAATTTTATATTGGTCTGTACTGGGCATAGTTAGTGGTCAAGCATTTTGATTGGCTTGTACTGGGCATAGTTCAGTGTCAAGCATTTTGATTGGCTTGTACTGGGCATAGTTCAGTGTCAAGCATTTTGATTGGCTTGTACTGGGCATAGTTCAGTGTCAAGCATTTTGATTGGCTTGTACTGGGCATAGTTCAGTGTCAAGCATTTTGATTGGCTTGTACTGGGCATAGTTCAGTGTCAAGCATTTTGATTGACAGTAGCTCAAGACTGAGTTACATGTAGGTTTAAAAATACATTTATAAGAGATTTTAATTGCTTGTGTCACCAATGACTGATATACATATATATATATTATTACTCGTGTGTAGCTGATGTATGCATACCTGTTCCACTAATATGTAAATTTGAATATACCCCCATGTACAGGTACATAGTATATACCAAATCCAGTTTCCAACAATGTTTACCCAAGGTATCGCCCAACCATGTTTACCCAAGGTATTGCCCAACCATGTTTACCCAAGTTATCGCCCAACCATGTTTACCCAAGTTATCGCCCAACCATGTTTACCCAAGGTATCGCCCAACCATGTTTACCCAAGGTATTGCCCAACCATGTTTACCCAAGGTATTACCCACACTTGTCAATGGTCTATATGTCATGTCTCTCTTTTATAACTTTCAACGGCTTGAGGAATTGTTCATTAACTTTGCACACATATATTAACCATGCTGATATGATGTGCAGTTGCAAAGTTTCAGCCATGTTATTTCATGGCCACGGTCAAACTTGGAACCTAAGTGTGGCTATTTTTTTTAATCATTTCTGGTCCATATCCTCTAACCGATGGGACGTAATTTCATAAACTACCATCATTTTTATCCCTCCTGTATGAAAGCATTGTTGGAGGGTATTCAGCTACCCCCCCCCCCCCCCCAGTGATTGAGCTAGTGTCATGCGGACAATAGGTGTTTTCCACAAAAATAAATTTGTAATTATTAACCAGCAATAAGTGATACCCCACCCGGTGAGGATTTCACCTTTATTCTGTTATACAGTTATACACAACAATGGCTGGACTATAGTCAGTTTATAGGCAGGTAAATTGGTAAATGTACAATGTATGCAAATGAAGTTGTAGTTTGCACATTTTTTTAATAAGCAAGTTGTTTTGTTTACACTGATTACTGAAGGCATTGTGCGCAGCATATAGTTGGACAGCTGTGCTTGATCTATGCTATACTTGTATGCAGCTGATATACCGTACTATTATAGACCGCTATATGTCAGCGCTTGCCCGTCTTTTATTCCTTCTACATATCATGAAAACTGCATTTCTATTTGCTAAAGGTTGTTTTGGATTGTCTTTTTTACAAAGTTAATACGCATGATTTTATTGTTTTTACGAAGTTGATGCACATTATTTTATTGTTGTGATAGAAAAATATTCCACATACATTCCAACGCGTTTCTATGATTCCAAGTTAATAACAAATCGGACAAAATAAAAGCTATATGCCTTTCTGTATTATTAAGATTATAAACAAGTTTTAAATTATGCACCCCCTTCTTTCCTTCCCCCTAACACCACCCACCCCATGCCGATCACATGAATAAGCAGAAATTGTAATTGTGCACTTGTCTACTGTAGTCAATTTTTACCAAATCCTGTATTATGCATATTTAGAAATATTGAAACCATCTAAATACAATTTATACATGTTGTATTATACCTTACATAATGCTTACAATACATTTTTATGTGTTCACATTCTCAATTATGCAATTTATGTTGCACTAATATACCCGTAAAGATATTATTTATTTGCTATTTATTTTACTATGTAGAGATGCTGCTTTTATTGTTAATAAAACTACATTTTCCAGTATTGCTACTCTTATTTCAGTTGTGCTAAAATTGCCCTCTTTTTAAATAAAAATGGGAAGTCGTGAATTTCTTTGAAATATCAGAAATGGTCACTCTTTGAACAGGAGTGTATATGTCTGACTGGCTACATGTATAACCTGGTAAATCTAACAGAACACGAGTGTACATATATCTCTGACTGGCTACATGTATAACCTGGTAAATCTAACGGAACACGAGTGTACATATATCTCGGTATGTCTGACTGGCTACATGTATAACCCGGTAAATCTAACAGAACACAAGTGTACATATATCTCTGTATGTCTGACTGGCTATATGTATAACCCGGTAGGTCTAACAGAACACGAGTGTACATATATCTCGGTAGGTAGGTCTGGCTATATGTATAACCCGGTAAATCTAACAGAACACGAGTGTACATATATCTCGGTAGGTAGGTCTGGCTATATGTATAACCCGGTAGGTCTAACAGAACACGAGTGTACATATATCTCGGTAGGTAGGTCTGGCTATATGTATAACCCGGTAGGTCTAACAGAACACGAGTGTACATATATCTCTGTATGGCTACATGTATAACCCGGTAAATCTAACAGAACACGAGTGTATATGTCTGACTGGCTATATGTATAACCCGGCAAATCTAACAGAAAACGAGTGTACATATATCTAGGTAGGTCTGACTGGCTTCATGTATAACCCGGTAAATCTGACAGAACACGAATGTACATAGATACATTTTATTCCAAATAATTGTGAAATCCTGCGAGCCATCAAGCACATTTATATATATAATGTATTGTATGCAGTTTTGTAACAATGTTGTAAAACTAAACTGGTCGTTGTATCGTGTATACCAACGGCCATTATGTGGTGCTGTATTGTTTTTATCCAATTAATTGTTTTTAGCACATAATCTTGTATATTATATTACATAAGGTATATATATATAGAGCCATATTGGTGTTTATACTTGTATGAATCTACCTCTGTAGAAACACAGTATTTTTCATTAGCTGGCTAAAATTCTCAAACATCTGATCTTTACTCGATATATAAATACAGAGATTGTTTATTGTGTACTTTTATAAAAATGAAGCTAGGGGCCTTCGTGGCCGAGTTGTAACGGTCGCTGACATCAAATCACTTGCCACTCACCGCTGTAGGTTCAAATCCCACTGGGGTGCCAAATTCTTTCAAGTGAGGAAGCTATCCAGCTGGTTTGCGGTAGGTTAGTGGTTCTGCCTGTCCGTGCCTGCAATACTGTTCAGAGTGGCACACATGGTCTTCCTCCACCAAAAATAGTTGGAAAGTCGCCATTTGACCTAAGCTGTGACGTTAAACCCGGAAAAAAAAACTAAGCTAATTTGTAGCACATTTTACCCCGTTTTATATAGGAAATACACAGAAAGATTATTACCAGTTGCTGCATCATGGGAGCATAGACACACATGTACCATTGTTGGAAGGTTTAAAGAGCATTCCACTGGTCACATGGTATAGTGCTACCAGAACGATGTGGAGCTTTCAACACCTTTCACAAACATAAGAATTTTTAAATACTAAGACAATTGATTAGAAGATTTCATTGAAACCTATGAATTTGTCCTTGTTCATCATTCTTGGCATGTAAATGTTCATCTGATCATGAGAGAAACCATCGCTCGTGTATGGATGAAAATTAATTAAAACATACGTTTTTCATTGGAAACAAAACAGCAGAGAATTTGCAAGCGTATTTTTTTTAAGTAACTGACATGGATTGGTCCACGATATTTTTAGACCAATACATTAGTAAGAAAATTACATTTGGACAAGTTCATTTATCAAAATGGGTAATTGTGTCTAAAAATAGTAATATTACTGGCAAAAAGTGCAGATGCAGATGAGCCGGCTCGTACAATTTTTGTTAACCCATTTAGAGGCCTGTGGTGTTAAGTTACAACTGTGGATCAACATAAGCCTGGAAGCAAAAAAGTTGGTATTTAATAATAATAGAACTGGACTACAAGCCAAAATATTTGATAAAATAATGTAACGGTATTATTTGGTCACCGGTATTTATTGTGTATCCGCAAACTTTGTACACACATTATGCTTTTTGTACTACCATATTCGTTACCACGGATACTACATAATAAGTTACCTGCAGTTTCATATCTCTAATAACCCTGCTTTGTGAAAAGTTCACATCTGTTTTGAACCTAGTTGATAAAAAAGTGTCGTTTGGTAAAATTTATTTTACGATTATATTGCCTGTAAATTTGATATGATGCAATTTTCAGCGAGTGTGAATGCAGTCTCGAGTAGTTTACTTATATTTCTTTCGACTACCTTTATTTCATTTTTGTTGTAATGACATTTGCCATCGGTGTTTTGACATGTTTTACCATTAATTGCTGAATTGTTACAAATAAACAATGTGAACCCAAATCTTGTTCTGTTCTATGCGAGAAACTGTACTCGTGATTATTGACACCAATAAGCATCCCCACCACTTCTTTAGGGCAACATAGAAGATTCTGAGGTAGTGTCTGAAAGTTTCTCCATTTCACACACGTCTACATGTCGTCTGGCACCATTTTTTGAATGATGCGATGTGGAAGGTCACGTGGCCTCCGTGATCATCTTGTCAACTTAAATTTGTTTCAGCCACATGGATAGAACCACCGACCTTCTGCAAACCAACAGGATCATTTCAAAGATAATAGCATAGCAAAGAGAATTTGCAGTAGAAGGCGGACAGCACCGCGATATTGTCGATCGATGGCACTATGAATAGGATAGAAATTCACCGAATCTTGAGGCTATGCTCCTCGCCGATAAAGTGACCAGTATGGTACAGTAATTCAGGTTGGCGATGATATACAAAGAAAACAACAGAATAAATTTCGTATTACTTTTTAAATCTATATAATATAATACATGTAAAAATAATTGTAATGGTACAATAAAGCATCTGGACGGATATCACTAACAAAGTTTCTAATACACTAATGTACATAAATTGTTGAAAGCCGGTTCCTAAACTGTTATGCATACTATGCTCCGATAGTATCCGTCATGACCTTGTCGACTAGACAATGGTCGTAATAAATGGATATTAAAATATCACAGCTTGGAGCAAATAAATTATCACTGTTTGAAACCAAGATACCTGCATAATAACTTGAGAGCACTGAAGTTCATTTAAACACGTTTTATTTTTATTGGGTAGCCAAGAAGCTACACCTGTTCATTGGGATAATTCCGTGATAGGCAAACACAGTGTGTGGTCGCCAGATCGGTGGGTTTTATCCGGGTTCCCTCCCACACCTCCGCTTTCATCCGCACCAACGAGATTAATGTAAGTTGTTGTTTCGCATTTGTTGTAAAATAAAATATGTTTTATACAGTCTATCCTACAAGTATATTTGCAGGAACGCATTCATAATTGCATACTTATTACTAGTTCTAATGCATCTAGATTTAACTTTTTACTCAATATTTATGTAAATTGCGGTTCTTAAGACTATCTGAATGAACCATGCACTACATATATCCTAATGGTCAATAGCACGATGAACACTGTCACTAAGATGAGATTCAATTCCTCTAGAATCTAGTCCTCCTCATCTATAAACTAGGTGTATTGCATATAGGTTGAGTGCACGATAATATGGAAGACATCTGGAGGGGAATTGTGCCTGGAACTGTGCCAAGTCTGTACGACCTTGGTGTCTGTGACCTCTGCATCATATTGACCTCAGTATCTTCGTGACCTTGACTTTCCGCTTCTGTCGGTCGGCGCACCTCCATCGTCATCGTATCCCAGCATTCTCCTCAACTTTATGATTTCTTGTTTATATCTGCCCCGGAAAAGAAACAATAATAGAATTGGACAGCTGCACTATTGAATATCCTCGATCACCCGAAGTTTGTGCCCCTTTCCAGCAAAATGCATGTCACAACCAATATTAGGAAGGATAAATAATAAACTGTACGTACTCGCTTTATTTCATCCTTTATCTATAACTTTATCCATAAATTCCTTTAAAACAACACATTTAATGCACCGTTAAACGAAAGTAAACAGTCTACATGTGAAACATATTTACTTGGAGTTGCCTCCCCTAAGTTCGTGTACATTCTGTCAATCGTGATAATTATCAAATCGGGCTTTACTAAATTAGGCCAATCACGTCAAATGTTTGCTGGTATGACCTGAAACACTTGGAATCTAGCTAGTTTATACAAATTTATTTTTAGCTCGATTGTGAAACAAGTTTTTACAACATCTAATGGAATCCATCGCCATGAACAACTTATAATAACCATTCTTGAGACCTCATTCCTGATGGAATCTATTGCCACGAGGGAGAGAGAAGAGTTAACTTGGAATTTAAATGCTTGCCTATGGGCATAATCGGGGCTCAAACTGAGACTTTTGCCCCTGAAGCGAACTCCCTACCACTGCGATATCACGACTTCACTATCTACGTCTGGAATCTAGCTGCAATAATCACTATGTCTGTCAATGTACTCCTGACATTCTACTACTATACCTCGCTAGATGGCTGTCTACCACACCTCGCTAGATGGCAGCCTACCACACCTCGCTAGATGGCAGCTTTCCACACCTCGCTAGATGGCAGCCTACCACACCTCGCTAGATGGCAGTCTACCATACCTCGCTAGATGGCTGTCTACCACACCTCGCTAGATGGCAGCCTTCCACACCTCGCTAGATGGCACCCTACCACACCTCGCTAGATGGCAGCCTACCATACCTCGCTAGATGGCAGTCTACCATACCTCGCTAGATGGCTGTCTACCACATCTCGCTAGATGGCAGCCTTCCACACCTCGCTAGATGGCACCCTACCACACCTCACTAGATGGCAGCCTACCATACTTCGCTAGATGGCAGCCTACCATACCTCACTAGATGGCAGCCTACCATACCTCGCTAGATGGCTGTCTACCATACCTCGCTAGATGGCTGTCTACCATACCTCGCTAGATGGCTGTCTACCCTACTTCGCTAGATGGCTGTCTACCATACCTCACTAGATGGCTGTCTACCCTACTTCGCTAGATAGCTGTCTACCATACCTGGCTAGATGGCAGTCTACCATACCTGGCTAGATGGCCGTCTACCACACCTGGCTAGATGGCCGTCTACCACACCTGGCTAGATGGCAGTCTACCACACCTGGCTAGATGGCAGTCTACCATACCTGGCTAGATGGCAGTCTACCATACCTGGCTAGATGGCCGTCTACCACACCTCGCTAGATGGCAGTCTACTATACCACCTCGCTAGATGGCTGTCTACTATACCACCTCGCTAGATGGCAGTCTACTATACCACCTCGCTAGATGGCAGCCTTCCACACCTAGCTAGATGGCAGCCTACCACACCTCGCTAGATGGCAGCCTTCCACACCTCGCTAGATGGCAGCCTACCACACCTCGCTAGATGGCAGTCTACCATACCTCGCTAGATGGCTGTCTACCACACCTCGCTAGATGGCAGCCTTCCACACCTCGCTAGATGGCAGCCTACCACACCTCGCTAGATGGCTGTCTACCCTACCTTGCTAGATGGCTGTCTACCATACCTGGCTAGATGGCAGCCTACCACACCTCGCTAGATGGCAGCCTACCACACCTCGCTAGATGGCAGCCTTCCACACCTCGCTAGATGGCAGCCTTCCACACCTCGCTAGATGGCAGCCTTCCACACCTCGCTAGATGGCAGCCTACCACACCTCGCTAGATGGCAGCCTTCCACACCTCGCTAGATGGCAGCCTACCACACCTCGCTAGATGGCAGCCTTCCACACCTCGCTAGATGGCAGCCTTCCACACCTCGCTAGATGGCAGCCTTCCACACCTGGCTAGATGGCAGCCTTCCACACCTCGCTAGATGGCAGCCTTCCACACCTGGCTAGATGGCAGCCTTCCACACCTCGCTAGATGGCAGCCTTCCACACCTCGCTAGATGGTAGCCTACCACACCTTGCTAGATGGCAGTCTACCATACCTCGCTAGATGGCTGTCTACCACACCTCGCTAGATGGCAGCCTTCCACACCTCGCTAGATGGCAGCCTACCACACCTCGCTAGATGGCTGTCTACCCTACCTTGCTAGATGGCAGTCTACCTCACCTGGCTAGATGGCAGTCTACCACACCTGGCTAGATGACAGTCTACCATACCTGGCTAGATGGCAGTCGACCACACCTGGCTAGATGGCAGTCTACCACACCTCGCTAGATGGCTGTCTACCATACCTGGCTAGATGGCAGTCTACCACACCTGGCTAGATGGCAGTCTACCATACCTGGCTAGATGGCAGTCTACCATACCTGGCTAGATGGCAGTCTACCACACCTGGCTAGATGGCAGTCTACCACACCTCGCTAGATGGCTGTCTACCATACCTGGCTAGATGGCAGTCTACCAAACCTGGCTAGATGGCAGTCTACCACACCTGGCTAGATGGCAGTCTACCATACCTGGCTAGATGGCAGTCTACCACACCTGGCTAGATGGCAGTCTACCACACCTGGCTAGATGGCAGTCTACCATACCTGGCTAGATGGCAGTCTACCATACCTGGCTAGATGGCAGTCTACCACACCTGGCTAGATGGCAGTCTACCACACCTGGCTAGATGGCAGTCTACCATACCTGGCTAGATGGCAGTCTACCACACCTGGCTAGATGGCAGTCTACCACACCTGGCTAGATGGCTGTCTACCCTACCTTGCTAGATGGCAGTCTACCATACCTCGCTAGATGGCTGTCTACCACACCTCGCTAGATGGCAGTCTACCACACCTGGCTAGATGGCAGTCTACCATACCTGGCTAGATGGCAGTCTACCACACCTGGCTAGATGGCAGTCTACCACACCTGGCTAGATGGCTGTCTACCCTACCTTGCTAGATGGCAGTCTACCATACCTCGCTAGATGGCTGTCTACCACACCTCGCTAGATGGCAGCCTTCCACACCTCGCTAGATGGCTGTCTACCCTACCTTGCTAGATGGCAGTCTACCACACCTGGCTAGATGGCAGTCTACCACACCTGGCTAGATGGCAGTCTACCCTACCTTGCTAGATGGCAGTCTACCACACCTGGCTAGATGGCAGTCTACCACACCTGGCTAGATGGCAGTCTACCATACCTGGCTAGATGGCAGTCTACCATACCTGGCTAGATGGCTGTCTACCATACCTGGCTAGATGGCCGTCTACCACACCTCGCTAGATGGCAGTCTACTATACCACCTCGCTAGATAGATGGCAGTCTACTATACCACCTCGCTAGATGGCTGTCTACTATACCACCTCGCTAGATGGCTGTCTACTATACCACCTCGCTAGATGGCTGTCTACTATACCACCTCGCTAGATGGCTGTCTACTATACCACCTCGCTAGATGGCTGTCTACTATACCACCTCGCTAGATGGCAGTCTACTATACCACCTCGCTAGATGGCTGTCTACTATACCACCTCGCTAGATGGCAGTCTACTATACCACCTCGCTAGATGGCAGTCTACTATACCACCTCGCTATATGGCTGTCTACTATACCACCTCACTAGATGGCAGTCTACTATACCACCTCACTAGATGGCAGTCTACTATACCACCTCGCTATATGGCTGTCTACTATACCACCTCGCTAGATGGCAGTCTACTATACCACCTCGCTAGATGGCAGTCTACTATACCACCTCGCTATATGGCAGTCTACTATACCACCTCGCTAGATGGCTGTCTACTATACCACCTCGCTAGATGGCTGTCTACTATACCTCGCTAGATGGCTGTCTACTTTACCTCGCTAGATGGCTGTCTACTATACCACCTCGCTAGATGGCAGTCTACTATACCACCTCGCTAGATGGCAGTCTACTATACCACCTCGCTAGATGGCAGTCTACTATACCACCTCGCTAGATGGCAGCCTACCATACCTCGCTAGATGGCAGTCTACCATACCTCGCTAGATGGCTGTCTACCATACCTCGCTAGATGGCTGTCTACCATACCTCGCTAGATGGCTGTCTACCATACCTCGCTAGATGGCTGTCTACCATACCTCGCTAGATGGCTGTCTACCATACCTCGCTAGATGGCTGTCTACCATACCTCGCTAGATGGCTGTCTACCATACCTCGCTAGATGGCTGTCTACCATACCTCGCTAGATGGCTGTCTACCATACCTCGCTAGATGGCTGTCTACCATACCTCGCTAGATGGCTGTCTACCATACCTCGCTAGATGGCTGTCTACCAGTCTACTATACCTCGCTAGATGGCTGTCTACCATACCTCGCTAGATGGCTGTCTACCAGTCTACTATACCTCGCTAGATGGCTGTCTACTATACCTCGCTAGATGGCTGTCTACCATACCTCGCTAGATGGCTGTCTACCAGTCTACTATACCTCGCTAGATGGCTGTCTACCAGTCTACTATACCTCGCTAGATGGCTGTCTACTATACCTCGCTAGATGGCTGTCTACCATACCTCGCTAGATGGCTGTCTACCAGTCTACTATACCTCGCTAGATGGCTGTCTACCAGTCTACCATACCTCGCTAGATGGCTGTCTACCAGTCTACTATACCTCGCTAGATGGCTGTCTACCAGTCTACTATACCTCGCTAGATGGCTGTCTACCAGTCTACTATACCTCGCTAGATGGCTGTCTACCAGTCTACTATACCTCGCTAGATGGCTGTCTACCAGTCTACCATACCTCGCTAGATGGCTGTCTACCAGTCTACTATACCTCGCTAGATGGCTGTCTACCAGTCTACTATACCTCGCTAGATGGCTGTCTACTATACCTCGCTAGATGGCTGTCTACCAGTCTATTATACCTCGCTAGATGGCTGTCTACTATACCTCGCTAGATGGCTGTCTACTATACCTCGCTAGATGGCTGTCTATGTATTCCTGGCATTCCTTTAGTTGTTCTTTTAGCACCTCATTTTCACTCAACAATTTTGTTCGTTCATCTTCCAGCTGTCGTTGCGTGTTCAAAGTAAACTCGCGTAAATTTTTCCTCAGCTGTGCCCAGGTGGCTGCTGGTCTTTCTCCTGGCCTACATAACAAAACACAACCTGTCGGTTATAAGACGTATCCTTGACACCAGAGACTCCACCTGTCTTATAAATATCAGGGACGAACACTGGTTAATATACTATTTTACCATACTTATATATTATAATTAACCATACATATATATTATAATTAACCATACTTATATATTATAATTAACCATACTTATATATTATAATTAACCATACATATATATTATAATTAACCATACATATATATTATATTTAACCATACTTATATATTATAATTAACCATACTTATATATTATAATTAACCATACTTATATATTATAATTAACCATACATATATATTATAATTAACCATACATATATATTATATTTAACCATACTTATATATTATAATTAAACCATACTATATATTATATTAACCATACATATATATTATATTTAACCATACTATATATATAATTAACCATACTATATATATAATTAACCATACTATATATTATATTTAACCATACTATATATTATAACATATAATTATATTTAACCATATAATATTATATTACCATACTTATATATTATATTTACCATACTTATATATTATATTTAACCATATATATATTATATTTAACCATATTTTTTATTTAACCATATAAATTATTATATTTTTTTTTTTTTTTTTTTTTTTTTTTTTTTTTTTTTTTTTTTTTTTTTTTTTTTTTTTTTTTTTTATATTATTATATTATATATATTATATTTAACCATATAAATTATTATATTTAACCATATAAATTATTATATTTTACTATACTTATATATTATATTTTACCATACTTATATATTATATTTAACCATACTTATATATTATATTTAACCACACTTATATATTATATTTAACCATACTTATATATTATAATTAACCATATAAATTATTATAATTAACCATATAAATTATTATATTTAACCACACTGATTTATTGTCATGAACTTATTTAACAGTTTTGATTACATTACTGAGATCTATTATATTTAACAGTTTTGAGTACATTACTGAGATCTATTATATTTAACAGTTTTGAGTACATTACCGAGATCTATTATATTTAACAGTTTTGAGTACATTACTGAGATCTATTATATTTAACAGTTTTGAGTACATTACTGAGATCTATTATATTTAACAGTTTTGAGTACATTACTGAGATCTATTATATTTAACAGTTTTGAGTACATTACCGAGATCTATTATATTTAACAGTTTTGAGTACATTACTGAGATCTATTATATTTAACAGTTTTGAGTACATTACTGAGATCTATTATATTTAACAGTTTTGAGTACATTACTGAGATCTATTATATTTAACAGTTTTGAGTACATTACCGAGATCTATTATATTTAACAGTTTTGAGTACATTACTGAGATCTATTATATTTAACAGTTTTGAGTACATTACTGAGATCTATTATATTTAACAGTTTTGAGTACATTACTGAGATCTATTATATTTAACAGTTTTGAGTACATTACTGAGATCTATTATATTTAACAGTTTTGAGTACATTACTGAGATCTATTATATTTAACAGTTTTGAGTACATTGCTGAGATCTATTATATTTAACAGTTTTGAGTACATTGCTGAGATCTATTATATTCGGCAAGAATGTAGCAGACATAACCAAATATGGATCGGCTGTTGCATAATAGTAACAGGTAAAATGTACGAGCAGTCTCCGGATATTTGCTTGTTTCAGTGAATGATCAAATTATATATTTCACCCAATGAACATTGAAAGCATTATTATCTATCACATATGGCGCTAGCCAAGAGAGATAATAGCTTTCTATGTTCATAAGTGAAATATTATTTGATCATTCACTTAAACAAACTTTTGTTTTATTTTTGGCTTTTTATGATGGAAAACTAGAACGTCGTGCTTAGCCGACTATAAATGACGTCATAAAATACATTTATTCAATGACTATTTTATGACATCACTGGTGGATCTGTAGTCCAGTGGTAACATGCTGGACTGGTAATCCAGGTAACGCAGGTTCGATCCCCCGTCTGACCCTAATAAAATTAACAGTCTTTCAGATGGCACTTTAAACCGAGGTCTCGTGTCGGTGCCTTACACCACGCGCGTAAAAGAACCAGATGAGACTCTGGAATGGGTCTCTCTCTGTATCATTGCACTATCCTCTGAAAATCTAAAATGACTAATCTCTTCAGGAGGCGTCGCTCATATGGGCAACCAGTAGCGCCGATAAATAAATGTAAAACAAACACGTCACTGACAGCTTGAGACCGAAAACGGTCGTGTTAACAACATTTCAACATGCAGTGGCTATAGTTTTCACTATGGCAACGAATGGTGATTGTGATATTCGAATATTCGGATGATCTTCCGAACGAATATTCGAATATTCGCAAATTTCTCCAACTTTCTATTTCCACTACAGTTAGTACCTGTCAAATAGACTGCATTAATCAATTAGTGACCCCTGTAAGGTGTGAACAACATGTCATCACCCTCCTTTGTTATTTGCAGCCAAATCGCTGACATTTCGCACCTTCGGGCACGCATTGGGTCATTCTTTGTTTTTGAAACTTAATTGATTGAAATTTAAACAAACATATATATCCTTTTAAGTTATGATTTAACTGCAATTTATTAAAATTTGATTTGAATTTTTTTTAAATATTCGAATATTGTTTTAATATTCGAATATTCGAACATTCGTTGCCATCCCTAGTTTTCACACATGGAAAGCAGTGAGTAATGAAATGTGTTATTCCACAGCTTTCAAACAGTGGAAGAGCACAATTTGTTTCACCGATAAATTTCTATATTTCATTTGAAAGCATGAAATAAAACTGCTTATCATCTTGTCAGCATACCAGCTAATATAGTACCATACATAACTCACCCTAAACTGGGCTCCAATATAATACCATACATAACTCACCCTAAACTGGGCTCCAATATAGTACCATACATAACTCACCCTAAACTGGGCCCCAATATAATACCATACATAACTCACCCTAAACTGGGCCCCAATATAATACCATACATAACTCACCCTAAACTGGGCCCCAATATAATACCATACATAGCTCGCCCTAAACTGGGCCCCAATATAATAGCATACATAGCTCGCCCTAAACTGGGCCCCAATATAATAGCATACATAACTAACCCTAAACTGGGCTCCAATATAATACCATACATAACTCACCCTAAACTGGGCTCCAATATAATACCATACATAACTCACCCTAAACTGGGCTCCAATATAATACCATACATAACTCACCCTAAACTGGGCTCCAATATAATACCATACATAACTCACCCTAAATTGGGCTCCAATATAATACCATACATAACTCACCCTAAACTGGGCTCCATGTAGTTATCTGATAACCCAAACTGAAAATATATAATACACCGGGCTCCTTAGTTAGTTATTCTGTAAACCCAAATTTACAATATAATAAAATTATAATACACCGGGCTCTTTAATTACAGTCATTCTGAAAACCCATACTGGAAACACATTATACATTGCTGTATCAAACTTAAACTTCAAGTCATCCTTGCTATACTCTTATCATCTTCAAGTCATCCTTCCTATACTCTTATCTTATCATCTTCAAGTCATCCTTGCTATACTCTTATCTTATCATCTTCAAGTCATCCTTGCTATACTATTATCTTATCATCTTCAAGTCATCCTTCCTATACTCTTATCTTATCATCTTCAAGTCATCCTTCCTATACTCTTATCTTATCATCTTCAAGTCATCCTTGCTATAATCTTATCACCTTCAAGTCATCCTTGCTATACTCTTATCTTCAAGTCATCCTTGCTATACTCTATCACCTTCAAGTCATCCTTGCTATACTCTTATCACCTTCAAGTCATCCTTGCTATACTCTTATCTTCAAGTCATCCTTGCTATACTCTTATCATCTTCAAGTCATCCTTGCTATACTCTATCACCTTCAAGTCATCCTTGCTATACTCTTATCATCTTCAAGTCATCCTTGCTATACTCTTATCACCTTCAAGTCATCCTTGCTATACTCTTATCTTCAAGTCATCCTTGCTATACTCTATCACCTTCAAGTCATCCTTGCTATACTCTATCACCTTCAAGTCATCCTTGCTATACTCTATCACCTTCAAGTCATCCTTGCTATACTCTATCACCTTCAAGTCATCCTTGCTATACTCTATCATCTTCAAGTCATCCTTGCTATACTCTATCATCTTCAAGTCATCCTTGCTATACTCTTATCACCTTCAAGTCATCCTTGCTATACTCTATCATCTTCAAGTCATCCTTGCTATACTCTTCAAGTCATCCTTCCTATACTCTTATCATCTTCAAGTCATCCTTGCTATACTCTTCAAGTCATCCTTGCTATACTCTATCATCTTCAGTCCAGCTAGAAGTAGAGCTGCCTTCAAAAGCTGAAGAGTGGAATACCCACCCTGGAGGTGAGCAAGCTGGTTCCCAGAACGTAAGTGTTACAAACATTAAACAGGACACAAGTAATGTTAGTATCCCATCAGATTAACCAGAGTCCAGTGAAGTTGGCCAATGTCACCACATGCACAACTAGATACAACAAACAACTTGATAATAACTCCATCATTAACTTTGACGATTATACAAAAATTACCTTAGTTTTCATGGAATTGAGTTGAGACCGTAAGTCATCTCGTTCGCCTTTCAATCTGTTTATTTCCTTTAGGTGGTTGGTGGTGACCTCGGAGTCTGTAAGACTCAGTTTGTGTTCATCAGGTCCGAGGTCTATCGCCTCTATGCCTCTCTCTTCACACGTCAATCTCAAATTCCTGAACAAGACCATATTACGACAGTTTGTATGATTAGAGAGTTTATGGTATGAAAGCATAACAACCATAAAAACATAGCCTATTTACAGCCACAACCATTACCATCATAGCCAAACAAGAAATGTCAACTCTTAAGGAGAGGGCAACCATAAGCTGTATAGCTTTCTGTCCAATTCCTTATTCCAACTGTTGTAAATGATCATGTACATGATAGAAAATACAGTCAAACGTGTGTCAGTGGTCACCTCTATTAATCAACCAACCTGTATTAAGCAGCCAGTGGCCAGATTCCCAATATGCTGTTTTATTATACATTTGACCTCTATTAAGCAGCCACTTGTGCTAAGCAGTCACTTTCTATGATTACCTTGGGTGGCTGCTTAAGACAGGTTTGACTGTAAATATGTTTAAACAAACTCTTACAACAAACAGGACCTGCTCGATTGATACCAACAAAACTTCGGAAAAATGTCCTACCTATATACAACTAACAACTCCTCGTATTTATGAGCAAATTTGACCTTCTGTTCGCGGTATTGCTGGGCAGCATGACTGAGCTGAGACTCTCGGTTCTTGTGTGACATCGTGATGTCCTTAAGCATGCTATCCACGTAATGCTTCATCTTCCTATCCCTCTTAGCATCAGGAACACCGGAACCACTGTCCATATATTCCTGTAACACCAACAAACTATAACATGCCATAAACCAGAACCACTGTCCATATATTCCTGTAACACCAACAAACTATAACATACCATACACCACTACCACTGTCCATATATTCCTGTAACAACAACAAACTATAACATGCCATATACCACTACCACTGTCCATATATTCCTGTAACACCAACAAACTATAACATGCCATATACCGGAACCACTGTCCATATATTCCTGTAACACCAACAAACTATAACATACCATATACTGGAGCCACTCCATATATTCCTGTAACACCAACAAACTATAACATGCTATATACTGGAACCACTGTCCATATATTCCTGTAACACCAACAAACTATAACATACCATATACCGGAACCACTGTCCATATATTCCTGTAACACCAACAAACAATAACATACCATATACCGGAACCACTCCATATATTCCTGTAACACCAACAAACTATAACATGCCATATACCGGAACCACTGTCCATATATTCCTGTAACACCAACAAACTATAACATACCATATACCGGAACCACTGTCCATATATTCCTGTAACACCAACAAACTATAACATACCATATACCGGAACCACTGTCCATATATTCCTGTAACACCAACAAACTATAACATACCATATACCGGAACCACTGTCCATATATTCCTGTAACACCAACAAACTATAACATACCATATACCGGAACCACTGTCCATATATTCCTGTAACACCAACAAACTATAACATGCCATATACCGGAACCACTGTCCATATATTCCTGTAACACCAACAAACTATAACATACCATATACCGGAACCACTGTCCATATATTCCTGTAACACCAACAAACTATAACATGCCATATACCGGAACCACTGTCCATATATTCCTGTAACACCAACAAACTATAACATACCATATACCGGAACCACTGTCCATATATTCCTGTAACACCAACAAACTATAACATACCATATACCGGAACCACTGTCCATATATTCCTGTAACACCAACAAACTATAACATGCCATATACCGGAACCACTGTCCATATATTCCTGTAACACCAACAAACTATAACATACCATATACCGGAACCACTGTCCATATATTCCTGTAACACCAACAAACTATAACATACCATATACCGGAACCACTGTCCATATATTCCTGTAACACCAACAAACTATAACATACCATATACCGGAACCACTGTCCATATATTCCTGTAACACCAACAAACTATAACATACCATATACCGGAACCACTGTCCATATATTCCTGTAACACCAACAAACTATAACATACCATATACCAGAACCACTGTCCATATATTCCTGTAACACCAACAAACTATAACATACCATATACCGGAACCACTGTCCATATATTCCTGTAACACCAACAAACTATAACATGCCATATACTGGAACCACTGTCCATATATTCCTGTAACACCAACAAACTATAACATGTCATATACCACTATCACTGTCCATATATTCCTGTAACACCAACAAACTATAACATGCCATATACCAGAACCACTGTCCATATATTCCTGTAACACCAACAAACTATAACATGCCATATACCGGAACCACTGTCCATATATTCCTGTAACACCAACAAACTATAACATGCCATATACCAGAACCACTGTCCATATATTCCTGTAACACCAACAAACTATAACATGCCATATACCGGAACCACTGTCCATATATTCCTGTAACACCAACAAACTATAACATGCCATATACCACTACCACTGTCCATATATTCCTGTAACACCAACAAACTATAACATGCCATATACCACTACCACTGTCCATATATTCCTGTAACACCAACAAACTATAACATGCCATATACCACTACCACTGTCCATATATTCCTGTAACACCAACAAACTATAACATGCCATATACCACTACCACTGTCCATATATTCCTGTAACACCAACAAACTATAACATGCCATATACCGGAACCACTGTCCATATATTCCTGTAACACCAACAAACTATAACATGCCATATACCACTACCACTGTCCATATATTCCTGTAACACCAACAAACTATAACATGCCATATACCAGAACCACTGTCCATATATTCCTGTAACACCAACAAACTATAACATGCCATATACCGGAACCACTGTCCATATATTCCTGTAACACCAACAAACTATAACATACCATATACCGGAACCACTGTCCATATATTCCTGTAACACCAACAAACTATAACATGCCATATACCGGAACCACTGTCCATATATTCCTGTAACACCAACAAACTATAACATGCCATATACCACTACCACTGTCCATATATTCCTGTAACACCAACAAACTATAACATGCCATATACCAGAACCACTGTCCATATATTCCTGTAACACCAACAAACTATAACATGCCATATACCGGAACCACTGTCCATATATTCCTGTAACACCAACAAACTATAACATGCCATATACCAGAACCACTGTCCATATATTCCTGTAACACCAACAAACTATAACATGCCATATACCGGAACCACTGTCCATATATTCCTGTAACACCAACAAACTATAACATGCCATATACCACTACCACTGTCCATATATTCCTGTAACACCAACAAACTATAACATGCCATATACCACTACCACTGTCCATATATTCCTGTAACACCAACAAACTATAACATGCCATATACCACTACCACTGTCCATATATTCCTGTAACACCAACAAACTATAACATGCCATATACCACTACCACTGTCCATATATTCCTAACACCAACAAACTATAACATGCCATATACCGGAACCACTGTCCATATATTCCTGTAACACCAACAAACTATAACATGCCATATACCACTACCACTGTCCATATATTCCTGTAACACCAACAAACTATAACATGCCATATACCAGAACCACTGTCCATATATTCCTGTAACACCAACAAACTATAACATGCCATATACCGGAACCACTGTCCATATATTCCTGTAACACCAACAAACTATAACATACCATATACCGGAACCACTGTCCATATATTCCTGTAACACCAACAAACTATAACATACCATATACCGGAACCACTGTCCATATATTCCTGTAACACCAACAAACTATAACATACCATATACCGGAACCACTGTCCATATATTCCTGTAACACCAACAAACTATAACATGCCATATACCGGAACCACTGTCCATATATTCCTGTAACACCAACAAACTATAACATACCATATACCGGAACCACTGTCCATATATTCCTGTAACACCAACAAACTATAACATACCATATACCGGAACCACTGTCCATATATTCCTGTAACACCAACAAACTATAACATGCCATATACCGGAACCACTGTCCATATATTCCTGTAACACCAACAAACTATAACATGCCATATACCACTACCACTGTCCATATATTCCTGTAACACCAACAAACTATAACATGCCATATACCAGAACCACTGTCCATATATTCCTGTAACACCAACAAACTATAACATGCCATATACCGGAACCACTGTCCATATATTCCTGTAACACCAACAAACTATAACATGCCATATACCAGAACCACTGTCCATATATTCCTGTAACACCAACAAACTATAACATGCCATATACCGGAACCACTGTCCATATATTCCTGTAACACCAACAAACTATAACATGCCATATACCACTACCACTGTCCATATATTCCTGTAACACCAACAAACTATAACATGCCATATACCAGAACCACTGTCCATATATTCCTGTAACACCAACAAACTATAACATGCCATATACCACTACCACTGTCCATATATTCCTGTAACACCAACAAACTATAACATGCCATATACCACTACCACTGTCCATATATTCCTGTAACACCAACAAACTATAACATGCCATATACCGGAACCACTGTCCATATATTCCTGTAACACCAACAAACTATAACATGCCATATACCACTACCACTGTCCATATATTCCTGTAACACCAACAAACTATAACATGCCATATACCAGAACCACTGTCCATATATTCCTGTAACACCAACAAACTATAACATGCCATATACCGGAACCACTGTCCATATATTCCTGTAACACCAACAAACTATAACATGCCATATACCACTACCACTGTCCATATATTCCTGTAACACCAACAAACTATAACATGCCATATACCACTACCACTGTCCATATATTCCTGTAACACCAACAAACTATAACATGCCATATACCGGAACCACTGTCCATATATTCCTGTAACACCAACAAACTATAACATGCCATATACCACTACCACTGTCCATATATTCCTGTAACACCAACAAACTATAACATGCCATATACCGGAACCACTGTCCATATATTCCTGTAACACCAACAAACTATAACATACCATATACCGAACCACTGTCCATATATTCCTGTAACACCAACAAACTATAACATGCCATATACCACTACCACTGTCCATATATTCCTGTAACACCAACAAACTATAACATGCCATATACCGGAACCACTGTCCATATATTCCTGTAACACCAACAAACTATAACATGCCATATACCACTACCACTGTCCATATATTCCTGTAACACCAACAAACTATAACATGCCATATACCGGAACCACTGTCCATATATTCCTGTAACACCAACAAACTATAACATGCCATATACCACTACCACTGTCCATATATTCCTGTAACACCAACAAACTATAACATGCCATATACCACTACCACTGTCCATATATTCCTGTAACACCAACAAACTATAACATGCCATATACCACTACCACTGTCCATATATTCCTGTAACACCAACAAACTATAACATGCTATATACTGGAACCACTGTCCATATATTCCTGTAACACCAACAAACTATAACATACCATATACCGGAACCACTGTCCATATATTCCTGTAACACCAACAAACTATAACATGCCATATACCGGAACCACTGTCCATATATTCCTATAACACCAACAAACTATAACATGCCATATACCGGAACCACTGTCCATATATTCCTGTAACACCAACAAACTATAACATGCCATATACCGGAACCACTGTCCATATATTCCTATAACACCAACAAACTATAACATGCCATACACCACTACCACTGTCCATATATTCCTGTAACACCAACAAACTATAACATGCCATATACCGGAACCACTGTCCATATATATACCCTCCACATATTTGATAGGAACTTACGGAGATATCCTCCACATATTTGATAGGAACTTACGGAGATATCCTCAACATAGTTGATAGGAACTAATGGAGATATCCGCCACATATTTCATAAGAACTTACGGAGATATCCTCCACATATTTCATAAGAACTTACGGAGATATCCTCCACATATTTGTTAAGTCTCATTCTGTAGTCCTCTCCGAGATCTTTAACTTTGTGTTGTAGACGGTTGTTCTGTACCTCCAAGGCTTCCTTGTCGCCGCGTGCCATGATCAACGACTACAATAGATAGCAAATTTTCACTTGCCATTCAGGCTGGCCAATTAGCGTGCGTAGTTGCTAGCATGTTCGCTTCTCGACAAGGCAACCCATGTTTATGATCCCCGGACTGGGAAGTATGTGAGATGGTATGGTGGTCGCCAGATTCGAGAGTTGGGTTTTACTCCGGGTACTCATGAACGACAACATAAATAAAGGATTTCATCCGCGCCAACGAGTGTAAGCTTGTTTCGCAATCATTGTAAATTAAATAACATTTATGCTTTATTGATTTGTTCTGTGATAAGATAATAATAATGACGCGAGTAGCATGAGTTACACATGATAACAAGAGATAACTGAAAGTAATATTGTATTATCATGAGCAGTTTTAGTTACAAGTGATAACAAGAGTCACGATGACCCTGGGTCACGACAGGCCAAGATTTCAACACTTACTGTCCTATATCAATGGATATGTTATGTTATGTTATATTTCTGGTTTTACGCCTGCATCATCACCATTTCGGGCTATATCGCCGGCGGGCAGTTTACCTAACAACACCTTTCCTGGGCAGGCTCCAGCGATTAACCAGTACTTGGGTGCACCAACCTCCGTAAGAAACTGCCAACTTTTTCATATAAATGAGACACGGTTTGAGCGGGACTCGAACGCGTGACCATCAGTGATGATAGGTCACAGTAGTATACAAGTCAGCGACCATAATCACTCAACCACGGTAGCGGTCCCAATATACATATACAATTAGAACTTAAATCAAGCAGGTAATATGTTCCAAATACAAAACATTTTGAATTACAATCAAACATAGCAGTCTATCGATTACAAAAAGTTGTTCCATGCTCTACAATTTGTCTCAAAAATATTATTAAAGACCAGGCCTGGAGGTTATAAAACTTTTCTCCAATCTCAAAACTCGGTCTCAATCGTCCGATTGGTTCAGCTGACAGTAACACTCACAATCAACCAATCAGATCACTTGAGCATTGAGATCTGAGAAAAGTGTTATAACCTCGCGGATAAGATTTTAATTCAAATGATAGACTATTCTATATCTTTGGATCAAGGTATTAGAAAGATTCCTTGAAACAATCGGAGCTTACGGCATTCAATTCCGAGATCATATGTTGTCTCTCGCGTGCCAGGTTTCTGGTGTTGTGGAGATCTTTCTGTAACTCAGTCCTGTAAATATACAAATTGTTCAAACGTAACATAATTATATCATAAACATTTAGTAACTGTTGAATGGCAACATTATTATATCATAAACATTTACTAACAGTTTCTATGATTGAATATTTCTATTCTTCTACAATAATTACATGCATATTATTGCTTCCATCAAGGTATGACATATTATTGCTTCCATCAATGTATGACATATTATTGCTTCCATCAAGGTATGACATACATATTGCTTCCATCAAGGTATGACATGCATATTATTGCTTCCATCAAGGTATGACATACATATTATTGCTTCCATCAAGGTATGACATACATATTATTGCTTCCATCAAGGTATGACATGCGTATAATTGCTTCCATCAAGGTATGACATGCATATTATTGCTTCCATCAAGGTATGACATACATATTATTGCTTCCATCAAGGTATGACATGCATATTATTGCTTCCATCAAGGTATGACATACATATTATTGCTTCCATCAAGGTATGACATACATATTATTGCTTCCATCAAGGTATGACATGCATATTATTGCTTCCATCAAGGTATGACATGCATATTGCTTCCATCAAGGTATGACATGCATATTGCTTCCATCAAGGTATGACATGCATATTATTGCTTCCATCAAGGTATGACATACATATTATTGCTTCCATCAAGGTATGACATATTATTGCTTCCATCAAAGTATGACATACATATTGCTTCCATCAAGGTATGACATGCATATTATTGCTTCCATCAAGGTATGACATGCATATTGCTTCCATCAAGGTATGACATGCATATTATTGCTTCCATCAAGGTATGACATACATATTATTGCTTCCATCAAGGTATGACATACATATAATTGCTTCCATCAAGGTATGACATATTATTGCTTCCATCAAGGTATGACATATTATTGCTTCCATCAAGGTATGACATATTATTGCTTCCATCAAGGTATGACATGCGTATTATTGCTTCCATCAAGGTATGACATACATATTATTGCTTCCATCAAGGTATGACATGCGTATTATTGCTTCCATCAAGGTATGACATACATATTATTGCTTCCATCAAGGTATGACATACATATTATTGCTTCCATCAAGGTATGACATGCATATTATTGCTTCCATCAAGGTATGACATACATATTATTGCTTCCATCAAGGTATGACATGCATATTATTGCTTCCATCAAGGTATGACATACATATTATTGCTTCCATCAAGGTATGACATGCATATTATTGCTTCCATCAAGGTATGACATGCGTATTATTGCTTCCATCAAGGTATGACATACATATTATTGCTTCCATCAAGGTATGACATACATATTATTGCTTCCATCAAGGTATGACATACATATTATTGCTTCCATCAAGGTATGACATGCGTATTATTGCTTCCATCAAGGTATGACATACATATTATTGCTTCCATCAAGGTATGACATGCGTAATATTGCTTCCATCAAGGTATGACATGTGTAATATTGCTTCCATCAAGGTATGACATGCGTATTATTACTTCCATCAAGGTATGACATACGTAATATTGCTTCCATCAAGGTATGACATACGTATTATTGCTTCCATCAAGGTATGACATACATATTATTGCTTCCATCAAGGTATGACATACATATTGCTTCCATCAAGGTATGACACATATTATTGCTTTCATCAAGGTATGACATACATATTATTGCTTCCATCAAGGTATGACATACATATTATTGCTTCCATCAAGGTATGACATACATATTATTGCTTCCATCAAGGTATGACATACATATTGCTGCCATCAAGGTATGACATACATATTATTGCTTTCATCAAGGTATGACATACATATTATTGCTTCCATCAAGGTATGACATACATATTGCTTTCATCAAGGTATGACATACATATTATTGCTTCCATCAAGGTATGACATACATATTATTGCTTTCATCAAGGTATGACATACATATTATTGCTTCCATCAAGGTATGACATACATATTATTGCTTCCATCAAGGTATGACATACATATTATTGCTTCCATCAAGGTATGACATACATATTATTGCTTCCATCAAGGTATGACATACATATTATTGCTTCCATCAAGGTATGACATACATATTGCTTCCATCAAGGTATGACATACATATTATTGCTTTCATCAAGGTATGACATACATATTATTGCTTCCATCAAGGTATGACATACATATTATTGCTTCCATCAAGCTATGAAATATGTATTATTGTTCAATAGAAGTTGAAGATGAACATGTGCTACAGAATATGCTAGGGATATTTGTGAGTATACATGATACAGAATATGCTAGGGATATTTGTGAGTATACATGATACAGAATATGCTAGGGATATTTGTGAGTATACATGATACAGAATATGCTAGGGATATTTGTGAGTATACATGATACAGAATATGCTAGGGATATTTGTGAGTATACATGATACAGAATATGCTAGGGATATTTGTGAGTATACATGATACAGAATATGCTAGGGATATTTGTGAGTATACATGATACAGAATATGCTAGGGATATTTGTGAGTATACATGATACAGAATATGCTAGGGATATTTGTGAGTATACATGATACAGAATATGCTAGGGATATTTGTGAGTATACATGATACAGAATATGCTAGGGATATTTGTGAGTATACATGATACAGAATATGCTAGGGATATTTGTGAGTATACATACATGATACAGAATATGCTAGGGATATGTGTGAGTATACATGATACAGAATATGCTAGGGATATGTGTGAGTATACATACATGATACAGAATATGCTAGGGATATTTGTAAGTATACATACATGATACAGAATATGCTAGGGATATTTGTGAGTATACATGATACAGAATATGCTAGGGATATTTGTGAGTATACATGATACAGAATATGCTAGGGATATTTGTGAGTATACATGATACAGAATATGCTAGGGATATTTGTGAGTATACATGATACAGAATATGCTAGGGATATTTGTGAGTATACATGATACAGAATATGCTAGGGATATTTGTGAGTATACAGAATATGCTAGGGATATTTGTGAGTATACATGATACAGAATATGCTAGGGATATTTGTGAGTATACATGATACAGAATATGCTAGGGATATTTGTTTTGACAGTACATACACATGTTCAGACATTTTCCCTTGTTCTTGTCCATGTTCACGTTGTATCCTCTCCAATTCTCCATCATACCGCTTCTTGCTAGCAAACAACTGAAATAGACAGGTCACAATCAGTGAGGAATGAAACTGTCATAAATGTAACAGTGAGGAATGAAACTGTCATAAATGTAACAGTGAGGAATGAAACTGTCAGAAATGAAACAGTGAGGAATGAAACTGTCATAAATGAAACAGTGAGGAATGAAACTGTCATAAATGTAACAGTGAGGAATGAAACTGTCAGAAATGAAACAGTGAGGAATGAAACTGTCATAAATGTAACAGTGAGGAATGAAACTGTCATAAATGAAACAGTGAGGACTGTAGCATTCAGAAACACCACAGATATACCACTATGGGTATGTATTACCTGTAGTTCATAGAGCTTAGATATACCACTCTGGGTATGCATTACCTGTAGTTCATAGAGCTTAGATATACCACTCTGGGTATGTATTACCTGTAGTTCATAGAGCTTAGATATACCACTCTGGGTATGTATTACCTGTAGTTCATAGAGCTTAGATATACCACTCTGGGTATGTATTACCTGTAGTTCATAGAGCTTAGATATCTGGGTATGATTACCTGTAGTTCATAGAGCTTAGATATACCACTTGGGTATGATTACCTGTAGTTCATAGAGCTTAGATATACCACTCTGGGTATGTATTACCTGTAGTTCATAGAGCTTAGATATACCACTCTGGGCATGTATTACCTGTAGTTCATAGAGCTTAGATATACCACTCTGAGTATGTACAGATGGAAGCATAGTGTCCTATATTAACAATCCTGTCATGATCTAATGGTACAAAAACAACATGTAATGTAACATCCACGGGCTAGAATCAGCACTACACACATCATTAATGTGCATATCTAAATGAATGCTACACTGCTTATGTACAATGCATTTGTATTTATCTAAATCCAAACATGAGAAATTATTTAAACAATGGAAGAATTGGTCCACTGAAGCCATGAAACATTATCTAGGTGTTTACACAGTTATTGAATACACTTTTGTATTTTAGCGCCTCAACATAGAAGACAAATGACCGAAATACAGGGTGTTTCATAATATGTCAGCATTACAGTTTGTGTGGATTGACATGTAGAAATACAGGGTGTTTCATAATATCTGTCAGCATTACAGTTTGTGTGGATCGACATGTAGAAATACAGGGTGTTTCATAATATCTGTCAGCATTACAGTTTGTGTGGATCGACATGTAGAAATACAGGGTGTTTCATAATATCTGTCAGCATTACAGTTTGTGTGGATCGACATGTAGAAATACAGGGTGTTTCATAATATCTGTCAGCATTACAGTTTGTGTGGATCGACATGTAGAAATACAGGGTGTTTCATAATATCTGTCAGCATTACAGTTTGTGTGGATCGACATGTAGAAATACAGGGTGTTTCATAATATCTGTCAGCATTACAGTTTGTGTGGATCGACATGTAGAAATACAGGGTGTTTCATAATATCTGTCAGCATTACAGTTTGTGTGGATCGACATGTAGAAATACAGGGTGTTTCATAATATCTGTCAGCATTACAGTTTGTGTGGATCGACATGTAGAAATACAGGGTGTTTCATAATATCTGTCAGCATTACAGTTTGTGTGGATCGACATGTAGAAATACAGGGTGTTTCATAATATCTGTCAGCATTACAGTTTGTGTGGATCGACATGTAGAAATACAGGGCGTTTCATAATATCTGTCAGCATTACAGTTTGTGTGGATTGACATGTAGAAATGGTATAGCACACATTTATCAATTATTTCTGAACTTACTGCTATATAGATTCCCTATATTTCTAAGTCTAGTGATGGTTCTATAGATTCCCTATATTTCTAAGCCTAGTGATTGTTCTATAGATTCCCTATATTTCTAAGTCTAGTGATGGTTCTATAGATTCCAGTGATGGTTCTATAGATTCCCTATATTTCTAAGCCTAGTGATTGTTCTATAGAGTCCCTATATTTCTAAGTCTAGTGATTGTTCTATAGAGTCCCTATATGTCTAAGTCTAGTGATAGTTCAATAGGTTCCCTATAGTTCTAAGCCTAGTGATTGTTCTATAGATTCCCTATATTTCTAAGTCTAGTGATGGTTCTATAGATTCCAGTGATGGTTCTATAGATTCCCTATATTTCTAAGCCTAGTGATTGTTCTATAGATTCCCTATATTTCCAAGTCTAGTGATGGTTCTATAGATTCCCTATATGTCTAAGCCTAGTGATGGTTCTATAGATTCGCTATATTTCTAAGCCTAGTGATGGTTCTATAGATTCCCTATATTTCTAAGTCTAGTGATGGTTCTATAGATTCCCTATATTTCTAAGTCTAGTGATGGTTCTATAGATTCCCTATATTTCTAAGTCTAGTGATAGTTCTATAGAGTCCCTATATTTCTAAGTCTAGTGATTGTTCTATAGAGTCCCTATAGTTCTAAGCCTAGTGATAGTTCAATAGATTCCCTATATTTCTAAGCCTAGTGATGGTTCTAATAGTTCTATAGATTCCCTATATTTCTAAGCCTAGTGATTGTTCTATAGATTCCCTATATTCATATATATGCATATTATAAATTGCAATATTATTGAAATCAGTTTGAATATCTTGTTATATTGTATACTGTTTTGATATAATGTGTACATACTGTATATATTGATATAAAATAAACGAAGCCGCTGAGCTTCACAAAAAACAAAAAAAAGAAGATTCCCTAAGCCTAGTGATAATCAGATTGTTCTATAGATTCCCTATATTTCTAAGTCTAGTGATGGTTCTATAGATTCCCTATATTTCTAAGTCTAGTGATGGTTCTATAGATTCCCTATATTTCTAAGTCTAGTGATAGATTCCCTATCTTACTAAGACAACCAAATGTTCCATAGAATCCCCATATTTCTAAACCATACTGTTTGTGCAATAGATTCCCTGTCTTACTAAGACAACCAAATGTTCCAGATCTTACTAAGACAACCAAATGTTCCAGAGAATCCCCATATTTCTAAACCATACTGTTTGTGCAATAGATTCCCTGTCTTACTAAGACAACCAAATGTTCCAGAGAATCCCCATATTTCACAACTTACCGTTTTTTCTATATCTTCCCGCTCTTTCTGGTTATCAAGTATTTTATCAGCTTCTACTTTCCTAGATGACTTCTGTATTACAATGGCCTTGACTCTGTCCACCTCTCTGTCTGCTTCACCTGTGTTATAGCTGCCGTCATTGCTCAGTATGGCCAGCTGCTTCATCAGTGCCGCCTTAGTATTCACAAGGTTTAACAACTCCACACTAAGCTCTTCATTTCTGTCGGTCTGTTTTGAAATAAAGAATCATTGCATGGTCAAAGGGCATCTCTCCATGGATGCTCGACTAATGATAATACGGTCAAGGGCATCTCTCCATGGATGCTAGACTAATGATAATACGGTAGGGCATCTCTCCATGGATGCTAGACTAATGATAATATGGTAGGGCATCTCTCCAGGGATGCTAGACTAATGATAATATGGTAGGGCATCTCTCCAGGGATGCTAGACTAATGATAATATGGTAGGGCATCTCTCCAGGGATGCTAGACTAATGATAATATGGTAGGGCATCTCTCCAGGGATGCTAGACTAATGATACGGTCAAGGGCATCTCTCCATGGATGCTAGACTAATGATAATACGGTCAAGGGCATCTCTCCATGGATGCTAGACTAATGATAATACGGTCAAGGGCATCTCTCCATGGATGCTAGACTAATGATAATAAGGTCAAGGGCATCTCTCCATGGATGCTAGATTAATGCTAATACGGTCAATGGCATCTCTCCATGGATGCTAGATTAATGATAATACGGTCAAGGGCATCTCTCCATGGATGCTAGACTAATGCTAATACGGTCAAGGGCATCTCTCCATGGATGCTAGACTAATGATAATACGGTCAAGGGCATCTCTCCATGGATGCTAGACTAATGATAATAAGGTCAAGGGCATCTCTCCATGGATGCTAGACTAATGATAATAAGGTCAAGGGCATCTCTCCATGGATGCTAGACTAATGATAAGGTCAAGGGCATCTCTCCATGGATGCTAGACTAATGATAATACGGTAGGGCATCTCTCCATGGATGCTAGACTAATGATAAGGTCAAGGGCATCTCTCCATGGATGCTAGACTAATGATAATAAGGTCAGGGCATCTCTCCATGGATGCTAGACTAATGATAAGGTCAAGGGCATCTCTCCATGGATGCTAGACTAATGATAATAAGGTCAAGGGCATCTCTCCATGGATGCTAGACTAATCATAATAAGGTCAAGGGCATCTCTCCATGGATGGTAGATTAACCATAAGGTCAAGGGCATCTCTCCATGGATGCTAGATAATCATAAGGTAAGGCATCTCTCCATGGATGCTAAATTAATCATAAGGTCAAGGGCATCTCTCCATGTATGCTAAATTAATCATAAGGTCAAGGGCATCTCTCCATGGATGCTAGACTAATGATAATACGGTCAAGGGCATCTCTCCATGGATGCTATATAATGATAAGGTCAAGGGCATCTCTCCATGGATGCTAAATTAATCATAAGGTCAAGGGCATCTCTCCATGGATGCTAGACTAATCATAATAAGGTCAGGCATCTCTCCATTGATGCTAGATTAATCATAAGGTCAAGGACATCTCTCCATGGATGCTAGACTAATGATAATAAGGTCAAGGGCATCTCTCCATGGATGCTAGACTAATGCTAATAAGGTCAAGGGCATCTCTGCATGGATGCTAGACTAATGATAATACGGTCAAGGGCATCTCTCCATGGATGCTAGATTAATGATAATAAGGTCAAGGGCATCTCTCCATGGATGCTAGACTAATGATAATAAGGTCAAGGGCATCTCTCCATTGATGCTAGATTAATCATAAGGTCAAGGGCATGTGAAATCAAGCATTTGTGTCTTGTGTTAAATATCAGCACAGGGTTTTGCATCTCAGAGTACTATCCATTAGTTATTTTTGATTACTTTGACCTACAGACACTTTATTTTGGACAGATTGACATACAAATAGTCCGATGCATAGACGGATGAATGGTGAACAAAATACCTAGCAATGGACATCATAACCAGAAGTCATTTTGTATGCAATTGTGGATGGATGAGTGAAGACATTGTATCCGTGTCAAAGAAACAGGGGAAGTAATTCACCTCTTTCTCGTGTTCCCTAACAAGGGAGATATAATTTGTCTTCATAATGAAATGAAGACGTCGTATCCGTGTCAAAGAAACAGGGGAAGTAACTCACCTCTTTCTCGTGTTCCCTAACGAGGGAGAGATAGTTTGTCTTCATAATGACATATTCCTCGGCAATATCTTTACGATCCTTCTCCAACTCAATAAGACGATCTTTACTGTGCTTGGCCTGTCGTACACTTCGATCTCGTTCCTGCTGCACGTCCATTAATTCACTCTCTAGTACTATGATCTGCAACAGTACAGCAAAATATACTGGGCTGGACCGGAGGTTATAAAACATTTCTCCAATCTCAAACTCAAGTCTCGAGCTTCTGATTGGTTCAGCCAAGAGCAAATAACCAATCAAATTTCTTGAGCTCGAGTTTGAGATCTGAGAAAAGTTTTATAACATCAGGAACATCAGGTCATGGACTGTCCGATTAGCACATTCACTTCTCAGCAATGCAATCCCAGTTTTGATCCTTGAACCGGGATGTATGTGAGATGGTACGGTGGTTGCCAGATCGGACAGGTGGATTATTCTCCGCGTACTCTGGTTTCCTCACAAACAAAAGACCACATATATGCTTTCATCTGCGCCAACGAGAGTGATTGATATAACTTGCTAAAGCTTGTTTCTCATATCGTTGTGAAATAAATAAAGTTTAAACTTTTAAAAATATTCTGTTTGTGTCACTCTTAGCTTTACAGACGGATCTGTAGTCCAGTGGTAACATGCTGGACTGGTAATCCAGGGATCGCAGGTTCGATCCCCTGTCTAGTGAGCTCAAACTTGGTAGGAACATATTTACATATACCTCATTAGTGAGCTGAAACTTGGTAGGAACATATAAACATATACCTTATTAGTGAGCTCAAACTTGGTAGTAACATATTTACATATACCTTATTAGTGAGCTGAAACTTGGTAGGAACATATTTATATAACCTTATTAGTGAGCTGAAACTTCGTAGTAACATATAAACATATACCTTATTAGTGAGCTCAACCTTGGTAGTAACATATAAACATAAACCTTACTAGTGAGCTCAAACTTGGTAGTAACATATACCTTATTAGTGAGCTCAAACTTGGTAGTAACATATAAACATATACCTTATTAGTGAGCTCAAACTTGGTAGGAACATATTTACATATACCTTATTAGTGAGCTGAAACTTGGTAGGAACATATTTACATAACCTTATTAGTGAGCTGAAACTTGGTAGGAACATATTTACATATACCTTATTAGTGAGCTCAACCTTGGTAGTAACATATAAACATATACCTTATTAGTAAGCTCAAACTTGGTAGTAACATATAAACATATACCTTATTAGTGAGCTCAACCTTGGTAGTAACATATAAACATAAACCTTATTAGTAAACTCAAACTTGGTAGGAACATATTTACATAAACCTTATTAGTAAACTCAAACTTGGTAGGAACATATAAACATATACCTTATTAGTAAACTCAAACTTGGTAGTAACATATAAACATATACCTTATTAGTAAGCTCAAACTTGGTAGGAACATATTTACATATACCTTATTAGTGAGCTGAAACTTGGTAGGAACATATAAACATATACCTTATTAGTGAGCTGAAACTTGGTAGTAACATATAAACATATACCTTATTAGTGAGCTCAACCTTGGTAGTAACATATAAACATATACCTTATTAGTAAGCTCAAACTTGGTAGTAACATATAAACATATACCTTATTAGTGAGCTCAAACTTTCTAGCTTCAGCTTCCTCTTGTATCCGGTTTGTTTCAATCTGAATCTCTACAAGAGACTGGGACACCTGAAATAAATTGACACTACTATCATTTGCATCACGGGTGTTAAAAAGTGACTGTCCGTACGTATGGCAAATAACTTCAACATGATTAGTTTACGTTTTGACACCAGTGTGTAGAACCTGCATTATTCCCGCTATTATGCCTCTTTCTTGATAGGGTAGCCATAGATCTAATAGACTATATAGTTGTCACATGGTGAGAAAAATGTGCAGCAATCCGGGGCTCGAACCTGGGACCTTTTGCTTACAGGTCGAATGCTCTACCGACTAAGCTAGCTGGGCCACTTACACATAATCTCCCTAATGGTGACTAAGTCTGTACCGCGACATACTTCCCCACCAAATTGGAATTCTTCCATGAATTTCCAGGGATCGAGAACAAGGTGAACATGATCTAGAGGTATATATCCAGTCGCGGTCCCTCGTTGGGCACCAAATGTCACAGGGTGAGAAAAATGTGCAGCAATCCGGGGATCGAACCTGGGACCTTTCGTTTACAGGTCGATTGCTCTACCGACTAAGCTAGCTGGGCCACTTACACATAATCTCCCCGATGGCGAGTCCATACCGCGACATAGGTATAGAGAATGGTAATTTTTTACACTAGATTCAAGTTACTAAAATAACAATCCCTATTTATTGAAAGACCCGTTCAATAATATCAATATAAACCGATGTCTCTCATTGGCATTAACCGGCTCTAATCAGTACTAACTGGCTCTAATCAGCACTAACCGGCCCTAATCAGTACAAACCGGCTGTAATCAGTACAAACCGTCTGTAATCAGTACAAACCGGCTGTAATCAGTACAAACCGGCTCTAATCAGTACAAACCGTCTGTAATCAGTACAAACCGTCTGTAATCAGTACAAACCAGCCCTAATCAGTACAAACCGTCTGTAATCAGTACAAACCGGCTGTAATCAGTACAAACCGGCTGTAATCAGTACAAACCGGCTGTAATCAGTACAAACCGTCTGTAATCAGTACAAACCATCTGTAATCAGTACAAACCAGCCCTAATCAGTACAAACCGGCCCTAATCAGTACAAACCGGCTGTAATCAGTACAAACCGGCCCTAATCAGTACAAACCGGCTGTAATCAGTACAAACCGGCACTAATCAGTACAAACCGGCTGTAATCAGTACAAACCGGCCCTAATCAGTACAAACCGGCTGTAATCAGCACTAACCGGCCCTAATCAGTACAAACCGGCTGTAATCAGCACTAACCGGCCCTAATCAGTACAAACCGGTTGTAATCAGTACAAACCGGCTGTAATCAGTACAAACCGGCCCTAATCAGTACAAACCGGCCCTAATCAGTACAAACCGGCCATAATCAGTACAAACCGGCTGTAATCAGTACAAACCATCCCTAATCAGTACAAACCGGCTGTAATCAGTACAAACCGGCTGTAATCAGTACAAACCATCCCTAATCAGTACAAACCGGCTGTAATCAGTACAAACCAGCTGTAATCAGTACAAACCGTCCCTAATCAGTACAAACCGGCTGTAATCAGTAATCAGTACAAACCGGCTGTAATCAGTACAAACCAGCCCTAATTAGAACTAACTGGCTGTAATCAGTACAAACCGGCTGTAATCAGTACAAACCAGCCCTAATTAGAACTAACTGGCTGTAATCAGCACTAACTGGCTGTAATCAGCACTAACCAATCAGCACTAACCAATCAGCACTAGCCGGCTCTAATCATCACTAACCGGCTCTAATCAGCACTAACCAATCAGCACTAACCAATCAGCACTAACCAATCAGCACTAGCCGGCTCTAATCATCACTAACCGGCTCTAATCATCACTAACCGGCTCTAATCAGCACTAACCAATCAGCACTAACCAATCAGCACTAGCCAGCTCTAATCATCACTAACCGGCTCTAATCAGCACTAACCAATCAGCACTAACCAATCAGCACTAACCAATCAGCACTAACTGGCTCTAATCATCACTAACCGGCTCTAATCAGTACTAACCAATCAGCACTAACCAGCTCTAATCAGCACTAACCAGCTCTAATCAGCACTAACCAATCAGCACTAACCAATCAGCACTAGCCGGCTCTAATCATCACTAACCAGCTCTTATCAGCACTAACCAATCAGCACTAACCAGCTCTTATCAGCACTAACCAATCAGCACTAACCAGCTCTAATCAGCACTAACCAATCAGCACTAACTAGCTCTAATCAGCACTAACCAATCAGCACTAACTGGCTCGAATCAGTACAAACCGGCTGTAATCAGCACTAACCGGCTGGCTGTAATCAGCACTAACCGGCTGGCTGTAATCAGCACTAACCGGCTCTAATCATCACTAACCTGCTCTAATCAGCACTAACCAATCAGCACTAACCAGCTCTAATCATCACTAACCAGCTCTAATCAGCACTAACCAATCAGCACTAACGGCTCTAATCATCACTAACCTGCTCTAATCAGCACTAACCAATCAGCACTAACCAGCTCTAATCATCACTAACCTGCTCTAATCAGCACTAACCAAAGTCTAATCAGCACTAACAATCGCACTAACCGCTCTAATCATCACTAACCGCTCTAATCAGCACTAACCATCATCACTAACCTGCTCTAATCAGCACTAACTGTGCTCTAATCATCACTAACCTGCTCTAATCAGCACTAACCAATCAGCACTAACCAGCTCTAATCATCACTAACCAGCTCTAATCAGCACTAACCAATCAGCACTAACCAACTCTAATCATCACTAACCAGCTCTAATCAGCACTAACTGGCTCTAATCAGCACTGGCTGGCTCTAATCATCACTAACCAGCTCTAATCAGCACTAACCAATCAGCACTAACTGGCTCTAATCAGCACTAGCTGGCTCTAATCATCACTAACCAGCTCTAATCAGCACTAACCAATCAGCACTAACCAGCTCTAATCATCACTAACCGGCTCTAATCATCACTAACTGGCTCAAATCAGCTCTGGCTGGCTCTAATCAGCACTGGCTGGCTCTAATCAGCACTGGCTCTAATCAGCACTAACCGGCACTAACCAACACTAACTTATAGAAACTAACCTTCAACTTTTCTTCCTCAGAGAGGAGAAGTTCTGTTGAGACCTGTGTCTTGGTGTTAGCCAGGGAGCCAAACTTCTGCTGTACACTGTCCATACGCTGTCGCAGATGGTTGTTTTCCTCTTTCAGTTGCAACTGAAACCAGGAAACAATCAACGATCAATTAAATAATCTATGTAACCATTATATAGTTAGCTAACCCTTACTGTGCTGGAAACGAGTATATTCGTTTGCGCAAACAGCACAGAGCCATATCACATGGCACAGAAGGTGCTGTCTGATCAGGCTTTATGCTGTTTGCTATTCAGATAGTGAAGCCAAACCAATTGGCAGAATAGCAAACAACATAGATCCTGATCAGACATGGCGTTACTCCGCGGCTGATCTGGATCTATGTTGTTTGCACATTCCTTCAAATTAATTCAGCATTTTAAGGGTTAATTCATTAAAAAGTCAAAGAAACCATTAAGCAATCCATGGAACCATTAAACAGTCCATGAAACCATTAAATAGTCGATGGAACCATCAAACAGTCCATGAAACCATTAAATAGTCGATGGAACCATTAAACAGTCCATGAAACCATTAAATAGTGGATGGAACCATTAAACAGTCCATGAAACCATTACATAGTGGATGGAACCATTAAACAGTCCATGAAACCATTACATAGTTGATGGAACCATTAAACAGTCCATGAAACCATTAAACAGTCCATAAAACCACCAAACAACTAATGAAACCATTTATATAATCAATGGAGATATTGACCGGATACAAACAATAGAACAATAGTCATTTGACCTTTCATACAAACAATAGACATATTTTGCCAATCAGTCGTAATTATGTACATAGAAATCTTACATTTTCTGTCTCTAGCTGATGTATAGTCTCTTTGACATCTCCGGCGTTGGTCATCCTGCCAGCAGCAGGAGCCGGTCCAACCCCCAATTGATGTTGTAGGTCAATGATACGAGCCCGGTACTGAGTCAGCAGGTTCTACAAAATACAGAAAAACTGTTTAAATCAAATTTAAACAACATACATTCTATGCATGTATACATAACATAGGTAGAAAGTGACATCACAAGATATCCAAGACAAACTTATTCAGATAGCATATTAACCCTTAACCTGCCAATCACGACTAAAGTCGCTTTTGCAATCAGCATAGAGCCAGATCGGATAGAGCAGCTAAAACACTTGTCTGAATTGCAAAGAACATAGATCCTGATCAGACGCGGCGCTACTCCATGGCTGATCTGGATAAATGTTGTTTGCACAGTCTGTCCAATTTATTCGGCAGGTTATGGGTTAAAGGCTTAGTGACCAACTCGAGCAGTGAAGGTGCATATTTATGGCACTCTACGAAGCTAAGCTACCGGGTACCAGCGAGCAGTGAAGGTGCATATTTATGGCACTCTATGAAGCTAAGCTACCAGGTACCAGCGAGCAGTGAAGGTGCATATTTATGGCATTCTATGAAGCTAAGCTACCAGGTACCAGTATTACACGAGAGGTGCGATTTATGATTTGGTCAGAGAGATTAAGAAACCAAGTGTTAAATATGTGAGCAACAGCAAGTTGGAAATATTTTGTAAACAATAATGTATACTGTAAACCTAGAAACTATTTCGCGCATTTTAGTTATTATATTTCGGATTTTACGCCTGCATCAGCACCATTTTGGGCTATATCACCAGCAGGCATTATACCTAACACCTTTCCTGGGCAGGCTCCAGCGGTTAACCAGTACTTGGGTGCACCAACCTCCGTAAGAAACTGCCAACATTTTCATATAAATGAGACACGGCCCGAGCGGAGCTCAAACCCGTGACCATCAGTGATGATAGGTTACAGTGGTATACAAGTCAGCGACCGTAACCACTCGACCACAGAGGCAGACTCGCGCGTTTTAAATTAGCGATGTTTGCGGACAGTGCATTTCCGCAAATGTTTATATCCGCGAACACCTCGGTAACTTAAAAAAGGCAAAGATTTCTAGCCCTGGACAGTTGTGTTATTGCTTCAGATAGGAATAATTATCCAGATAGCTTCCATGTTTTTGTGTTGACAGGTGACGTCATATGATACGGACTAATATGCTTACAACTCATCATGGAATGGCAGATACTAGTATTACAAATATAATTTTTCTTAGGAGTTAGAAAGTGACGTATCGACATTGTAATCGTTTTATTACAAGCTCACTCACTCGATAAACACCATGCGCTTCGATGATATTAATCAATCACCATGCTTGACTGACAAATATGTACAAGTTAATAATAGCAATAACTAAAGTGTTTGTTTATTATAGTGTTTGTTTATTAGTGTTTGTTTATTATAGTGTCACCCCTATTTAAAGAGCCAGCCATTTCTGACTTATGAGACACATCTTTTTTTATGAACATCAGTACTTCCCGAATCCTATACATGTATGCCAGGCGACAGGCTGGTAGGCAATCGGTAACCATTATTTAACTAGCTGGTGGCTCACCAACCAGCCATATCAGAACGAACCCCTAACGAGATTCGAAACTTCGACCTCCCACACCTTAACCACTAGGCCACGGAGACGGTTAAATAATAATACTAACTGTAAAACTATTTAACATGAACACTTTGTGTTGAACTGCATGTCATGGATTCATTCGATACTTGACCTAGATCTACTTGCCATGACCTAGATCTACTTGCCATGACCTAGATCTACTTGCCATGTGTTTTGAAGCGACTTAGAGTTTATGCAGTTCGTGGGTGGCTTAATATCGCAAACCTTGATAGTCGCGAAATCGTCCAGAACAATAAAAACGCGAAACATAGTATCCGCGAAAGTTTCTAGGTTTACAGTGTATGTTTTTTTACACAATATACAATTTGATGGATATACTCCCATAAATATTTGCTTACACCATATAAAGGTCATACGAGGTCATACGAATATTCATAATGCATAGTCTATTGTTAAGTACAGTAAGTTTATTGCATTCAGTTTCGCGTATATAAACTATTGTGAGATGGTACGGTGGTCGCCAGATCGGACAGGTGGGTTTTCTCTGGGTACTCCGGTTTCCTCCCACATTCACGCTTTCATCCGCATCCAACAAAAGTGGTTAATATAAGTTGTTAAAACTTGTTTCGCAATCATTGGAAAATAAATAAAGTTTAAAAAAAACAAAAAATACTATTGTCCATAATCCTATAATACCCGTATTAATATAGCGCACTATCCATAATCGTATGCAAAGAATAGTTAACTGAGACAGTTGAATTTGCACCAAGTATAGTAATGCATTTAATAAATTAATAAATTATTTGATATCGAATATTATACAAATATGCAATAAGAACAATATCACCCAGGGAACATGAATGAGTGATATTTTTCATATTGCCCACTGAGGAATTAAATATTTATTTTACTACATGTATATCGAAAACCAGGTACAAGTATTTGAAAAGAAAACTGGTAACAGCAAACAATCAATCAAGATTCGATTTGTCTCTAAATCTATTTATATAATATGTAAGTATCTAGAAGCTTTTATGTATACAGTCAAACCCGTCTTAAGCAGCCAGCCAAGGGAATCACAGAAAGTGGCTGCTTAGCACAGGTGGCTGCTTAATAGAGGTCAAATATATAGTAAAACAACATATTGGGAATCTTGAAACTAGCTGCTTAACCCTTTCAACACTACAGGTCTCTAAATAGACTTACAAAAAGTGTAGATCCAGATGAGCCAGCTCGTCACGAGCCGTCTCATCAGGATCTGCACTTTTTGCCAGTAATAATTATTACTATTTTTAGATAAAATTACCCATTTTGATAAATGAACTGGTCCAACTGTAATTTTCTTATTAATTTATTGGTCTAAAAATATCATGCACCAGTCCATGTCAGTTACTTGGAATTGAATGGGTTAATACAGGTTGGCTGCTTAAAATAGAGGCGACCACAAACACAGGTTTGACTGTATATTTAAATAAGCGTCTACTTATTAAAAGAGTCGCTCTGCTTTTAGAAACATCCCAATAGCCGTTTTACAGAATCAGACTGGAAGTCAAAGGCAAAGAAGTCGTGGAAGTCGTGATAGCGCAGTGGATGCGCGTTCGCTTCAGGTGCAAAAGGTCCGGAGTTTGAACCCCGCTGGAGCCATTATGACTGTGCCCTTAGGCAAGCATTTAAATTCCACATGCCTCTTCTCTCTCCGTCATTGCGATGGATTCCATCAGGAATGAGGTCTTGAGAGTGATCAATATAAGTTGGAAGAACTTGTTTCGCAATAGAGCTAAAATAAATTTGTATAAACTACACTAAAGGCAAAGAATATATTGACCGGTCAATATTATCTGGGAGGTGATTAGTAGATAATATTGACTGTTGACCTATGGGAATTTTGTATTGAGTAGTCATGTGAGGTATAATATTGTAAAATTTGACATTCATAGTTAACCCATTCAACACCAAGTAACTCACATGGACTGGTCCATGATATTCATAAACCAATAAATGAATCAGAAAATCACATTTGGACAAGTTCATTTATCAAAATGGGTAATTATGTCTAAAAATAGTCATATCACTGGCAAAAAGTGCAGATCCTGATGAGACGGCTCATCACGAGCCGGCTCATCTGGATCTACACTTTTTGTAAGCCTATTTAGAGGTATGTGGTGTTGAAAGGGTTAAAAGTAATTAGAGTAAAATGTGTTATTACTTGTATACTATTTGATAACAAATGTGATAGAGATGTAGTTTCTATGTCACATAGTCCTTCAGTAAGACATACGTTATAGTCAATACAAATAGTGAACACATCTGATAACCACAACGCTGACCTTGGATTCCTAACATGTGGCCGAGTGATTCACGTTGTTGACTGAGATTCACTCACACAACGCTGACCTTGGATCCCTAACATGTGGCCGAGTGATTCAATTTGTTGACCGAGATTCACTCACACAACGCTGACCTTGGATTCCTAACATGTGGTCGAGTGATTCACGTTGTTGACTGAGATTCACTCACCGCTGTAGGTTAGAATCCCACTGGGGGGTGTCAAATTGTTTCATATGAGGAAGCAATCCCAGCTGGCTTGCGGTGGGTCGGTGGTTCTACCCCAGTGCCTGCTTGTCCGTAGCCTGGAATACTGCTCAAAGTGGCATTACAGCAGACCTAAGCTGTCCGTGAAACTTTAAGCCCAAAAACAAATAAGAAAGTTATCAACAATCTAATATTTGTCCATTAACCCATTCAACACCAAGTAACTGATATGGACTGGTGCATGATATTTTTAGACCAATACATTAATAACAAAATTACATTTGGACCAGTTCATTTATCAAAATGGGTAATTTTTGTCTAAAAATAGTTATATTACTGGTAAAAAGTGCAGATTCTGATGAGACGGCTCGTCTGGATCTACACTTTTTGTAAGCCTATTGAGGTCTGTAGTGTTGAAAGGGTTAACCGTGTATAGCCCAGAGGGAGTGCCTTGAACAAACTGTATTGATTCAGTGTCAGAGATTATAACATTTTTCTCAGATTTCAAACTGAAGCTCAGATGATTTAATTGGTTGATTCTAAGATTTACTCTCAGCTAAACCCAGGGCTCATCCTAGGTCAGAATGTTTGGGAGAAGTGAGAAAGCACACGAGTGCGTCCTTGAATGGCAATATTTAATATACTTCAACAAAATAGGGTTAAAATACACACTATGACAATTAAATAGAACATTTGAATAGAAGGAGAACTTTGCTATACTGTAGCTTTGTATGAAAATTGTACAAAAAAATGTAATTGATTATTTTTAGGGAAGACTGGGGCCCCCATGGGACAAAGAGTAGGGTCCCTATGGCGACTATTTTGCCCATGTAATGATTCCTGGAACCTATCCGAAGCCTGAGATTGGAGAAAAGTTTATAATAACAAGGCCTGTGTCAGACTTTTCTCAGATCTCAAGTTCAAGCATGAGTGATTTCATTGGTTCATTCTGAGTTTTACTGTCAGCTGAACCAATCAGAAACTTGAGACAGAGTTTCAGATTGGAGAACACTTCATAACCTCGAGGCCTGTGCCAGATTTTTCTCAGATCAAGTTCAAGCTTGAGTGATTTCATTGGTTCATTCTGAGTTTTACTGTCAGCTGAACCAATCAGAAAGACTGAGTTTGAGATTGGAGAAAAGTTTTATAACCTCCTGGCCCAGTCTGTTATCATAATAAAACTCGCAAATGTCAGGAAATGAAGATCAAATTTATCAGCATTATTTGTGAAACAGTTTTGTGGGGTTGGGAAAGTGATGCAATTGTTAGAGCGATTAGATTTGTTGTTGCTAGGCGGCATAGTCAAGGTAGTGCAGGTTCGAAACCTGGCCGCAGGGTTATAAAACTTTCTCCATTCTCAAACTCAGTCTCAAACATTCTGATTGGTTGAGCTGAGTGCAAGTCTCAGACTGAACCAATCAAATCGCTTGAGCTTCCGATCTGAGTAGAGTTTTATAACCTTGAGGCCTGGCTAATGACTTTATGGAGAAAGATGTTCTATAATTTACCATGGCAACAAGGTTCTTCATGGATTTAAGTTTGATCTGTACCTGTCTATTGTTTTCAAAGGAAATGTTTATATTTATTTATAGTTCGGGTTTTACGTCTGCATCAGGCACCCTTTTGGGCTATATCGCCGGTGGGCAGTTTACCTAACAACACCTTTCCTGGGCAGGCTCCAGCGGTTAACCAGTACTTGGGTGCACCAACCTCCGTAAGAAACTGCCAACTTTTTCATATAAATGAGACATGGTCTGAGCGGGGCTCGAACCAGTGACCATCAGTGATGATAGGTTACAGTGGTATACAAGTCAATGACCGTAACCACTCTACCACAGAGGCAGATAATCCTATTTAGACTATGATTGGTTTATTTCAGTTTGGCTAACTTTGTAGCTCCATTTCTCCACTCTACCATGGAGGCGGACTATAGAGGAAATGTTGTCCGCAAATGAATCTAGTCAGCTAGTATTTGGTGGTGGTCACATTTAAACTTACTGGCAGCAGTAGTTAATACCACAATGCATTGGGTCAATACTACTCATCAGCTTAGAAGGCATGTTGACATAGTGACACATATAAGTGTATCCATGGCCTAGTGATTCAAACAGCCACCTACGGAGCAGGAGGTCGATGGTTCGAACCTCGTCGGTAGATCATTCTGATATGGCAGGTTGGATACCGATTGCCTATCGTTGCGATGGATTCCATCAGGAATGAGGTCGTGAGAGTGATTAATATAAGTTGTACGAACTTGTTTCGCAATTGAGCTAAACTAAATTTGTATAAACTAAAAGGGGTGGCAATACAATAAACAAGCTTTTTATAGCTTTCTCAGAATGATCTAATTTGGTACGGTACGATAAAGTTCATTGCAGTATACACCAGTCCAAGTTTGATCAGAATCCAGGGCTTAAATTAGAGGAGGATTTGGGAGAGTTCTCCCTGAGCTGCTTCACTTCTCCCTGTACCTTATAGATATTTTGTCATAGAATATACAGAGGGCAATTGGCAGAAACCACAAACTTCTCCGTTATGTTCCACAAACTTCTCCCTTATGTTCCACAAACTTCTCCCTTATGTTCCACAAACGTCTCCCTTATGTTCCATAAACTGCCCCCTTATGTTCCACAAACTTCTCCCTTATGTTCCAATAACTTCTCCCGTATGTTCCAATAACTTCTCCCTTATGCCCCACAATCAACTCCCTTAATTTCGAGGTACTACCTATTTTGAAAGTCTAGTTTAAGCCATAGATTCTACCCAATAGCTGCATAGGATAGGCTGTCGAATCAAAACACTGACAGAGATGCTGGATGCTATAAAACGAAACAGGTTTTCATTAACCATCACCAATATGTAACTTTGCAACTACAAATAAGAAAGAGCAGGGGATATTAATGTAGCAACCAAGCATAAGCACACAGTGAAATAATTTACCAGTTGTTAGTACGAGGCATTTCTATAGCTGAATAAAATACAAATATCGATGTTATGTTATGCTATATTTCGTGTTTTACGCCTGCATCAGCACCATTTCGGGCTATATCGCCAGCGGGCAGTTTACTTAACAACACCTTTCCTGGGCAGGCTCCAGCGGTTAACCAGTACTTCGTTAAGGGTTAACCAACCTCCGTAAGAAACTGCCAACTTTTTCATATAAATGAGACACGGCCTGAGCGGGGCTCGAACCCGTCACCCGACCATCAGTGATGATAGGTTAAAGTGGTATACAAGTCAGCAACCTTAACCACTCGACCACGGAGGCGGACACAAATATCGATGAATAATTAAAATCAAGCAAAATACATTTTGAAATAATGAGTATATAGGAGTTTATCATACCTTCATGTGTAATAATGGTCAAAATACTACCTGCCTAATAAACCTTTTGTGATGTCATAATGCTGCGTGTATGACGTCATATGTTCACAGACGGTATGATAAACTTCAGGTCAAAATACAAATGGTTTTGGCCACAAGTTTTAACAACATTAGACAACGGCCCGAACCAGACCCGCAACGGCCCACACGCACCTTTTCTCTCTAAACCTTCTTTTTATCAGAAGATAGGATAAAATTTAATAGAATATTACATTACTGTCTTAATAATTTTAAATTATTAGGCTCGTCTCCGCAGGGTTCATTCTAGGTCAGAATTTTTGGGAGAAGTGAGAAAGCTTGTGATCGCTTCCTTAAATGGTGTTCTTTAATATACTTCTTTAAAATGCACAGTACAACCATTAAATACAACATTTGAATAGATGGAGTGCTTTATAATGGGCCAGTGTATCTTACTAGACAAAATTTTGTTTGAAAATCCCAAAAATATTTTTTTTTAGGGAGAAGTCCAGATGGCGAAGTCAGGTCCCTAGGGCGACTATTTCGCCCACATTGCCCTCTAGAATGATCCCCGTCTCCGAAACAATACAAGACTCGGAAGAGTGTCTTCTTGCACATTTTCATAAACGGGTGCAACACATTATTATAACAAATTTCCTAGAGCAACATAAATATAAGATCTTACACCCGTGGTGATTTCATACCATATTTTATGAAACAAAAGACTTGCTTAACTCATGGACTGGTGCATGACATTAACCCATTCAACCCCAAGTAACTGACATGGACTGGTGCATGACATTAACCCATTCAACCCCAAGTAACTGACATGGACTGGTGCATGACATTAACCCATTCAACCCCAAGTAACTGACATGGACTGGTGCATGATATTAACCCATTCAACCCCAAGTAACTGACATGGACTGGTGCATGATATTAACCCATTCAACCCCAAGTAACTGACATGGACTGGTGCATGATATTAACCCATTCAACCCCAAGTAACTGACATGGACTGGTGCATGATATTAACCCATTCAACCCCAAGTAACTGACATGGACTGGTGCATGATATTAACCCATTCAACCCCAAGTAACTGACATGGACTGGTGCATGACATTAACCCATTCAACCCCAAGTAACTGACATGGACTGGTGCATGACATTAACCCATTCAACCCCAAGTAACTGACATGGACTGGTGCATGACATTAACCCATTCAACCCCAAGTAACTGACATGGACTGGTGCATGATATTAACCCATTCAACCCCAAGTAACTGACAGGGACTGGTGCATGACATTAACCCATTCAACCCCAAGTAACTGACATGGACTGGTGCATGATATTAACCCATTCAACCCCAAGTAACTGACATGGACTGGTGCATGATATTAACCCATTCAACCCAAGTAACTGACATGGACTGGTGCGTGATATTAACCCATTCAACCCCAAGTAACTGACATGGACTGGTGCGTGATATTAACCCATTCAACCCCAAGTAACTGACATGGACTGGTCCGTGATATTAATCCATTCAACCCCAAGTAACTGACATGGACTGGTCCGTGATATTAACCCAGTCAACCATGAGTAACTGACATGGACTGGTCCGTGATATTAACCCATTCAACCCCAAGTAACTGACATGGACTGGTCCGTGACATTAACCCATTCAACCCCAAGTAACTGACATGGATTGGTCCGTGACATTAACCCATTCAACCCCAAGTAACTGACATGGACTGGTCCGTGATATTAACCCATTCAACCCCAAGTAACTGACATGGATTGGTCCGTGATATTAACCCATTCAACCCCAAGTAACTGACATGGACTGGTCCGTGATATTAATCCATTCAACCCCAAGTAACTGACATGGACTGGTCCGTGATATTAACCCAGTCAACCATGAGTAACTGACATGGACTGGTCCGTGATATTAACCCATTCAACCCCAAGTAACTGACATGGACTGGTCCGTGACATTAACCCATTCAACCCCAAGTAACTGACATGGATTGGTCCGTGACATTAACCCATTCAACCCCAAGTAACTGACATGGACTGGTCCGTGATATTAACCCATTCAACCCCAAGTAACTGACATGGATTGGTCCGTGATATTAACCCATTCAACCCCAAGTAACTGACATGGACTGGTCCGTGATATTAATCCATTCAACCCCAAGTAACTGACATGGACTGGTCCGTGATATTAACCCAGTCAACCATGAGTAACTGACATGGACTGGTCCGTGATATTAACCCATTCAACCCCAAGTAACTGACATGGACTGGTCCGTGACATTAACCCATTCAACCCCAAGTAACTGACATGGATTGGTCCGTGACATTAACCCATTCAACCCCAAGTAACTGAC
>CM026397.1:32801872-32893233 GCA_014843695.1 Archivesica marissinica | reverse complement strand
AACTGACATGGACTGGTGCATGACATTAACCCATTCAACACCAAGTAACTGACATGGACTGGTGCATGACATTAACCCATTCAACCCCAAGTAACAGACATGGACTGGTGCATGACATTAACCCATTCAACACCAAGTAACTGACATGGACTGGTGCATGACATTAACCCATTCAACACCAAGTAACTGACATGGACTGGTGCATGACATTAACCCATTCAACACCAAGTAACTGACATGGACTGGTGCATGACATTAACCCATTCAACACCAAGTAAAATACATGGACTGGTGCATGACATTAACCCATTCAACACCAAGTAACTGACATGGACTGGTGATGACATTAACCCATTCAACCCAAGTAACTGACATGGACTGGTGCATGAACATTAACCCATTCAACACCAAGTAACTGACATGGACTGGTGCATGACATTAACCCATTCAACACCAAGTAACTGACATGGACTGGTGCATGATATTAACCCATTCAACACCAAGTAACTGACATGGACTGGTGCATGATATTAACCCATTCAACACAAATAACTGACATGGACTGGTGCATGATATTAAACATTCAATCCAAGTAACGAAAGGGATGGTGCATGATATTACACACATTCAACACCAAGTAACTGACATGGACTGGTGCATGACATTAACCCATTCAACAACAAGTAACTGACATGGACTGGTGCATGATATTAACCCATTCAACACCAAGTAACTGACATGGACTGGTGCATGATATTAACCCATTCAACACCAAGTAACTGACCTGGACTGGTGCATGACATTAACCCATTCAACACCAAGTAACTGACATGGACTGGTGCATGCTATTTTTAGACCAATAAATTAATAAGAAAATTACCTTTGAACCAGTTCATTTATCAAAATGGGTAATTTTATCTAAAAATAGTAATAATTATTACTGGCAAAAAATAAAAATAGTAAATTTACTGGCAAAAAGTACAGATCCTGATGAGACGGCTCGTCACGAGCTGGCTCATCTGGATCTACACTTTTTGTAAGTCTATTTAGAGGCCTGTAGTGTTGAAAGGGTTATTATCTAAATTCCAAAACTCGCTTCATACTAATATGGTGTGAAATCACGAGTGTTAAGTTCCTTTTTATCACATTTACCACGGTAACAACAACAACCATAAATTTGAAGTAGAAATATGTTCCTGTTTGCCAGCATATTTTTTAGCCTTATCACAATAACACATTCATACGCCATAGTAAATAGTCCCTGATAATCGAACAACTGCACGCAAATAGTTGACATAATATTTTTGACCACTGTATTTCGCTAGTGCATATTTAACATTTTATTGATCTAAGCAGTTTGATTTTCAACAAACAAAGCATGAACACAAACAACATGTATATTTCGAATGTGTCAATGCCATGCCGCAACCAATCAAAATCCTTCCCCGTGTTACTACACGTGTGGACATATAAGAAATTAAAAGATGATTGTATTCTACAATAATACCAAATAATAATAAGATTATTCTACAAAGAATACCAAAACATCATGTTAACATCCAAAAAACTTTCTATGAAGTTAATGAACATCCAAAAACTTTCTATAAAGTTAATGAACATCCAATAACTTACTATAAAGTTAATGAACATCCAAAAACTTTCTATAAAGTTAATGAACATCCAAAAACTTTCTATGAAGTTAATGAACATCCAAAAACTTTCTATGAAGTTAATGAACATCCAAAAACTTTCTATAAAGTTAATGAACATCCAATAACTTTCTATAAAGTTAATGAACATCCAAAAACTTTCTATAAAGTTAATGAACATCCAATAACTTTCTATAAAGTTAATGAACATTCAAAAAAACTTTCTATAAAGTTAATGAACATCCAAAAAACTTTCTATAAAGTTAATAAACAAGAGGTACCTGAGCATAACTATCATTAATAACGGGATAGTTTTTCACTTGAGCGATGCGTGTTGCAAAGTTGAGTATTTCAGTGAGAGTGTCAGGGTTTGTCGACGGCTTCAGACACAGGATGGCACGAGATTTGCAGTTCCCACCTAATTCGTCTTTCAGAAGTCTCGTTAGTTTTGAGTCACTAAAACAGAAAAATCATACTGGTTGTTAACATATGTCAATGAAACTATCATCATCAGCAGCAGCAGCAGCAGCAGCGTCAAAATCGTCATCGTCAAAATCGTCAAAGTCGTCGTCAATTTTAATTTGAAATAATTGAATAATATTAACTCACTTTTATCTCAATTTTGCTGATGAGCAATAGACACAATGTAGTACATGTACATACACACTCAATAATCAATATCTATAAACATAGGTGGGAAGTATGTGAGATGGTACGGTCGTCACCAGATCGGACAGGTGGGTTTTTCTCCGGGTACTCCGGTTTCCTCCCAACTGAATGACCACTCCGCTGTCATTCGCGCCAACGAAAGTGATTAACATAAGTTGTTAGAATTTGCTTCGCAATCGTTGTAAAATAAATAAAGTTTAAAAGATGGGAAGCGATAAATGTGCTATATAGCGTTTAAGTGGAGTAACGGGTTATATGACAAGAATCCAGAACAATCTGTACCTGTAATTGATGACCCGGTCTGGGAAAGGGTTGCTAGAAAGCGATGTCACCACCTGGTTAAGGGCTATAAGGGCCTTACTAAGGGCTGGTCCTTCTCGCTGTCGTAGCTGGTTGGGATCGTCGCACAGTTTCTCAAGCCCGGGAAATTCTACGACCGTGAAGCGTGACCAGTGCGGACATGGGTTCTCACCTACCAACTGCAAAATAAATACAAGAACACTCGTATATCTACCTAATTTAATGTACCTACTGGCAACATTTGTATGGTTAAAGTCCTTATTGGCAACATTTGCAAGGTTAAAGTCCTTATTGGCAACATTTGCAAGGTTAAAGTCCCTAATGGCAAGATTTGTAAGGTTAAAGTCCTTATTGGCAACAGTTGCAAGGTTAAAGTCCTTATTGGCAACAGTTGCAAGGCTATAGTTCCTATTGGCAACATTTGTAAGGTTAAAATCCTTATTGGCAACAGTTGTAATGAGTATACAGTAATGTGCCCTTTGGACATACAAACATACGGCTATGCTAAGTTTGCTATGTTTTCAGAATAATAATAAAACATTCATACCAAGAACTAGGGTTAACACTGGCAATGCATTCAGTTCAACACATAATTCTAACAATTCAAAGTAAACCGTTCAATCATACGATACTTATTTACCACATTTTTGTAAAAAGTTCTACTTTCAATAATTAACCTTTTGTATGCTAGTGGCAGACAAAATCACTTTTGCAAACAGCATAGAGCCAGATCAGACGGCATGTTCAACTTCTGTGCCATCTAATCTGGCTCATGCTGTTTGCTGGATCTATTCGTTATATTTCGGGTTTTACGCCTGCATCAGCACCATTTCGGGCTATATCGCCGATGGGCAGTTTACCTAACAACACCTTTCCTGGGCAGGCTCCAGCGGTTAACCAGTGCTTGGGTGCACCAACCTCCGTAAGAAACTGCCAACTTTTTCATATAAAGAGACACGGTCTGAGCGGGGCTCAAACCAGTGACCATCAGTGATGATAGGTTACAGTGGTATACAAGTCAGCGACCGTAACCACTCGACCACGGAGGCGGACTGTTTGCAAATGTGATTTTATTTACTCAGCAGGCAAAGGGTTAAACATAGATATGCATGAATCATAAACACTCTATCTTATAGATACTCGATATTCGTTACATTGTGCACTATAACATGTATAATATACTCATTGAATATTCCAGTATTGATTCATACACAGATCAACTTCAATGTTCACAATCAAATAGTTGACAGTACTAGAGTAGACACCTAACAACCAAGCACAGACGTATCTATACTGTAAGATATCACAATATGTAAGTGAAATAATGTTTACATTAAAACAAACACATGTCCATAACAAGAAGATGCATATATACTGTAAGAGATCACAATAAATACGTGAAATAATGTTTACATTAAAACAAACACAAGTCCATAACAAGAAGATACATCTATACTGTAAGATATCACAATATGTGAAATAATGTTTACATTAAAACAAACACAAGTCCATAACAAGAAGATGCATCTATACTGTAAGACATGTAAGTGAACAGAGTTCATAATAACAAGAAGAAACTACAAGAAATTGAGAACAGAATAAACGTTAATAAAACCAAGTTAAATCTGAAAATGAAACTACTGAAGTAAGAACTTTTCTAACGAAACAGAAACATTACCAAATTCATTTCTGAAATAATAGGAAACAAAGTGATACTATAAACAAAAATAAACTTTAAAAAGACTTGATTAAACCTTGACAAAGGTGGGTTTATCTCGCCGAAACATTTTATATAATCAAAAAGAGTTCCATTTTATACCTTTTTTATAAGTATTTTGTTTTGCAAATTGTACAATATTTATAAATCCTCTATTATATCCAGCTAAATTTAAATTTCACAAAACTTTTTTTTCAGATTTCATACAAAGTTTCACATTATAAAAGTGTTTGTTTATTAGAGTGTTACCCCTATTGAAAGGGCCAGCCATTAAATATATGCCATAAATGTTCTGGTTTACCAATAATCAATATAAACTTATCAGTGAGTGAGTGTGCTTATCTATCTACATCAAAATGCCAGCGTTCCCTAGCATGTATATAGGAATTCAATGGTTATTTAACTTCATAAGTTAATCATCAATACAGGAAAGTAAACAGTCCATTTGGAGGCCTTTTGAGTAAAGTTCGATCAATGGTAGTTTGTGACAATTCTGCAGTCAGTTTACAATTAAATGTGGCACATACTCTAACTATATTGCTTTGGTTTTGCACAGAAATGACAATGAATTTACTGTTATAAATGTTATTATGTAGAATTTACTATTATATTATATTACCGGTATATTGAATAATATCAGTGTCTTTATTAATTAAAGCATTGAGTGACATTATGTCGCAAAGGCAAAATTGTTTATTTTTTACGTATAAATATCATTGCTACTACAAATTCTTTTAAAGTAATTCGCCAAAAGGTGAGCTTAATAGCAAAACTCCAAAACTTGTTTCATAATATATATTTTATTTATATTTCGGGTTTTACGCCTGCATCAGCACCATTTTGGGCTATATCGCCGGCGGGCAGTTTACCTAACACATTTCCTGGGCAGGCTCCAGCGGTTAACCAGTACTTGGGTGCTCCAACCTCCGTAAGAAACTGCCAACTTTTTCATATAAATGAGACACGGTCTGAGCGGGGCTCGAACCCGTGACCATCAGTGATGATAGGTTACAGTGGTATACAAGTCAGCGACCATAACCACTCGACCACGGAAGCAGACTGTTTCATAACATAAAAGGCGCGTTTATTAGCAAAACTCCAAAACTCGTTTCATAAAATATGATACGAAATCACCACGAGTGTAAAATCCTATATACACAGTACGAGATTTAGTTTAACCCTTTCAACCCCACAGGCCTCTAAATAGGCTTATGAAAAGTGTAGATCCAGATGAGCCGGCTCGTAACGAGCCGTCTCATCAGGATCTGCACTTTTTTGCCAGTAATAATTATTACTATTTTTAGATAAAATTACCCATTTTGATAAATGAACTGGTCCAAAGGTAATTTTCTTATTAATTTATTGGTCTAAAAATAGCATGCACCAGTCCATGTCGGTTACTTGGGGTTGAATGGGTTAATAATATTTTATTGTTTTTTATACAGCAATAAGACAAGAGCGTATCACAATTTGCAGCTTATTTTTGTACCGATAAATCTTACCTTTTTGATTTGTGTTCCACGAACAAAACAGAACAGTAAATATTTGTAACACAGATAATACAAACAATCATGTAAAATATGCGTATTTTGACAAGTTTGAAATATGATACATCTTTCTACAACAGTGTATAGAAAGGGAATAACAGTGATTTGTTTCTGTCCAGTCGACCATTACAAAGTCTCTACTAGACAACGTATTCACTACTGTAAACTATTTCCTGTATGGGTGGTTATTAACGCTACAAATTCCGCCCAATCGCTGTATTCAATTCCATTGTAAAATTGTTAAAAGTTGTGCATAATATTATTTACCTCCATAAATAAATTGTTTACAGGGGGTGCAAAATTCAACAGCAGTAGCCATGGTTTATTGCAGATTTAACAACAGCAGTAACCAATCCATGCTAATCAAGTACAGTAACCAATCCTTGTTAATCAAGTACAATAACCAATCCATGTTAATCTCAAGTACAATAACCAATCCTTGTTAATCAAGTACAATAACCAATCCATGTTAATCTCAAGTACAATAACCAATCCTGTTAATCAAGTAAATAACCAATCCATGTTAATCAAGTACAATAACCAATCCTGTTAATCAAGTACAATAACCAATCCATGTTAATCAAGTACATAACCAATCCATGTTAATCAAGACAATAACCAATCCATGTTAATCAAGTACAGTAACCAATCCAAACAAACAAAACCAACCAACAAACAAACCAACCAAACAAACAAACCAACCATGTTAACAAACAACCAACCAACCAAACAAACCTGTTAATCAAGTACAATAACCAATCCATGTTAATCTCAAGTACAATAACCAATCCTTGTTAATCAAGTATAATCAAACAACAACCAACAAACAAACCAACCAACAAACAAACCAACCAACAAACAACCAACCAACAAACAAACCAACCAACAAACAAACACCAACAAACAAACCAACCAACAAACAAACCAACCAACAAACAAACAACCAAACAAACAACCAACCAAAACAAACCAACCAAATCAAGTACATAACCAATCTTAATCAAGTACATAACCAATCCATGTTAATCAAGTACATAACCAATCCATGTTAATCAAGTACAATAACCAATCCATGTTAATCAAGTACATAACCAATCCTGTAATCAAGTACATAACCATCCTGTAATCAAGTACATAACCAATCCATGTAATCAAGTACATACCAATCTGTTAATCAAGTACAATAACCAATCCATGTTAATCAAGCATAACCAATCCTGTAATCAAGTACATAACCAATCCTGTTAATCAAGTACAATAACCAATCCTTGTTAATCAAGTACAATAACCAATCCTGTTAATCAAGTACATAACCAATCCTGTTAATCAAGTACAATAACCAATCCATGTTAATCAAGTACAATAACCAATCCATGTTAATCAAGTACAATAACCAATCCTGTTAATAAGTACATAACCAATCCTGTTAATCAAGTACATAACCAATCCATGTTAATCAAGTACAATAACCAATCCATGTTAATCAAGTACAGTAACCAATCCATGTTAATCAAGTACAGTAACCAATCCATGTTAATCAAGTACAATAACCAATCCATGTTAATCAAGTACAGTAACCAATCCATGTTAATTCAAGTCAAGTCAAAATCCTTTATTTCTCTCAATTCATGTTAGCATGAACACATGAGGTTATACATGTAAATATGTTACAAGAGGCTCTTTGAACGACATTACAAACAATATATAAAACACACTGATTTACAGTAGCATATTACATGTAATGCAAATATATAAGTACAAAGGAATTATCCCAATATCATATCCCAAGCAAAATTGTTTTCATGAATTTGCACAGTTTCAGAAATTCTGATCTGTTCGTAGTATTTATGAGCTGTTCCATCTTAAATGTGTTTGGACGACGGTATTAATATGGCTTTATATACTTTTTCCTGTTATCAATTAAATTCGGACATTCTAATAAATAATGTAATTCGTCTCCAATCTTGTCATTACAAAAATTGCAAGTTCTAAGGTTAATAGGGATTCTGGCCCAATTTCCTGTTTCAATTGGAAGACGGTGATTTCTAGTCCTAAATCTAATTATATACGGTAGAACTGCCTTAGGAGTAGATGACAAATAACTTTCAAATTTCAACTCCTTTTTGAAAATCCTATAGAAGGTACTATTGCTTGAGTTGTCAACTTGTGAGTACCACTCATTTATGAACAGGTCCTGCAGTTTTTGCTTAACTGTCAATCTAAGCCATTTAGTGTTTTGAGGGTAATGGTCATACCAAATATTGTTTAGACCGCATTTATACAATATATTTCTGACATTAAAAAGCCATGGGGATTTTTTCTTAAGTGTCTCGTTCGTGTAGTTATTTGACATTACATATATGCTATTATACATAACGGTGCAAAGTTTTTCTGGTACGTTGTTTATGTTATAGTTGATTATACGTGTCCAGAAGGCTATTATTCGTGATTCTATCTCTATTCGTAACGGCATACTACCAGTTTCCCCATAGACCATGTAATTTGGTGAGGATCTTTTCATATTTAAAATGTATTTCAAAAGTTTTAGTTGTACACGTTCAATGACTTCTAAATTTCCGTACCCCCACATTTCTGAACCATATAGTAAAATAGGCTTTACAGTTTTATTAAACAGGTCAATTTGTATATCAATAGGTAGACTTAATCGATTTAATCAAGTACAGTAACCAATCCATGTTAATCAAGTACAGTAACCAATCCTTGTTAATCAAGTACAGTAACCAATCCCTGTTAATCAAGTACCATAACTATTCCTTATTAATCAAGTACAATAACCAATCCATGTTAATCAAGTACAATAACTATTCCTTGTTAATCAAGTACAATAACCAATCCATGTTAATCAAGTACAGTAACCAATCCATGTTAATCAAGTACAGTAACCAATCCATGTTAATCAAGTACCATAACTATTCCTTGTTAATCAAGTACAGTAACCAATCCCTGTTAATCAAGTACAATAACCAATCCATGTTAATCAAGTACCATAACAAATCCCTGTTAATCAAGTACAGTAACCAATCCCTGTTAATCAAGTACAGTAACCAATCCATGTTAATCAAGTACAGTAACCAATCCATGTTAATCAAGTACAGTAACCAATCCCTGTTAATCAAGTACAGTAACCAATCCATGTTAATCAAGTACAATAACCAATCCATGTTAATCAAGTACCATAACAAATCCATGTTAATCAAGTACAATAACCAATCCATGTTAATCAAGTACAGTAACCAATCCCTGTTAATCAAGTACAGTAACCAATCCCTGTTAATCAAGTACAGTAACCAATCCATGTTAATCAAGTACAATAACCAATCCATGTTAATCAAGTACAGTAACCAATCCCTGTTAATCAAGTACAATAACCAATCCTTGTTAATCAAGTACAGTAACCAATCCATGTTAATCAAGTACAGTAACCAATCCATGTTAATCAAGTACCATAACCAATCCCTGTTAATCAAGTACAGTAACCAATCCATGTTAATCAAGTACAGTAACCAATCCATGTTAATCAAGTACAGTAACCAATCCCTGTTAATCAAGTACAGTAACCAATCCATGTTAATCAAGTACAATAACCAATCCATGTTAATCAAGTACCATAACAAATCCATGTTAATCAAGTACAGTAACCAATCCCTGTTAATCAAGTACAATAACCAATCCTTGTTAATCAAGTACAGTAACCAATCCATGTTAATCAAGTACCATAACCAATCCCTGTTAATCAAGTACAATAACCAATCCATGTTAATCAAGTACAATAACCAATCCATGTTAATCAAGTACAGTAACCAATCCATGTTAATCAAGTACAGTAACCAATCCATGTTAATCAAGTACAGTAACCAATCCATGTTAATCAAGTACAGTAACCAATCCATGTTAATCAAGTACAATAACCAATCCATGTTAATCAAGTACAATAACCAATCCATGTTAATCAAGTACAGTAACCAATCCATGTTAATCAAGTACAGTAACCAATCCATGTTAATCAAGTACAGTAACCAATCCATGTTAATCAAGTACAGTAACCAATCCATGTTAATCAAGTACAGTAACCAATCCTTGTTAATCAAGTACAGTAACCAATCCCTGTTAATCAAGTACAATAACCAATCCATGTTAATCAAGTACCATAACCAATCCTTGTTAATCAAGTACCATAACCAATCCCTGTTAATCAAGTACCATAACCAATCCATGTTAATCAAGTACAATAACCAATCCATGTTAATCAAGTACAGTAACCAATCCATGTTAATCAAGTACAATAACCAATCCCTGTTAATCAAGTACCATAACCAATCCATGTTAATCAAGTACAATAACCAATCCATGTTAATCAAGTACAGTAACCAATCCATGTTAATCAAGTACAATAACCAATCCATGTTAATCAAGTACAATAACCAATCCATGTTAATCAAGTACAGTAACCAATCCATGTTAATCAAGTACAGTAACCAATCCATGTTAATCTCAAGTACAATAACCAATCCATGTTAATCAAGTACAATAACCAATCCATGTTAATCTCAAGTACAATAACCAATCCTTGTTAATCAAGTACAATAACCAATCCATGTTAATCAAGTACAGTAACCAATCCCTGTTAATCAAGTACAATAACTATTCCTTGTTAATCAAGTACAATAACTATTCCATGTTAATCAAGTACAATAACCAATCCATGTTAATCAAGTACAGTAACCAATCCATGTTAATCAAGTACAGTAACCAATCCATGTTAATCAAGTACAGTAACCAATCCTTGTTAATCTCAAGTACAGTAACCAATCCCTGTTAATCAAGTACAGTAACCAATCCCTGTTAATCAAGTACAGTAACCAATCCATGTTAATCTCAAGTACAATAACCAATCCATGTTAATCAAGTACAATAACCAATCCATGTTAATCAAGTACAATAACCAATCCATGTTAATCAAGTACAGTAACCAATCCATGTTAATCAAGTACAGTAACCAATCCATGTTAATCAAGTACAATAACCAATCCATGTTAATCAAGTACAATAACCAATCCATGTTAATCAAGTACAATAACCAATCCATGTTAATCAAGTACAGTAACCAATCCTTGTTAATCTCAAGTACAGTAACCAATCCCTGTTAATCAAGTACAGTAACCAATCCATGTTAATCAAGTACAGTAACCAATCCTTGTTAATCTCAAGTACAGTAACCAATCCCTGTTAATCAAGTACAGTAACCAATCCCTGTTAATCAAGTACAGTAACCAATCCATGTTAATCTCAAGTACAATAACCAATCCATGTTAATCAAGTACAATAACCAATCCATGTTAATCAAGTACAATAACCAATCCATGTTAATCAAGTACAATAACCAATCCATGTTAATCTCAAGTACAATAACCAATCCTTGTTAATCAAGTACAGTAACCAATCCATGTTAATCTCAAGTACAATAACCAATCCATGTTAATCAAGTATAATAACCAATCCATGTTAATCAAGTACAGTAACCAATCCATGTTAATCAAGTACAATAACCAATCCATGTTAATCAAGTACAGTAACCAATCCTTGTTAATCAAGTACAATAACCAATCCATGTTAATCAAGTACAGTAACCAATCCCTGTTAATCAAGTACAATAACTATTCCTTGTTAATCAAGTACAATAACTATTCCTTGTTAATCAAGTACAATAACCAATCCATGTTAATCAAGTACAATAACCAATCCATGTTAATCAAGTACAATAACCAATCCATGTTAATCAAGTACAATAACCAATCCATGTTAATCAAGTACATAACCAATCCTGTTAATCAAGTACAGTAACCAATCCCTGTTAATCAAGTACAGTAACCAATCCCTGTTAATCAAGTACAGTAACCAATCCCTGTTAATCAAGTACAGTAACCAATCCCTGTTAATCAAGTACAGTAACCAATCCCTGTTAATCAAGTACAATAACCAATCCATGTTAATCAAGTACAGTAACCAATCCCTGTTAATCAAGTACAGTAACCAATCCCTGTTAATCAAGTACAGTAACCAATCTCTGTTAATCAAGTACAGTAACCAATCCCTGTTAATCAAGTACAGTAACCAATCCATGTTAATCTCAAGTACAATAACTATTCCTTGTTAATCAAGTACAATAACCAATCCATGTTAATCAAGTACAATAACCAATCCATGTTAATCTCAAGTACAATAACCAATCCATGTTAATCTCAAGTACAATAACCAATCCTTGTTAATCTAGTAAAAGAATCAATCCATGTTAATCAATACAAACCTTTGAACGAATCTGAAAATTGGTATATACCAGAATGCAAATAATTAATAAATACAAGCGAGTCATGTGGACCAGGGATGCTTGCCAGTAACAACCTGCAAGTGAGTCATGTGGACCTGGGATGCTTGCTAGTAACAACCATACAAGCAAGTCATGTGGACCTGGGATGCTTGCCAGTAACAACCATACAAGCAAGTCATGTGGACCTGGGATGCTTGCCAGTAACAACCATACAAGCAAGTCATGTGGACCTGGGATGCTTGCCAGTAACAACCATGCAAGCAAGTCATGTGGACCAGGAATGCTTGCTAGTAACAACCATACAAGCAAGTCATGTGGACCTGGGATGCTTGCCAGTAACAACCATGCAAGCAAGTCATGTGGACCAGGAATGCTTGCTAGTAACAACCATACAAGCGAGTCATGTGGACCTGGGATGCTTGCCAGTAACAACCATGCAAGCAAGTCATGTGGACCTGGGATGCTTGCCAGTAACAACCATGCAAGCGAGTCATGTGGATCTGGGATGCTTGCTAGTAACAACCTGCAAGCAAGTCATGTGGACCTGGGATGCTTGCTAGTAACAACCTGCAAGCGAGTCATGTGGACCTGGGATGCTTGCCAGTAACAACCATGCAAGCAAGTCATGTGGACCTGGGATGCTTGCCAGTAACAACCATGCAAGCAAGTCATGTGGACCTGGGATGCTTGCCAGTAACAACCATGCAAGCAAGTCATGTGGACCTGGGATGCTTGCCAGTAACAACCATACAAGCAAGTCATGTGGACCTGGGATGCTTGCCAGTAACAACCATACAAGCAAGTCATGTGGACCTGGGATGCTTGCCAGTAACAACCTGCAAGCAAGTCATGTGGACCTAGGATGCTTGCCAGTAACAATAGCTCCATTGCTGAATAAGTTACTGGCCATACTGGAAATATTGACTTGGACGGACACAGAGTGTGAAAACTAGCTCCCGAAAAAAATTCTTCGGGGGCATAAAAATATAATTCACAGCAGCCACCATCATATATTTTGGAATGGTATTTTTTTACGTTTATTTATCGTCGCGACCGATTAGCCATATCAACAACGGGCAGTTTACCTAATGACACCTTTCCTGGGCAGGCTCCAGTAGTAAACCAATATTTTGTTATATTGTTATATTTCTGGTTTTACGCCTGCATCAGCACCATTTTGGGCTATATCGTCGGCAGGCAGTTTACCTAACAACACCTTTCTGGGCAGGCTCCAGCGGTTAACTAGTACTTGGGTGCACCAACCTCCGTAAGAAACTGCCAACTTTTTCATATAAATAAGACATGGTCTGAGCGGGGCTCGAACCCGTGACCATCAGTGATGATAGGTTACAGTGGTATACAAGTCAATCTCAAAGATGTTGTATGAAGCATTTGTGGACAAACAGATGAAGTAGGATGACCCACAAGCATGTAACGCTCACCCTGAGCATTGTTCTGGGGAGCTAATAATAGGTGCAAGAACATAACAAAGCAACGGCTATTATTGAAGCAACAAATGCATCTATTTGTAAATTTGGCAAGAAACAAACAATGTGGTGCCTAATTATGTGCAATTAGGTTGTAGAATGGTGCACATTAAATGGGACTGTGTAACTGTACAATGTAGGGTTCCTGTTGTTGGTCACCTATGGCGACAAAAAAACAAATACTGGTGCTCATTTTGAGAATTGGCAAAAATATTTGGCGCAAGCTTTTAAAAACATTTTTTTTGGCACAACATGTTTTGTCAAATACATGGCTTCAAATATTTATCTGTGAACTATACGGCTCTATGTTAGCTCCAAGTTTTTCAAATTGGCTTCAGTTTGTTACACTTGGAGAGAGAGGGAACCCTGCAGTGTACATCAATATGCGTATGTATGTATGTATGCTACGGTATTAGTAACTAAGCTCTATATACACAACTCACTTCTCACAACATGTAAATCAAACTGCTGTTTGTATATATGCTCTGGTATATGTAAACTCATACACACCTCTGTACCCACCATCTGTAGATCAAACTGCTGTGTATCTGTATGCTATGGTATAAGTCAACTCACCATCTGTAGATCAAACTGCTGTGTGTATGTATGCTATGGTAGAAGTCAACTCACCATATGTAGATCAAACTGCTGTGTATATGTATGCTATGGTATAAGTCAACTCACCATCTGTAGATCAAACTGCTGTGTATATGTATGCTATGGTATAAGTCAACTCACCATCTGTAGATCAAACTGTTGTGTGTATGTATGCTACGGTATAAGTCAACTCACCATCTGTAGATCAAACTGCTGTGTATATGTATGCTATGGTATAAGTCAACTCACCATCTGTAGATCAAACTGCTGTGTGTATGTATGCTACGGTATAAGTCAACTCACCATCTGTAGATCAAACTGCTGTGTATATGTATGCTATGGTATAAGTCAACTCACCATCTGTAGATCAAACTGCTGTGTGTATGTATGCTACGGTATAAGTCAACCCACCATCTGTAGATCAAACTGCTGTGTATATGTATGCTATGGTATAAGTCAACTCACCATCTGTAGATCAAACTGCTGTGTGTATGTATGCTACGGTATAAGTCAACTCACCATCTGTAGATCAAACTGCTGTGTATATGTATGCTATGGTATAAGTCAACTCACCATCTGTAGATCAAACTGCTGTGTGTATGTATGCTACGGTATAAGTCAACCCACCATCTGTAGATCAAACTGCTGTGTGTATGTATGCTACGGTATAAGTCAACTCACCATCTGTAGGTCAAACTGCTGCATGTATGTATGTATGCTACGGTATAAGTCAACCCACCATCTGTAGATCAAACTGCTGTGTGTATGTATGCTACGGTATAAGTCAACTCACCATCTGTAGGTCAAACTGCTGCGTGTATGTATGCTACGGTATGAGTCAACTCACCATCTGTAGATCAAACTGCTGTGTATATGTATGCTATGGTATAAGTCAACTCACCATCTGTAGATCAAACTGCTGCGTGTATGTATGCTACGGTATAAGTCAACTCACCATCTGTAGATCAAACTGAAGTCAACCCACCATCTGTAGATCAAACTGCTGTGTGTATGTATGCTATGGTAGAAGTCAACTCACCATCTGTAGATCAAACTGCTGTGTGTATGTATGCTACGGTATAAGTCAACCCACCATCTGTAGATCAAACTGCTGTGTGTATGTATGTATGCTACGGTATAAGTCAACCCACCATCTGTAGATCAAACTGCTGTGTGTATGTATGTATGCTACGGTATAAGTCAACCCACCATCTGTAGATCAAACTGCTGTGTGTATGTATGCTACGGTATAAGTCAACCCACCATCTGTAGATCAAACTGCTGTGTGTATGTATGTATGTATGCTATGGCATAAGTCAACTCACCATCTGTAGATCAAACTGCTGTGTGTATGTATGCTACGGTATAAGTCAACTCACCATCTGTAGATCAAACTGCTGTGTGTATGTATGCTACGGTATAAGTCAACCCACCATCTGTAGATCAAACTGCTGTGTGTATGTATGCTACGGTATAAGTCAACCCACCATCTGTAGATCAAATTGCTGTGTGTATGTATGTATGCTATGGTATAAGTCAACCCACCATCTGTAGATCAAACTGCTGTGTGTATGTATGCTATGGTAGAAGTCAACTCACCATATGTAGATCAAACTGCTGTGTGTATGTATGCTACGGTATAAGTCAACTCACCATCTGTAGATCAAACTACTGTGTGTATGTATGCTATGGAATAAGTCAACACACCAGCTGTAGATCAAACTGCTGTGTGTATGTATGCTACGGTATAAGTCAACTCACCATCTGTAGATCAAACTACTGTGTGTATGTATGCTACGGTATAAGTCAACCCACCATCTGTAGATCAAACTGCTGTGTGTATGTATGTATGCTACGGTATAAGTCAACCCACCATCTGTAGATCAAATTGCTGTGTGTATGTATGTATGCTATGGTATAAGTCAACCCACCATCTGTAGATCAAACTGCTGTGTGTATGTATGCTATGGTATAAGTCAACCCACCATCTGTAGATCAAACTGCTGTGTGTATGTATGCTATGGAATAAGTCAACACACCAGCTGTAGATCAAACTGCTGTGTGTATGTATGCTACGGTATAGTCAACTCACCATCTGTAGATCAAACTGCTGTATGTATGTATGCTATGGTATAAGTCAACTCACCAGCTGTAGATCAAACTGCTGTGTGTATGTATGCTACGGTGTAAGTCAACTCACCATCTGTAGATCAAACTGCTGTGTGTGTGTATGTATGCTACGGTATAAGTCAACTCACCATCTGTAGATCAATGTGGATAACTTTAGCTGCATTATTCTGAGCAGGACCATAATCATTTGTCATGTCTGTTCCGCGGGACAAACCCTCATGAAACTTGGCAGCCCCTTCACCTGCATCCCTCAAATTTACACTAGCACCATTCTGAAACAGTGAGAAATCAATTTACCTTGATGTATAAACTTTATTCATTTTAATTTAGTTTATACAAATTTATTTTAGCTCCATTGCGAAACAAGTTCATAGAACTTATATTGATCATTCTTGAAACCTCATTCCTGATGGAATCCATGCATCGCCACGAGGGAGAGAGAAGAAGCATGTGGAATTTAAATGCCTTGCCTAAGGGCACAATCATAACGGCTCCAGTGGGGCTTAAACTCGGGACCTTTCGCACATGAAGCGAACGCGCATCCACTGAGCTATCACGACTTCCACTTCATTTTAATTTGATTGCGAGACGGTAATTTGTGTGAGAGGAAACAGGAGTATCCGGAGAATACATACCTGGGCAATCTGGCGACCACCGTAACATATCACAAACTAGCGGTCTGAGGGTAGAACCAGGACTGAATTTGTGACAAGCTAGCGTGCTAACCACTGCACTAATCGGACAGCCGATTAATTTATATTGAACTTGACTAAGCTTTAAGATTCAAACAAAAAATAAAAGATGTGAGTGAACAGACATCGGAGCTCGTCGTCGGTGATGCACTGACCTTAACATAAGTCCCTTTCTCTGCATTGTCGACTAGCTCGAGGTAGGAACTGTTGCCCCCCTGTACATTCAGAAGGTCCTTAATGAGCTCATTGTATACCTCAAACATCTCGAGCGAAACAATAGGATTCTCCCTCTTCACACGTTGGCTATCTGCCAAGTAACGCTCTGAAAAAATATTCATATCTTAAAGATCTACACAGTCTAAATGCTGAGCATTCTAGGATAAACCAGGGATCATTTTAGAGGGCGATGTGGGAGAAATTATCGCCCTAGGGACCCTGACTTCGCCCTTCTTCCTAAAAAAAAATAAAAAAATTTGGTTTTTACGATTTTCATACAAAATTGTGTCTAGTAAGATACACTAGTCCATTATAAAGCACTCCTTCTATTCAAATGTTGTATTTAATGGTTGTACTGTGCATTTTAACCGTATTTTGCAGAAGTATATTAAAGAACACTATTTAAGGAAGCGATCACGTGCTTTCTCACTTCTCCCAAAAATTCTGACCTAGAATGAACCCTGTTAACATGTGACACTAGATGATGTTATTGCCGCCGTTCACTGGCACGAAAGCAGCGCTATGTTAGGTTCGAAAGCAGCGCTATGTTAGGTTAGTCCCTGGACACATACAGTTAACTCTCTGCCTGCTAGTAGTGAAATAACAGTCAAATATATATTGCAATTTCATATATATATACATGGAATTGTGTCAAAATGAAATTCGATGACTTATTTCAAATACAAAATAAGAAAAATGCATTAATGAATTGTCATCTGCTACAATTATTTGACTATATATCAAGATCGACATCCCAATTTTGTACAGATCACCTGTCCCATATAAACAGTACCTTACTGCCTATTTCATACAGTAATTATGTTATATTTCGTGTTTTACGCCTGCATCAGCACCATTTTGGGTTATATCGCCGACGGGCAGTTTACCTAACAACACCTTTCCTGGGCAGGCTCCAGCGGTTAACCAGTACTTGGGTGCACCAACCTCCGTATGAAACTGCCAACTTTTTCATATAAATGAGACACGGTCTGAGCGGGGCTGGAACCCGTGACCATCAGTGATGATAGGTTACAGTGGTATACAAGTCAGCGACCGTAACCACTAGACCACGAAGGCGGACATTTCATACAGTAAAAAAAAAAAAAAAAATATGTCAAGGGAATGAAGTGAAACACATGATATCACAACTATATTTGCATGTTGTAAAGTTTAAGTCTTAATAAAAAGCATTCTTCTTCTTCATGTCGTATATATCTATTTATTCATACAATCACTGGATTTGATCAGTCAGTAAACAGGCTTGAAAGGTTGTACAAAATGCTCACACATTAAGTTTCTAACTTAGGAAAGAGATCATAGAAGAATTTAGCTTTAACGTCCTGTTATCAGATGATATTTTAACCCTTTGTCCCATAGAGATGTAGTTTTATTTCATACATTTGGCTGTAATTTACCAATAGTACACAATGGATAAGCTGTGAATTTGCCTACTCCACCTTCATAGAGGTTACTAGGAATTATTAAGTGTTGTATACACTACGTTGTTCCGATCTTTATTATAGCTTGTTTGACTATTAATGTGTCGATCTATGTCAATAGGCATTGGCGTCTTTTTTTAATACTTATTTATTTTACAACGATTGCGAAGCAAGTTTTAACAACTTATATTAATCACTCTCGTTGGCTCGGATGAAAGCGTATATGTGGTCATTCATGTGGGAGGAAACCGGAGTACCCGGAGAAAACCCACCTGTCCGATCTTGCATCTACAGTCAAACATGTTAGTGGCCACCTCTATTAACCAGCCAGTTTCCAGATCCCCACTATGTCAGTTTATTATACATTTCACCTCTATTCAGCAGCCATCTGTGCTGAGCAGCCACTTTCTGCAATTCCTTTGGCTGGCAGGTTTGACTATCTGGTATCTCCACCACAATTCAACATACTGTGCATCCAAGGCTTATATTTGTTTGTTCACCATTGTTGTTAATCCCCTTCACACACCCCAATTTGAAGACAGTCACTTGACACCTCCTAAGACTATGGTCCCTTTTTTATTTCATGAAAAATAAGCATTGTAAACCAAACAACGCATCGTTCACTTACCTGACTGCAGTCTAGTGAACAATGAATCAAAAATCATGTCTACAATTCCTGCCCTCGGCGTCCCCTCGCCTGCCAGTGTATACGTCTTCCCCGACCCACTCTCACCCACCAACAGTAGGCATACATTAAATCCAACAAGGAAATAGTCCATCTGCTCATCGACGGAGCTACGGAACAAATCAATGTTGGTCGCATCTTGTCTGTGCAAAGTCTTAAAACTGTGCAAAAAAACAAACAAAAATAATAATTACTACCGTAGTCCTGGAATGATCTGGTCATCTGGGGGGGGGAGGGATTCACACACACTGTCCTATGAAGATTAATCTGTTGTAATGTTTTGGTATTACAATAGTTGCGTTGTGTAACAGCGCCAGTATTTCTAGTTGTTACTACCCACGTAACCGGCAGTCTACTAGTCCTGGAATGATCTTGTCATCTGGGGGTGGGGGGGGATTCACACACACTGTCCTATGAAGATTAATCTGTTGTAATGTTTTGGTATTACAATAGTTGCGTTGTGTAACAGCGCCAGTATTTCTAGTTGTTACTACCCACGTAACCGGCAGTCTACTAGTCCTGGAATGACCTTGTCATCTGGGGGGGGGGGGATTCACACACACTGTCCCAAGAAGATTAATCTGTTGTAATATTTTGGTATTACAATAGTTGCATTGTGTAACAGCGCCAGTATTTCTAGTTATTATTAGCCATGTAACTGGCAGGTATGGGTAGCAGAGGAAAGGTGATAACCGAGTTATCATTATTTTAAAAAACAACATACAAAAATGATCATGAATGAATAACGCTAAATATTAAACAACATACAAATGATCATGAATTAAAAATGGATGAAATACGCTAAATATTAAACATATTGTTATTTTTAAAAACAATGTACAGTAGTTTAACAGACACTATGTTAACAATAAATTAATTCATGACTAACTTGAGATATGGTCCTCTAGGATGTGCAGCCAAGCGCTGTCCATCTATCACTAAATTCTGCGCTGCCTCCGCGCTCAGACTCGGTCGAATACGACCACACACTGGTATGTTCATTGTCTAGCCTTCCTGTGCTTCACAAAACCTTTTATTTCCTACGATCTGTTCCAAACAAAACATATGAACGAGAATTTCCATGGGGAAACAAGCCAAGTATAATTATAGTATAGTACATGGGGAAACAAGCCAAGTATAATTATAGTATAGTACATGGGGAAACAAGCCAAGTATAATTATAGTATAGTACATGGGGAAACAAGCCAAGTATAATTATAGTATAGTACATGGGGGAAACAAGCCAAGTATAATTATAGTATAGTACATGGGGGAAACAAGCCAAGTATAATTATAGTATAGTACATGGGGAAACAAGCCAAGTATAATTATAGTATAGTACATGGGAAACAAGCCAAGTATAATTATAGTATAGTACATGGGGAAACAAGCCAAGTATAATTATAGTATAGTACATGGGGGAAACAAGCCAAGTATAATTATAGCATAGTACATGGGAAACAAGCCAAGTAAATTATAGTATAGTACATGGGGGAAACAACCAAGTATAATATAGCATAGTACATGGGGAAACAGCAAGTATAATTATAGTAAGTACATGGGGAAACAAGCCAAATAATAAATAGTACAGGGGAAACAAGCCAAGTATAATTATAGTATAGTACATGGGGAAACAAGCCAAGTAAATTATAGTATAGTACATGGGGAAACAAGCCAAGTATAATTATAGTATAGTACATGGGGAAACAAGCCAAGTATAATTATAGTATAGACATGGGAAACAAGCCAAGTATAATAATAACAAACAACCAAAAAAATACATGGGAAACAAGCAAGTATAATTAGTATAGTACATGGGGGAAACAAGCCAAGTATAATTATAGTATAGTACATGGGGAAACAAGCCAAGTATAATTATAGTATAGTACATGGGGAAACAAGCCAAGTATAATTATAGTATAGTACATGGGGAAACAAGCCAAGTATAATTATAGTATAGTACATGGGGAAACAAGCCAAGTATAATTATAGTATAGTACATGGGGAAACAAGCCAAGTATAATTATAGTATAGTACATGGGGAAACAGCCATATAATATAGATATACATGGGGAAACAAGCCAAGTATATTTAGTATAGTACAGGGGAAAACAAGCCAAGTATAATTATAGTATAGTACATGGGGAAAAGCCAAGTATAATTATAGTATAGTACATGGGGAAACAAGCCAAGTATAATTATAGTATAGTACATGGGGAAACAAGCCAAGTATAATTATAGTATAGTACATGGGGAAACAAGCCAAGTATAATTATAGTATAGTACATGGGGAAACAAGCCAAGTATAATTATAGTATAGTACATGGGGAAACAAGCCAAGTATAATTATAGTATAGTACATGGGGAAACAAGCCAAGTATAATTATAGTATAGTACATGGGGAAACAAGCCAAGTATAATTATAGTATAGTACATGGGGAAACAAGCCAAGTATAATTATAGTATAGTACATGGGGAAACAAGCCAAGTATAATTATAGTATAGTACATGGGGGGGGGGGGCGGGTATTGTCATAAATATGTGTATTATTTGTATATTGTGCACATTCAGGTCGGTATGGTATAAGATCATTTTGATGCGAAATTTCCATTTCTGTAGATATATGGGGAAGATCTGGTCATGGGGGGTCAGGGGGGTATGTTTTCCTTTAATGTGTCCTAGGCCCACGCCGAGTGCCTTATGGGGGCAAGATCCCCACCAAAGCTAGGAAGGGAAATCCTAGTCCTATATTATAAGATCCCTACATACTTATGTTTTCAGCCATGAAAAATGACTAAGTAAAATTGTAAGATTTTGATTTGTTAAAATCTAAATATTTGGACTAGGTAAATCCCCACTCTCTGACTGTCTCTCAGTCTCACGCCTACGCCAATCTCACCGCTACACGCCTCGATGTGTGCATTTTTAGTTTAACCCTATCTACGGCCCTGACTACGCACCTATTATCTACATGATATATCTATCTATGAAAAACATTACGCCTGGAAATACACCAATAAGTTAAAAATATATGAAAAACTTCTCTGTTTACATTGGTTTCCACCACATCGTTTACAATTGAAGAGTATGTGAAACGTGATTTTAACCAACACGTGAAAATCACTTCTTCATCTTGGTGATTTCGGCACTCCCTCAATATTGAGGATTATGTGTCGTCGCTGGTGAATTTTGAGATGATATTTACAATGATTAATTAACAAATAACAAATAAGTGAATGTCCAAAGACAAATATACTACAGTGCTTGTTTAAGATTTTGTACATAGAATGAATGCTTTAGATCATGGTTGGGAGGGCAGAAACAGGGATGAGTGCTTTAAAGCCATCAACTGTTATTGCTTCATGTGCGGCAAGTGGTAACAGGTTCCATTGGATGACGGTTCTTGGATAAAAAGAGAATGAGTATGAATCTTTGTTGACAGGGATGTGTTTATAACAATATGGGTTTGTGTGTCTGGTTATGTTGTCTACGGGTATCAAAAGGTTTATGGGAATGTTTACAGCTACTATTTGGTGTATTATTTTATAGAAGAGAATCAATCTGTATCTAACTCTGCGTGTCTCAAGTGTTGGCCAGTTTAGGTTGTCGATCATTTCGGAGACTGAACTAGTATTATGGTATCAGTTGGTAACGAATCTGGCAGCACGTCGCTGTACCTTCTCAATTTGGTGTTTTTGTGTTTTAGAATGTGGGTCCCAGATGGTACTGGAGAATTCTAGCTTGGGTCTTACTAGTGCTTTGTATGCATGGTCTTTTGCTTTAGGTGATGTGAATTTTAGGTTGCGTTTCAAGAATCCTAGTGATTGGTTTGCTTTATTGGTTATCGAGTTAATATGTTTGTCCCATTTTAGATTGCTTTGCAAGGTTAGGTCTAAATATTTTGCATCATTTACTTTTTGAAGGGGATGGTTATGGAGTTTATATGTAAAGAGAAATGGTTTGCGTTTTTGTGTGATGCTGAGTAGGTTACATTTATCGGGGTGAAATTTCATGAGCCAATCTTGCTCCCATCTACCAGCTGAATCAATATCTTCTTGGAGTAATGTGGTGTCATTTTGTGTTTTAATTTCTTTATAAATGATGCTGTCATCAGCGAAGAGACGAAGGGTACTATGTTGGATATATTCGGATAGATCATTAATGTAGATGAGGAATAGGATTGGGCCCAGAACTGTGCCTTGGGGTACACCCGATGTAACAGGGGCCGTGTCTGACATTTCACCCTCCAAGACAACAGTCTGGGTCCTATCTGATAGAAAGTCGTTAATCCAGTTAAAAGCGTTACAATTTATGCCATAGTATTCTAGTTTATAAAGAAGATGCTTGTGTGGAACTTTGTCAAATGCTTTGGCAAAGTCCATGATAATGATGTCTGTTTGAATGTTATCGTCATTTGATTTTGTAATAGATTGAAGGAGGGATGTCAGTTGAGTTTCGCAGGAGCGGGATGTACGAAAGCCGTGTTGAAGGTCATAGAGTATGTTATTAGATTCTAGATGGTTCATGATATTGCTTGACGAGTTTATATGGATAGTTAAAGGTTTACGCTCGTTAAAGGTTTCCAGCGTAAACGTACCGGGAGGGAGGGAGCGAGCGAGCGAGCGAGCGAGTGAGTGAGTGAGTGAGTGAGTGAGTTCGGAACGAAAACGACGGGAAAGTTATACAGAGAGACTTGAATACATTAAGCTAATGGAGTGAAACTTGGCAGTTGAAATTTAATGTTGAGAAATGTAAAACCTCGAATTTTGGACATAACCCCAATGTTAATACAGCTTGGAAGACAGTGGTATTATGAAAGAAATTCCCTTCTGAAATTAAAGAAAAATATTTGGGAGTGACATTTGATACCGACCTGGAATTTCGTCATCATATTAGTGACTGTGTAAATAAGGGAAATAGATATATTGCATTAATACGCAGATCATTTTTATCAGTAAGAAAAAAATCACTCCAAGAACTCTACAAGACTCTTGTTAGATCTACCCTTGAATGCTGCAATATAATTTGGAGTCCGAGATTTCAAAAAGATATTCAATTATTAGAACGTGTTCCGAAACGTGCCACTAAGTGAGTACACGATAGCTTCCGATTTAATCCATCTGTTCTTGTCTACTAATGTTACAATATGATGTAAATACTGATAAAATAAAATATGTTTAACTCTTTCACCGCCAATGTCGCATAAAAGCGACTTTGCAAAAAACAGAGAACCCAATCAAACAGAACAGAACGTGCTGTCTGATCAGGTTGTATGCTGATTGCTCTTCAGACAGTGGAGCTGAAGCATTCAGACAGTGGAGCTGAAGCACCTGTCGGAATAGCAAACAGCATAGATCCTGATCAGACACGGCGTTACGCCGCGTCTGATCTGGATCTATGCTGTTTGCACATGCTCGGCGATGAAAGAGTTAAACTAAATGAGCACACGAGACATCTTCCCTATGAATATATATTTAGGCTCTTAAACCTACCTTCCTTAAAAAACAGAAGACTACGTGGAGATCTTATAGAGGACTATAAACTGCTACACAACAAAGACAATATTGACTTCAAAATATTATTTGATATGTCCGATACATGATATGTCCGATACAACCACTAGTGGTCATCCATATTAGCTACATCAATGTCGGCTTGAAATTAGGAAGAATTCTTTTCACAACGAGTGATTAATCACTGGAATGCTCTGCCCACATTAGTGGTGGCAGCACCTACACCAAATAATGTTATGAACCTAATAGGCAATTACTATGGAGATGATAAATACACTTACTGGTGCGGGCCGTTATCTAATGTTGTCAAAACTTGTGGCCCAAACCTAGCCTGTGAACAGGCGTTGATATATTTTGCCTGGTCAGTCAATTAAATATATTTTAACACCGATACTATTAATTGGGCCGTATTGAGTTTCTGATGTCATTTTGCCAGAAGCTAAAAAGTGAAAACTCGACAGACTGGAATCCAGGCTAGCCCAAACCATTTGAATGTTCATACTATGTGACGTATGTGTTTATCGTTCTGTGCATAACATTAACTATTGATTTGCAATAAAATATGATTAAACTAAACACTTACCGGAACGGAGAAATTCTGAGTACACAAACAAGAGGGGATTATAAAAATTAGACGACGTGCGACACTCAATACGGACACGATTATGTATATCATGAAGACATGACGCAATTAGTTGTATGTGGATGATGACTACTATATATTTTTAGCAGGGGTGGGGTTTGGTGTTCTATCAATTACCAACAACTCCGTGGGTCGACATTACGATTTATTTATTCTCCATGTAGATAGCGTGGAGTACGATTCATCAGAATAAATACAAAAACGTTCTGAAATGTACAAATATGCATATTACTAAAATTGCTATGACCTATTGATATCCTGCAATAGATATAGTCATACATGATATAAAATGAGTCTAACGGTATAACGATATGCCCAGTGCTTGTGTTCTTCTACAACATATGGGTATTCACCAATCGGGCTTATATATACGATATGTAATCAACAATCGATAAAGTAGTTCTACATCTATGATATTATACATTGTGCTATCAGACCTGTCACGTACACGAAACTATGGTTTCCATAACACTCGCACCTCACGGCTCGTCTCTACCAACTGCCAATCTCATAGCCAACTCCGTCTCGAACTCTCGACCAGTGCTGTGAACTGCAAGTAACGTGCACACATAGTATAGCTATATAGGTTACGTAAGTGAATGCTCTGATATATCATCGACAGCCGGGAGATAGAAGGGACAGTTTATTGAAAGGAAAGGGACAACAGAACCGTTCCGACAGTGTAACGACTTACGAGCGACGACAATTCATTCTACAGTAACAATACGACACTATAGCAAACTACAAGCGACAATTCATTCTACAGTAACAATACGACATTATAGCAAACTACAAGCGACAATTCGTTCTACAGTAACAATACGACATTATAGCAAACTACAAGCGACAATTCATTCTACAGTAACAATACGACATTATAGCAAACTACAAGCGACAATTCGTTCTACAGTAACAATACGACATTATAGCAAACTACAAGCGACAATTCATTCTACAGTAACAATACAACATTATAGCAAACTACAAGCGACAATTCATTCTACAGTAACAATACAACATTATAGCAAACTACAAGCGACAATTCGTTCTACAGTAACAATACGACATTATAGCAAACTACAAGCGACAATTCGTTCTACAGTAACAATACGACACTATAGCAAACTACAAGCGACAATTCGTTCTACAGTAACAATACGACATTATAGCAAACTACAAGCGACAATTCATTCTACAGTAACAATACGACATTATAGCAAACTACAAGCGACAATTCGTTCTACAGTAACAATACGACACTATAGCAAACTACAAGCGACAATTCGTTCTACAGTAACAATACGACACTATAGCAAACTACAAGCGACAATTCGTTCTACAGTAACAATACGACACTATAGCAAACTACAAGCGACAATTCGTTCTACAGTAACAATACGACACTATAGCAAACTACAAGCGACAATTCGTTCTACAGTAACAATACGACATTATAGCAAACTACAATAGACAATTCGTTCTACAGTAACAATACGACATTATAGCAACTACAAGCGACAATTCGTTCTACAGTAACAATACGACACTATAGCAAACTACAAGCGACAATTCGTTCTACAGTAACAATACGACACTATAGCAAACTACAAGCGACAATTCGTTCTACAGTAACAATACGACACTATAGCAAACTACAAGCGACAATTCGTTCTACAGTAACAATACGACACTATAGCAAACTACAAGCGACAATTCATTCTACAGTAGCAATACAACCAACAACAATACCTGTACAATCATAATGTAGATCCTCAAATAAACGTATATATAGAATATCTCTCTCTATATATATAATGTATATATATCATACAATGGATTTAAAAAGTCAACCTTCTGCAACGTGCAATATCAATTGTCTCGAGGAAATGTGCGGGGAACGGTTCCGGTTGATTAACACAGGTGAGCGAAATCTACGCTTGAATGCGTCTCAACTCGCGTTAGCTATTGTTATGATAAAAGTATAAAATACGGCCCTATTACATATTCATTCCTGTAGTCCAGTGGTTAACACGTTGAACTGCCAATCCAGGGATCGATGATTGGATTCCCCGTCCGACCCTAATAATTCTAACAATCTTTCTGATTGGACTTTAAACCGAGGTCTCGTGTCGGTGCTTTACACCGTGCATGTAAAGGAACCAGAGGTGACTCTGGCACGGGTTTGTTTGTATTATTGCATTTTCCTCCAAAATCTAAAATGGCTATTTTTTTCAGAAAGTGACGCTCATATAGGCAACCGATAGCGACGGTAAAAACGCACAACACAGTCCCCTGACTAAGTACGTCACACATTAAACCATATTATAACCATTGGCCAAACATTAATAAGATTTGAACATATCATGTCGGAAACATTCGAAACGATGTATTCTTTATACGTCTAAGTTCATATATTTAAAAAATAATAAGTATCAACCGTGGTATATCGCAGAATAACCCGAGTTTGAAGTTCTTATGCGTAGAAATATATCAAGAAAGCCGAAGGCCTGAGTGATATATTTCTACGCATAAGAACGACAAACGAGGGTTATTCTGCGATATACCAAGGTTGATACTTATTATTTCGATTCTAACACGTCTTACTTCTAATAATTTTAGACGAGAATCAAAGGAGTATTTTCTTCAAACGCCGTGCTACTCCGCTACATTTGGCTTTCGAAATTTCCTCCCGCGTAAGGGATGATGACGTTATTATTTATGGAAAATATCAATCTAGTGCATAAATGAACAAAAGTTGTAACTGATCAATAATTTTATTTATTTTGTCAAATAAAACTGTACAGAATAGTAACTGAAACATTACTTAACAGAAAAACAAGACGGACAAGAGATTATCTGATTCTAAAAATAGCTCACTTCCGCGAATTCCCACGGTAGTATTTACAAACATCACGTGACTTTCATTCATAAAACTTTACACGCATTGTATAAATGGAATAGCCAAAACACGATGCGCGCGCAGCATAGTTCAAGGTAGGTATATCGCGGAATAACCCGAGGTAGATTTTACTCTAGAAGTATGTATGTTATTAGCTGGGTCGTGTTAGAATAATCATTAATCAGTAGGACTAGATATTAATACATTCTAATATTTAAATAATCATACAATGTATTAATACCTGTACATACAATTCACCCTAAATATATTTATGCAGAACAAATTTTTGTAATTCGAAATGTTATCTTTTCACAATACTTTATTAAAGAGACCTCTCTGTAATTATGTTTGTGTATCCACTACACAGTGTAACTATTGTATTTGCGTTACGCATCTTATAGATGTTTTACGCAATACACTATTGTTGTTGTTGTTGTTGTTGTTGTTGTATGCACATACATATTCAATGCCTGCATCCAGCATGTACTGTATGAGTGGACCAAACCGCATATGTTATTATGAGATAATAATCCTGTTTCTAGGAGAAAGTTATGAATTTTATGCTGATATCTGCATTCCAGAAATTGTTGGGGAGCCGAAAATGAGACATGGTATAGGTTAGATGTTTGTCTGCTGACGATTGCGTTTCATGATAAAGTGAACATCTCAAAATGTAATTTGTCCTCATATGGGCCCATTTATATATATAGAAGGCTCTTGCCTAAGGTCACCAACACCGTTGTTCCGACAGGCCTCGAACTCACATTAGATTAAGTTGTCGACTTGCAAGATATATTGCCATGCTCATATGTATGGGACATGTATCGCAGACGTTGTTGTAGGTCAAGGTTACATGTATCGTAGTCGTTGCTGTAGGTCAAGGTTACATGTATCTCAGACGTTGTTGTAGGTCAAGGTTACATGTATCGCAGACGTTGTTGTAGGTCAAGGTTACATGTATCGTAGTCGTTGCTGTAGGTCAAGGTTACATGTATCTCAGACGTTGTTGTAGGTCAAGGTTACATGTATCGCAGACGTTGTTGTAGGTCAAGGTTACATGTATCGTAGTCGTTGCTGTAGGTCAAGGTTACATGTATCTCAGACGTTGTTGTAGGTCAAGGTTACATGTATCGCAGACGTTGTTGTAGGTCAAGGTTACATGTATCGTAGTCGTTGCTGTAGGTCAAGGTTACATGTATCTCAGACGTTGTTGTAGGTCAAGGTTACATGTATCGCAGACGTTGTTGTAGGTCAAGGTTACATGTATCGTAGTCGTTGCTGTAGGTCAAGGTTACATGTATCTCAGACGTTGTTGTAGGTCAAGGTTACATGTATCGCAGACGTTGTTGTAGGTCAAGGTTACATGTATCGCAGTCGTTGTTGTAGGTCAATGTTACATGTATCGGAGTCGTTGTTGCAGGTCAAGGGTACATGTATCGCAGACGTTGTTGTAGGTCAAGGTTACATGTATCGCAGACGTTGTTGTAGGTCAAGGGCACATGTGTCACAGTCGTTGTTGTAGGTCAAGGGTACATGTGTCGCAGTCGTTGTTGTAGGTCAAGGTTACATGTATCGGAGTCGTTGTTGCAGGTCAAGGGTACATGTGTCGCAGTCGTTGTTGTAGGTCAAGGGTACATGTATCGCAGTCGTTGTTGTAGATCAAGGGTACATGTGTCGCAGTCGTTGTTGTAGGTCAAGGGTACATGTATCGCAGTCGTTGTTGTAGATCAAGGGTACATGTGTCGCAGTCGTTGTTGTAGGTCAAGGGTACGTGTGTCGCAGTCGTTGTTGTAGGTCAAGGGTACATGTGTCGCAGACGTTGTTGTAGGTCAAGGGCACATGTGTCGCAGTCGTTGTTGTAGGTCAATGTTACATGTATCGGAGTCGTTGTTGCAGGTCAAGGGTACATGTATCGCAGACGTTGTTGTAGGTCAAGGTTACATGTATCGCAGACGTTGTTGTAGGTCAAGGGCACATGTGTCGCAGTCGTTGTTGTAGGTCAAGGGTACATGTGTCGCAGTCGTTGTTGTAGGTCAAGGTTACATGTATCGGAGTCGTTGTTGCAGGTCAAGGGTACATGTGTCGCAGTCGTTGTTGTAGGTCAAGGGTACATGTATCGCAGTCGTTGCTGTAGATCAAGGTTACATGTATCGCAGTCGTTGTTGTAGGTCAAGGTTACATTTATCGCAGTCGTTGTTGTAGGTCAAGGTTACATGTATCGCAGTCGTTGTTGTAGGTCAAGGGCACATGTGTCGCAGTCGTTGTTGTAGGTCAATGTTACATGTATCGGAGTCGTTGTTGCAGGTCAAGGGTACATGTATCGCAGACGTTGTTGTAGGTCAAGGTTACATGTATCGCAGACGTTGTTGTAGGTCAAGGGCACATGTGTCGCAGTCGTTGTTGTAGGTCAAGGGTACATGTGTCGCAGTCGTTGTTGTAGGTCAAGGTTACATGTATCGGAGTCGTTGTTGCAGGTCAAGGGTACATGTGTCGCAGTCGTTGTTGTAGGTCAAGGGTACATGTATCGCAGTCGTTGTTGTAGATCAAGGGTACATGTGTCGCAGTCGTTGTTGTAGGTCAAGGGTACGTGTGTCGCAGTCGTTGTTGTAGGTCAAGGGTACATGTGTCGCAGACGTTGTTGTAGGTCAAGGGCACATGTGTCGCAGTCGTTGTTGTAGGTCAATGTTACATGTATCGGAGTCGTTGTTGCAGGTCAAGGGTACATGTATCGCAGACGTTGTTGTAGGTCAAGGTTACATGTATCGCAGACGTTGTTGTAGGTCAAGGGCACATGTGTCGCAGTCGTTGTTGTAGGTCAAGGGTACATGTGTCGCAGTCGTTGTTGTAGGTCAAGGTTACATGTATCGGAGTCGTTGTTGCAGGTCAAGGGTACATGTGTCGCAGTCGTTGTTGTAGGTCAAGGGTACATGTATCGCAGTCGTTGTTGTAGATCAAGGGTACATGTGTCGCAGTCGTTGTTGTAGGTCAAGGGTACGTGTGTCGCAGTCGTTGTTGTAGGTCAAGGGTACATGTGTCGCAGACGTTGTTGTAGGTCAAGGGTACGTGTGTCGCAGTCGTTGTTGTAGGTCAAGGTTACATGTATCGCAGACGTTGTTGTAGGTCAAGGTTACATGTATCGCAGTCGTTGTTGTAGGTCAAGGTTACATGTGTCGCAATCGTTGTTGTAGGTCATGGGTACATGTGTCGCAGTCGTTGTTGTAGGTCAAGTGTACATGTATCGCAGTCGTTGTTGTAGGTCAAGTGTACATGTGTCGCAGACGTTGTTGTAGGTCAAGGGTACATGTGTCACATACGTTGTTGTAGGTCATGGGTACATATGTCGCGGTCGTTGTACGTCAAGGGTACATATGTCGCAATCGTTGTTGTAGGTCATGGGTACATGTGTCGCAGTCGTTGTTGTAGGTCAAGGTTACATGTAGTGCAGTCGTTGTTGTAGGTCATGGATACATGTGTCACAGTTGTTGTTGTAGGTCAAGGGTACATGTGTCGCGGTCGTTGTTGTAGGTCAAGGGTACATGTGTCGCGGTCGTTGTTATAGGTCAAGGGTACATGTGTGTCGCAGTCGTTGGTGTACTACAAGGTTAGCATCACAATCTACATTCCAAATCGAATACGTTGTAGTATGAAGGTATGGTGTCAATAGCTTTGTTGAAGGACGTCATACATGTGTGCATGAAGCTTACTTAAGTTACATCAATTAAAATTTCTTCATGAATGCATTCTTGTGGTTAAAACTATGTATTAAAACTAAACGTATCTCTTTCAATAGGCTGACTTTGGTTTCTCGGATAATCATAAACTTCGTCTTCAGTAAGGTTGTCTGCATGTCCATCTTCTCTCAATATTTCAGGTGCGCCATCTGCTTCTGAATATGTGTCAGTCGAGTGGAGATTATTATTATATTCATTTGTTTCGTTATTCAAAATACGACCATTGCTGTTATTGTCAGTAACATCCATTCTGTCTGAACATTTATCATTATTTTCATCTGAATGGCATTGTAATGGTATACGAACTGGTACGGGTAAATAATCATACAGATCAAAGTCTTTCTTCTTTGAAAACTGAGGCTTTGGTGGTCGTTGTATATCGCTTACAATTCGTCTCAATGGTAAATGTTCATTTGGTTCATTTGATGCAGTATACATGCTCTGCGCTTTTCTTAATGTATCAACATTAACGTACATATCTTCCGGAACCTGTTCATAATGCATCTGTGGAATTTGCCGAATATCTGTATGCTGGTCTTCCCATTTGTCTTCTAATCGCATAGACACATACTCTCCACCCCCTTCTTCATCAGTTGCACTGACCTTTTCTTCTGTATTTTCATTTAATTCGTTAACATTCATGTTCTCAATTTCTCTATCCAAGTCCATATAATCGTCTTCAGATTGATGGGACTCTTCATCAATATGTTCAACTAGATCGTAGTCAACAACTGTACACTTCTTGTTGGGCGTCTTCTCTTCGATATAATTAACTTCAACACCAAGATGACCATGGTTTCTAACTCTATCTTGTTCCACCGCATGTCTGACTTTCAAGTTACTTTCACTCACATCATCACTAATACAAGCGTCATCTCGAAGATTAAATGATTCATTACTATAAGTATATGCCGCTGTTTCTCTGTCCTTAGCTGAGCCTGCTTTTAGACTGGGATCCTTGTATCCGCATGCCATGTCTTCATCGTTGTCAATGAATGTGTCGGGACATGTGAATATGTTGTTTGGCTGCAGCTCAATATCGGGGTTGAAACTTCCTATATCACAATAAAAGGAATTTATTGATATGTTCTTGTAATTGTTTATTTATACATTTTGAAAAAAAGACAGTCGAAACATGTTAATATAAATTTACAATATACTTAGTGCGTTAGTTTGATTTTCACTTTGCTTTATTTAGACTTCAAAATTCTTCGATCAAACTGCAGCATATCAGTTTACATAAACCATCAATACTTATACAAAGCACAAATGTTGCCCGAAAGCCGTCATTTGATAATTAATGACAGTTATGCCACTTCGATGTGTTTTTTAAAACTTTATTTATTTTACAACGATTGCAAAGCAAGTTCTAACAACGTATATTAATCACTCTCGTTGGCGCGGATGAAAGCGTAAATGTGGTCATTCGTGTGGGAGGAAACTGGAATACCAGGAGAAAACCCACTTGTCTGATCTGGCGACCACCGTACCATTTCACATACCTCCCGGTCCGAGGATCGAACCCGGGTTGCATTGGTGAGAAGCGAGCGCGCTAGATCGGACAGATGGGTTTTCTCCGGGTACTCCGGTTTCCTCCCACATGAATGACTACATTCACGCGTTCATCCATGCCAACGAGAGTGATTAACATAAGTTGTTAAAACTTGCTTCGCAATCGTTGTAAAATAAATAATGTTTAAATCTAGTCCGTACATATTAGTAGAATGTAAAAGACCGCAATGGTATATTGTATATTACTCAAAGTCCGTCAACAATTCGTAGTTACAACTTACTAGTAGTATCTGTTCCACTTTCAGCATCTTCATGCCATTTCGTTCGTTCTTTGGGCATTGTGTGTTTGCGAGCAACTTGCCATACACGTATCGAGCCTTCACTAGACCTGTAAATTACATTTACATTTGTTCGTAAATTACATTTACATTTCGTAAATGTGTAGTAAATTACATTTACATTTCGTAAATTACATTTACATTTCGTAAATTACAAATTACATTTCGTACATGTGTAGTAAATTACATTTACATTTCGTAAATTACATTTACATTTCGTACATGTGTAGTAAATTACATTTACATTTCGTAAATTACAAATTACATTTACATTTCGTAAATTACAAATTACATTTACATTTCGTAAATTACATTTACATTTCGCCGTTGTGTTCTGTCATTGTTCATGTATATTAAACAAGGAGAATGTAGCATGCACGTACCTTCGTTTCCAGATACACATCACGACGATAGCGACAACTAGAACGACGGCCAAAATGGACGCCACAACTCCCAGCATAGTTTCCGATGACATACCTTAAACGTAGAAAATACATATATATTTATATGATGTTATGGCCATGTATTTGTGTATTGTGACAAGAAATGGTATACATTGCGATTTAAATAGATAGTGTAATTCTGTATTCATGTTTGTATCTACGCTGCTAGCCATATTAGAACAGTACCTATCTATCTATGTTCCTGGTTTAAATAGTATTTATTCAAATGTATTCACAAGAAAATATTAATAAAATTCAAGTATGGATGTATATGAACACAAACTTTACAAAAAGGTATATAAATGTATTTCCAGAGAATGTTATAACTATTAAGGTGTACCTTGATTGGCTGGGTAATACGACTGTAAGGTACTGTTTCTAGTCGTTCGGCTGGCAACAGGGTTCGCTGTCTTAATATTAACAGTAACATTCCTAGAGTAATCGTACTGCGTCGTGACAGACATGGCCGACGACGTAGTTTTCCGGTCGTCGTACACGGCGGTGACTGAAATAGCCGACGACGTAGTGATCGGGTCATCGTGCACGGTGGTGGTATAGTTGTTGGACGACATTTATACACATTCACATTGTTAATTATAACATAGCATTATAACTGTATGTATATTTCCAATGAAAGAACTATGGTACGAAAGCGATTTATATAATGTTTATATAAACACTATGTAACTAGATAACTCATATTCCCAATATATATATATTATATGCAAACTATTATACTAGTTTCTATTCTACTCTATCATTTAATATACTGACACCAAAAAGACACTGTGCACTTGATTTAGAGGTAAAATTTTATATCCTTGTAGAAAAAATATAGGCAAATTTGGACGTCTACGCGCTTAAATATTGGATAAACTATATCTGTGAAGGATTATTTTCTTCACTCATAATAGTAAATTTAGTAACATCCATAATTCTAAAAATTTGTAACGAAAAGTAACATTTGTAACGAAAAGGTAACACTCAATATAAATGTACACAGATTTTTATGGTATCAGTATATGTATCTATATATTTAATCATTATAAAGCAGTTAAAACAAACATAGAACGATAATGCTATCGCTAAATATAAGTGGCCCCTGGTTCTTCTGATTAAATTGATGATAACAGTTATCAAATATACGAGGTGATATGTCTAATTATTTAATATATCTAATTATGTTGATGTATATATTCGGTGCATTGTTTTACTTAATCAATATTAAACAATAGTAGCCCGTCAATGTTTAATCTATGCGATGACATTCGTAATTTGATGGAGACAAGATATGATTGAAATTAAAAACAGGAGAGGGATCTACATACGTAGTTTATACATAAAGGAGCAAGCTTAAATATCCCACTTCTTCAGTCGGTCGGTCGGTCGGTCGGTCGGTCGGTCGGTCGGTCGGTCGGTCGGTCGGTCGGTCGGTCGGGGTCGGTCGGTCGGTCGTCGGTCGATCGGTCGGGGTCGGTCGGTCGGGGTCGGTCGGTCGGGCGGTCGGTCGGGGTCGGTCGGTCGGTCGGGTTCGGGGTCGGGTCGGTCGGGGTCGTTCGGTCCCCGGTCGGTCGGTCGGTCCGTCGGTCGGGGTCGGTCGGGGTCGGTCGGGGTCGGCGGTCCGGTCGGTCGGGGTCGGCGGGTCGGTTCGGGTCGGGGGTCGGTCGGGGTCGGGTCGGTCGGGGTCGGGGGTCGGTCGGGTCGGTCGGGGTCGGTCGGGGTCGGTCGGTGTCGGTCGGGTCGGTCGGTCGGGGTCGTCGGGGTCGGTCGGTCCGGTCGGGGTCGGTCGGGGTCGGTCGGTCGGTCGGCTCGGTCGGTCGGGGTCGGTCGGGGTCGGTCGGGGTCGGTCGGTCGGTCGGTCGGTCGGGGTCGGTCGGGGTCGGTCGGTCGGGGTCCGGTCGGGGTCGGTCGTCGGTCGGTCGGTCGGGGTCGGTCGGTCGGTCGTTCGGTCGGTCGGGTCGGTCGGTCGGTCGGCGTCGGTCGTCGGTCGGTCGGTCGGGTCGTTCGGTCCGGGTCGGTTCGGTCCGGTCGTTCGGTCGGTCGGTCGTCGGTCGGTCGGTCGGTCGGTCGTCGGTCGCGCGTCGGTCGGTCGGTCGGTCGGTCGTTCGGTCGGTCGGTCGGTCGGTCGGTCGGTCGGTCGGTCGTCGGTCGGTCGGTCGGTCGGTCGGTCGGTCGGTCGTCGGTCGGTCGGTCGGTCGGTCGTCGGTCGGTCGGTCGTCGGTCGGTCTGGTCGGTCGGTCGGTCGGTCCCGGTCGGTCGGTCGGGTCGGTCGGTCGTGCGTCGGTCGGTCTGGTCGGTCGGTCGGTCGGTCGTTCGGATCGGTCGGTCGGTCGGGTCGTCGGTCGGTCTCGGGTCGGTCGGTCGTCGGTCGGTCGGTCGGTCGGTCCGTCGGTCGGTCGGTCGGTCGGTCGTCGGTCGGTCGGGGTCGGTCGGTCGGTCGGTCGGTCGGTCGGTCGGTCGGTCGGTCGGTCGGTCGGTCGGTCGGTCGGTCGGTCGGTCGGTCGGTTAGTTAGTTATATGTCACCATAGGTCACTTTTTAATACATTCTATGCTATTTTGGTGTACATGTACTACCTATCTTCCGCAAGACATATTTTCAACCATTAGTTGATTAGTGGAAGTCATGGCAGCGCCGTGGTAGCGTGTTCGCTTCAGGTGCGAAAGGCCCGGAGTTCGCGCCCAGCTGTGGCCGTTACGATTATGCCCATATCCAAGGCATTTAAATTTCACGTTTCATCTTCTCTTCTCTCTCCCTCGTGGTGATGGATTCCATCAGGAATACGGTCTCGATAGTGATTAATATAAGTTGTAAGAACTTGTTTCGCAATCTAGCTAAACTGTCTTTGTGTAATCTAATGTCCAAGTCACCTTTTAATAACTTCAATTAAATGCTAGGTTGGTGTATTACGTGTTTTCCACAGAACATATCTCCAACCATTAGTTTTTGACACTGATGTAAAAATGCTTAAAATCATATGGTATTCGCTCCATTTCATCATTTGATTCTTTGCGAATTATGCAAATAAAATAATAACATATATATAGATAAGATAAATAGGTAGGTGTAGATGGTATTCGAACTCACAACCCATCGGCTTCGAGGTGAACACCATATCGATTGCACCACGGATGATCCAATCCACCGACTACTTAAATGCCATTAAGGCACATGCTGAATACAAAAAATGGAATGACATTCCTAACTCCAAAACAATACATGAATATTATATTCTCCACTAATCTAGTCCAAATATTTGCGGTCATGCGTATTCATACAACCTAATTAGTGTGTGGTTTACGTTCATTTATCGTCGTTACCGGTTGCTATGAGCGACGCCTACTGAAGAGATTAGTCAGTTTAGATGTTGGAGGATAGTGCAATGATACAGACAGAAACCCATTCCAGAGTATCCTCTTATCTGGTTCTCTTACGTGTACGGTGTAAAACACCGACATGAGACATCGGTTTAATGTCCCATTTGAAGTTTGTTAATATTATTAGGGAGAAGTGGGGGATCGAACCAGCGATCCCTGGATTCGCAGTCCAAACCTAATTAGATACGATCATCAACGGCAACATATCGAAAGAAATTGAGCAAATGGTAAACGGGACGAACGTGTTGCTAGAAGGAGAATGAACTATGAATGAAACAAAACATGTAATTCACATTGTGAACTTTATTCGTATATAAACGTGTCAGTAAGTTCGGACAATTTGGATTGTAGTGCTGCGTCGAACTGTTCACTCTGAGCCACTGTAAACCAAGTCTTCCAGTCACCTACCTCCCCTGAAATACCGGTACATTCATGATAATGTCGCCCTTGCTGAAAGGGTCAGTAATTGTTCACTTTCCTTTTTTATCTGTGGATAGTATATTTTGCACACACAAAATAAGTCCAAGTCTTTTGAAAAAGTATTGAAGAAAATCTCAACGAAAGAGAAATAATAACAATTAAAAAATTGTTTATGCTTTGAATCATTTGTGTACTGGTCAGTTTTGGAAACGCATCGTGTTTTCTGGATTACGGGGACATGCACACTGTTATAATAAAACTTGAAAGAACTCCTTGTTGTTGTAAGGTATTCAGATAATTTAGAATTAACTAATTGTTAGAGACGCTAACAGTAATGGAAGAACTCCTTGTTGTTGTGAGGTATTCAGATAATTTAGAATTAACTAATTGTTAGAGACGCTAACAGTAATGGAAGAACTCCTTGTTGTTGTGAGGTATTCAGATAATTTAGAATTAACTAATTCTTAGAGACGGTAACAGTAATGGAACATGCATTGGTTATGATTCTTTACTATGATTCCAGTAATTGATTCCGCATCTCAAATTAAGATTTTCGTGTAGATACAAAGTTAAATCAAAACTGTTAGTCTTATCTGGCGCATTGTATTCAAATTAATGTTCTGTTAATATATACTACCCTTTAATAATCTTTATTCTGGTACATTTAGTTTCTAAAACATTATTATTTATATACTTGTATTTGAATGGTTAATTAGTTATTACATGTGTATATAATTTCACTCACCCTTTCTAAAGGTAAAATATAGAGGGTTCTTTTGGAATTTCTCCTTCTCAAAGATTTGCTTTGATTTCATATATCCTTCTTTGAGGTTGTCAAACTTGCATTTATCACATATATCTTGAAGTAATGAGTGATCTATCTTTATCCCCAAAAAGTCTGACAATGCTTGCACCTGATTTGTGGTATCCTGAAATAATAATAACTATTAAATAGACTACTGTCTCTGACAACAATCTACAGCTGGTTCATTTATTTCATCAAGAGCGACAATCGCAGATTCTATGCCTGGCCACTGTACTTTATCAACTAACTGGTGGTAAACGATGGCAATAGGGAAATACACTCCTGGTCCTTTGACTGTATATAAGACGACGAACTGACAATCTATGGCTGGTCCTTGTATTGGTCAAGCAATGTAATGTTCATTTTTTAAATATTATATAGAAATGCAATCGGACAACCTCAGGTTGGTCCTTGTAATTTTGCTTTGGCTTGTACTTTTTATATCATCTAGGATTGCAACCGGGAAATACACGTCTGGTCCTTTGACTTTATATAAGACGACGAACTGACACTCTATGGCTGGTCCTTGTACTTTATCTAGGATGACAATTGGGCAGTACACGTCTGGTTCTTTGACTATATATAAGACGACGAACTGACAATCTATGGCTGGTCCTTGTACTTTATCTAGGATGACAATTGGGCAGTACACGTCTGGTTCTTTGACTATATATAAGACGACGAACTGACAATCTATGGCTGGTCCGTGTACTTTATCTAGGATGGCAATTGGGCAGTACACGTCTGGTTCTTTGACTATATATAAGACGACGAACTGACAATCTATGGCTGGTCCGTGTACTTTATCTAGGATGGCAATTGGGCAGTACACGTCTGGTTCTTTGACTTTATATAAGACGACGAACTGACAATACATGGCTGGTACTATTACTTTATCTAGCAATATAAACTGGCAAGCTACGGTTTATGTTTTAAAATATATCATAGGAAGGAAATCGGACAAGGATGGTCCTTATACTTTATCCTAAGGATGGTCCTTATACTTTATCCTAAGGATGGTCCTTATACTTTATCCTAAGGATGGTCCTTATACTTTATCCTAAGGATGGTCCTTATACTTTATCCTAAGGATGGTCCTTATACTTTATCCTAAGGATGGTCCTTATACTTTATCCTAAGGATGGTCCTTATACTTTATCCTAAGGATGGTCCTTATACTTTATCCTAATGATGGTCCTTATACTTTATCCTAAGGATGGTCCTTATACTGTATCCTAAGGATGGTCCTTATACTTTATCCTAAGGATGTTCCTTATACTTTATCCTGGACGACACACCGTCAAACTTTGGCTGGTGTACTTTTTATATTATACTAGGATGGCAATCGTGCAAGACACGCCTATAACTAAACTAGAACTAGACACAGTACAACTTCCACCTTGTGACAGTATCGCTTGGTAGGTATGATTAAATAAATTTGCCCCGACCATATACTATTAAATCAGCTCTTCAGTCGGAAAGGAAAAGCGTAATAAGATCAATCTGCTGTACGTAGCCTACCCTCTTCAATAATTCGTAGGTAACTCTGTGCATAGGATAATCTGGGTTCTCTTTTATAGTAGTGTTCCATTCTTTGACGTAGTCAAACCAGGAACCAAACGCAACTGAAAACGAAAATAAATGGAACGTTTAACTGAAAAAAGCTAAAACTTAATCTCGAAATACTTTATAAGAAAATTAAGGCTGCCAGAAAACCAGCGTTCTAGTCTGATTACCGAATACTAAAGGGCCCGTCACGTCAACATTCTGACCAGTGTTTACCAATATTTGAGGACACGTTGGTAATCGTCCGTGGTTGCTGGAATAACGCAAGGAGAGCATTAGCAGCGCGTTGGAATACGCTGGTGAACGCTGGTAATCGTCGGTGATCGTTGGAGAACACTGGTCCGAAAATTAAGTTTTGAATAAATATGAACACAAGTTTTCCTCTAGACGAGCGTTCTCTAAAGTTTAAATTTAAAGCCTGGAGAACGTTCGTCATTAATCGTTCAAAATCGTTTGTTTTTCAGTGAACGACTCACTGGCGAACTGTCATCGTCCACGGAACGCACGTTAGAGCATGCAGCGTGTAAATAACGTCAAACGAACGATAGCACGCTGAACACGCTCCTTTGACGCTGGTCTAACGCTGACCAATCGTTCATCGTGCGCCAGTCAGACACGTCAGCACACCCTGACTAAATTGCACAGTTTTCCGGGTGCGTTACATTATCGCTGGTACACGCCCCTTGTGCGTTACTCATGCGCCAGATGTGTCCAGATCGGTCGCGAACGCTCGAAAATTGAACGATTAAAACGTTCATAGAACGTTCATAGAACACTGACCAGAACGTTGACGTGTGACGGGCCTGTTAGGCTGCCAGTAAACACGCGTTTTAAGGTTAAGAGTAGCAAGATGTTATACATGTGTACTGAAAACCGAAAACCACTCACTTCTCCCGTCTATATAGAGTTGTAGATAGTCTGAGAAAGTTCCTTTATATCCGAGAGCTCCCTTAGTGTTGTGGCAGTACCTAGACACTGCCATGTCCTTCGGGTTCCTTGTTACGTATATCATCTTACATTTCCTGCAAACATATAACGTCTATACAAATACAAGCGTTACGTTGTACGACGTAGTCATTTTGGATATTGTATTTTAACCATTAATTTTATATTTTTCCCCAAGTGTTATAACTTTTTTCTTGAACGTTTAAAGCAGCATTACATCGTATGAAATAAAAGATATTTGAAAAATTAAATTTTTACGTATGGGTAGCAATGCTGCTACACATTCTAACATTATACTTTGTATGCTTATGTTCATTTGATAAACAGTGTTTGTTTGCGATAAAACAAACTGGAAACCGAAAGTAGGACTTTCCAAGTCGATCGGTCACGCACTTGTTTACAATCGGAACGCATCGTCCGCACTTGTTTGCATTCGGAATGCATCGTCCCCATTTGTCCCACGTTGTCTTTTTTAATTAAATTACTTGATATGTTGATTCATACCTCTGTTAGCTAAGTCTTTTAGGGACAATTCTACATCACCGCGAGGGGTTCGCCATTAGGGGAAGATAGATAGATAGTATTTCCTGTTCAAAATATATACGTTGTTTTCTACATCCTCTGTTGTTTCACGCATGCGCGCTGTGCGTGCTTACATTTCATGTGTTGATAAACAAATTCGCGTATACTGCGGTGTAAATTTATTGGAATTTTATCGTTTCTGAGCGACTATTTCAATTTTTGTAAACACACACACATTAGTATTTATATTTTACCCAAAACATCCTTTATTACGATGTAATGCTGCTTTAACTAAACTTCCTTGTGTAAGTAAACATTTCACCTGTTAAGCAAGGGGGGAGTCATATATGCCAAATGTAACATAGTTGGATCTTGCATAACACCATACACGTATATGTATAGTATTGAATTAGACTTATTGAGGACTACTCAAGATATACAAATTTATATTTTAGTTCGATTGCGAAACAAGTTCTTACTTTACGGACAATGTATAGTATGCATAGATGCACCTTGATCAACCACTAAGGTAAACGTTGTGGATAAATGGAAGCGTAGAATTGAAAATCTGGCCTCGACATGCACCACTCTCAGTTTTTAATGCGAGTTATACTCTTGGACAATTTCACACACGCTTTTGCGCGTATGCTGCTCTGAGGTTTTAGAAGTCATTCGACTTGCCGTCAAGACTGCGACTTCTAGCTGGGGTATACATTAGTTTAAGCGTATTTTATTCAGAAAATAACATACAAGGTATATGTAGAAAACATTTTGATTGGTAAACAAGCATATTAAATGCTTATACTAATTCCTTTCCATAGTGGAGTTTGCAAACATATACATTTGACACATTGGAGTGAATGGATGGTAGGTATTGTTTTAGCATTGGCTAAGTTTAACTCTATCTTCTTTAACTCTTTCACCGCCAATGTCGCATAAAAGCGACTTTGCAAAAAGCCGATAACCTGATCAAACAGAACAGAACGTGTCGTCTGATCAGGCTGTATGCTGACTGCTCTTCATACAGTGGAGCTGAAGCACCTATCCGAATAGCAAACAACATAGATCCTGATCAGACGCGGCGTTACGCCGCGGCTGATCTGGATCTATGTTGCTTGCACATGCTCTCAATTTAGTCGGCGCCGAAAGAGTTAAACTTGGTACTGATATACATTCTACAAGTAAATAGAAGTTGATTCAACCAGAACGTCATATCTCCAATGTGTCCGATTTCTTCAACCGGCAATGAAACAAACCGTGTAACATTTCCTGCCCTTCCTTACACAATATGAGGACACACGCTATGAACGATATCACAAACATTCTCAGTGTTTTAAAACTGATCCGAAAGATTTTTTATGAACTGTGTAAATACGTTATGGTGGAGGACATCTACTGCTCCCAGGTCCCAGGATATAGGTGTGATTAACGCCCATGTACATCCTGGGGTTCGCCATTACTGGCGGCGAAGAAGAAGTACAACAACACCATGGCGACAGAAATACCCGATAGTATGTCTTGTATGGACACACATTTAGTTATATCGGTCAACCAAGTATAAAGCCATATAAACAATGAACGATAATCGCAAACAATTAATATTATGACTCATAAATGTATCAATTAAACAAATCAATATACATGTGGGTGATTATATGTACATACATGAAAAACAACGAAAATGTAGCAAGGGAAGAAGAAAATAATTAAACAAAAAGTTAGGTGCCGTCCTAGGTGAATATTTATGTTTTAGTTGATATAAATGACATTTTCAAGATAATTCTGATAACAGTTTCAAATCCCGTTACTGAAACTTGACAGCCTCGGGGTGACTGTGCATCAGTCTGACAGCCTCGGGGTGACTGTGCATCCGTCTGACAGCCTCGGGGTGACTGTGCTTCCGTCTGACAGCCTAGAGGTGACTGTGCATCAGTCTGACAGCCTCGGGGTGACTGTGCATCAGTCTGACAGCCTAGAGGTGACTGTGCATCAGTCTGACAGCCTCGGGGTGACTGTGCATCCGTCTGACAGCCTCGGGGTGACTGTGCTTCCGTCTGACAGCCTAGAGGTGACTGTGCATCAGTCTGACAGCCTCGGGGTGACTGTGCATCAGTCTGACAGCCTCGGGGTGACTGTGCATCAGTCTGACAGCCTAGAGGTGACTGTGCATCAGTCTGACAGCCTCGGGGTGACTGTGCATCAGTCTGACAGCCTCGGGGTGACTGTGCATCAGTATGGCAGCCTCGGGTGACAGTGCATCAGTCTGACAGCCTCGGGGTGACTGTGCATCAGTCTGGCAGCTCGGGGTGACAGTGCATCAGTCTGACAGCCTCGGGTGACTGTGCACCAGTCTGACAGCCTCGGTGTGACTGTACATCAGTCTGACAGCCTCGGGGTGACTGTGCATCAGTCTGACAGCCTCGGGTTGACTGTGCATCAGTCTGACAGCCTCGGGGTGACTGTGCATCAGTCTGACGCCTCGGGGTGACTGTGCATCCGTCTGACAGCCTCGGGGGACTGTGCATCAGTCTGACAGCCTCGGGGTGACTGCGCATTAGTCTGACAGCCTCGGGGTGACTGCGCATCAGTATGACAGCCTCTGGGTGACTGCGCATCAGTCTGACAGCCTCGGGGTGACTGCGCATCAGTCTGACAGCCTCGGGGTGACTGCGCATCAGTCTGACAGCCTCGGGGTGACTGCGCATCAGTCTGACAGCCTCGGGGTGACTGTGCATCCGTCTGACACCCTCGGGGTGACTGTGCATCCGTATGAACATTATTTAATCTAATATCACATCATGACATCATTCGGAAAATTCCAAACAAGGGTATTCAAAGAAACAGACTTTCTGTGAGCTAACGTGACGCACAACGTGTTGCGGATGTGACGTCAGTTACGTTATTAACGTACGTTGTTGTCAAAGACGTAACAACAGAGTCGAAGTTTGCCGTGTTCGCAATTCATTTGTCGAAAATGCGATTTCACATACACCACATGCAACATGCAAGTAGGAGCAAGTCTTACCGATATACTGGTAAATATTATTTGGGTACATGCATGCTTGATAACAGTGCAATTTCAGTTCAATGTGTATGCTTGTGCGAGAGAGTGATTTAAACATTGTTCCTGGAAAGAGGCTGAATGGTCAAGTTCTATCAATTAGGATGCCGGCCCAATCTCTTTCGATACATTTGTATCCCATACAGGGCAATTATTGTTAACTATGATAACTTGCGTACGAGACGGGAGAGAGAGCGTCATTTAAACATTGTTCCTGGAAAGAGGCTGAATGGTCAAGTTCTATCCAGAATGCCGGCCCAATCTCTTTCGATACATTTGTATCCCATACAGGGCAATTAAGGGTTAGTCTGGAGTTGGGCAATTGGTTGAAAGTGCTGCACTTTACCGGTACGTACAATTACATACACTTAGTGCAGATGAACGCACACAAGGCCCAGTCCTAAAGCTGACCCTAACACTTACACTAACAATATCCCTTACCCTAACCTTAACAGTAATCATATCCCTTACCCTAACACTGACTCCGGTATCCATACTCTAACAATATCGCTAACCCTAAACGTAATCCTATCCCTAACCCTAAACATGTCGCGTGCCGGTAAAGTGCATTCTATCCGAAAGGGAAATCCAAAACCGGTATGTACACTTAGTGCAGAACGCACGCGAGGCCCCGTCCTAAAGTTAACCGTGACCCTAACACTAACCCTTACAGTGCATTCTATTCGAAAGCGAAATCCAAAACCTGGCTACAGTGAGTTGGTGGTACCCAATGATACCCCTGCCTTCGAGCAGATAATACTATGTACTAGTAGCACACGTGTTGGTACATAGGGGGACCAGGAACCATGGTTGCTGTGGGCGCCTGTCCCCCGTATGTGATTAGTTTAAACATCTTTTATTCCAAATAGTAGTCAGTTTGTACAATACATATAATACACGTTAGCCTGGGAACAGGCGTCGATATATTTTGCAAGGTCAGTGAAATAAATATATTTTAACACCGAGGCCATTAATTGGGCCGTATTGAGTTTCTGATCTAGCCTGGGAACAGGCGTCGACATATTTTGCCAGGTCAGTCAAATAAATATATTTTAACACCGAGATCATTAATTGGGCCGTATTGAGTTTCTGATCTAGCCTGGGAACAGGCGTCGACATATTTTGCCAGGTCAGTCAAATAAATATATTTTAACACAGATACTATTATTTGGGCCGTATTGAGTTTCTGATCATTTTGCCAGAAGTTAAAAAGTGAAAAATCGACAGACTGGAACCCAGGCTAAATACACGTATCAACTTACAGAAAAAGAATTATAATGCACGACAGTCTTATACATTATATTGTCAGAGTTGTCACGCACAGCTTAGCTGTCCCACCTTAACTCTTTGCATGCTGGGTAAAATAAAGGCTATAAATACATGTAGTACAAATAATTATAGCCGACAACAATTCATTAATGTTTTTTTTCTTATGTGTAACTGAAAACTCTGGAAATATGTCATGGAATTCCATTAGAAGTGTGTCGTTACAACCAGGATCTATTTGACTGACATGGTGTATGTTTTACGTTTATTTATCGTCGCTACCGGTTGCCCATATGAGCGACGCCTCCTGAAGAGATTAGTCATTTTAGATTTTGGAGGATAGTGCAATGATACAGACAGAGACCCATTCCAGAGTCTCCTCTGGTTCTTTTACGTGCACGGTGTAAATCACCGACATGAGACCTCGGTTTAACGTCCCATCTGAAAGACTGTTAATTTTATTAGGGTCAGACGTGGGATCGAACCTGCGATTCCTGGATTACCAGTCCAGCGTGTTACCTGACTGACATATACAGCGTATATATAGGTTCCTGCTACAACACAATTCTAATGCAATTCCATGCTGCGACACATTTCTAATGAAATCCCATGCTGTGACACATTTCTAATGCAATTCCATGCTGCGACACATTTCTAATGAAATTCCATGCTGCGACACATTTCTAATGAAATTCCATGCTGCGACACGTTTCTAGTGAAATTCCATGACATATTTGGCTGCTATTTTCAACACAAGCGTGCAAAGAGTCATATTAAATATATGTACCTTATCTCTTAGAGAATCCCAACTCCAACATTAATTAGAAAAAAACTCGGCGTCATGTATCTTTTAAGATATGGTTTATATTTACAAATACCAAACTTACGTACCTTGACAGCATGTCCTGGGGTAATTGTCTGAAGCGAAGATGGGTATTGAACACTCGAGGTGATGTGAGGTCGCCTGCGCCTCGACTGCCCGTAAGTTCGATCATCTGCGCCTCCTTCATCGACGGATGATACTCGGCTGAACAGCGCAATAGCATGTTCACGATCTCCCAAACCCAGTGGGTACCTAATGTAACAGAACAGGCAGTTATTCAACCGAAATAACACATTGTATGGATCAATGATTCATGGTTGAATGCAACGAGAGACATCGCTGGCTTTTCTATTACCTCCCCTGGCCGATAAATTCCGATTTATCCCGAAATGTATAGTTGTCCTTTTAGTTGGAATTCTTTGTTTTTACTGTTGTTCCCAAACTAGATGTTGTGGTTTAGTCAATATGGTTGTCTCATAACCTTGTTTTGTTTGTTTGTTTTTTTAAATTATTATTTCATAAACATTTTTTTTATTTCATAAACATTTTTTTTTATAATAACAAAACATACTATCTCTATCAATTGGGTTTCATTCACATATTGCAATTGACATTTGCATATGCAGGTTATTGCCATAATAGTTTATAAAGTATATATATAAACATGCGTATATACACCCATATACACTCATATCCTCGTTAATTAATTGATTACATATTTTACTCTAAAGTATTCATTGGATATACTATAGAATACATGTCGATATTTAGTAATGCAGTTGACACAGCGCTATGTGACAGTCAGATGAACACAAATTGTTTTGTAATTGACAATACAGTCAAACATGTGTTAGTGGTCACCTCTACAGTCAAACCTGTGTTAGTGGTCACCTCTACAGTCAAACCTGTGTTAGTGGTCACCTCTACAGTCAAACCTGTGTTAGTCGTCACCTCTACAGTCAAACCTGTGTTAGTGGTCACCTCTACAGTCAAACCTGTGTTAGTGGTCACCTCTACAGTCAAACCTGTGTTAGTGGTCACCTCTATTAAGCAGCCAACCAGTATAAAGCAGCCAGTTTCTAGATTCCCAATATGCTGTTATATTTTATTATATATTTGACCTCTATTAAGCAGTCACCTGTGCTAAGCAGCCACTTTCTGAGAGTCCCTTGGCTGGCTGCTTAAGACAGGTTTGACTGTATATAACATAAAGGTTATGTTTATAACAACATAGCAAATCAAAGACGCATTTTCATGTGTATGTATGGTTATATGTGGTTATTCTTGGCACTATTCTATGTACATGTACATACTAGTGTTCAAGAGTGCCTCGGAATGATGCGTTACCCTCTAAAGGTAATCTAGTCTGGGAACAGGCGTTGATATATTTTGCCTGGTCAGTCATATTGCCTGGTAGTTTTGCACTAATCCCTTGAACTATACTTTTAGGATGTTTTTGAGATTATCCTCCAATATAATCAACATTATTAATATATTATTAAACATTTAAAAGCTCCAATTAGTAAGCACATTTATAATAATACCTTATATGTATATATAAATGGGTAATGTATGTCAGAGATTTACAAATGCATACAAGATTGATTGGTTAGTATTTAGTATTATTATATTCATTTGTTTGTATACCATAAACTGTTTATGTTTGTGTCTTAATAAACGATTCTTCTTCGTCATATAAATATATTTTAACACCGAGATCATTAATTGGACCGTATTGAGATTCTGATAATATCAATTGTCATTTTTCCAGAAGTAAATTAGTGAAAAATCGACTGGAACCCAAGCTAGATATGATCATCAATTTGATATAAATCTAATATATGATAACCAGTTTAGCGGCGTCAGAAATATGTTCATGTATGGTTGTACCCAGGGCTGGGTCCACTTACAATTATAATTTAGTTAATTATAAATAAACGTTCAAACCTGTCTTAAGCAGCCAGCAAAGGGAAGCACATATAGTGGCTGCTTAGCATAGGTGGCTGCTTAATAAAGGTCAAGTATAAATTACTGGCGCCTGACATACAAGCATATGAATCCGGAAGTACTGATGTTCATAGAAAAGATATCATAAGTCAGTAATGGCTGACCCTTTCAGTAGGGGTTACACTAAAATAAACAAACACTTTACTTTACTTTTATATAGTAAAACAACATATTGTGAATCTGGAAACTGATTGCTTAATACAGGATGGCTGCTTAATAGAGATGACCACTAACACATTTGACTGTATTTCGCAACCCAACATGTTGCACCATGCACCGAGATGACGACTGTACTGGTGTGTTACGATGTGGACTCGGCGAGGCTCTCTGGACGTAATCACAGCAACAACAAAGTCTTAATAGTATTTAATTACATCGAGGAGCCGAAATTATAACCAACACAGAGACGCTAGTCTCAATAATAACCAACCAGGCTCACTCCCTGCCAAAGCTGTCCGAGATGGTTTTATAGACAATTGTGAGGAGAGCTATAAGCTCTGCCCACAATTCTTTTAACTAATCAAATTCATTTAGCTTTTCAATTGTTGACAATTTGGCATGGGATATCAAATAGACTTGATCACACGATCATGCGTTTCCATGACCCTGTGACCCCGTCCGTGTCTACTGCCAGAGAGAGTGCAACACCTCTGCAAACCATGCATTAATTCCGGCTTGCACCAGTCAATTCAGTGTGTGTACGCTGCTTAGTAAGCACTCTATCACCACATGTCTGGTGAAATCCCATATGATGGTTGCGTGATCCAAACAATGGAATTTTCCCATCCATTTTATCAAGTGCAGACATGTATATCATATGTCCCCAACAAAGGATATACCGTACACACACTGAAAAGACTGTTGTCCTATAATATAATCATACATGTTTAAATAATTAAATGAAGAGAGTCATCAAAACATAAGGTAATTAATCACTACACATGTATATAGGCGTAAGGCAAAAGGTAACTATGTTACAGTGTTTTATTAATACCTGCTTTAGGATAAGCCACAATGATCACATCATCATCTCTACCAGGCATACTCCGGATATCTTGCAGTTGTTGGACAGGATCGTCCGTGAAATAATCCGGGAAGGTGATACCGTCTACTTCAATTAGGTTATACTCATTGCCAGCACCGTCTTCAATGTGGATCTTGTTTGATTCCATGTTGGTTAGTGGCTACCATAGAAATTGATGGATTGTGTATTTATGTGTATTATACAAAAAACAGTTACAGGGGTTTATTTGTATGGGTGTGTGTATTAACTCATTATATTAGGCAACTCGGTTAGCTTGAATCGTGATAACGCAGTGGTCGAGCGTTCGCTTCAGGTGACAAAGGCAGTGGTTAACGCGCTCGCTTCTCACCAATGATAAATCGGACTGGGAAGTATGTGAGAAGGTACGGTGGTCGCCAGATCGGACAGGTGGGTTTTCTCCGTGTACTCCACTTTCCTCCCACACGAATGACCACACATACGCTTTCATCCGCGCCAACGAGAGTTGTTAGAACTTGCTTTGCAATCGTTGTAAAATAAATAAAGTTTAAACTAAAAGGCCCAGAGCCCCGTGTGGAGCTGTTACGATTGTGCTCTTAGGCAAGGCATTTAAATTCCACATTGCCTCTTCTCTCTCCCTCGTGGCGATGAATTCCATCACTGAAGAATGAGGTCTCGAGAGTGATTAATATAAGTTGTAAGAACTTGTTTCGCAATCGAGCTAAAATAAATGTGTATAAACTAATTCGGTTAATTCAGCCGATAAGGCATCGTCCTGTGTATTAGAAGCTCCTGGCTCGAGCACTAGACTGGTTGCATGTTGTTTCGCACTTCAGAATGACGTACTGAGGTGCAGACGCAGACGCAGACGAATGGTTTGTTTGTGCTCATAGTTAGCAGGATTATATTATATGTACATGAACTTGGTAACTTGAAAACTTGGTTAGCTGCAGATGTCTAACATTACCTTACATTGGTGTACGTGTCCTAATTTACTAAGATTTCAAAAGAGATAACACTACATGTATATTAGTGTTAAGTTTCCGTGTACTTTGTCTGTGTTACAACACGAGAACTCATCAGATAATGTGTTCCGTGATAAGGGATAAGACTGTAAATCCCCGCCCGGTATATTTGGGTAAGTAACAGTGTTTGTGGAATAAGTGTTCATGGTATATATACTAAAGGACATAGTGTATACACATTTATTTTAGCTCCTCGATTGCGAAACAAGTTAGTACAACTTATATTAATCACTCTCGAGACCACATTCCTGATGTGCCATCGCCACGAAGGAGAGAGAAGAGGCAAGGTGGAATTTAAATGCCTTGCCTAAGGGCACACTCGTAACGGCTCCAGCGGGGCTCGAACTCCGGACCATTCGTACCTGAAGCGAACGCGTATCCACTGCGCTATCGGGACGTCCACATTTCCACACTTCCTAGAGGACATAGAAAACGCACACTTCGGATACGTGTCTTTTACATGAAAAGCAATAACTATATAAATACATAGTTTTAAACATTTTGGAATAGTTTTAGTTGTTCAGTTTGTGTTTTGTAATAAATATGTGATATATCTTTGATGAAATCCTTCGTATTTCGTTTTCATGTAATAATAATCATTATATGATGTAGGTGTGCGTTTTCTATGTCCTCTAGTATATAATGTAGGTGTGCGTTTTCTATGTCCTCTAGTATATAATGTATGTGTGCGTATTCTATGTCCTCTAGTATATAATGTAGGTGTGCGTTGTCTATGTCCTCTAGTATATAATGTAGGTGTGCGTTGTCTATGTTCTCTAGTATATAATGTAGGTGTGCGGTTTCTATGTCCTCTAGTATATGATGTAGATGTGCGTTGTCTATGTCCTCTAGTATATACTGTAGGTATGCGTTTTCTATGTCCTCTAGTATATAATGTAGGTGTGCGTTGTCTATGTCCTCTAGTATATAATGTAGGTGTGCGTTGTCTATGTTCTCTGTATATAATGTAGGTGTGCGGTTCTATGTCCTCTAGTATATGATGTAGATGTGCGTTGTCTATGTCCTCTAGTATATACTGTAGGTATGCGTTTTCTATGTCCTCTAGTATATAATGTAGGTGTGCGTTTTCTATGTCCTCTAGTATATAATGTAGGTGTGCGTTTTCTATGTCCTCTATATATAATGTAGATGTCCTCTAGTATATAATGTAGGTGTGCGTTTTCTATGTCCTCTAGTATATAATGTAGGTGTGCGTTGTTATGTCCTCTAGTATATAATGTAGGTGTGCGTTTTCTATGTCCTCTAGTATATAATGTAGGTGTGCGTTGTTATGTCCTCTAGTATATTATGTAGGTATGCGTTTTCTATGTCCTCTAGTATATAATGTAGGTGAGCGTTTTCTATGTCCTCTAGTATATAATGTACATGATATCTACTAACTACTGTTTCTCAAATCTAGCAAGCATGCCTGGAGGTTATAAAACTTTTCCCCAAGCTCAAACTCCATCTCAAGCTGCTGATTGGTTCAGCGGAGTGTATATCTCAAAGTCAACCAATCATATCACTTTAACTTGCGTCTATGACTTGAGAAAAGTTTTATAACCTCCGATGGATCTGTAGTTCAGTGGTAACACACTGGACTGGTAATCCAGGGATTGCAGGTTCGATCCCCCGTCTGACCCTAATAAATGAACAGGCTTTCAGATGGGACGTTAATCCGAGGTCTCGTGTCGGTGCTTTACATCGTGTACGTAAAAGAACCAGAGTCTCTCTCTGTATCATTGCACTATCCTCCAAAAATCTAAAATTACTATTCTCTTCAGGAGGCGTTGCTCATATGGGCAACTGGTAGCGAAGATAAATAAACGTAAAACACACATAACCTCCGATCCATGTTGCCGTTTTTCTAAATATCTCTTCGACGTTGAGTAGAAATATACATTAGTGGCGATTTCATACCATATTTTATGAAACGAGTTTTGGAATTTTGCTATTAAGCGAGTCTTTTCAAAAAGTTTTTTTTTAATTAATAGTTAGTATAGTCTTAAAAGTCATAGCCCCTTAACGAATAAAATGCCAACAAAATAAATAATAGTTTTTCTGACATTCCAGTAACTTAATGTGATCAACTGTCCTAGACGTGTTTTATAACAGACGGTAGGGCATCGACTGTGTATGGACAGCTACGCCATTGCATATACCATGATAAGAACAAAAATGTACATAAGCATTGTTGTTATTTGATTTTACCATATTTTATTGCATATGCATATTAAACAGTAGTCCGCCTCCGTGGTCGAGTGGTTAAGGTCGCTGACTTTTATACCACTGTAACCTATCATCACTGATGGTCACACGGGTTCGAGCCCCGCTCAGGTCGTGTCTCATTTATATGAAAAAGTTGGCAGTTTCTTACGGAGGTTGGTGCACCCAAGTACTGGTTAACCGCTGGAGCATGCCCAGGAAAGGTGTTGTTAGGTAAACTGCCCGCCGGCGATATAGCCCAAAATGGTGCTGATGCAGGCGTAAAACCCGAAATATAACATAATAACATAATATTAAACAGTACATGCATGATACAGAATAGAAATTAACAATGTATAAGATGCATACATACATTTGTGTAACATTGCAAAAGGGTCGGGCCACAAGTTATAACCAACATTAGAAAACGGCCCTTCCCAATGGTTGTGAAATACATACATGTTTTATATGATCATAATCCTGTGTATATCGCACATCACATATGGCGCGCGCGGCGTAACGAGCAATGTATAATATATACATACCTGTAACGTCTTACCTTGATTTTAACCTGTATGAATAGTATGTTATCATGATATCTTATCGTTAAACGAGAACCAGTACAGCTTATGTCTTAAAGCACTATTCTTCTTCTTGACGCAAGGTAAAAATGTACATAGTAGATCCAATCGGCACTAGGCTATACCTGAACAAACGTATACAAGACACATGACATACACATCTACGGATCCACGAGTTTAGTTACTGTGTGGAGTGGTGAGAGGAGAGGTAAGAGGGGGGCGGGCGGCCGCGGTGAACTAAATCAGTAACTAACAAAGTGTTGGGAATGCCTTGAAGTCGCCAGTGGTACTAATATGACAAACCAATTGTACAAGTCGTGACTCCGAGTACATTGTGTCGCTGAGTCATATACATAAAATTAGTAGCTCGAAATACTGACAACCTTCAACTTTAATACCGTAACATACAGCTTATCTATAATGTCGGTCAAATGTATCTTTCGCCGCGGGCACTAACTGCTATTACGCAGCAACATAGCTGCGTACACATTATTGGGGGGTGGGGGGAGTCGAACACTATCATAGTGCATTTATATATGACTAAGTTTGACTCTTGCTTTAGAACTTAATATCATAATTATACTTTTTATTCAGCTCCATATAGCAGCTATACATATTAACCCATTCAACACCAAGTAACTGACATGGACTGGTTCATGATATTCTTAGACCAATACATTAATAGCCCCGCTGGAGCCGTTACGATTGTGCCCTTAGGCAAGGCATTTAAATTCCACATTGCCTCTTCTCTCCCTCGTGGCGATGGATTCCACCAGGAATGAGGTCTCGAGAGTGATTAATATAAGTTGAAATAACTTGTTTCGCACTCGAGCTAAAATAAATTTGTATTCGCTCAGACCGTGTTTCATTTATATGAAAAAGGTGGCAGTTTCTTACGGAGGTTGGTGCACCCAAGTACTGGTTAACCGCTGGAGCCTGCCCAGGAAAGGTGTTGTTAGGTAAACTGCCCGCCGGTGATATAGCCCAAAATGGTGCTGATGCAGGCGTAAAACCCGAAATATAACTTAACTTCATCCGCGCCAACGAGAGTGATTAATATAAGTTGTTAGAACTTGCTTCGCAATCATAAGCATAAATAAATAAAGTTTAATCTTTAAACAATAAATACATCCAGTCTCTATGTATTCGTAGTTTAGTCTATCATCTTTATTAAAGTCTGATCTATGTAATATATAATGCAAACACAAATGTTAAACAATCATATTAAAAGTACATAGCCATTCTGAATACAATTAGTATGTGAACATGAGGAGGGCCTTTGTCCTAAACATAATAATGTAACACAACTGTATGCGTCATAGCCAGTGATTTACAGAGCATTCATTTCATATATATCTATAACACTACCATGTTTTAGATATATGGGGGCTACGTTGGCTTACAATCACTTGCCCTTGCCGCTGTAGGTTCGAATCCCACGTGGGTTGTCGAATTCATTCGTGTGTGGAAGCTATCCAGCGGAAAGTCGGTGGTCCTACCCGGGTCCCGTCCGTGCCTGAAATACTGCTCAGTCAGAGGGCCACCCGGAGTCTGCATCCTCCAATATTAACTGGAGAGTCACCACATAGCATTAACTCTTGTTGCACTGTAAGCCCCAAACAACAAACAAACAAACAAACATAGCTAAGATATAGCGTGAATTATTGTCCAAGTATTTGCTTACAACGACAGGCGTGTGTGGATGAACAAACGATAGTTTTGTATCACTTTGTAAATTGACAGAAGACACTATCGCTCTGTTCCTGTTTCAGATACACGAGGCCGGGCGGAACGTAGTATTTCTCCAGAGATATATTATGACCCTGCATAGTCATCATAGAATTTAGACCAATCAGAGTAGACTTTGTGAGATTACTATTCTTCTTATGGAAATTTAAAAATCGTCTGTTTTGTGAAACTCCGCCTTTCACTGGAGGTTTCGGTTCTTCTTGTGATTTTGGACTCTGGATTCCACTATCAATATTGTCGTCTGGGGAGTGTTCACCGCCATCACTGTCACTAGATCCGTTGATTGTTGAACCAGAATTATAACTCAACGTGCTTTCCGTGTCATCAGTGTCGCTACACTCGTCTGATGTGTCCCCTTCCGTTTCCAATTGAGATTGATTCTTTTTAGCGTGTCTTTTTGTCTTGCGTGCTTTTTTCTTCTTGTAAACAATTATTCTACTATCTGCTGATTCCATTCGCCGTAGCACCACCTCTTTCACAGATTGGGAGTCCACGTGTGTTTGTGTTTTGAAATCCCTGGCGGACTGAGACAAATCTAAATTTCTCGCCGACTCTGACAAGTCCAGTCTGCTGTCATCGTATTCTTCGAATTCAGAGTCTGATAAGTCACTGTTGCTAAAGTAAGACGAACCCTGACTGCTGTTCAACTCTTGGTGATGCCTGTACGCCACATGGGTCTTCACTTCTTCTATCTTATCGTTCAGTTTCAGTAGCTGGGACATCAGTGATAAATCCTGGTCCATCAAGTCCGCCTGGAATATACAACATAATTCATTGTTGTAAGTGGCATGCATCAGATGTAAATGACGTAGTGTGAGCGCGAAATAGGGTGCCGGCGAATATGATACATGCCACACAATTCATTGTAAGTACACGCAGTAGATGTAACTGATTTCGTTTGTGCGCGAACTAGATTGCCTGTGGATATGATTCAAATACGGTATACTAGTATTAAGTTGACCGACTATATGAAATAGTGTATACTTTGTCTTGTTATCAGATCCACCAAGAGACCGCAATGCAAAGCAAGTTTGTTTCTGTCATTGAACCTAAAGTAGACAGTTATAATTATGCACACTTCATAGTGATAGCTGAAACGACAGTATGTAACAAAATGTAATTTTTAAGCTGATGTTTTTTATTCGGAATTTTGACAACCGGGGTTTTTACACTATATATATCATTGACATATTTTAAAGTTGGCTTTTCGAACTCGACGCCCTTCCCTTTTTGCAAGTTTACGGAGAGAAACATGATAGTCTATGTTTTAGAAACAGACAGTATGTTATTTCAGGTTGAACAATGGATTTGGACACGGACAAACTAATACTTTTGTTTTGTTGACATTTAATATTTCACACTATGTATCCAATTCTCTTATAGTTTGGTGGGTCTCGTATATCATTTCATTTTTGTAACGCATAGATTACAGATACGTCCCTCAAACAAAGTGTCTGGTCGTTGAAACAGTTACAGTATAACTCCATTGTTTTAATGTTTAAAATCACAGAAATGTTGTAAGTGAGACAATAATATGTTATTGTGACCATCGTTAGCGTACATTAAGTTTATTGTAGACTATGACTAACAATATAATCCCCCTTAATCTTAGCATGAGCTTTTGGTGTTTACGTTATGTTATATATGTCATGTTTCTTTTATTTAAAGCGACACTTCATCAGTGAAAAAACAAATTTCTATAGAATGTTATTTCCTATTATATGGTATAATTATTTTCCGAATATTTGCCTAACAAGCGTCGTATACGCTGTTTGTTATGTACAACATAATGTAAAATAGATCGACATTCATGCGTAATACAACGAGTGTATCCAGAATAACACTATTTATGGTACAGATTTACCGTTATATCTCACATGTGTGCATATGCATATTTATTTATAAACTAATCTTAGTCAAAATATCTCTAAACGACAGTATCACGCGTTTAATATTGACTCCAATGACAAACAAACGTCAATTTAGGAGCGTGGATGAACGTTATATGAAATGCTCCTTTTACTTTAGTTTGTAAACCACAAAATCATTGTTTAATGATTCATTGTTAGTGTTCGAATGTATTCGGAAGAATGTGTAATAGCAATGCATTTATACGTGAACAAAATGCATTTGAATTCCTTTTTATAATGTAATGTCGCTTTAATGATTTCCTTCATGATTTTCCGTAACGTTTCCTCTTGGGGAGGGCAGCTTACTAATGTTGTTAGAACTTGTTGCCCAACACATTTTGTCTTTTCTTTGCTTTGTTTTGATTATGTATGTAATGTAAATGTCACATAGCAAAAAAACCAAATATGATTAACTCTTTCAGCGCCGAATAAATTCAGAGCATTTGCAAACAACATAGATCCAGGATCTATGTTGTTTGCTATTCCGACATGTGTTTCAGCTCCACTATCTGAAGAGCAATCAGCATACAGTCTGAATAAACGGCAAGTTCTATTCTGTCTGATCAGGTTCTCTGCGTTTTGCAAAGTCGCTCTTATGCGACCTTGGCGGTGAAAGAGTTAATAATAACTTACATCATCTTACGCTTTACGGATTGAGTCAAGGTGGATTTGAGAAACCAGAGTCCAGCATGCCATAGCGTCATTTGAATGCATTGTGTGTAGAACTATAACTATACGTACCATTTCAGACCGTAGTCTATCCATAGCGTTGTCAATTATTGAACTCGGCTTCCCTTCCATCTTCTTTATTGCACGGTCGTGCTTGGCCGCCCGGACCGACTGTTTTATAGCCTCGGCTGCTTTAAGATGATTGAAATAGAACTGTCTACAGTTGTTTGATAGATCTATTGCAGCTGTGTGTGGGTCTTTCATATAATCTGTTCTGTACGAACTGGATAGATCACATGTACTTTCTAGATGACTTCTTTGACTTGTTTCTAGTTCTTGGCAAGCTTGGTTAAATTCTTCTTTTGTTTGATCATTAGAAATGTTTCTAACATGTTCCACTTTGTTGTTGACATTATTCATGGTATCTTCTCCTGTCACGGGCTCGTTATTTCTACTGTTTTCATTAACAATTTTATCACTTACATTCAATTTGTTATTTCCTTCATTATTACTTGCACTGTTAATAGTCATTTCTCCAGCCATACTATCATGCGTACTAATTCTACTGTGGTCATCAAGGATACTATCACTAATATGTGTTCTGCTATGTGCATCCATTACTCTAGTCTTGCTTGTATCTGTCATCTCTTTGTCATCCTTATGTCCAACCGATTCCAAACTTTGACTTCTACTTCTCAAAGAAGCTTCTTCGATAGTAAGACTTTCACAACTTCTAAGTTTCAGTGATTCCTGACTATTTCTAATGTTTTCACGAATGGTCTCTATGCTCTCTGAACTAGCTTTATTATTGTGTTGAGAAGCATGGACATCCTCCTCACTTACGTTATGCATCCAGCCCTGCGACATTCCAGACTGTGCAGAGTTACTAATGTCCATGATATTAGTCTCCATGCTTGACTGGTTCACCCAATCTTGTGTGTTTCTTTGATTGTCTTTCTTGTCTTGACTCGTTCTCCTTCTGTAACCACGGCTGTTGGCTACATGTAGTTGCTGTTGCGCATTGAACGCCTGTTCTTCATTAGTCATAGCAAACGGTTGCTGGGTAACCGTTGACATGTTCTCTGTTATTTCCTTCTGAATGAGTAAATTGTTATTTTCACCCATGATTGAAACAGTCGTTCGTGGAAATAAATTCACAAAACTGCTAATAGCTACTTTTTTGTTATCGCCTCACGTGCAAGTTTAAGCGCAAACAGAAAACAACATTAATGTTGCATTATATCCCATGTATCCAATATAGTATTAGTAAAATGTTGGATGAAGTACATACTCTGCACAATGCATACCAACAAGACTCCAAATCATAACTGTTATCTAACTTTACAAATATATGTCATAGTACGAACAGTTATTAATACAATAGAAAGTTTGAACACGCATTGAGGTGAATACATGTATCTACCCAACATGTCTAGAAACAAAGACGTTCACTGATCACAAACAAAGAATTGTAACAATGTTGAAACAATTGGACGGTATTTATGAATCAGTAAAACCATGGAATAATATCAATAGGGTAATTCAATATTACAATGCCAAATACGTAGCATTAAATCACACGTGCCGTTACCCGTGCCTCGTACCGTCACACACACTACGTAAACCGTGTATATATGAGATACACTTTTCGTAAATACTCGTAGATTCCATCCACTGAGGTCCATTAAATAACATCACGGTATAGATGAGGATCAGATCATACATTACAGAAATTGTGACGGGGAGGGCTGTAAATAATGTTGTTATAACTTGTAGCCCAACCCATTTGCTTTTTTTCCCTTGACAAAACAAATGTATCGTATACTGCAATCATATAATTACATCTTAATCTCTGATTTGTTCTTAGAATTGTATGTATATATGTAATGTATTGCATGAAAAAATGCAATAAAATATTATTAAACTTAAACTAAACAGATGAGGAGAACAAAACTTTATTCTTGGAGGTAAGTGAAAACTTACATAAAAAAATCGCATCGTTTTTCTGCACTTGAATTAAATATACGTTATTTGCTTGTGAGACGGGATCGTGGGTTCGGGTATTGGCGTGATGTGGGGAAACAACAGGTGGAATCGTGAGATACATACGTGTATCAATCTAAGCAACTTTTTTCTTTTCTTTTTATGTTTGTCTTTTTTTTCTAATCCGTTGAGTGATTTTTATTTTCATTCTATTTTGCGTACTCTTTTCAGGAAAGAAACTCAGCCATTTAGTTTAATCAAACGTTAGCTTGACTTTCTGGTGCGGGCCGTTGTCTAATGTTGTCAACACGTGTGGCCCAAACCATTTGCATGTTCATGCTATGTATTGTATTGTGTATGACATATATATTATTGATTTGCAATAAAATATGGTTACACTAATATAAACTCTTGTAAAGGTATTAAGACATACATTGGTTGTTATATCACAACCACCCGACTGCCGTGTGTGTGTTTTACGTTTATTTATCGTCGCTACCGGTTGCCCATATGAGCGACGCCTCCTGAAGAGATTAGTTATTTTAGATTTTTGGAGGATAGTGCCTGTTACAGACAGAGACCCATTCCAGAATCTCCTCTGGTTCTTTTATGTGCACGGTGTAAAGCACCGACACGAGACCTCGGTTTAACGTCCCATCTGAAAGACTGTTAATTGTATTAGGGTCAGACGGGGGATCGAACCTGCGATCCCTGGATTACCAGTCCAGCGTTTTACCACTGGGCTACAGATCCGTCTGTTTTTATATCACAACCACCCGAGAAACAGATATATGATATGCTTGCAGGACTGGAGAAACATGAACTTCCAGACACCGCAAGCGAAACACTTATGATAGCATGTTTTAAGGCATTTTGGCTAGTGCTCCAGACTTAAAGTTGTTGTAACTCAGTAACTAAACATGTTTGCTTCATTATACCTGCTATTTTGTTGTTTGTATGCATCTGAACCATTTTATTTCTAATGAAGAAGAGTGTTTTGGTTATTAAAGCTTATATCAGCGTTTGTGTGTGTGTTACCAGCATCTCTTTCCCTTGTATTTCGTTTCGGCAAGTTATGATGATCGGTATATGGAGGTAATAAAAGGATCATGGCATACTAGAGGACATAGAAAACGCACACTTCGGATAAGTGTGTATTTACATGAAAAACAATAACTATATAAATACATAGTTTTAAACATTTTTAGTTGATGGAATCCTTCGTATTTCGTTTTCATGTAATAATAATCATATACTGTAGGTGTGGGGTTTCCATGTCCTCTAGTATATAATGTATGGGTGCGTTTTCTATGTCCTCTAGCATATGATGTAGGTGTGCGTTTTCGATGTCCTCTAGTATATAATGTAGTTGTGCGTTTTCTATGTCCTCTAGTATATAATGTAGGTGTGCGTTTTCTATGTCCTCTAGTATATAATGTAGAGGTGGGTTTTCTATGTATTCTAGTATATAATGTAGGTGTGCGTTTTCTATGTCCTCTAGTATATAATGTAGGTGTGCGTTTTCTATGTCATCTAGTATATAATGTAGGTGTGCGTTTTCTATGTCATCTAGTATATAATGTAGGTGTGCGTTTTCTATGTCCTCTAGTATATAATGTAGCTGTGCGTTTTCTATGTCCTCTAGTATATAATGTAGGTGTGCGTTTTCTATGTCCTCTAGTATATAATGTAGGTGTGCGTTTTCTATGTCCTCTAGTATATAATGTAGGTGTGCGTTTTCTATGTCCTCTAGTATATAATGTAGGTGTGCGTTTTCTATGTCCTCTAGTATATAATGTAGGTGTGCGTTTTCTATGTCCTCTAGTATATAATGTAGGTGTGCGTTTTCTATGTCCTCTAGTATATAATTTAGGTGTGCGTTTTCTATGTCCTCTAGTATATAATGTAGGTGTGCGTTTTCTATGTCCTCTAGTATATAATGTAGGTGTGCGTTTCTATGTCCTCTAGTATATAATGTAGGTGTGCGTTTTCTATGTCCTCTAGTATATAATGTAGGTGTGCGTTTTCTATGTCCTCTAGTATATAATGTAGGTGTGCGTTTTCTATGTCCTCTAGTATACAATGTAGGTGTGCGTTTTCTATGTACTCTAGTATATAATATAACAACAATATGTTTTATTGCAAAATCGGCAATAACCTTGCCTTTGGCAATACAATATACATACATAATAGTATACATGGTATGAGAAACAAAATGTAATATACACACATTACATTAATAATAGGTTGACATCGTGTTACATAAAGCAACGATAAACCAGCTAAGAAGCTATATTGGCAAAGAGCGAAACCAATTTGTCTGTTTGTGATAATACATATTAATATGATAGCATACGTATACATTCATTAATGTTAGTCACGTAATGTTTTCATATGATTTGTTCTTAGTCTAAGGGCATTCTCAATATATTTAGCGGTATTTATTAATATTTTACTAATGCAGGTGTGCGTTTTCTATGTCCTCTAGTATATAATGTAGGTGTGCGTTTTCTATGTCCTCTAGTATATAATGTAGGTGTGCGTTTTATATTCCCGTACAAACTGACTGTTACAATTTCCAAAATATTCGCAATCACACACTTGTATTTGTTACTAATCCTGTATTACAGTTAGGACATACATCATTTTAAACATTTTTAATGATTTCACTTTAATATTAGACCTATCCCACATATTGTCAACAAATTTATCGTACTATAGCTAGTCAATTAATATGTCTCAGGTAAACACCGGGTTTCCCGTGCGTTATACTCTTAATGATCAACTATAAACGTTTCATGTCATGACCAGTCTGTTCTATGCTTGTTGGAAATGTTCCAAATCTGGAGTAATAATTATTCTTTAGCGAATAAACGAAGTATTTATTTTTACTCATTGTTTCATTTCCAATGTCAACATTAGTTAACAAATGCAACAACGTTTGATGAAAAATAACTGTCCCCCATGTGTACATACCCTTGTGTAATATGTTGCTACATTTTATGTCAAGTTGTTACCTTGTATTGTAGCCTGACATTGAATACATATAAATGTTGTTAAAAACAACAACAACAAAAACAACAACAACAACAAAACAAACACAAAAAAACATTGTTGAAAATTATATAATCATATTTTGGCAAGGTCTTCCGAGTAGCCTGGGTTCCAGTCTGTCGATTTTTCACCTTTTTAACTTCTGGCAAAATGACATTATCGAAAACTCAATACGGCCAAATTAATAGTCTCCGTTTTAAAATATATTTATTTGACTGATCAGGCAAACTATATCGACTGTTCCCAGGCTATCTTCCTGGCTCCGTAACAAGTCATAATAACAATGTAATTACTGTGCGTAATTCTGTTTGCATGGTTTATTAAAATTCCTGGCACAAACATTAGGGACATTCGTATATATTGCAATTCCTGGCACAACTATTGGGGACATTCGTATATATTGCAATTTCTGGCACAACTATTGGGGACATTCGTATATATTGCAATTTCTGGCACAAACATTGGGGACATTCGCATATATTGCAATTCCTGGCACAAACATTGGGGACATTCGTATATATTGCAATTCATGGCACAAACATTGGGGACATTCGTATATATTGCCATTCCTGGCACAAACATTGGGGACATTCGTATATATTGCAATTCCTGGCACAAACATTGGGGACATTCGTATATATTGCAATTCATGGCACAAACATTGGGGACATTCGTATATATTGCCATTCCTGGCACAAACATTGGGGACATTCGTATATATTGTCATTCCTGGCACAACTATTGGGGACATTCGTATATATTGTCATTCCTAGCACAAACATTGGGGACATTCGCATATATTGCAATTCCTGGCACAAATATTGGGGACATTCGCATATATTGCCATTCCTGGCACAAATATTGGAGACATTCGCATATATTGCAATTCCTGGTACAAACATTGGGGACATTCGCATATATTACGGTTGAGTGTATATCTTTATATTATTATGGTGTTTTGGGCAGTGTTTTACAGCATCAAACTTGTTCAAATTAAAACGTATGTCCAAAATAACGTTGTGTAAATGTATAATGTATTACATTTATGTCTCCACACTCCATCTCCAAACCCACTGTCATGGCGACGTGTGAATTACATTACTGTATTTATTTACTCTTCTCGATGTCCCAAGGCTAACTACATGTATACATTTATAACGTATCATGGCGCACACATTACTTACATATTACTAATCGGACTAATGTACTTGAAGCATTTGCTCGATTAGTTTACAGCCCAGAGCGCCGTCAGTGTCCAGCTGGTGCATTATCATACGAAGTATGCAAGTGCGGGTCTGCACGTCTATCACGAGCAATGTGTCATCGTATAGTGTGGCATGCAGATTCACCTGTCCGTTTTAGGCAGAGCCCACTGTTAAATAAGAATAGGCATGCAGATTCACCTGTCCGTTTTAGGCAGAGCCCACTGTTAAATAAGGATAGGCATGCAGATTCACCTGTCCGTTTTAGGCAGAGCCCACTGTTAAATAAGGATAGGCATGCAGATTCACCTGTCCGTTTTAGGCAGAGCCCACTGTTAAATAAGGATAAGCATGCAGATTCACCTGTCCGTTTTAGGCAGAGCCCACTGTTAAATAAGGATAGGCATGCAGATTCACCTGTCCGTTTTAGGCAGAGCCCACTGTTAAATATGGATACATTTCGTCCACTCAGTTCTTATCTGGTACATTTAACAATTGACCATAATCATATTATGTTTAGGTTTTTCTATTACGTCCCTTGATAGATAAAGTCCGATTTATCCCGAAATGTATATTGGTCTATTTGATTGGAATTGTGTGGTTTTACTGTTGTTTTCTAACCTTTGTTGATGGAGGATATACATAAATCATGTTAATTAATTGATAACCAATTGTTACAGTAACGTGTCCATTGGATATACTGTAGGATATCTGTGGAGATTTAATAATAATAAGATGAGAAAGATAGCACGTGTTACAAAGTAAACAGCGATAAAAACAGAGGAGACCAATTAAGAGGACCAATCTACTTTTTGGAGTATTCAGGGGCAGTAACTGACTAATGTCTCTCAGAAACAGCTGTCATTATGAACTTGTATTTTTGATAATTTATTAACAAGTTTAAGTTCAATCATTACGTAATATTGTGTTTTAGATTTTATGAAGTTGTTTGAATCAAACATTTTAATTAAACAATACCCCACCAGCGTTTCACTAATTCGAAAAGCTATGTCCCCTTAATATCTCAGTTGTTATGAAAAATATAATGAGTATTAATATTTAATACAATACAGACATGTATTGCAAAGAAAATGGAGCATGTCTGTGCATGGTCAGCCCGGCAGTTTATTGGAGCATGTCTGTGCATGGTCAGCCCGGCAGTTTATTGGAGCATGTATGTGCATGGTCAGCCCGGCAGTTTATTGGAGCATGTCTGTGCATGGTCAGCCGGGCAGTTTATTGGAGCATGTCTGTGCATGGTCAGCCCGGCAGTTTATTGGAGCATGTCTGTGCATGGTCAGCCCGGCAGTTTATTGGAGCATGTCTGTGCATGGTCAGCCGGGCAGTTTATTGGAGCATGTCTGTGCATGGTCAGCCCGGCAGTTTATTGGAGCATGTCTGTGCATGGTCAGCCCGGCAGTTTATTGGAGCATGTCTGTGCATGGTCAGCCGGGCAGTTATTGGAGCATGTCTGGCATGGTCAGCCCGGCAGTTTATTGGAGCATGTCTGTGCATGGTCAGCCCGGCAGTTTATTGGAGCATGTCTGTGCATGGTCAGCCCGGCAGTTTATTGGAGCATGTCTGTGCATGGTCAGCCGGGCAGTTTATTGGAGCATGTCTGTGCATGGTCAGCCGGGCAGTTTATTGGAGCATGTCTGTGCATGGTCAGCCGGGCAGTTTATTGGAGCATGTCTGTGCATGGTCAGCCCGGCAGTTTATTGGAGCATGTCTGTGCATGGTCAGCCGGGCAGTTTATTGGAGCATGTCTGTGCATGGTCAGCCGGGCAGTTTATTGGTATGCACCATCTGTGTCGGCTATCTTTAATTCTTAGTATGAGCTTAATGAACTGATGATATAGACTTACAAGGAACATACTGCCAACGTGGAAGTCGTGGTAATATGGTTGTAACGCGTTCGCTTCAGGTGCGAAGTCCGGAGTTCGCGCCCCGCTGGAGCCATTACGAGTGTACCCTTAGGCAAAGCATTTAAATTCCACCTTGCCTACTCTCTCCCTCGTGGCGATGAATTCCATCAGGAATGAGGTCTGGAGAGTGATTAATATAAGTTGTAAGAACTTGTCGGTGCTTTACACCGTTTACGTAAAAGAACCAGAGGAGACTCTGGAATGAGTATCTGTCTGTATCATTGCACTATCCTTCAAAAATCTAAAATGAATAATCTCTTCAGGAGGCGTGGCTCATATGGGCAACCGGTAGCGACGATACATAAACGTATCACATATTGAATGTATTGGTTAATCGCAATATCAGTGATATGCACAATTGAATTAATACATATAGGCCTACATAGATACCAGATATGCGTCAGTTTTTGTGATTTGCATTTCCGCCAGGCTCGTGAACCATCACGTGACTAACTCCCTAGCAACTTTAATTAGTTTTTAGTGTCGATATATTATATTAAGTTTATTTTGATGGAGGAGCCAAACATACAAATCACATTCACTGAAGGGTAGAATCCAAACATACGTAGACATACATCATAATTAATCAAACATATTCCAAATTCTCTACTCATAAAATCTAATTAAGGTGCATTGAATGTGTCATACGTAAGCCTTTTTTCTCAACCACCCAACTGAATAATGACATCAACCACGCGTTTTGATCCTAACCCTGGGCGGAGCAAGTGATGAAGGTGCGTTATGCGTGGTTGATACTATAGTATGATCGGCTGGTTGAGATAAAGATTTTACGCATACGATTAGGTTATAAGTAATCATAAAATTAGGTTAAATGCCGGTTGCCGTACCCTGTTATATAAGTATTGAAATACAGCTAGATCACTGACTCACTTATACAGTGAATACATAAATACCATGTACCGTAAATATATGCTTTAGTCCGTCTCCGTGGTCGAGGGGTTAAGTATACGTGTATACCACTGTAACCTATCATTATTGATGGTCACGGGTTCGAGCCCCGCTCAAACCGTGTCTCTTTATATGAAAAAGTTAACAGTTTCCTACGGAGGTTGGTGCACCACGTACTGGTTAACCGCTGGAGCCTGCCCATGAAAGGTGTTGTTAGATAAACGGCCAGTCGCTCAAATGGGCAACCGGTAGCGACGTTAAATAAACTTAAATACGTGTTTTAAATACGTTATTGCAAAGAAGCATAACACCGGTTTAGACTGTAAGTGAACATAGATTTCGTCTGTTTGCAATACTGAAATGAAAGAGGGTCTATGGGGTGAGTGTGATGGTGGTTCTCAGGTTGGGGCTGACCACGTGACACGGGCATTTCTGGCAAAGGAGGAACTAGTGTCGCAATACGAGCATGCAGTGAGTAACATACCGGAAGTTGGAAGCACGATCGCGAAGTCGCTATGGCAGTTGAGGATGGAAATGGTAAACACTCTACGCTTAATAGTACAAAGCATCATAGCAATGTGTGTATGGCGGGTGGATGGGGGGGGGGGCGTTACCCACCGCATCGTGCTTATCGTTAGTGACGCTATCATATTAAACAGGTCACCTCCTTTATTTGGATTTATACAAGATACTTTAAAGCAGATTTCTTATAGTTATACTCATATACACGTTGTACTTACACACTATGTACGTTATGTAATGTCTAACACGAGAATGTAAATTATAATGTATATCTATATTCGGTATTGTCAGTACTGTATATGAAATGCGTGTATTAACATATTTTTATAAATTCGTGTATTGACATATTTTTCATGTGAAGAAATTCGTGTATTAACATATTTTTATAAATTCGTGTATTGACATATTTTTCATGTGAAGAAATTCGTGTATTAACATACATTTGTATTTTTATAAATTCGTGTATTGACATATTTTTCATGTGAAGAAATTCGTGTATTGACATATTTTTCATGTGAAGAAATTCGTTTATTGACATATTTTTCGAGGTTTCGCAACGTGCACGTAACATGCAACATAAACATCTCATTTTATTAAGCCTTGAATGGGTCATTGTATTATGCTCTGCACTCTAGTCTCTCCAGGTGTTGTTGGTCTTGTGCCACATGGGACGATAAATAAAGCAAAAACACTTATACGACAACTGTCCGCTCTATTTTTTGTCGCGGTATGCGGTGTAATTTTATATATAAGTGTTTGGTGTATGAAAATATGTTTGAATTTCGCGTGTGCATTACGTACACAGCTGCTCTGCATTTATATATAATTCTATAACTGTATTTCACAAATCAAGAAAGTCTTTAGTTGATTTAACTTTCGTTGTCATTTAAATTACAAATACATGAAACAAGAAAATTATCGCATGGCAAAATAACATACATTTAAAAACAATAATCAACAACAACAAAACTATTACATAGAAGGACGATTGAAAAACTCACTCTGCATAATACACACTTCAAGACTTGGATAGAGTGAATGTATATTTATTATAAAAGCATTCGCAAATCATATGGGAACCAATAATTTCAACTACGTAAATAGATTGACCGGGCCATTTCTTGGTTCCAGCTCAAGTCTGTATTTCTATGTACACACCAGTGAAAGCTTGGAACTAGTTCCCTGAAAACAATTGGACAATTTTAATACCTATAATACGAATACATAGCAGTAATTCTTATCACATAAATTCCCATTCGTCCAGAAAAAATATTCTACAAATATGGCATTTAGGTAAGCGGAACATTGACTGTATAACTAGTTATTGTGACAGTTGTCTACTTAGTATACTTGTCAAGTACTGAACTTTATTTATTGCATCATTATCACCAGCTTCATCACCACTACGGTATGCTGTACGCGTTTATACTCATCTATGTATCAGTGCAACTACTCCATTTGTTTCATTAAAGTTATTACATTCACCCTGGAGGTGTCCCGAGCGTCAAACGGTAACCACGCTAACCTAACAAATGGCTGCCCCCTCAGCAAAGAGTAACGTGTATACGTATGACGCACAGTATTTCTTATGAACATTTTTCAACCCAATTTATTTTTCCGAGATGTAAACATGTGATTTATTTAGTCAGAATAGTGACTTGAGAATGAAGATGTGGAGTGCTGGATAATGTGCGCGATTCGTCACTATATAGCAACGATGGATACACATTTCTGTGTTTGGTTTTAAACGGGTAAAAATCATATGTATATATACTAGAGGACATAGAAAACGTACACTTCGGATACGCGTGTTTTTACATGAAAAACAATAACTATATAGTTTTAAACATTTTGGTCGCCAGATCGGTTTTCTCCGGGTACTCCCACATATACGCTTACATCCGAGCCAACGAGAGTGATTAATATAAGTTGTTCAAACTTGCTTCGCAATCGTTGTAAAATAAATAATGTATAAAAATAAAAAAACATTTTGGAATATTTTGAGTTCAGTTTTGTTTTGTAATAAAGATGTGATATATATTTGATGGAATCCTTCGTATTTCGTTTTCATGTAATAATAATCATATAATGTAGGTGTGCGTTTTCTATGTCCTCTAGTAGTTATTGAAAGCTATATGAAATATTTATTAACTGGTCGAACAATTAATATAAGCGATCAACGATATGAAGAAAATGAGTGTTTCATTCTAGTTTCAGTTAGTGACAGTGTATAGTATATTTAGTGTGAAGAGAAAAGTAGAAAACGATTAATACATTGCTAATGTACATTCTAGTTTCAGTTAGTGACAGTGTATAGTATATTTAGTGTGAAGAGAAAAGTAGCAAACGATTAATACATTGCTAATGTACATTCTAGTTTCAGTTAGTGACAGTGTATAGTATATTTAGTGTGAAGAGAAAAGTAGGGAACGATTAATACATTGCTAATGTATCAGTTGATTTTGTTCTTTTACAGATTCAGTTGATGCACTGTGACGTAAGTCTCTGGAAGCAGCTGAGTGATCTGAACGCCTCCATAACTACACTGAAGGAAGACTTCCGGAACGCTGCACTCTACCGACCAAAGTTCGACTCCTTCACGTCCTCGTCGTCGGATACCGACAGTTTCATATCAGCGCAAGAATACACGGATATAAGCTCTATTCCTTCTACTCACAATCGTGTCTTATCGTGGGTAACTCAATGTGATCAAGGCGAAACGAGTACATATGTCGCTAGTGACACAATTACAAATTCCAGGTCTCCTCCTCATGGTGACAAGAACTCCGCAGTGAACGCAAGCACAAGTCATCGTAACACGTTGGAATCGTGCAATATTGAAATACACAACACATTCATAAAACCGCAAAACACGGGCAATTGGAATTTGGATTGGCAAGATTTATACTCACATGACATAAACCCATGTGTTATAGGTACCCCGTGCACAATGAAAACAATAGAAGACAGAGATATTCTAGCACGCTGTAGTCTAACATGCTACAAGTCATCGCTACGGCTGCTAGGATCGGTTCGGATGCAAAGCAGAATATTCGAAGCTAATCTAACTAAATGGAGACCACTATCATTACTTAACGGCATTGATAGCTATATTATTTCTCCCCCGGCTCCATTTTCGAACATTCGGCCTCGACAAAAGTTGCATAGACTGTGCAATTTTGTATTCAACAAACCTGTCGAGGATGCCGATACAAATGAAAACTCCACAAATAGTAATTGCGAAGGAATGGATAAATCTGATGAGGAAAAATCCACAAAGAGTAATTGCGAAGGAAGGGATAAATCTGATGAGGAAAAATCCACAAATAGTAATTGCGAAGGAAGGGATGAATCTGATGTGGAAAACTCCACAAATAGTAATTGCGAAGGAAGGGATAAATCTGATGTGGAAAACTCCACAAATAGTAATTGCGAAGGAAGGGATAAATCTGACGAGGAAAAATCCACAAATAGTAATTGCGAAGGAAGGGATAAATCTGACGAGGAAAAATCCACAAATAGTAATTGCGAAGGAAGGGATAAATCTGATGTGGAAAACTCCACAAATAGTAATTGCGAAGGAAGGGATAAATCTGATGTGGAATCAAGTGAATGTGAAATCAGAGAAACTGTCGAACAAGCAGACGCATTTGAACATGTGTACTCAGACAATTTCAAGACAGAAACATATGAACAACTGCAAACGGAATATTCCAAGACAAGAACAAACTTGAAGGTTTATAGGTCAGATAGTGGATACAGCGAGGACTTTGGAAATACCAGTGACAAAGAAATTGATACCGGGCAAGCTACAGGAATTGAGGTAGAGCCGTTTTATTCCCAATATCTCCACATAAAAGATGGATTAATAACATGTCGCATACTGCATGCTGAAGCCGAGGAACAAGAGGTGACGCAAACATCAGTTGACGACGAGGATGAGCTAGAGTTTCTTGTTATGGTAGATGGCAGGGTGACGTTCACGCCGCACATACAAGTAGCTGAACAAGAGGAATCATACTATTTAAAATGGATGTTTGACAGTGATGAGAGTGAATTATCGATTGACGAGGATACGGGTTCATGCTTCACACATTGCCCACCTAACGAAGGTAACCACGACAGAAACGATGCCAACGACTCTTATTTCATTAGCAGATTATTTGAAGAGGAATCAGATACAGAAACTGACATTCTTGATGACGAATGTGATAACTCTATTGTTGGTGAACCGCTTTAGGAAAATGATGCACATATCGAATTTTATGGCGACGTCACAAGCCGCATCTCAAATCGTATACGGGGGATGCTGACATGTGACTGCAGTGATGTGCTTAACAAAACGTTCCAACATGCTACGATTTCGATAAATGAGTGATGTGAGGAATTTATAAAGATAAGTAAATGTTTCAATAGGGAAAGCTCAAAAGATTGAGGATTAGGAGACGGTTGTAATTTACCATTTAAATATTTTGAAAATTCGCAATTGCTGAATCAGTTTGTATCCAAGTGTACATGTACAAACTATGTCTTTCCACATTTCGTGTTGTCTGCTGATGCATCCTCAAACTTTCTGTGAAAAGTGAAGGGGATTTTGCTTCACCATCTGTCAGATCGTTCAGCATATAACCCCTACACAAATCCCGACATGACATAGGTGCGCATGAACAGTATGTATTTATCCAACCGTGTGTTCTACTATCTCCGCCAAACTTTAATACAATGCTATGCCTTTCATGAAAACTACTGCTTTCACAGTGTACTTCTGGACAGACATTCTGAGTGATCGATATACATGTTTATTTTATGCTAATTGATGAAATACAGTAATCTATCAGTGAGATATAATCCATATCACCACTGCATATCACTCACTGTATTTTGCTGGACTACTTTTTTTATTATCTCCCTTCCCAATACACTATTCTTGCACTATTACTCTCCCTTTAAATGCTTAGACGTGTTATTTAATTTTCACCGTTTACCTGGCTTCAATGACACTATTTACCTGTATTATTGTTTTCGTTATGAAACAAATCAAAAGCGAAATACATCTGACAATGTCTCGAAGTTTGTCACTGCAAATTGTAACAATAAATCCAATAAATGTTTTCATGTATTTTTCCTCGATTCAACTTTAAATTCAAGATGGTGGCATATTTGTGTATCGACTCATGACGTATAGTCGTCAATGTATTCATCCGCGCAAAAACACGGCAGCCAGCTATTTTAATTTCTTCATTTTGTGTTTGTTTTTCACCAATTAGCATAAAATAAAAAGAAAATTTGTTTTGAGTGAATATGGAATATATCTCACCTCGAAGTGAGAAATTTTCATATTTTCACTTGCGCTACACGCTCGTGAAAATATTTGAAATTTTCTCACTTCTCAGCGATATCCTCTATATATTAGAAATGATACCATGGTACTCGACATGGGGTAACTAGACTTAAAACACTGTCGTGACATCATACCTTTGTACTTGCAGTCCATTATTATTAATATTGGACTTATGTCAATAGGCCAGAGTATTATATTAAAGCCTATGCCTAAATTAACAATTTTAATTAGTAGGATCTTATTAAATAAGTGTGTTTTAAGAAAGATATAAGCCTCAAACGGATCCAATATGTAAAATAGTAGTACGTCTTCGACGCTACGCACCTCACACAGTCCAATATTTTACATATTGGATGATTTTCGGCTTATATCCTATACATACGAGTACTACTTAACTACTTTATTACCGCTAAAGCGGTAACATCACAGAGAACAGAAAATATGCCCATACAGTTTACAATTGCAAACTACTTACTACGTAAAACCGAGTCAATTGACGTGGAATTACTACTTACTACGTAAAACCGAGTCAATTGATGTGGAATTACTACTTACTACGTAAAACCGAGTCAATTGACGTGGAATTACTACTTACTACGTAAAGCCGAGTCAATTGACGTGGAATTACTACTTACTATGTAAAACCGAGTCAATTGACGTGGAATTACTACTTACTACGTAAAGCCGAGTCAATTGACGTGGAATTACTACTTACTACGTAAAGCCGAGTCAATTGACGTGGAATTACTACTTACTACGCAAAGCCGAGTCAATTGACGTGGAATTACTACTTACTACGTAAAACCGAGTCAATTGACGTGGAATTACTACGTAAAACCGAGTCAATTGACGTGGAATTACTACGTAAAACCGAGTCAATTGACGTGGAATTACTACTTACTACGTAAAACCGAGTCAATTGACGTGGAATTACTACTTACTACGTAAAACCGAGTCAATTGACGTGGAATTACTACTTACTACGTAAAACCGAGTCAATTGACGTGGAATTACTACTTACTATGTAAAACCGAGTCAATTGACGTGGAATTACTACTTACTACATAAAACTGACTCAATTGACGTGGAATTACTACTTACTATGTAAAACCGAGTCAATTGACGTGGAATTACTACTTACTATGTAAAACCGAGCCAATTGACGTGGAATTACTACTTACTATGTAAAACCGAGCCAATTGACGTGGAATTACTACTTACTACGTAAAGTGGAGTGAATTTAGTATGGGAAATTGTTTTCTTTATTGATATGTTAGCAAAAAAGATGATTGGATTTTTGTTAGGGATAATAAGATACACAATAGTTATATGTTATGTTATATTTCGGGTTTTACGCCTGCATCAGCACCATTTTGGGCTATATCGCCGGCGGGCAGTTTACCTAACAACACCTTTCCTGGGCAGGCTCCAACGGTTAACCAGTACTTGGGTGCACCAACCTCCGTAAGAAACTGCCAACTTTTTCATATAAATGAGACACGGTCTGAGCGGGGCTCGTACCCGTGACCATCAGTGATGATAGGTTACAGTGGTATACAAGTCAGCGACCTTGACCACGGAGGCGGACGATACACAATAGTAATTTATATAGGAGCATGAATAAAATGACATCTCAAAATAGCGATACTGTCGCATGGTACTGGTTGCACAATCTATCCGACTGCTAAGCCGGGACATAGTTTAGTAGTCACGTGAACAGCACATCCATTCGACAAGTTTGAACGCACACTCATATATATTTGAATTCTGACAACACTATGGGGATAAACTGGAGCACCAATTGTTTTGGCTCTAGTCAACAGTACAAGTCAACAGTCCAAGGTAACAAATAGGAACCAAGTTTACAATATTCTTTACTCTCCAAGGATGACAAGATAAGGCAGCAATGGAAAATAACTAGAACAATTGTCGTAAACGTAAACAAAATATGTTGCATAGAATATCTGGTAGCAACTAAAATGCATCAAATAGGAACTGAGGGTCATTGCCCAATTAGCCACCACTATTCAAGGTTAAGTATTATTCAAGGTCAAGTACTATTCAACATCGGGTACTATTCAAGGTCAAGTGTAAGTCAAGGTTAAGTATTATTCAAGGTTAAGTACTATTCAAGGTCAAGTATTATTCAAGGTTAAGTAGTAGTCAAGGTCAAGTAGTAGTCAAGGTCAAGTACTAATCAAGGTTAAGTACTATTCAAGAGCATTATTCACGGCTACATACCATTCTAAGGGGAGTACTATTCAAGGTTAAGTACTATTCAAGGTTAATTATTAGTACTATTCAAGGTGGGTTTTTTCATGGCAAAGAATATCGAGGTAAACTTTTGTGATGCTCAAGAGAGTGTTTGTCTATTTGATACATATTAGTATTACAAGCAAAGTTTCAATAGAAGTGTGGGTAACATAATTAACGCTAAAATACAAACAATTTAAAACAATAAATGTTTCTAAAACATTACAATCAAACCTGTCTTAAGCAGCCAGCCAAGGGAGTCAGAGAAAGAGGCTGCTTAGCACAGGTGGCTGCTTAATAGAGGTCAAATATATATTATAAAACAACCGATTGGGAATCTGGAAACTGACTGCTTAATACAGGTTGACTGCTTAATGGAGGTGACCGCTAACACATGTTTGACTGTATATGCACCCCTGAATGGGTGCTGTGACCTAGAACTTTAATTGACTGTCCCAAAAATAAATAAAGGTCATCTACTGGTCACAATCAACCAATCTACATAGCTTCAATAACCTAGAACAGTTTTCAAGCAGACACACTTGTACATCTTCACAGTAAGCTATTAACTCACTGACCTAAAAGGAATAGGGGTCATGTCCTTGATCAACTTTTATTCAAAGTTTCAACAATCTAGACTTTACAGTTCTCAAGCAGAAACACTTCTATAATTGATGTCGCTGTGACCATGGCATTTAACCCACTGACCATAAAATAAAGACCACAAATCTCCTCATCACGGTAGGTGGACCCATTCTGAAGAGTTTGTGCTATTAAATACTACAGTTGATCTCGTTGGCCAACAGATGACAGACTTGGCTGTCCGATTAGCGCAGTGGTCAGAACGGTTGCTTCTCACATATGCATCCCAGGTTCGATCTTCGGACCCGGAAGTATTTGAGATGGTACGGTGGCCGCCAGATCGGTTTTCTCCGAGTATTCATCCCACACGAATGACCACATATATGCTTTCATCCGCGCCAACAAGAGTGATTAATATAAGTTGTTAAAACTTGCTTCGCAATCGTTGTAAAATAAATAAAGTTTAAACTTAAACAGATGCCAGAATGAATAGGGATTCTACTCTACACCAACCTATTCAACAAGCTTGATGAAGCTAGAGCAAATCGGATTTAGCTATCAAATGTCACTGTGACCTTAATTTAACTCATAAATTGATATGGGTCTCCTACTTGTCACAATGAACCTTCCTACCAAATCTGATGATGGTAAGCAAAACTTTTCTCTAGTAATTGAGAAGACATCTGTTTGCTATTAAAGGTTAGTGATCTCGATTGTTAACCTCAAAATCAATAGATGTCACAACCGACCAACCACCAAGTTTGACAAAGCATGAAAACCATTCTCTAGTTAATGAGTGGACACATGTCTACCAACAGACATGTACAAAGCTGTATACAGCCACTTCTTTTTTTTAAAAATTTTTAAAATTTATTTTATAATGATTGCGAGGCAAGTTTTAACAACTTATATTAATCACTACTTATATTAATCACTACTTATATTAATCACTCATGTTGGCGCGGATGAAGGCGTAAATGTGGTCATTCAGCCCGCTTCTCCGAACAGGGAGCACCATAGGAATGTTCTAAGCACATTACGTTCTATTTTAACAAACAAATTTTAAAATGTTCAACTACAAAAGCTGTATTGGAATCAATGCTGGATAAAAACATAGCAACAAGTAACAATGACATGATAAATCTAAAACAGCACTAACTATTGATTCATACCGCACTGAAGAGCTGGCAACAAGGGAGGCAATAGATTCAGCATATGTGAACAGTAGTTATTATTTTCTATAATTTGTAAATACTATTAATATTAATGTTTAAGTTTCATTAAAATTTATTGAGCAGTTTCCGAGATCCCGTTCGAAAGATTTCTGGAACCTCATACGGACATATACGGAAAATCGGCTCAATGTGCCTGTCCTTTGACAAATCAACTGAAATTGTAAAATATAGGTACAGGTTCAGCCAAACATGAATTGTTTAAAGGTCGGATCAGTGGTTTCTGAGATTAATGAAATGCTCGAGTCAGTCAGGGCTCATTCTAAGGGCGACTTGGGCTAATAAATAAAAATAATAAATTGTTTATAAATTTTGTCAAGAAAGATACACTGAACCATTTATAAAGCATTCCTTCAATTCAAATGTTGTATTTAATGGTCATATTGTCTCTTAACTTGCCTGGGAACAACTTGCCTGGGAACAGGCATCGATATATTTTGCCTGGTCAGTCATATAAATATATTTTAATACCAAGATCAATAATTGGGCCGTATTGAGTTTCTGATAATGTCTATTTGTCATAAGTAAATTGGTGAAAAATGGACATATTGGAACCCAGACTACTCTTAACCGTGTTGAAATTTAGAAAATTATACAATTTACGGTCAGTCGCCCGCATTCTCACTTCTCCCAAACATTCTGACCTAGAATGAGCGCTGGAGCTCAACTTCTCCCAAACATTGTGACCTAGAATGAGCCTGGAGCTCGATTGGATTTGCGAAAATTTAGTAGACAGTCATATAAGATACTACACATGAGTTTGAAATCATACCTGAGGATTCAGAAAACACAAGTTTTACAGTTCGACTTGACTCTCATAAATTTGTTCGACGGGTAGCCAAAATAGCAGAAACGATTGTAGTCACACCTCACGCACGATTGTAGTCACACCTCACGATTGTAGTCACACCTCACGATTGTGGTCACACCTCACGATTGTGATCACACCTCACGCACGATTGTAGTCACACCTCACGATTGTAGTCACACCTCACGCACGATTGTAGTCACACCTCACGATTGTAGTCACACCCCATGATTGTAGTCACACCTCACGATTGTAGTCACACCTCATGATTGTAGTCACACCCCACGATTGTAGTCACACCCCACGATTGTAGTCACACCCCACGATTGTAGTCACACCCCACGATTGTAGTCACACCCCACAGACGATTGTAGTCACACCTCACGCACGATTGTAGTCACACCTCACGATTGTAGTCACACCTCACGCACGATTGTAGTCACACCTCACCACGATTGTAGTCACACCTCACGATTGTAGTCACACCCCACGATTGTAGTCACACCTCACAGACAATTGTAGTCACACCTCACAGACAATTGTAGTCACACCTCACGATTGTAGTCACACTTCACGATTGTAGTCACACCTCACGCACAATTGTAGTCACACCTCACGATTGTAGTCACATCTCACGATTGTAGTCACACTTCACGATTGTAGTCACACCTCACGATTGTAGTCACACCTCATGATTGTAGTCACACTTCACGATTGTAGTCACACCTCATGATTGTAGTCACACCTCATGATTGTAGTCACACCTCATGATTGTAGTCACACCTCACGATTGTAGTCACACCTCATGATTGTAGTCACACCCCATGATTGTAGTCACACCTCACGCACGATTGTAGTCACACTTCACGATTGTAGTCACACCTCACGATTGTAGTCACACCTCACGCACGATTGTGATCACACCTCACGATTGTAGTCACACCTCACGATTGTAGTCACACCTCACTATTGTAGTCACACCTCACGGTTGTAGTCACACCTCACGGTTGTAGTCACACCCCACGATTGTAGTCACACCTCACGATTGTAGTCACACCTCACGCACGATTGTGATCACACCTCACGGTTGTAGTCACACCTCATGCACGATTCTAGTCACACCTCATGCACGATTGTAGTCACACCTCACGCATGATTCTAGTCACACCTCACTCATGATTGTAGTCACACCTCACGCACGATTCTAGTCACACCTCACGCATGATTGTAGTCACACCTCACGATTGTAGTCACACCTCACGGTTGTAGTCACACCTCATGCACGATTCTAGTCACACCTCATGCACGATTGTAGTCACACCTCACGCATGATTCTAGTCACACCTCATGCATGATTGTAGTCACACCTCACGCACGATTCTAGTCACACCTCATGCACGATTGTAGTCACACCTCACGCATGATTCTAGTCACACCTCACGCATGATTGTAGTCACACCTCACGCACGATTCTAGTCACACCTCACGCATGATTGTAGTCACACCTCACAATTGTAGTCAAACCTCACGATTCAAAGACGAATACATGATAGGAAAAATAATGTCCGACGCCATTGTTTTATGACAATTTTAGTTAGAAGAGATGATAATAAATGTGATATTAACCCATTTCATTCTGGATACCATTCAAACAATATTTGCAAAGAACATAGTTATATTATTATATATATATTATATATATTTCGGGTTTTACGCCTGCATCAGCACCATTTTGGGCTATATCGCCGGCGGGCAGTTTACTTAACAACACCTTTCCTGGGCAGGCTCCAGCGGTTAACCAGTACTTGGGTGCACCAACCTCCGTAAGAAACTGCCAACTTTTTCATATAAATGAGACACGGCCTGAGCGGGGCTCGAACCCGTGACCATCAGTGATGATAGGTTACAGTGGTATACAAGTCAGCGACCTTAACCACTCGACCACGGAGGCGGACAAAGAACATAGAGCCAGATCAACCACCACGGAACTTGCCTTCTGATCAGGCTCTATGCTGTTTGCTATTCAGATGATCTTGCTAAGACACTTGGCTATGTAGCAAACAACATAGATCCTGATCAGCACGCATCGTCACGCTGCGGCTGATCTGGATCTATGTTGTTTGCAAAGTTTGTTAGATATATCCAGAATGAAATGGGTTAAAGTGAATTTGGGATTGACATGGTTTCAATATAGTAACCAGCAACTTGGTGGGGTTATAAGAACACAGGACAATAGAACCAATGTTATGGGTCGCTCACCTGAGGTGCTAGTGTTTGCAAGGCTATTGTGAATGGATATGGAAACGCCCAATATTTGTAAAAAGGAACCAAGCTTTCGCAATAATGAACAACATCAGGTTAACACATAGTTCATGAGTTTTAACAAGCATTTTTTATTTCGAGGATAAAATGTAGTTATTTATTAAGTTTATTTAACGTCGCTACCGGCAGTTTACCTAACACCTTTCCTGGACAGGCTCCAGTGGTTAACCAGTACTTGGTACACCAACTTCAGTAAGATACTGCCAACGTTTTCATATAAAGAGACGAGCAGTGCTCGAACCCGTGACCATCAGTGATGATAGGTTACAGTGGTATACAAGTCGGCGACCGTAACCACTTGATCGCCTCGGTCCTGTATATTAAAACCATGTTAAAAATTGTACAACATTTGCTTTATGTTTATTCCGGTGCTCTATAATGTCAGCGAGCGACAGATGCGGTACTATTTATGATGGAAATGGCCGATTATCGAAAGCAACAAAGGTTTCATAAAAATGTAACTTGTAACAAAGTTTGAACAAAATCAGATATGAGGCTTGAACATCACAATGTAACTTGTAACAAAGTTTGAACAAAATCAGATATGAGGCTTGAATATCGCAATGTAACTTGTAACAAAGTTTGAACAAAATCAATGCCTGCCTGAAGGAATTCACCTGTTGAGGCTTACTGGCATAAAAAATAAAACAATAAATTTTTTAAAAAAGACATAAACCGTCAAATATGTCATGCACTTTCGCTAGAATTGTGTTGTAACTACACAATTCTAATGAAATGCTATGACATATTACAAGAGATTTCAGCTACAAAAAAGAAAAACATATTCATAAATTGTTGTCTGCAACAATTATTTAAATTGTTTATAGCTTTTATTTTACCCAGCATGCAAAGAGTTAACAGTAGAAAATGACGAAATATAACATGACATGCTACTAGTGTGCACCGTCATAACAGTAAATGCAATAGAGATCAATGATCTAAAAACACGTCAGCTAGGTGTTCATTCCAGGGCATCAGCTGGAGAGCAATTAGGAGAGAGGGAGTCTCCCTCAGCCGTCCTACATCTTCCTATTTCAAGCTCAGGGAGAAGATGCGCTTAAACATGGAATATTAAAAGAATCAACTTTTCCATTGTATACCTTCATCTTCCTCACTATTTTGAAGACATGGTTGAAGCTTTTGCCTTTGAAGACATGGTTGAAGCTTTTGTCTTTGAAGACATGGTTGAAGCTATTGCCTTTGAAGACATGGTTGAAGCTATTGCCTTTGAAGACATGGTTGAAGCTATTGCCTTTGAAGACATGGTTGAAGCTTTTGCCTTTGAAGACATGGTTGAAGCTATTGCCTTTGAAGACATGGTTGAAGCTTTTGCCTTTGAAGACATGGTTGAAGCTATTGCCTTTGAAGACATGGTTGAAGCTTTTGTCTTTGAAGACATGGTTGAAGCTTTTGCCTTTGAAGACATGGTTGAAGATTTTGCCTTTGAAGACATGGTTGAAGCTTTTGCCTTTGAAGACATGGTTGAAGCTATTGAAGACATGGTTGAAGCTATTGCCTTTGAAGACATGGTTGAAGCTATTGCCTTTGAAGACATGGTTGAAGCTTTTGCCTTTGAAGACATGGTTGAAGCTATTGCCTTTGAAGACATGGTTAACACCCCTTTGAAGACATGGTGAAGCTATTGCCTTTGAAGACATGGTTGAAGCTTTTGCCTTTGAAGACATGGTTGAAGCTATTGTCTTTGAAGACATGGTTGAAGCTATTGCCTTTGAAGACATGGTTGAAGCTTTTGCCATTGAAGACATGGTTGAAGCTTTTGCCTTTGAAGACATGGTTGAAGCTTTTGCCTTTGAAGACATGGTTGAAGCTATTGCCTTTGAAGACATGGTTGAAGCTTTTGCCTTTGAAGACATGGTTGAAGGTATTGCCTTTGAAGACATGGTTGAAGCTATTGCCTTTGAAGACATGGTTGAAGCTTTTGCCTTTGAAGACATGGTTGAAGCTATTGCCTTTGAAGACATGGTTGAAGCTTTTGCCTTTGAAGACATGGTTGAAGCTTTTGCCTTTGAAGACATGGTGGAAGCTATTGCCTTTGAAGACATGGTTGAAGCTTTTGCCTTTGAAGACATGGTTGAAGCTATTGTCTTTGAAGACATGGTTGAAGCTATTGCCTTTGAAGACATGGTTGAAGCTTTTGCCATTGAAGACATGGTTGAAGCTTTTGCCTTTGAAGACATGGTTGAAGCTTTTGCCTTTGAAGACATGGTTGAAGCTTTTGCCTTTGAAGACATGGTTGAAGCTTTTGCCATATGTATATTGTTTTTAATCTTTCTCGTCTATACTGATGACAAAATAACACATAAAGACAAGTATAAAACTAAAAACATGTGATGCATTCTAGCACTTAGTTGAACCTAATGTCCTTGTAAAGGTCACTTGATAAGGTGCCTAGGACAGCATTGTATGCAATGTGACGCATTCTTACAACTAATGTCCTTGTAGAGGTCACACGTTAAGGTGCTTAGGACAGCATTGTATGCAATGTGACACATTCTTACAACTAATGTCCTTGTAAAGGTCACTCGATAAGGTGCTTAGGACAGCATTGTATGCAATGTGACACATTCTTACAACTAATGTCCTTGTAAAGGTCACTCGATAAGGTGCCTAGGACAGCATTGCATGCAATGTGACACACTCTAGCACCTAGTTGAACCTAATGTCCTTGTAAAGGTCACTCGATAAGGTGCTTAGGACAGCATTGTATGCAATGTGACACATTCTTACAACTAATGTCCTTGTAAAGGTAACTCGATAAAGTGCCTAGGACAGCATTGCATGCAATGTGACACACTCTAGCACCTAGTTGAACCTAATGTCCTTGTAAAGGTCACTCGATAAGGTACCTAGGACAGCATTGCATGCAATGTGACACACTCTAGCATCTAGTTGAAACTAATGTCCTAATGCACCTTATCGAGTGACCTTACTCGATAAGGTGCCTAGGACAGCATTGCATGCAATGTGACGCACTCTAGCACCTAGTTACAACTAATGTCTCTGTTTTCCTGAGCTCACAACAGCATTACATGTTGACTAATAAAATCAATTATATACATATCACAGGATGTTGCCATCCATCACAATCCTAGAGAAGCTTCAAGCGATAACTCCCAACATTACAGTGGATACGAGAATGACTTCAATGTTACAGATGCACATGATCACCTGAATACACATTCACGGGAACATTTTCCCACTCTCAGTTGTTATGTTACGTTATATTTCGGGTTTTACGCCTGCATCAGCACCATTTCGGGCTACATCGCCAGCGGGTAGTTTACTTTAACACCTTTCCTGGGCAGACTCCAGCGGTTAACCAGTACTTGGGTGCACCAACCTCCGTAAGAAACTGCCAACTTTTTCATATAAATGAGACACGGCCTGAGCGGGGCTCGAACCCGTTACCATCAGTGATGATAGGTTACAGTGGTATACAAGTCAGCGACCATAACCACTCGACCACGGAGGCGGACACTCTCAGTTGTTCATTCTCAATAGTTCCATATATCTGATGTCCATATCTTGAAGAGATTAACTCAGAGAGCGAAAGTCTATACCGTTTCATCCTCTCACAGGATTTGGTCACTAAGCACTGACTGAGTTTCAATATATTCTGTGCTTTTGTGCTCTCTATGCATTTTGTCACTCTGGATTAAATTCGATAGTTTTCTGTCCTCTTTCTGGGTTGGGCATCTTGAAAATCCTCATCATGTGACTAGAAGTTATTCCTAAATTACTGAAAATTCAAAGAAAAGCATGTCAGTACTCTAGTATCACTTTGTAACACTGTCGCAGACGGATCTGTAGTCCAGTGGTAGCAAGCCGGACTGGTAATCCAGGGATCGCAAGTTTGATCCCTGTCTGACCCTAATAAAATTGGATGGGACTTTAAACCGAGGTCTCTTGTCGGTGCTGTACAAGAAGACTCTGGAATGGGTCTCTATCGCTCATATAGGCAACCGGTATCGACGATAAATAAACGTAAAATACAACAGTGTCGCGGTATGTGTTGACTGCACATTTTATTTCTCACCCTGTGACAGATGGTGCCAACTAAGGACCGTGAATATATTGATGAGTAAGTTAGGCTTGCAGAAGGTCGGCTGTTTCACACAAGTGCCGGCTAGTGTCTGATATACTGCTCTAAGGGACACCTGAGTCCTTCCATTCAATACAAATATGCAGCCTTGTATATTTTCTCCAACTCGCTTAATAAACTAAAATTTATAAGACAGTAGTCAAAAAATCACAATATTAGTGTGTGTTTTACGTTTATTTATCGTCGCTACCGGTTGCCCATATGAGCGACGCCTCCTGAAGAGATTAGTTATTTTAGATTTTGGAGGATAGTGCAAGAAACAGACAGAGACCAATTCCAGAATCTCCTCTGGTTCTTTTACGTGCACGGTGTAAAGCACCGACACGAGACCTCGGTTTAACGTCCCATCTGAAAGACTTGTTTTATTAGGGTCAGACGGGGGGATCGAACCTGAGATCCCTGGATTACCAGTCCAGCGTGTTACCACTGGACTACAGATCCGTCACAATATTACACCTCAGATAAAACATATCAATTATGAAACATTGAACCATACAAACACAATAGTTCACATAGTTGTTCCCGTCAAGATTGTTGAATTGGTAGGTAGGTGTGGTCCCCATGGTCGAGCTGCGATGTATAGTCTACATCCGTTATGTCGAATTCCGTCGGACCGAACAAAATACATAACCGAAGTTTGACTTAACGAAATTCGATATAAACAGATCCAGTTATATGTAAAACGATAGTGTCTGAAACGGGACTTTGATCTGACTTCGAGATAACCGGAGAATTCGACATAACCGACTTTAACATAACAGATGTAGACTGTACTTTGTATCACTTGCTCCTTGTCAGTTTATATTCCGAGTACGTCTATGGATGTCAATATCTTCTCATGTGGTTGTTTGTTCAACCCAGGTGCCTAAAATAATGCTCGGAGGGGCACCCCCCACCACCTTCTCCACCACTACCACCACCACTACCACCACCTCTACCACCACCTCTACCTCCACCACCACCACCACCACCACCACCTCTACCACATAAAGCTTGATGGTTCCATCTCTCTCTCTGGGCAGGCGGTCATTTATCAAATCACAACTCACATACTGAATGTACATTGAAACCTGTGTTAGTGGTCACCTCTATTAAGCAGCCAGTTTCCAAATATGTTGTTTTATTATACATTTGATCTCTATTAAGCAGCCACCTGTGCTAAGCAGCCACTTTGTGTGTTTCCCTTGGCTGGTTGCTTAAGAAAGGTTTGCCTGTATACGTACCCAATATCTTTCACATCTAATACATGTACATCCGGCACAACTTACCTCATGCTCTGGGGCGATAGAAATATGAACTGACGATCGGTTTGATACTTAGCTGTCTTCATCATCATCTCCATGGATATTCTTCTGTTCACCATATCCTGCAACAAAACAATTTGTTTGTTTCTTCGGGTTTTACGTCTTCATCAGCACCATATTGGGCTACCGGTATATCGCCGGCGAGCAGTTTACCCAGCATCTTCTTGGGCAGGCTCCAGCGGTTAACTAGTACTTGGTACACCAATCTCCATAAGAAACTGCCAACTGTTTCATATAATGAGACACGGTCTGAGCAGGCTCGAACTAGTGACTATCAGTAATGATAGGTTACAGTGGTATACAAGTCAGCGAGTGTAAACACTCGACAATGGAGGCGGACTGAAACAAATCAAGAACAGCAAGGGTTCACCATATCCATAAATATGTACAGCAAGTGTTCACCATATCCATAAATATGTACAGCAAAAGTTCACCATATCCATAAATATGTACAGCAAGTGTTCACCATATCCATAAATATGTACAGCAAGTGTTCACCATATCCATAAATATGTACCAAGTGTTCACCATATCCATAAATATGTACAGCAAGTGTTCACCATATCCATAAATATGTACAGCAAGTGTTCACCATATCCATAAATATGTACAGCAAAAGTTCATCATATTCTGAATCATATCAAGAACAGTAAGGGTTCACCATATTCTGAATCAAATTAAGAGCAAGGGTTCACAATATCCATAAACAAATCAAGAATAGCAAGGGTTCACCATATCCATAAACAAATCAATACTTAGTCCAGATGGACCTCCAGACGTGAACAAAACATCCCTACATCTACAGCCAAACCTGTGTTGGTGGTCACCTCTATTAAGCAGCCAACATGTATTAAGCACCAGTTGCCAGAATCCCAATATGTTGTTTTGTTATATATTTGACCTCTATAAGCAGCCACCAGGTTTGACTGTACTTAACCACTCGACTACGGAGGCGGACATTAACACAGGTTTGACTGTACTTATAATAACATACCATGAAGACATCAAATTCATCGAGGCATCTGAATGGCGATTCCATGGCATCCCACAAGGCAAGGATGAAGCAGACGGTCGAGAACGACCTCTCTCCTCCCGATAGGGATCTCAGGTCTTTGGTCCCTTCAGTTCCTGCTGTCTTAGATGGCTGCACCTATGCATGGCAACAAACAGCTTTTATATTACTCAATTACACAAAAAGTTCCAACATTTTTACCAAACATAATGAGTTATCAGTTCTACAAATCTCAGTGATATGGAATCAATGACTACAGAGTATGTTAGATATCAGATATAAACTACAACTTTTGCTGTCCGATTAGCGCAGTGGTTAGCATGCTCGCTTCTCACCAATGCAACCTGGGTTCGATCCTTGGACCGGGAATTATGTAAGATGGTATTGTGGTCGGCAGATCGGACGGTGGGTTTTCTCTCCAAACGAATGATCACATACACTTCATCCAGGCCAATAGCTTGTTTCGCAATCGTTGTAAACTAAATAAAGTTTATACTTAAACTTTCACAATATGACCAATACACCACAATATTCTCTCCACATACACAAGTTCTTCTCCGCTCACAGACAACGGGACCATTGGAGTGGTCCACAGTCGCCCACTCAGATAACAAAAGAACGCAACTCCCACACAGATAAGAAAATAACGCAATCTCCCACACAGATAACGAAAGAACGCAATCTCCCACACAGATAACAAAAGAACGTAATCTCCCACACAGATAACAAAATAACTCAATCTCCCACACAAATAACAAAAGAACGCAATCTCCCACACAGATAACAAAATAACGCAATCTCCCACTCAGATAACAAAATAACGCAATCTCCCACACAGATAACAAAATAACTCAATCTCCCACACAGATAATGAAAGAACTCAATCTCCCACACAGAAAACAAAAGAACTCAATCTCCCACACAGATAACAAAATAACACAATCTCCCACATAGATAACAAAATAACTCAATCTCCCACACAGATAACAAAAGAACGCAATCTCCCACACAGATAACAAAAGAACGCAATCTCCCACACAGATAAGGAAAGAACGCAATCTCCCACACAGATAACGAAAGAATGCAATCTCCCACACAGATAACGAAAGAACGCAATCTCCCACACAGATAACAAAAGAACGCAATCTCCCACACAGATAACAAAAGAATGCAATCTCCCACACAGATAACGAAAGAACGCAATCTCCCACACAGATAACAAAATAACGCAATCTCCCACACAGAAAACAAAAGAATGCAATCTCCCACACAGATAACGAAAGAACGCAATCTCCCACTCAGATAACGAAAGAACGCAATCTCCCACACAGATAACAAAATCTCCCACACAGATAATGAAAGAACTCAATCTCCCACACAGATAACAAAAGAACTCAATCTCCCACACAGATAACAAAAAGATAATTGGAATTGTCCACAGTCACTCCTAATTTTCAGAATTTTCAAGTGCCTTACACCGGGCACGTAAAAGAACCAGAGGAATTTTGGAATGGGTCTCTGTCTGTATCATTGCACTATCCTCCAAAAATCTAAAATGACTAATCTCTTCAGGAGCCGCTCATATGGACAACCGATAAATAAGCGTATAACACACACGCATTTTATCAACCCATCTAATATGCGAGTGCATAAAAAAAAAACCCGCATATTTCAGTACAAAAGTAGGGGGTGGTCGTCTTATAGGCACCTATGGACGGTATATATATCAGAAAACATTTCTGGGCAGATATATTAACCCATTCAACTAAATGCTGTTTAAACTTTATTTATTTTACAACGATTGCGAAGCTAGTTTTAACAACTTATATTAACCACTCTCGTTGGCGCAGATGAAAGCGTATATGTGGTCATTCGTGTGGGAGGAAACCGGAGTACCCGGAGTAAACCAACCTGTCCGATCTGGCGACCACCGTACCATCTCACATACTTCCCGTTCCGAGGATCGAACCCGGCTTGCATTGGTGAGAAGCGAGCGCGCTAATCACTGCGCTAATCGAACAGCCTATGATGCTGTGCGATGGAAAATTTCACTCTAACAAGACACAATAGTGCATTAAAACTCCACGGCTCATTCTAGGTCAGAATTCTTGGGAGAAGTGAGAAAGCCGCGCAATCACGTAAATGGTGTTATTTCAACAAAATATGGTTAATATGCACAGTATGACCCATTCAACCCCAAGTAACTGACATGGACTGGTGCAGGACATTAACCCATTCAACCCCAAGTAACTGACATGGACTGGTGCAGGACATTAACCCATTCAACACCAAGTAACTGACATGGACTGGTGCAGGACATTAACCCATTCAACCCCAAGTAACTGACATGGACTGGTGCATGATATTAACCCATTCAACCCCAAGTAACTGACGTGGACTGGTGCATGACATTAACCCATTCAACACCAAGTAACTGACATGGACTGGTGCAGGACATTAACCCATTCAACACCAAGTAACTGACGTGGACTGGTGCAGGATATTAACCCATTCAACACCAAGTAACTGACATGGACTGGTGCATGATATTAACCCATTCAACACCAAGTAACTGACATGGACTGGTGCATGATATTAACCCATTCAACCCCAAGTAACTGACATGGACTGGTGCATGATATTAACCCATTCAACACCAAGTAACTGACATGGACTGGTGCATGATATTAACCCATTCAACACCAAGTAACTGACATGGACTGGTGCATGATATTAACCCATTCAACACCAAGTAACTGACATGGACTGGTGCATGATATTAACCCATTCAACACAAGTAACTGACATGGACTGGTGCATGATATTAACCCATTCAACCCCAAGTAACTGACATGGACTGGTGCATGACATTAACCCATTCAACCCCAAGTAACTGACATGGACTGGTGCATGACATTAACCCATTCAACACCAAGTAACTGACATGGACTGGTGCATGACATTAACCCATTCAACCCAAGTAACTGACATGGACTGGTGCATGACATTAACCCATTCAACACCAAGTAACTGACATGGACTGGTGCATGACATTAACCCATTCAACCCCAAGTAACTGACATGGACTGGTGCATGATATTAACCCATTCAACACCAAGTAACTGACATGGACTGGTGCATGACATTAACCCATTCAACACCAAGTAACAGACATGGACTGGTGCATGACATTAACCCATTCAACACCAAGTAACAGACATGGACTGGTGCATGACATTAACCCATTCAACACCAAGTAACAGACATGGACTGGTGCATGACATTAACCCATTCAACACCAAGTAACAGACATGGACTGGTGCATGACATTAACCCATTCAACACCAAGTAACAGACATGGACTGGTGCATGACATTAACCCATTCAACACCAAGTAACTGACATGGACTGGTGCATGATATTAACCCATTCAACACCAAGTAACTGACATGGACTGGTGCATGACATTAACCCATTCAACACCAAGTAACAGACATGGACTGGTGCATGACATTAACCCATTCAACACCAAGTAACTGACATGGACTGGTGCATGATATTAACCCATTCAACACCAAGTAACAGACATGGACTGGTGCATGACATTAACCCATTCAACCCCAAGTAACAGACATGGACTGGTGCATGACATTAACCCATTCAACACCAAGTAACAGACATGGACTGGTGCATGACATTAACCCATTCAACACCAAGTAACAGACATGGACTGGTGCATGACATTAACCCATTCAACACCAAGTAACAGACATGGACTGGTGCATGACATTAACCCATTCAACACCAAGTAACAGACATGGACTGGTGCATGACATTAACCCATTCAACCCCAAGTAACAGACATGGACTGGTGCATGACATTAACCCATTCAACACCAAGTAACAGACATGGACTGGTGCATGACATTACCCCATTCAACACCAAGTAACAGACATGGATTGGTGCATGACATTAATCCATTCAACACCAAGTAACAGACATGGACTGGTCCATGACATTAACCCATTCAACACCAAGTAACAGACATGGACTGGTGCATGATATTAACCCATTCAACACCAAGTAACAGACATGGACTGGTGCATGACATTAACCCATTCAACACCAAGTAACTGACATGGACTGGTCCATGATATTAACCCATTCAACACCAAATAACTGACATGGACTGGTCCATGATATTAACCCATTCAACACCAAGTAACTGACATGGACTGGTGCATGACATTAACCCATTCAACACCAAGTAACTGACATGGACTGGTGCATGACATTAACCCA
>CM026397.1:32779279-32800872 GCA_014843695.1 Archivesica marissinica | reverse complement strand
AACCAGCTGGAATATAGCAACATCAAACATTGCATGCTGCAAGAAGGCTGTGATTGATGGCAAGGCGGATAAACCAGCTGGAATATAGCAACATCAAACATTGCATGCTGCAAGAAGGCTGTGATTGATGGCAAGGCGGATAAACCAGCTGGAATATAGCAACATCAAACATTGCATGCTGCAAGAAGGCTGTGATTGATGGCAAGGCGGATAAACCAGCTGGAATATAGCAACATCAAACATTGCATGCTGCAAGAAGGCTGTGATTGATGGCAAGGCGGATAAACCAGCTGGAATATAGCAACATCAAACATTGCAAGCTGCAAGAAGGCTGTGATTAATGGCAAGGCGGATAAACCAGCTGGAATATAGCAACATCAAACATTGCAAGCTGCAAGAAGGCTGTTATTAATGGCAAGGCGGATAAACCAGCTGGAATATAGCAACATCAAACATTGCATGCTGCAAGAAGGTTATGATGACACAGCAGATTGTTTTTGTCCTCTTTAAAGCGACATTGCAAAAAGCTAATAAAATGCATTTTGTTTACGTATAAATGCATTTTGCTACTACAAATTCTTCCGAATACATTCGACATTCTGTTTTTCAAAATTGAAAGTAGGATTTTATATAAGGGTCATCCACGCTCCTGATTTGACGTGTGTTTGTCATCGAAGTCAGTACTAAACGCGAGATAATGCCGTTTAGAGATAATTTAACTAAGATTAGTCAACAAATAAATATACATAGGCACAAATGTGAGATATAACGGTAAATATGTACCATAAATCGCGTTTTTCAGGATACAACAGTTGTATTACGCTTGGATGTCGACCATATTTACATTATTTTGTTATGTCAACATACGACGTTTGTTTATTAGTTGAAATATTCAATATTTGAGGCAAATATTTGGGGGAAAATGATACCATAAAATAGGAAACTACATTCTGTAGAAATTTGCTTTTTCACTGATGTAGTGTCGTCGCTTTAAGCAAATAAAGAGATTTGCACAGATCCAGAACAGTACGTTCTTCATGGTACAGTGAAACCCCTCAAAACCGGAACCCCCCTAAACTGGAATTCCCTCCAAACAGAACAAATTTCTTGGTCCCAAACTTTTCCCTTCTTTGTTCATTGTAGAAAAATCTCTGTAAACCGGGACCACTCTTTTCTGAATACAAAACAGATTTTATAAAACCTATGTGCATTTTCAACTGTAATTTGTAGACTGAACAGCAACTTGTCTTGATCAATATCAGGGTTCATTCTAGGTCAGAATTTTTGGGAGAAGTGAGAAAGCTTGTGATCGCTTCCTTAACCCATTTCATTCGGGATACCGTTCAAACAGTATTTGCAAAGAACATAGAGCCAGATCAACCACCACGGAATGTGCCGTCTGATCAGGCTCTATGCTGTTTGCTATTCAGATTATCTTGCTAAGACACTTGGCTGTGTAGCAAACAACATAGATCCTGATCACCACGCAGCGTCACGCTGCAGCTGATCTGGATCTATGTTGTTTGCAAAAGCCTTTAAATGTATCCAGAAGGAAATGGGTTAAATGGTGTTCTTTAATATACTTCTGCAAAATAGGGTTAAAATGCACAGTACAACCATTAAATACAACATTTGAATAGAAGGAGTGCTTTATAATGGGCCAGTGTATCTTACTAGACAAAATTTTGTTTGAAAATCGTAAAAACCAAAAAATATATTTATTGTTTTAGGTAGAAGTGGGGCCCCCAGAGGACAAAGTCAGGGTCCCTAGGGCGACAATATTGCCCACATCGCCCTCTAGAATGATCCCTGCAATATAAATACTGACAGTCAATCAGTTCTTTACTGCAAACAGCCATACTACAAGCCTGGCTCAACCTCATTCTATGCAATACAAAGTTGCCTTGTTTACTTAGGAGAAATCTACCCCACTATGAAAACCTTTCTAAACCAAAAACTCCTTTAAAACAAAACTTTATCTCTAGTCCGGTGACTGTTTAGATGCGTTGTTTAGAGGCATTTCACTGTTGTATACATGCTTCACACATTTTCACAGAAACAAGACTTATTTATTATATATAAACTTCAAAATACAAGAAACAAATTGTTATAACCGAAATACAAGAAACAAATTGTTATAACCGAAATACACCAAATTATCAGCAAGGAACAAAGAAATTCCTAATGCAAAATGAACAATCATAAATTAGTTATAAAACTAAATTACTAAAACTAAACTACACACCACGGTATTGATGAATATGGCTTTCTTTACTGTTATCATGCCTGCATAAACAATCTATCGAGGTTATGTTATATTACTGGTTTTACGCCTGCATCAGCACCATTTTGGGCTGTTTACCTAACAACACCTTTCCTGGGCAGGCTTCAGCAGTTAACCAGTACTTGGGTGCACCAACCTCCGTAAGAAACTGCCAACTTTTTCATATAAATGAGACACAGTTGAGCGGGGCTCGAACCCAGTATCCATCAGTGATGATAGGTTACAGTGGTATACAAGTCAGCGACCGTAACCACTCGACCACGGAGGCAATCTATCGAGGTAAGTCGGGCGTAAATTATGTTTGTCATAGGTAGATCCATAAAATATATAGTTATACTCTGCCCTCCGAAAACGTCTTTCCACTGTGTATATGTTGCAGTTTTTCTCATGTTAACTCTTTCACCGCCAATGCCGCATAAAAGCGACTTTTCAAAAAGCCGAAAACCCGATCAGAGAGAACAGAACGTGCTGTCTGATCTGGCTATATGATGATTGCTCTTCAGAGAGTGGAGGTGAAGCACCTGTCTGAATAGCAAACAATATAGATCCTGATACTCATCTGAGATCATTATCTATCGTATTTCAGAGTTGATAATAGAAGTTATCCAGGCAAGTACTGAACAGCATCAATACACCATAGTCTTGTTTATTCAATAAATAACAGAGAGAAAGGCCATATCCAGTTAGTCAAGTGTACTCTAATTATAAACCAACTACTTTGTTTACACAGCCTAATTCTAGACAGATTCCCAATCTTTGTTAAAAAAACTGCATTGTAATGAACATTGCAATTACATGGACTCTTGTGGGAAGTAGTCAACGTTGTGGCACTTAGTGATGCATATTTTATATAAAACGTTGTGGCACTTAGTGATGCATATTTTATATAAAACGTTGTGGCACTTAGAAATGCATATTTTATATAAAAAGTTGTGGCACTTAGAAATGCATATTTTATATAAAACGTTGTGGCACTTAGAAATGCATATTTTATATAAAACGTTGTGGCACTTAGAAATGCATATTTTATATAAAACGTTGTGGCACTTAGCGGTGGCGACTTTAAATAAATTTAATAGGCATTTAACCCTTTTCATTCTGGATACCGTTCAAACAGTATTTGCAAAGAACATAGAGCCAGATCAACTGCCACACAATGTTCCGTCTGATCAAGCTCTATGCTGTTTGCTATTCAGATGATCTTGCTAAGACATTTCACTATGTAGCAAACAACATAGATCCTGATCAGCACGCAGCGTCACGCTGCGGCTGATCTGGATCTATGTTGTTTGCAAAAGCCTTTAAATGTATCCAGAATGAAATGGGTTAAAGAGACATTTCCCCCATAATTTTACAATGCAGAATACATACTTTCTCTGTAAAATGCCGCCAATGAGACATCGGTCAGTTACCCTGAATACTCCATAAAAGTAGGTAGGTCCTATAAGTGTTTTCTTCTGTCTTTATCGTTGTTTCCTTTGCACAACATGCTAGCAATTTTATTTCACTATTGCTTCTTAGGAGTATTAAATTACTATATCTCGACCGATCTCCTACAGTATATGCAATGGGTACTTATTTGTAAAGGAATGTTATCAGTTAATTAACACGATTTTGATAAAATCACATTTATCATACCGCAACATCTGGTTAGGGAACAACAGTAAAAACAAAGGATTCTAACTAAAAGGACCTATTCACATTTTGGAATAAATCAGACTTTATCTGCCAAGGGAGGCAATAAAAAATTAGAGATGTCTCCCATTGTACAGATGTGGATTTTTCAATGGATTATGTTATATTTCGGGTTTTACACCTGCATCAGCACCATTTTGGGCTATATCGCCGGCGGGCAGTTTTACCTAACAACACCTTTCCTGGGCAGGCTCCAACGGTTAACCAGTACTTGGGTGCACCAACCTCCGTTAGAAAGTGCCAACTTTTTCATATAAATGAGACACGGTCTGAGCAGGGCTCAAACCCGTGACTATCAGTGATGATAGGTTACAGTGGTATACAAGTCGGCGACCTTAACCACTTGACCACGGAGGCGGACGATTTTTCCATGGAAATTGTGCCATTAGAACACTTGAGAATAGACTTATTTCTAACTAAACCACACAAAAGAGTCCTCATGGACAGGTCAAAAGTTAGGCTGCATAAACCATAGTATGGATACATTAAGTGAATCACTACAGGCGTCACGATACGCCTCAAACACACCACAATATATTGCTGCAGATATCTTTCTTGATTGAACACTTTTATTCAACTGCGAACTACGAACTGCTCCATAAAATCTTCGCAAAAGTGGAAAATATGAAATATATCGTCGAAAACGGGCAGGTTGATTTTATATCATGGTACCAAACAGATTGATAACATGTTGCAATATACCGTATATCGTGATGCCCCTAGAAATCGGTATCATCTAGTGAATGAATACATGCTACTGTGTGGAAACTGTACAGTGCGAAAGATTCCAGGATATGGAAATAAGCCTGGAATCATGAACAAATGGCTGGCGACATTCTGAAAAGTGCACTCGGGACATATTTCATCAAAATAATGAAGAGGATGTTTAAAGAAATACCATTTACGTTGGTAATTCGAAACTGTTACCATAGGAACAACGTTTCTAAGCACACCATTTTACTAGAAAAAGATAGCGGCATTAAAATTGGTCAAATCATGATATAAATTAAAGTTGTGGACAAACAAACAAATAGTACAATTTTTTATGCCCAGTATATGCAATGTGCACAAACTTGCTTTAATTCATGTGCAAATGAGCAATAGTGGAAGGTATTTCATTCACATTACTTTATCAAAGGCCTTACTAATATCGAAGAATACAGTTCTCATTTACAGTCCATCATCGAGCACCTTACAGGTGGTATTGTACAGGTAGATGGAGCTATTTCAATGATGAGTCCACTGGTAGAAGAGAGAGGAAGTTATCACGAAGAAAGTCGAAAAGATAATTAAAAATAATACGCTAAAATAACGTCTCTCAACAGAGCAAGGAAATCGGTCGATAGCTGTTTGGTAAAGACAGGTCACCTTTTATAAATCATAGTCCATACAATAGTCATACCGGTACACCATAATGGTCAATTGTCAAAAAATAAATTAATATTTAAAGCGTATTTCAACACATTTAAAATGATACCAAATTTTATCTAACAAACAAAAAAGAATCATGCTATTGCAATTAAAAGCATTACCAGGAAAATCCTGAAACTGCCGATAATAAAACTTGCCAGCAAAGATGGCTGCTAAAGTGTTTTCACAGGAATGGGGGGAGTACATGTATGTATTCCTTATACAGATCAGGATATGCATTTCAGTTGTTACATATCAACTTCTTTTGTTTTAAACTTATCGCCAAACACCATTTTCGGCTTGTCGCCAGCCACACCCACACCACAAGAAGCAACAAAATATCAGTAGATCAATATCAATGTGATACTCGCTTAAACTTACTGTCATTTCTAGAGTTTCAGTTTTATGATTAAATGTCATTTTGCCAGTATACTGTCTGTTGGCCAGCAGTACAATGAAGAAATATTTAGCCCGCACCGCAATCATTCGTCGAAATTCGGTGTAACTTTCAAATCGTTTGGCAAGAATGTTGTCCAATCTCTGAAAATAAGATAGCAATTCAATGGAATCATATCTATCGTCGTTATTTCAAACACCCCATGTGAGTTCTCCGGAGTACTTAGTAGGACTGGGACGATACACGTATCTCATAATGTAATAGAATGACAGGTGAACATTGCCTAGTTCCGGATATGCTGTTTTGGACATATCCTCGGAAGTAAAATGAATTTATGAATTTGTGAGGTAGTCCATTCGCGAATAATAGCGAAAATAAAAACACGGCGAATAATACCGGATTTACAGTAATACACACCACAAATCTCCTCTCGCAATACTTAATTTTTCTAATATAATAAACTGATATGCTTTGGAAATCTATGTTATGATTCGGGTTTTACGCCTGCATCAGCATCATTTTGGGCTATATCGCCGACGGGCAGTTTACCTAACAACACCTTTCCTGGGCAGGCTCCAGCGGTTAACCAGTACTTGGGTGCACCAACCTCCGTAAGAAACTGCCAACTTTTTCATATAAATGAGACACGGCCTGAGCGGGGCTCGAACCCGTGACCATCAGTGATGATAGGTTACAGTGGTATACAAGTCAGCGACCTTAACCACTCGACCACGGAGGCGGACTTGGAAATCTATACATACAACTTTACACCGACTAATACGGTACTCCCGCAATATTGCTTTCATCATGTTGAAAATATTTTAAGTTCAAGGGTAATAACTCTTGCAATTCCTCGACTTGGGACACATGATAATTGTGTCATGCACAGCTACACTTCATAATAATAATCTATTATCATGTTTCATGCACACACAATAATGGCAGTCATGAAACTGTCAAACGTTCAAAGTCCATACTTCTGCAAGGCTAGGACTATGGAACATTTGTTTTACAGACAAAATATTCGCAATATCTTCACAATGCAACAATGCTAAATTTGTTAGTTTGAGTTTTACGCCTGCATCAGCACCATTTTGGGCTATATTTCCGGCGGGCAGATTACCTAACAACACCTTTTCTGGGTTAACCAGTACTTGGTGCACCAACCTCCGTAAGAAACTGCCCACTTTTTCATATAAATGAGACACGGCGTGAGCGGCGCTCGAACCAGTGACCATCAGAGATGATAGGTTACAGTGGTATACAAGTCAGCGACCGTAACCACTCGACCCCGGAGGCGGACCCGTGTCCATCAATGATGATAGGTTACAGTGGTATACAAGTCAGCGACCGTAACCACTCGACCACGGAGGCGGACGGACCCGTGTCCATCAATGATGATAGGTTACAGTGGTATACAAGTCAGCGACCGTAACCACTCGACCACGGAGGCGGACGGACCCGTGTCCATCAATGATGATAGGTTACAGTGGTATACAAGTCAGCGACCGTAACCACTCGACCACGGAGGCGGACGGACCCGTGTCCATCAATGATGATAGGTTACAGTGGTATACAAGTCAGCGACCGTAACCACTCAACCACAGAGGCGGAGTCACAATGCTAAATCGTGAAAGACGTAGTTACTTCTATATACCACCTCGGAGACATATTTGCCGGCCTGGTAGCGGTATATTAATGAGTACCAATATAACATTGAGTAATTGTGCATGTTGGAACTTGTAAATGACAAGGCATACTACAATATTCCAGGTCCGGAGGTTATAAAACCTTTCTCCAATCTCATAACTCTAGTCTCAATCGTCTGATTGGTTCAACTGACAGTAACACTCAGAATCAACCAATCAGATCACTTGAGATCTGAGAAAAGTTTTATAACCTCGGGGCCAGGGTGCATTGTGGGAGTACGACAGGAATTGTAAGATTAGAGTTATCTCCATGATCGTCCCAGCCCTACTTAAAGCAAAACCGCCTCGCGTTGCGTCGATATCCATAATTCTGAAATAGTCAAAAGAAATTGTTAATAGTTGCGATAACATTACCTAACGATACAAACATTTAGATACACAATATATGTTGGTTGCTTGGTGATTTAGGAAATACCACGATATGCTTGTACAGTGCTATTTTTGATGAGCGATTTCGATTTCTAATTAACAGAAATTCAGTATGTCACCAGAGAAAATCATTCCAGCCAAGCAAAGAGGATGCCCCCAAAAATATTATACGAAGATCATTTTTCCAATCGGACAAAATGCTAAGAAATGTAGTTATTTGGTGTTGAATTGGTTAATTATCGCCATGTTAATTCACATTAAGCAACAAAAAAAAAGGAGAAGACTTATGCAATAAGAGCACGTAAAAAATGATGAAACTGTAGTAACCCTTTCAACACTACAGGCCTCTAAATCGGCTTACAAAAGTGTAAATCCAGATGAGCTGGCTCGTGACGAGCCGTCTCATCAGGATCTGCACTTTTTGCAAGTAATATTACTATTTTTAGAATTTTTTAAAACACATTTTGATAAATGAACTGATCCAAATGTAATTTTCTTATTAATTTATTGGTCTAAAAATATCATGGACCAGTCCATGTCAGTTACTTGGTGTTGATTGGGTTACGGTAAATTACAACTCGCAAAAAGTCTTGTTTCTGTGGAAACAGTGGGTGTGGAAACAATGAGATAAATAAGCAACATAGCTATACAGTCAAACCTGTCCATAGCAGCCAGTCAAGGTAAACAGAAATTGGCTGCTTAGCAAAGGTGGCTGCTTAACAAAAGGCAAATGTATAATAAAACAATATATTAGGATTCTGGAAACTAATTTAATACAGAGGAGTGGCTGCTTAATAGAGGTGACTGCTAACACAGGTATGACTGCTTAATAGAGGTGACCACTAACACAGGTTTGACTGCTTAATAGAGGTGACCGCTAACACAGGTTTAACTATAAACAGGTATGTGTACAAGTTTGATTATGAATACATACATGCATGTACATTCCAATATTCCGTTTTAAATTTTGAGAAATTTCGATTTTGGCTTAGGTTACACGGATTTATTTTAGCTCGATTGCGAAACAAGTTCTTTCAATGTGATCACTCTCGATACCTCATTCCTGATGGAATCCATCGCCACGAGGGAGAGAGAAGGGGCAACGTGGAATTTAAATGCCTTGCCTAAGGGTAGAATCGTAACGGCTACAGCAGGGCTCGAACTCCGGACCGTTCACACCTTATAGTTTGGATCATTTTATGATTTCTGAGGCCTCATTCAGGGGTACTCCATTTATTTAAAGTCCACTAAATGGATGTGATGAGAGCGAAATATAAGGTTTATGTAGATAAAACTACATTTAGTAACCTGACAAATATTGATAAGCAAACTTCAATCTAAACTAAAACACATGCATTTTTATGGTGATTAGTAATTACATCGATTTTAATAAATTTGTGTTTCCTGGAAATTTCCAGTGTCCCTACAAACGCTCCATTTATATCGAGTAATCTACTGAAGATTATTTTGACTCGCCAGATCAGCGATTGTAACAATTTTTCCTGGGATCTGTGTCGCATTAATAATGAATTTCCGAGTTCCTGAAAGGCAACAAACATATTTTTTTATAAATATAGCATTAGATTGTGTGGAACACGATTTATCCTTCATAGAGGATAACAAGACAATGTATGAACAGAGTTGCAGCTGAAACAAGCTTAACTCTTTGCATGCTGGGTAAAATAAAGCTATAAATAGTTCAAATAATTGTAGAAGTCGACAATTCATGACTGTGTTTTCTCTCTCTGGAAGTATGTTATGATATTTCATTAGAATTGGGATGTATGTCATGACACAATTCTAATGAAATACCATGAATTATGAACTACAATAGCAATTGGTTGTGGTGGATCTGCCACTCTCCACCGCCCAAGCAATTGGTTCTGATGGATCTGCCACTCTCCACCACCCCCGCAATTGGTTGTGATGGATCTACAACTCTCCACCACCCCCGCAATTGGTTGTGATGGATCTGCAACTCTCCATCACCCCCACAATTGGTTGTGGTGGATCTGCCACTCTCCACCACCCCCGCAATTGGTTGTGATGGATCTGCCACTCTCCACCACCCCCACAATTGGTTGTGGTGGATCTGCCACTCTCCACCGCCTCCACAATAGGTTGTGGTGGATCTGCCACTCTCCACCGCCCCCACAATTGTTTGTGATGGATCTGCCACTCTCCACCGCCCCCACAATTGGTTGTGGTGGATCTGCCACTCTCCACCGCCCCCACAATTGGTTGTGATGGATCTGCCACTCTCCACCGCCCCCACAATTGGTTGTTGTGGATCTGCCACTCTCCACCGTCTCCGCAATAGTAATTTGGCAACTTTTGTAGCAACGCAACTGTTATGGGCAGATCCGGCACTCAGCTGCACACCCACCATATAGCAATGAAATTGTCAATCCTTGCCATATATCTCCGCAAGGAATTACCTAATGTTGCAACCATAGTATTAGGCAGAAATATCCAAATGGGAGTCTAAAAAAATAAGTCCAGCCCCAGAGCGGGACCCGAATGATGACGGAAATTGCCGCACGGACTCGATGTGAGAACGGCGAACTGACGTGATCGAAATGCGGCAGAAACTGGGAAAGCCTGGGTAGGAAAGCCTCTCCAAAAAGGAATTGCGAACAATATTAGCTTATTATAGGGTCCAGTTCTTGTCATTGTTTTACAGCTGCATATATATGTTAACAAACCTAGTGAGGTCTCAGAAAAAAACAAAAAAAAAACTTATCAGCCATTTTTTAACTGGCCGTCGGTAACCGTCGCCAATATAATTGACCGTCTTATTAGGTGATAGGCCGTCGAAAAGACGGCCCGACGGCTCTCTGCCTAATACTGTGGTTGCAACTGTTCTCGAGCAAAATCTGGGTTAGGCTGTCTTACCTGCTAATAAAATTCTAAGCTATGCTTTCTCCTCAATCCTACATGTATGTACATAGGAAATAGGTAACCATATAAGCAAGTTGCTTTCTCCTCAATCCTACATGTATGTACATATTATGTATACCAGACTATGTATATTCAAAGAAATAAATATTGTTTAAACTAAAATTCTAAGCCTCTGTACTATAAATTTAGATACCCATGCACTGATGTATCCATCAAGTGGACAAGAGGTTCGACATCGGTCTAGAAATCCAAAGAAACTATTTCACAAAGTACAATATGCATGCATGCCGGTCACTCAACATGAAGTTTTCCGCAACAAATAAAAGTTTGGCTACGAGGAAAAACTTTTATTCCCGCAAAAATTCACAACCTTGTTGGTAAATGGTTACAAGTACAGTCTACATCCGTCATGTCGAATTCCGTCAGACCAAACAAAATACTTTGACATAACCGAAGATTGACTTAACGAAATTCGATATAACCGCAGTCAGTTATATGTAAAATGATAGTGTCTGATGACTTTGATATTCGACTTTGAGATAAACGGATAAATCGACTTTAGACATACCGGATGGAGACTGTATGTGATAAAAATATTGCCCTAATGCAAACGTAATCTGAGCGAGTTACTCTTAAAATGGTTACAACCATGAGCTAATTATTGCGCAATACATGTCCATATTGCGCAATACATGTGGATATTGCGCAATACATGTGGACATTTAATCGCTATAAACTCGGATTTTTTTTTTTTTTACAACCTATTGAATATGTAATGATGATAACTTCAAATTTAAGAGCATTGTTAGCCTTGTTAGTGGTTTTCCTTTAGGAACTTTACATGCTGTGTAATTTACCTTTATGAATTTTCTCAATTGCTTTACTTCATCTTTAATCTTCATGTACGAGTCTTTCTTTTCCTTATACTGCCGAGTTATCTCTTCAGGATCACCGCGACTGCAATGTCAATCAATCATAAGTAACGTACTTGTTTATATAAATTTATTCTAGCTCAATTGTGAAACAAGTTCTTACATTGGTTAAATCGCTCTCGGAACCTCATTCGTGATGGAATCCAGATCCGCGGCGGTGAGAGAAGAGGCAATGTGGATTTTTAAGAGTAAAATTGTAACGCCTAGAGTGGGGCGCAAACTCCGGGACTTTCACACCTGAAGCAAACACGCTACTATTGTGCAATAACGACTTCCAAAAGTAACACACTTCCTAAGTAACTAAACAGTAACTAACCAATCAAACACAAGTTGGTGGTTGTATCTGGTGGCTACATCTGCGTGTCTGTGTGGGGAGATTGTTTTTGGCTACATCTGTGTGTCTGTGGGGGAGGGGGGTTATTGTGTTTGGCTGTATCTGCAAGTCTGTGTGTGTGGGGTATTTTTTGGCTACATCTGTGTGTCTGTGGATAGGATAACTCCAAATATTACTCAGGAGAAAACTTGTAGTCAGGGAAGTCGTCGACGTTTCAACTAACTTTGATAGTTCTGGAGAAATATTGTGAAGTTTCAACTAACATTGACTTTGATAGTTCTGGAGAAATATAGTGAAAGTTTCAACTAACATTGACTTTGATAGTTCTGGAGAAATATAGTGGAAGTTTCAACTAACATTGACTTTGATAGTTCTGGAGAAATATAGTGAAAGTTTCAACTAACATTGACATTGATAGTTCTGGAGAAATATAGTGGAAGTTTCAACTAACATTGACTTTGATAGTTCTGGAGAAATATAGTGGAAGTTTCAACTAACATTGACTTTGATAGTTCTGGAGAAATATAGTGGAAGTTTCAACTAACATTGACTTCTACAGTAATAAAGCAACCTTGCAACTCGAAGAATGCTAGACATATAGTTTCAATGGAATAGCTAAAGGAAATCTCATATGACCTTTAAAATAAGCCATACCCTGTGACCTTTGTCTGTGGACAGGATAACTGAAAACGTTATTGATGGATTTTGTTGATGAAGCTTTGTGGATATATAGATGGTTGGTATTGGAGGAGGTGGTTGAATTTTGGAAGAAATCGGTTAATGCCTGTGGTTAGAGACATCAACGGAGTGGACACTTTGCCAACCGCCTTATGTATCAAGGTTCATTCTAGAGGGCGTCCTGGGCGAAATAGTCGCCATAGGGAGCCTGACTTCGCCCCCTAGTGGCCCCACTTCTCCCTAAAAAAAAATTAAAAAATCGAGCACTTTCTTACTTCTCCCAAAAAATCTGACCCTAGAATGAACCCTGATATATGCATACTAACAAATATAAAATATGCATCTATGAGATATGCAATTCAATGAAATGCACTGTGCCACCATGGAGTATTACACGTCATGTGATAACACACAAGGTTTACAGACAGAATACCACCATTCATTTACGCATCACAATTGAATTGGTATGTAAGAAGTAAGAGAGTAAAATGTACTGTTACAGACGGATCTGTAGTCCAGTTGTAACACGCTGAACTTGTAATCCAGGGATTGCAGGTTCGATCCCCCCGTCTGACCCTAATAAAATTAACAGTCTTTCAGATGGGACTTTAAACCAAGGTCTCGTGTCGGTGCTTTACACCGTGCACATAAAAGAACAAGAGGAACGGGTCTCTGTCTGTATCATTGCACTATCCTCCAAAAATTTAAAATGATTAATCTCTTCAGTAGGTGTCGCTCATATGGGCAACCGGTAGCAACGATAAATAAACGTAAAACACACATACACATCATATGGGCAACCAGTAGCGACGATAAATTAACGTAAAACACACAAACGTACCGTTTTTCTTCATTCTTGATCTGTCTGTCTATCTGTACTATCTCACTCTCCAAGTTTGTGGGAGACCTCCGAGTGTTTATTCTGTCTTCGTGTATAACCTTCGCTTTCTCTATGTCACTCTGTGGTTGGAAATAATAAACCACATCAATACAGATATAGCACGGAACACATCAATATAGATATAGCCTGGAACCCATCAATACAGATATAGCCAGGAACACATCAATACAGATATAGCCTGGAACACATCAATACAGATATAGCCAGGAACACATCAATACAGATATAGCCTGGAACCCATCAATACAGATATAGCCCGGAACACATCAATACAGATATAGCCCGGAACACATCAATACAGATATAGCCTGGAACACATCAATACAGATATAGCCCGGAACACATCAATACAGATATAGCCCGGAACACATCAATACAGATAAAGCCCGGAATACATCAATACAGATATAGCACGGAACACATCAATACAGGTAAAGCCCGGAACACATCAATACAGATATAGCCCGGAACACATCAATACAGGTATAGCCAGGAACACATCAATACAGGTATAGCATGGAACACATCAATATAGATATAGCCAGGAACACATCAATACAGATATAGCCGGGAACACATTAATACAGATATAGCCCGGAACACATCAATACAGATATAGCCCGGAACACATCAATACAGATATAGCCCGGAACACATCAATACAGATATAGCATGGAACACATCAATATAGATATAGCCAGGAACACATCAATACAAATATAGCCCGGAACACATCAATACAGATATAGCGGGGAACACATCAATACAGATATAGCCCGGAACACATCAATACAGATATAGCCCGGAACACATCAATATAGATAAAGCCAGGAACACATCAATACAGGTATAGCCAGGAACACATCAATACAGATACAGCCTGGAACACATCAATACAGATATAGCACGGAACACATGATCATCAATACAGATATAGCCTGGAACACATCAATACAGATATAGCACGGAACACATGATCATCAATATAGATATAGCCTAGAACACATCAATACAGGTATAGCATGGAACACATCAATATAGATATAGCATGGAACACATCAATACAGATATAGCCAGGAACACATCAATACAGATATAGCCGGGAACACATCAATACAGATATAGCCCGGAACACATCAATACAGATATAGCCCGGAACACATCAATACAGATATAGCCCGGAACACATCAATACAAATATAGCATGGAACACATCAATATAGATATAGCCCGGAACACATCAATACAGATATAGCATGGAACACATCAATATAGATATAGCCAGGAACACATCAATACAGATATAGCCCGGAACACATCAATACAGATATAGCATGGAACACATCAATATAGATATAGCCAGGAACACATCAATACAAATATAGCCCGGAACACATCAATACAGATATAGCGGGGAACACATCAATACAGATATAGCCCGGAACACATCAATACAGATATAGCCCAGAACACATCAATATAGATAAAGCCAGGAACACATCAATACAGGTATAGCCAGGAACACATCAATACAGATACAGCCTGGAACACATCAATACAGATATAGCACGGAACACATGATCATCAATACAGATATAGCCTGGAACACATCAATACAGGTATAGCATGGAACACATCAATATAGATATAGCCAGGAACACATCAATACAGATATAGCCCGGAACACATCAATACAGATATAGCCCGGAACACATCAATACAGATATAGCATGGAACACATCAATATAGATATAGCCAGGAACACATCAATACAGATATAGCCCGGAACACATCAATACAGACATAGCGGGGAACACATCAATAGCGATATAGCCAGGAACACATCAATACAGATATAGCCCGGAACACATCAATACAGATATAGCGCGGAACACATCAATATAGATAAAGCCAGGAACACATCAATACAGGTATAGCCAGGAACACATCAATACAGATATAGCCTGGAACACATCAATACAGATATAGCCGGGAACACATCAATACAGTTATAGCATGGAACACATCAATATAGATATAGCATGGAACACATCAATACAGATATAGCCAGGAACACATCAATACAGATATATAGCCGGGAACACATCAATACAGGTATAGCCAGGAACACATCAATACAGGTATAGCCAGGAACACATCAATACAGGTATAGCCAGGAACACATCAATACAGATATAGCCCGGAACACATCAATACAGATATAGCATGGAACACATCAATACAGGTATAGCCAGGAACACATCAATATAGATATAGCCCGGAACACATCAATACAGATATAGCCCGGAACACATCAATACAGGTATAGCCAGGAACACATCAATACAGGTATAGCCAGGAACACATCAATACAGATATAGCCCGGAACACATCAATACAGATATAGCCCGGAACACATCAATACAGATATAGCCCGGAACACATCAATACAGATATAGCCAGGAACACATCAATACAGATATAGCCCGGAACACATCAATACAGATATAGCCCGGAACACATCAATACAGATATAGCATGGAACACATCAATACAGATATAGCCTGGAACACATCATTACAGATATAGCCCGGAACACATCAATACAGATATAGCCTGGAACCCATCAATAGAGATATAGCCCGGAACACATCAATACAGATATAGCCTGGAACCCATCAATACAGATATAGCCCAGAACACATCAATACAGATATAGCCCGGAACACATCAATACAGATATAGCCTGGAACACATCAATACAGATATAGCCCGGAACACATCAATACAGATATAGCCCGGAACACATCAATACAGATATAGCCCGGAACACATCAATACAGGTAAAGCCCGGAACACATCAATACAGATATAGCCCGGAACACATCAATACAGGTAAAGCCTGGAAAACATCAATACAGATATAGCCCGGAACACATCAATACAGATATAGCCCGGAACACATCAATACAGATATAGCACGGAACACATCAATACAGATATAGCCTGGAACACATCAATACAGATATAGCTCGGAACACATCAATACAGATATAGCACGGAACACATCAATACAGATATAGCCTGGAACACATCAATACAGATATAGCATGGAACACATCAATATAGATATAGCCAGGAACACATCAATACAAATATAGCCCGGAACACATCAATACAGATATAGCCAGGAACACATCAATACAGATATAGCCGGGAACACATCAATACAGGTATAGCCAGAAACATCAATACAGGTATATCCAGGAACACATCAATACAGGTATAGCCAGGAACACATCAATACAGATATAGCCCGGAACACATCAATACAGATATAGCATGGAACACATCAATACAGGTATAGCCAGGAACACATCAATATAGATATAGCCCGGAACACATCAATACAGATATAGCCCGGAACACATCAATACAGGTATAGCCAGGAACACATCAATACAGATATAGCATGGAACACATCAATATAGATATAGCCCGGAACACATCAATACAGATATAGCCCGGAACACATCAATACAGATATAGCGGGGAACACATCAATAGCGATATAGCCAGGAACACATCAATACAGATATAGCCCGGAACACATCAATACAGATATAGCGCGGAACACATCAATATAGATAAAGCCAGGAACACATCAATACAGGTATAGCCAGGAACACATCAATACAGATATAGCCTGGAACACATCAATACAGATATAGCCGGGAACACATCAATACAGTTATAGCATGGAACACATCAATATAGATATAGCATGGAACACATCAATACAGATATAGCCAGGAACACATCAATACAGATATAAGCCGGGAACACATCAATACAGGTATAGCCAGGAACACATCAATACAGGTATAGCCAGGAACACATCAATACAGGTATAGCCAGGAACACATCAATACAGATATAGCCCGGAACACATCAATACAGATATAGCATGGAACACATCAATACAGGTATAGCCAGGAACACATCAATATAGATATAGCCCGGAACACATCAATACAGATATAGCCCGGAACACATCAATACAGGTATAGCCAGGAACACATCAATACAGGTATAGCCAGGAACACATCAATACAGATATAGCCCGGAACACATCAATACAGATATAGCCCGGAACACATCAATACAGATATAGCCCGGAACACATCAATACAGATATAGCCAGGAACACATCAATACAGATATAGCCCGGAACACATCAATACAGATATAGCCCGGAACACATCAATACAGATATAGCATGGAACACATCAATACAGATATAGCCTGGAACACATCATTACAGATATAGCCCGGAACACATCAATACAGATATAGCCTGGAACCCATCAATAGAGATATAGCCCGGAACACATCAATACAGATATAGCCTGGAACCCATCAATACAGATATAGCCCGGAACACATCAATACAGATATAGCCCGGAACACATCAATACAGATATAGCCTGGAACACATCAATACAGATATAGCCCGGAACACATCAATACAGATATAGCCCGGAACACATCAATACAGATATAGCCCGGAACACATCAATACAGGTAAAGCCCGGAACACATCAATACAGATATAGCCCGGAACACATCAATACAGGTAAAGCCTGGAACACATCAATACAGATATAGCCCGGAACACATCAATACAGATATAGCCCGGAACACATCAATACAGATATAGCACGGAACACATCAATACAGATATAGCCTGGAACACATCAATACAGATATAGCCCGGAACACATCAATACAGATATAGCCCGGAACACATCAATACAGATATAGCCTGGAACACATCAATACAGATATAGCATGGAACACATCAATATAGATATAGCCAGGAACACATCAATACAGATATAGCCCGGAACACATCAATACAGAATAGCGGAACACATCATGATATAGCCAGGAACACATCAATACAGATATAGCCGGGAACACATCAATACAGGTATAGCCAGGAACACATCAATACAGGTATAGCCAGGAACACATCAATACAGGTATAGCCAGGAACACATCAATACAGATATAGCCCGGAACACATCAATACAGATATAGCATGGAACACATCAATACAGGTATAGCCAGGAACACATCAATATAGATATAGCCCGGAACACATCAATACAGATATAGCCCGGAACACATCAATACAGGTATAGCCAGGAACACATCAATACAGGTATAGCCAGGAACACATCAATACAGATATAGCCCGGAACACATCAATACAGATATAGCCGGAACACATCAATACAGATATAGCCCGGAACACATCAATACAGATATAGCCAGGAACACATCAATACAGATATAGCCCGGAACACATCAATACAGATATAGCCCGGAACACATCAATACAGATATAGCCCGGAACACATCAATACAGATATAGCATGGAACACATCAATACAGATATAGCCTGGAACACATCATTACAGATATAGCCCGGAACACATCAATACAGATATAGCCCGGAACACATCAATACAGATATAGCCCGGAACACATCAATACAGATATAGCCCGGAACACATCAATACAGGTAAAGCCTGGAACACATCAATACAGATATAGCCCGGAACACATCAATACAGATATAGCCCGGAACACATCAATACAGATATAGCCCGGAACACATCAATACAGATATAGCCCGGAACACATCAATACAGATATAGCAGGAACACATCAATACAGATATAGCCGGAACACATCAATACAGATATAGCCGGAACACATCAATACAGATATAGCACGGAACACATCAATACAGATATAGCCTGGAACACATCAATACAGATATAGCCTGGAACACATCAATACAGATATAGCCTGGAACACATAATACAGATATAGCACGGAACACATCAATACAGGTATAGCATGGAACACATCAATATAGATATAGCATGGAACACATCAATACAGATATAGCCAGGAACACATCAATACAGATATAGCCGGGAACACATCAATACAGATATAGCCCGGAACACATCAATACAGATATAGCCCGGAACACATCAATACAGATATAGCCCGGAACACATCAATACAGATATAGCATGGAACACATCAATATAGATATAGCCAGGAACACATCAATACAAATATAGCCCGGAACACATCAATACAGATATAGCGGGGAACACATCAATACAGATATAGCCTGGAACACATCAATACAGATATAGCATGGAACACATCAATACAGATATAGCCTGGAACACATCAATACAGATATAGCCCGGAACACATCAATACAGATATAGCGGGGAACACATCAATACAGATATAGCCAGGAACACATCAATACAGATATAGCCTGGAACACATCAATACAGATATAGCCCGGAACACATCAATATAGATATAGCCCGGAACACATCAATACAGATATAGCCCGGAACACATCAATATAGATAAAGCCAGGAACACATCAATACAGGTATAGCCAGGAACACATCAATACAGATACAGCCTGGAACACATCAATACAGATATAGCACGGAACACATGATCATCAATACAGATATAGCCTGGAACACATCAATACAGATATAGCCCGGAACACATCAATACAGATATAGCCCGGAACACATCAATACAGATATAGCCAGGAACACATCAATATAGATATAGCCTGGAACACATCAATACAGGTATAGCATGGAACACATCAATATAGATATAGCATGGAACACATCAATACAGATATAGCCAGGAACACATCAATACAGATATAGCCCGGAACACATCAATACAGATATAGCCTGGAACACATCAATACAGATATAGCCCGGAACACATCAATACAGATATAGCCCGGAACACATCAATACAGATATAGCATGGAACATATCAATATAGATATAGCCAGGAACACATCAATACAGATATAGCCAGGAACACATCAATACAGATATAGCCCGGAACACATCAATACAGATATAGCCCGGAACACATCAATACAGATATAGCCCGGAACACATCAATACAGGTAAAGCCCGGAACACATCAATACAGATATAGCCCGGAACACATCAATACAGGTAAAGCCGGGAACACATCAATACAGATATAGCCCGGAACACATCAATACAGATATAGCCCGGAACACATCAATACAGATATAGCACGGAACACATCAATACAGATATAGCCTGGAACACATCAATACAGATATAGCACGGAACACATGATCATCAATACAGATATAGCCTGGAACACATCAATACAGGTATAGCATGGAACACATCAATATAGATATAGCATGGAACACATCAATACAGATATAGCCAGGAACACATCAATACAGATATAGCCGGGAACACATCAATACAGATATAGCCCGGAACACATCAATACAGATATAGCATGGAACACATCAATATAGATATAGCCAGGAACACATCAATACAGATATAGCCCGGAACACATCAATACAGACATAGCGGGGAACACATCAATAGCGATATAGCCAGGAACACATCAATACAGATATAGCCGGGAACACATCAATACAGGTATAGCCAGGAACACATCAATACAGGTATAGCCAGGAACACATCAATACAGGTATAGCCAGGAACACATCAATACAGATATAGCCCGGAACACATCAATACAGATATAGCATGGAACACATCAATACAGGTATAGCCAGGAACACATCAATACAGATATAGCCCGGAACACATCAATACAGATATAGCCCGGAACACATCAATACAGATATAGCCAGGAACACATCAATACAGGTATAGCCAGGAACACATCAATACAGATATAGCCCGGAACACATCAATACAGATATAGCCCGGAACACATCAATACAGATATAGCCCGGAACACATCAATACAGATATAGCCAGGAACACATCAATACAGATATAGCCCGGAACACATCAATACAGATATAGCCCGGAACACATC
>CM026397.1:32762618-32777230 GCA_014843695.1 Archivesica marissinica | reverse complement strand
ATTTCAGGATAGAGTTTATGATGTCTCCATAAAGGTAAGTCTAAAACTGTGTCCTAGAAAAATAGCGGTGTCTGTGTGTTTGTATGAAACACTCGGACGTTGGTGGTGAGAGACATTTCTAAAGAAGCATCTATACCGTCACTGCAGGACATAATAGGAGGCTGGTCACACTAGTGCTTCAACGATGTTTCAATAATCTTCAATGTTAACTAGTCCAGCATCTATACCTTCACTGCCGGACATAATAGGAGACTGGTCGCAATAGTGCTTCAACGATGTTTCAATAATCTTCAATGTTAACTAGTCCAGCATCTATACCATCACTGCCGGACATAATAGGAGACCACAATAGTGCTTCAATGATATTTCAATAATCTTCAACGATGGTGTTTAGCATCTACGTCTAACGATGGTGTTTAGCATCTACATCTAACGATGGTGTTTAGCATCTACATCTAACCATGGTGTTTAGCATCTACGTCTAACGATGGTGTTTAGCATCTACATCTAACCATGGTGTTTAGCATCTACATCTAACGATGGTGTTTAGCATCTACATCTAACCATGGTGTTTAGCATCTACGTCTAACGATGGTGTTTAGCATCTATGTCTAAAGATGGTGTTTAGCATCTACGTCTAACCATGGTGTTTAGCATCTATGTCTAACGATGGTGTTTAGCATCTACGTCTAACGATGGTGTTTCTTTCACATATTGCAATTGACATTTGCAAATGTAAGTTGTTGCAAGTTTAACGTATGTTGTAATACGCCATTTGTCGTTTTTGAGTCTTTGAAATAATGGAATTTAGTTCTAAACTGGAGTATAAGACGCAGCAGACTTTTGGATACTATTTTGGAGGCAAAAAAGTGCGTCTTATACATAGACGATTATGGTATATATACAAACATGCGTATATACACCCATACATGTATATCAATGCATACACAAGATGCCCATACATGCATGTAAATGCATTCACAAAAACATACATATGTGCCACATACATCCGTGGCCCAGTGGTTAAGGCGTCCGCCTACGGAGCGTGAGGTCGAAGGTTCGAATCTCGTCAGGGGTTCGTTCTGATATGGCTGGTTGGTGAGCCGCCAGCTAGTTAAATAATGGTTACTGATTGCCTACCAGCCTGGCGTCTGGCATACAAGCATAGGATTCGGGAAGTACTGATGTTCGTAAAAAGAGGTGTCTCATAAGTCAGAAATGGCTGGCCCTTTAAATAGGGGTGACACTATAATAAACAAACACTTTACTTTTACTTTTATATACATACATATACATTTACACACATATATATATATTGATATACAACTATACATGTATATCAATGCATACACAAGATGCCCATACATGCATGTAAATGCATTCACAAAAACATACATATATGCCACATACACACACATAAACATACATATACACACATACATATATTGATATACACCTATATATATCATAGTCGACAATTTTCGACAAAGGTTGAGCCATGTGCCTGTAGTCATCGTGTTCACAGTTGTTTGATGGAGAAGAACGGAAGCTGTAAGAAACTGGGTATTAAAACTGGACGTGTTGTCCAGCGATATTTCTTGCAACCGTGTTTTACATCTAGACGATTCCAAATTGTTTATATTATTTCAGTGTGCAGATAATGACCGGTTCCCGACCGTGTTCGACATGGTCAAGTGTGACTCACCAATGGTGTACAACACCCTCATTGATCAGGTACCTTACATTTACTTCCTGAATGGTGTATGACACCCTCATTGATCAGGTATCTTACATTTACTTCCTGAATGGTGTATAACACCCTCATTGATCAGGTATCTTACATTTACTTCCTGAATGGTGTATAACACCCTCATTGATCAGGTATCTTACATTTACTTCCTGAATGGTGTACAACACCCCCATTGATCAGGTATCTTACATTTACTTCCTGAATGGTGTACAACACCCCCCCATTGATCAGGTACCTTACATTTACTTCCTGAATGGTGTACAACACCCCCATTGATCAGGTATCTTACATTTACTTCCTGAATGGTGTATGACACCCTCATTGATCAGGTATCTTACATTTACTTCCTGAATGTTGTATAACACCCTCATTGATCAGGTATCTTACATTTACTTCCTGAATGTTGTATAACACCCTCATTGATCAGGTATCTTACATTTACTTCCTGAATGGTGTATAACATCCTCATTGATCAGGTATCTTACATTTACTTCCTGAATGGTGTATAACATCCCCATTGATCAGGTATCTTACATTTACTTCCTGAATGGTGTACAACACCCCCATTGATCAGGTATCTTACATTTACTTCCTGAATGGTGTATAACACCCTCATTGATCAGGTATCTTACATTTACTTCCTGAATGGTGTATAACACCCCCATTGATCAAGTATCTTACATTTACTTCCTGAATGGTGTACAACACCCCCATTGATCAGGTATCTTACATTTACTTCCTGAATGGTGTACAACACCCCCATTGATCAGGTATCTTACATTTACTTCCTGAATGGTGTACAACACCCCCATTGATCAGGTATCTTACATTTACTTCCTGAATGGTGTATAACACCCTCATTGATCAGGTACCTTACATTTACTTCCTGAATGGTGTACAACACCCCCATTGATCAGGTATCTTACATTTACTTCCTGAATGGTGTACAACACCCCCATTGATCAGGTACCTTACATTTACTTCCTGAATGGTGTACAACACCCCCATTGATCAGGTATCTTACATTTACTTCCTGAATGGTGTATAACACCCCCATTGATCAGGTATCTTACATTTACTTCCTGAATGTTGTATAACACCCTCATTGATCAGGTATCTTACATTTACTTCCTGAATGTTGTATAACACCCTCATTGATCAGGTATCTTACATTTACTTCCTGAATGGTGTATAACATCCTCATTGATCAGGTATCTTACATTTACTTCCTGAATGGTGTATAACATCCCCATTGATCAGGTATCTTACATTTACTTCCTGAATGGTGTACAACACCCCCATTGATCAGGTATCTTACATTTACTTCCTGAATGGTGTATAACACCCTCATTGATCAGGTATCTTACATTTACTTCCTGAATGGTGTATAACACCCCCATTGATCAGGTATCTTACATTTACTTCCTGAATGGTGTACAACACCCCCATTGATCAGGTATCTTACATTTACTTCCTGAATGGTGTACAACACCCCCATTGATCAGGTATCTTACATTTACTTCCTGAATGGTGTATAACACCCTCATTGATCAGGTACCTTACATTTACTTCCTGAATGGTGTATAACACCCTCATTGATCAGGTATCTTACATTTACTTCCTGAATGGTGTATAACACCCCCATTGATCAGGTATCTTACATTTACTTCCTGAATGGTGTATAACACCCCCATTGATCAGGTATCTTACATTTACTTCCTGAATGGTGTACAACACCCCCATTGATCAGGTATCTTACATTTACTTCCTGAATGGTGTATAACACCCCCATTGATCAGGTATCTTACATTTACTTCCTGAATGGTGTATAACACCCTCATTGATCAGGTACCTTACATTTACTTCCTGAATGGTGTATAACACCCTCATTGATCAGGTATCTTATATTTACTTCCTGAATGGTGTATAACACCCTCAGTGTGTTTTGGCATACGCTTGCATGGACACCAGACACAAGTATAAATTGCATGTTTGACCAGTGCAAGTTGAAGAAATTTTCAGTGCTTTCCTTTCTAAAAAAATAATTATGGTATACCATATTTTAACACATTGAAACAATTTTGTGTGTTTTGCGTTTATTTATCATCGCTACTGGTTGCCCATATGAGCGACGCCTCCTGGAGATATTAGTCATTTTAGATTCCAGAGTCTGCTCTGATTCTCTTATGTGCACGGTGTAAAGTAACGCCACGAGACCTTGGTTTAAAGTCCCAGATGAAAGACTGTTAATTTTAATGGGGGGATCGAACCTGCGATCCCTGGATTACCAGTCCGTGTTAACCACTGGAATACAGATCCGTCTTTATTTAAATTAAAAACTATTTTTTTAGACGGGAATCCACTTTGAAGCCATAATCTGGTGGTAAAAACTTGTCTTATAGGTGAGTATGGACTGCAGTCACACATGCAGTGTTTTACTTATTAAATACCGTCAAACCTGTCTTAAGCAGCCAGCCAAGTGAATCAGAGAAAGTGGCTGCTTATCACAGGTGGCTGCTTAATAGAGGTCAACTATATAATACAACAACCGATTGGGAATCTGGAAGCTTGCTGCTTAATACAGGTTGGCTGCTTAATGGAGGTGACCACTAACACAGGTTTGACTGTAATTACATATCATAGTTTTTCTTTTATTTTGTGTAGAGGACAATCGAGTGTGTATTGCTGATAGAGGATGGCAGACTAGCGAGACAGGTGATGGACCCTGACAAAAGACCAGGCCCTCCTAGGAATTCAAGGGAGGTAAGTCTTTTTAAGCTATTTCTTTTACTAAGCTTGCAAAACAAGTTCTTACAACTGATATTAATCACTCAAGATGGCACGGACGGACGGGTGCGTTAATGTGGTTCTTTGAGTTGGAGGAAACCGGAGTACTCTGGGAAAACCTACATGTTCAATCTAGCGACCACCGTACCATCTCACATACTATCAAAGCTGATGATCAAACATGGTGTGTGTTTTTATTGCCCATATGCGCGATGCCGCCTGATACAGACCCATTTCAGAGTCTTGTGGTTCCTTTAGGCCTAATAAAAAAGACCTGTGTTTCGGGCTTCCCGACCCCACCTATGTTTCCCCCGACCCTAATGTTTTTTCTGAAAAAGAGAAGAAATAAATATGTTTAAAAAAGTCTGTACAGAAATAGTCGAAATAAATCTGCATCTTAAAATCCCCGGCCAGAAGCTGTCATGTGTTGCAACGTGTGATTGGATGAACCCGCGAACATTTCAGTCAATGAGCGATCTTCGTCCTTCAGAAGCAAGATGGCTTCCGTCGCGGACACGAGTTTGGTCATTTGCTTGATCAAACAGAACTGCCCAAAACACCAGCAGCCAGAGCATTTATGGTATTACAAAATGAAACGTTCGAAAACTTGGAAGATGATCATGCATGCACGTTAACATCCGAATGCGAAATCTCGTCTGCCAGTGAAACAGGGCCCTGGACGAGTTTGATGAACTCGGATTCGATGTATCGGTCATCGGTTGCCACAGTACCAACATCGTTTGGGTGCAAGTTTATTAAGATATCATGCATCCCAGACCCCGAAGATGATACTGGTAGTTGTTCTACATCATCACGGGAACCTGATAGTTGTATGGAACTGAGTAAACCCAGAAACGCATTTAGTATGCATTAAAAATAAATTTAAAAAAAAAATCCCTACCTACCCCACCTAATTTTTTGTGGCATGAAGCCAGAAACACGGGTCTTTTTTATTAGGCCTTATGTGCACGGTGTAGGGCACACACACAATACCTCGGTTTAAAGTCTCATCCGAAAGACGATACAAGTCAATTTAGTATGGTATAGCGGAGGATTGAACCTGTAGATGCTAGTCCAGAGTGATAACCATTGGACCACTTACCCTCTAGTTGACGCTTGTTCAATTGGTGAGAAGTGTTTGTACAACCTTGTATTGTGTGCCCTATATGTTGTGTTGTGTTGAGAGAAGAACTTTCTATTTTTTTATATAAATTTATTTTAGCTCGATTGCGAAACAAGTTATTATAACTTATATTAGTCACTCGAGACCTCACTCCTGATGGAATCCATCGCCACGAGGGAGAGAGAAGAGGCAATGTGGAATTTAAATGCCTTGCCTAAGGGCATAATCGTAACGACTCCAGCGGGACTCGAACTCCGGACCTTTCGCACCTGAAGCGAACGTGCATCCACTGCGCTATCACGACTACCAGTTGCTCCATGTCTACAATAAGGTTTACCATCTACAATTGAAATATACAGTTAAACCTGTGTTAGCGGTCACCTCTATTAAGCAGCCAACCTGTATTAAGCAGCCAGCTTCCTGATTCCCAATATGTTGTTTTATTATACAGTTCACCTCTATTGAGCAGCTAACCTGTATTAAGCAGCCAATTCCCAGATTCCCAATGTGTTGTTTTATTATACAGTTCACCTCTATTGAGCAGCCACCTGTGTTAAGCAGCCAATTCCCAGATTCCCAATGTGTTGTTTTATTATACAGTTCACCTCTATTGAGCAGCCAACCTGTATTAAGCAGCCAATTCCCAGATTCCCAATATGTTGTTTTATTATACAGTTCACCTCTATTGAGCAGCCAACCTGTATTAAGCAGCCATTTCCCAGATTCCCAATATGTTGTTTTATTATACAGTTCACCTCTATTGAGCAGCCAACCTGTATTAAGCAGCCAATTCCCAGATTCCCAATGTGTTGTTTTATTATACAGTTCACCTCTATTGAGCAGCTAACCTGTATTAAGCAGCCAATTCCCAATGTGTTGTTTTATTATACAGTTCACCTCTATTGAGCAGCCACCTGTGCTAAGCATCCACTTGAAATAACATTATCAAGTGTTTGCGTTTGCTTCAGGTATTTACTACATGATAATAATTTTTTTTATCTATATTTCAGGCATTTACTACATGATAATAAAAATTGTTATCTATATTTCAGGCATTTACTACATGATAATAAAAATTGTTATCTATATTTCAGGCATTTACTACATGATAATAAAAATTGTTATCTATATTTCAGGCATTTACTACATGATAATAAAAATTGTTATCTATATTTCAGGCATTTACTACATGATAATAAAAATTGTTATCTATATTTCAGGCATTTACTACATGATAATAAATTTTTTTTATCTATATTTCAGGCATTTACTGAAACTCGTGATCAATTATTTGTCCTTGCAGAGTGGTTACGGACGTTGAATTCAAATCAATTGTCCCTCACCACTGTAGGTTCGAATCACGCTGGGGGAGTTGAATTCGTGGTTTACGCATATTTATTCCACTATATACATTCATAAAACAATACATGTACACACAATCAAAGAAGTACGTATATATGAAAGGATTAAAACGGAAGCAGAGCTTCTCTCCTTGAGTTGAATTCTTTAATGAGAGTAAGCTATCCAGTTGGCATATGGGAGGCCAGTGGTTCTTCCTGGGTGCCTGTCTGTGCCTGAAATAGGTCTGAGCTGAAGAGTTGCCATATGGCATAAGCTGCGAGTGCTAAGTGCGACTATAAATCGCAAAGATGAACAAACAAAAATCTAATTAATTTCAGGCATTTACTGCACAAGGCGATCAGGTGTTTAGCTTCCCAACATTCCGATATTACTCTAGTAACCAAGACAAAGCTAAGTTTCTCACAGCCAATGTGGAACAGGATATGGCTACATTGATGTCGCAGCTGGACGCCCTTCAGCAGGCACTGGGTCAGCTTATACAGCAGAAAGTGCAGATGGACTCGGAGATACAGAGGAATACACAGGAGGAGAGGAGATCGGAGACTCAGTTGATGAAACTTAGAGAGGCCAAACGAAAAGTCTCTATGGTATGTAAAAGAACAAGACTTTATGCGGTTTAAACTGTATCCTGACTTGCATTCAACAGAATATTGCCCTATCTCGGTAGCTACAGAGTTACTGCCCTTGAATTCCTGAACAATGTCCGTACATGCAAATATCGTCAAATTTATTCCATCATTGTCGGTATGTGTGTAGGTTTTGTCAGGGCTCATCCTTGAAGGCGACATGGGCTAGTGGGCTCATTCTTAAAGGCAACATGGGCGAAGTAGTCGCCCTAGGGACCCTAACTAGGGACCCTCACTTCGCCCCCTGAATATTTTTTTCTCCAGTTTTCAGACAAAATATTGTCCAGTAAGATACACTGGCCACTGTAAAGCACTGCTTCTATTCAAATATTGTATTTAATGGTGATATTGTGTATTTTATCCCCATTGGTTAAATAATACCATCAGATGATGCAATCACACGCTCTCTCACTTCTCCCAAACATTTGGGTTTAGCTCGAGCACTGTTATGTATATACTTGTGTTTAATTTTCAGGAAATTAGTGAACTGAAGAACACAGAAGATCCAGCTCCTGTTGACGTTGCTATATATGTATGTTTGCTTAATTATACTACATGTACCCACATTTTCAACTAATTCTATTTTGTAATTAACAAATATTCGAATAGTATTCGGATATCCGATCATATTTTGGACAACCGATTAAGTCGTAGCCTATTTAGATTACCGTATATACCCAGCCATAAGTCGACCATTTTCTCATCCAGAATGAATTTATTTAATCATGTGAACTGTGCTAATAAAAATAGTATGGAACATTTATTTCCCTTTGTTGTAAACACCATTTGTCGTTTTTTGAGTCTTTGAAACATGGAATTTATTTCTAAGCTGGATTATAAGACACAAGCCATTTGTCGTTTTTTGAGTCTTTGAAACATGGAATTTAGTTCTAAACTGGAGTATAAGACGCAGCAGACTTTTGGATACTATTTTGGAGGGGAAAAGTGCGTCTTATACATACACGATTACGGTATATACCTGTACTTGAGAAGTAGATTTTGCAGAATACTGTGTGTGTATTGAGGAAAGACAAATTGTGGTAATTCAACACATTTAGTAGATAGCTTATTGGATAATTAAGTTTAAACTTTATTTATTTTACAACGATTGCAAAGCAAGTTCTAACAACTTATATTAATCACTCTCGTTGGTGTGGGTGAAAGTGTAAATGTGGTCATTCGTGTGGGAGGAAACCGGAGTAAACCCGGAGAAAACCCACCTGTCCGATCTGGCGACAACCGTACATCTCACATACTTCTCGGTCCGAGGAATCAAACTGGGTTGCATTGGTGAGAAGCGAGCGCGCTAACCATTGCGCTAATCGGACAGCTATTGGATAATTGATGCAGGTATACCATAACATATTAATATACATGTATTTATTTGAGAATTATTTCTATTATAGACCATAGAAATAGCTGATACACAAACTTCATAAATCAGTGCATTTTTTATGATTTGTAATGGAATAAAGCTAATCCGAGCCCAGGTTCTTTAAAAAATGAGAGCAAAAACCATTTGCATAATGAATGTCATACGTCCACAGAGGACCTCGATTTGTGGAGAGAATCCAGCTCAAAATTGACTCTCCACTTATGGCTCTGATCGACTTAGGGAATATAAAGGTGTGACCGATGGGTTTCTGTCGTTGACTTCAAATCACTTGCCCCTCACCGCTGCTGGTTAGAATCCCACTGGGTCCGTCGAATGATTTCATCTCCACTAATAATAGCTGGAACGTTGCCGTATGACCTAAACTGACCTAAACAATTTCAATTTAAAAAACACAAATTGTTTATCTTGAATAATGAACATACAAAATTTACACAAGGTCTGTAAGCACATATATACATGTGCAGCATACCATCTAGGCCTAGGCCTAATTCAATAGCAATCAATCGCCATCTAACGTTGAGAGTAAGCTAACGGTGTATCTTGTTGATGTACGTTTGCTATCGTTCAGGGTAAGGGAACGGTGTATCTTGTTGATGTATGTTTGCTATCACCATCTATCGTTGAGTGTAAGGGAACAGTGTATCTTGTTGATGTATGTTTGCTATCATTCAGGGTAAGGAACGGTGTATCTTGTTGATGTATGTTTGCTATCGTTGAGTGTAAGGGAACAGTGTATCTTGTTGATGTATGTTTGCTATCGTTGAGTGTAAGGGAACAGTGTATCTTGTTGATGTATGTTTGCTATCATTCAGGGTAAGGAACACGGTGTATCTTGTTGATGTATGTTTGCTATCGTTGCGTGTAAGGGAACAGTGTATCTTGTTGATGTATGTTTGCTATCATTCAGGGTAAGGAACGGTGTGTCTTGTTGATGTATGTTTGCTATCGTTGAGTGTAAGGGAACAGTGTATCTTGTTGATGTATGTTTGCTATCGTTGAGTGTAAGAGAACAGTGTATCTTGTTGATGTATGTTTGCTATCATTGAGTGTAAGGGAACAGTGTATCTTGTTGATGTATGTCTGCTATCGCCATCTATCGTTGAGTGTAAGGGAGCAGTGTATCTTGTTGATGTATGTTTGCTATCATTGAGTGTAAGGGAATGGTGTGTCTTGTTGATGTATGTTTGCTATCGTTCAGTGTAAGGGAACAGTGTATCTTGTTGATGCATGTTTGCTATCGTTGAGTGTAAGGGAACAGTGTATCTTGTTGATGTATGTTTGCTATCGTGGAGTGTAAGGGAACAGTGTATCTTGTTGATGTATGTTTGCTATCGTTGAGTGTAAGGGAACAGTGTATCTTGTTGATGTATGTTTGCTATCGTTGAGTGTAAGGGAACAGTGTATCTTGTTGATGCATGTTTGCTATCGTTGAGTGTAAGGGAACAGTGTATCTTGTTGATGCATGTTTGCTATCGTTGAGTGTAAGGGAACAGTGTATCTTGTTGATGTATGTCTGCTATCGCCATCTATCGTTGAGTGTAAGGGAGCAGTGTATCTTGTTGATGTATGTTTGCTATCATTGAGTGTAAGGGAATGGTGTGTCTTGTTGATGTATGTTTGCTATCGTTCAGTGTAAGGGAACAGTGTATCTTGTTGATGCATGTTTGCTATCGTTGAGTGTAAGGGAACAGTGTATCTTGTTGATGTATGTTTGCTATCGTGGAGTGTAAGGGAACAGTGTATCTTGTTGATGTATGTTTGCTATCGTTGAGTGTAAGGGAACAGTGTATCTTGTTGATGTATGTTTGCTATCGTTGAGTGTAAGGGAACAGTGTATCATGTTGATGTATGTTTGCTATCGTTGAGTGTACGGGAACAGTGTATCTTGTTGATGTATGTTTGCTATCATTGAGTGTATGGGAATGGTGTATCTTGTTGATGTATGTTTGCTATCATTGAGTGTAAGGGAATGGTGTATCTTGTTGATGTATGTTTGCAATCGTTGTGTGTAAGGGAATGGTGTATCTTGTTGATGTATGTTTGCTATCGTTGCGTGTAAGGGAACAGTGTATCTTGTTGATGTATGTTTGCTATCATTGAGTGTAAGGGAATGGTGTATCTTGTTGATGTATGTTTGCTATCGTTGAGTGTAAGGGAACAGTGTATCTTGTTGATGTACCTTTGCTATCTCCATATATCGTTGCGTGTAAGGGAACGGTGTATCTTGTTGATGTTTGTTTGCTATCGTTGAGTGTAAGGGAACAGTGTATCTTGTTGATGTACCTTTGCTATCTCCATCTATCATTGAGTGTAAGGGAACAGTGTATCTTGTTGATGTATGTTTCCTATTGTTGAGTGTAAGGGAACAGTGTATCTTGTTGATGTATGTTTGCTATCGTTGAGTGTAAGGGAACAGTGTATCTTGTTGATGCATGTTTGCTATCGTTGAGTGTAAGGGAACAGTGTATCTTGTTGATGTATGTTTGCTATCGTGGAGTGTAAGGGAACAGTGTATCTTGTTGATGTATGTTTGCTATCGTTGAGTGTAAGGGAACAGTGTATCTTGTTGATGTATGTTTGCTATCGTTGAGTGTAAGGGAACAGTGTATCATGTTGATGTATGTTTGCTATCGTTGAGTGTACGGGAACAGTGTATCTTGTTGATGTATGTTTGCTATCATTGAGTGTAAGGGAATGGTGTATCTTGTTGATGTATGTTTGCAATCGTTGTGTGTAAGGGAATGGTGTATCTTGTTGATGTATGTTTGCTATCGTTGCGTGTAAGGGAACAGTGTATCTTGTTGATGTATGTTTGCTATCATTGAGTGTAAGGGAATGGTGTATCTTGTTGATGTATGTTTGCTATCGTTGAGTGTAAGGGAACAGTGTATCTTGTTGATGTACCTTTGCTATCTCCATATATCGTTGCGTGTAAGGGAACGGTGTATCTTGTTGATGTTTGTTTGCTATCGTTGAGTGTAAGGGAACAGTGTATCTTGTTGATGTACCTTTGCTATCTCCATCTATCATTGAGTGTAAGGGAACAGTGTATCTTGTTGATGTATGTTTCCTATTGTTGAGTGTAAGGGAACAGTGTATCTTGTTGATGTATGTTTGCTATCGTTGAGTGTAAGGGAACAGTGTATCTTGTTGATGCATGTTTGCTATCGTTGAGTGTAAGGGAACAGTGTATCTTGTTGATGTATGTTTCCTATTGTTCAGTGTAAGGGAACGGTGTGTCTTGTTGATGGATGTTTGCTATCTCCATCTATCGTTGCGTGTAAGTGAACGGTGTATCTTGTTGATGTATGTTTGCTATCGTTGAGTGTAAGGGAACAGTGTATCTTGTTGATGCATGTTTGCTATCGTTGAGTGTAAGGGAACAGTGTATCTTGTTGATGTATGTTTGCTATCGTTGAGTGTAAGGGAACGGTGTATCTTGTTGATGTATGTTTGCTATCGTTGCGTGTAAGGGAACAGTGTATCTTGTTAATGTATGTTTGCTATCGTTGAGTGTAAGGGAACAGTGTATCTTGTTGATGTATGTCTGCTATCGCCATCTATCGTTGAGTGTAAGGGAACAGTGTGTCTTGTTGATGCATGTTTGCTATCATTGAGTGTATCTTGTTGATGCATGTTTGCTATCATTGAGTGTATCTTGTTGATGTATGTTTGCTATCGTTGAGTGTAAGGGAACAGTGTATCTTGTTGATGTATGTTTGCTATCATTGAGTGTATCTTGTTGATGCATGTTTGCTATCATTGAGTGTATCTTGTTGATGTATGTTTGCTATCGTTGAGTGTAAGGGAACAGTGTATCGTGTTGATGTATGTTTGCTATCGTGGAGTGTAAGGGAACAGTGTATCTTGTTGATGTATGTTTGCTATCGTTGAGTGTATGGGAATGGTGTATCTTGTTGATGTATGTTTGCTATCGTTGAGTGTATGGGAACAGTGTATCTTGTTGATGTATGTTTGCTATCATTGAGTGTATGGGAATGGTGTATCTTGTTGATGTATGTTTGCTATCGTTGAGTGTAAGGGAACAGTGTATCTTGTTGATGTATGTTTGCTATCATTGAGTGTAAGGGAATGGTGTATCTTGTTGATGTATGTTTGCTATCGTTGAGTGTAAGGGAACAGTTTATCTTGTTGATGTACCTTTGCTATCTCCATATATCGTTGCGTGTAAGGGAACGGTGTATCTTGTTGATGTTTGTTTGCTATCGTTGAGTGTAAGGGAACAGTGTATCTTGTTGATGTATGTTTCCTATTGTTGAGTGTAAGGGAACAGTGTATCTTGTTGATGTATGTTTGCTATCGTTGAGTGTAAGGGAACAGTGTATCTTGTTGATGCATGTTTGCTATCGTTGAGTGTAAGGGAACAGTGTATCTTGTTGATGTATGTTTGCTATCATTGAGTGTATCTTGTTGATGTATGTTTGCTATCATTGAGTGTATCTTGTTGATGCATGTTTGCTATCGTTGAGTGTAAGGGAACGGTGTATCTTGTTGATGTATGTTTGCTATCGTTGCGTGTAAGGAACAGTGTATCTTGTTGATGTATGTTTGCTATCGTTGCGTGTAAGGGAACAGTGTATCTTGTTAATGTATGTTTGCTATCGTTGAGTGTAAGGGAACAGTGTATCTTGTTGATGTATGTCTGCTATCGCCATCTATCGTTGAGTGTAAGGGAACAGTGTGTCTTGTTGATGCATGTTTGCTATCATTGAGTGTAAATCATTGTACTGAGTATGTTTGCTATCGTTGAGTGTAAGGGAACAGGTCTTGTTGATGTATGTTTGCTATCATTGAGTGGTTTATAATGAGTGTATCTTGTTGATGTATGTTTGCTATCGATGAGTGTAAGGAAACAGTGTATCTTGTTGATGTATGTTTGCTATCGTGGTGTGTAAGGAACAGTGTATCTTGTTGATGTATGTTTGCTATCGTTGTAAGGGAACAGTGTATCTTGTGATGATGTTTGCTATCGTGAGTGTAAGGGAACAGTGTATTGTTGATGTATGTTTGCTATCGTTGAGTGTAAGGGAACAGTGTTGTATCTGTGAGTACGTTGCATATCATAACTGAGTGTAAGGGAACGGTGTATCTTGTTGATGTATGTTTGCTATCGTTGAGTGTAAGGGAACAGTGTATCTTGTTGATGTACCTTTGCTATCTCCATATATCGTTGCGTGTAAGGGAACGGTGTATCTTGTTGATGTTTGTTTTCTATCGTTGAGTGTAAGGGAACAGTGTATCTTGTTGATGTATGTTTCCTATTGTTGAGTGTAAGGGAACAGTGTATCTTGTTGATGCATGTTTGCTATCGTTGAGTGTAAGGGAACAGTGTATCTTGTTGATGCATGTTTGCTATCGTTGAGTGTAAGGGAACAGTGTATCTTGTTGATGTATGTCTGCTATCGCCATCTATCGTTGAGTGTAAGGGAGCAGTGTATCTTGTTGATGTATGTTTGCTATCATTGAGTGTAAGGGAATGGTGTGTCTTGTTGATGTATGTTTGCTATCGTTCAGTGTAAGGGAACAGTGTATCTTGTTGATGCATGT